>JAECXF010000081.1:1200000-1800000 GCA_018151655.1 Drosophila bocqueti
ACCCAGTAAAAGAAGATCATAGAGTATACGCTATCAATTATAATCTCAACATATTTACCACATTCATTCATGTCGAAACAGGTGTAAAACTTGTTTTCCTTCTTGATACAGGTGCAGATATCCCTATTCTCAAAGAGAACTCTGACAATTTTTCTAATATTCAAATAAATAACAAAATAAATATTCAAGGCATAAGCCAACAGAAAATGCAGTCTCAAGGACAGACTTTTATCCCACACGATTTTCATTTAGTAGATAAAAATTTTCCCATACCGTGTGATGGAATAATAGGAATAGATTTCATTAAAAAAAAATAATTGCCAAATTGATTTTAAACCAGCAGAAGATTGGTTTATAATTAGACCCAACAATTTAAAATTTCCAATTTATGTTCCTATAACATACAGCTCTGGTAATAACACAACTCTATTACCAGCAAGATCCCAAGTTGTCCGAAGATTAATAGTATCATCAAAAGATGATAACATTTTAATTCCAAACCAGGAAATTCAAACTGGTATTTATGTTGCAAATACAATTGCAACATCTAGTAATACATTTGTCCGAATTTTGAACACAACAGATTATGACCAATTGGTAAACATAGACACTTTAAAATATGAGCCACTTTCGAACTACAATGCAGTTCAGGCAACGAATATAGAAATAAAACTGTCTTATCTCAATTGAAGAAAAATTTCCCAAAATTGTTTAAATTACAATTAGAAACTCTATACAGCAAATATACAGATATATTTGCATTAGAATCAGAACCAATAACGGTTAATAATTTTTATAAACAACAGTTGAGATTAAAAGATGATGAGCCCGTATACATAAAAAATTATAGAAGCCCTCATAGTCAAGTAGAAGAAATACAAGCCCAGGTACAGAAATTAATCAAAGATAAAATAGTCGAACCATCAGTTTCAGAGTACGATAGTCCTTTGCTATTAGTACCTAAAAAGTTAAGCCCAGACTCATATAAAAAGAAATGGAGATTAGTAATAGACTATCGCCAAATTAATAAGAAACTTTTAGCTGACAAATTTCCACTAGCGAGAATAGATGATATTTTGGACCAACTTGGTCGAGCAAAATATTTTTCTTGCCTTGACTTAATGTCAGGTTTTCATCAAATCGAGCTAGATGAAGGCTCAAGAGATATAACATCTTTCTCAATCGTTTCACGCGATTGCCATTTGGCATAGAGTGACTATAGCATTCTCTGGAATAGAACCGTCTCAGGCATTCCTTTATATGGATGACTTAATAGTCATCGGTTGTTCCGAAAAGCATATGCTTAAAAACCTCACTGATGTTTTTGATAAATGCAGGGAATACAACCTAAAGTTACATCCTGAAAAATGTTCATTTTTCATGCATGAAGTCACATTTTTAGGACATAAATGCACAGACAAAGGAATTTTGCCGGATGACAAAAAATATGATGTCATTCAGAACTATCCAGTTCCATATGATGCGCACAGCGCTAGACGTTTTGTAGCATTTTGCAATTACTACAGACGTTTTATCAAAAATTTCGCCGACTATTCGCGGCACATAACAAGATTATGTAAAAAGAATGTTCCATTCGAGTGGACAGATGAATGCCAAAATGCATTTACATATTTAAAATCGCAGCTAATAAACCCAACACTCTTGCAGTACCCAGACCTTAGCAAAGAATTTTGCATAACTACTGTTTATGTGAGGGGCCACTGTGCCGCCTCTGCGCACAGAGCTTTCGCTCTCGTCCGCGCTCGCCTCTCTTTTAGGTTTAGGTTTTAAGCTTTAGGTTTTAAGTTCAGTTCCATGTATGAATGCGAGAAATAAAGATTGAATGCCCACGACGCCCCGCTTCTTGTTCTTCTTCTCTGGTGCCGCCGATTCCCTTCGTCGGACTTCTTCTCGTTTTGCGCCGTGGGAGTTTTCCTGCATTTTCCATCGTCTATTTGGATTGCTTATCTTTGGAGGATCGGCCCCCCTACAAACATTGGTCCATCAGAGCCTGATTTTTTCTTCATCCTCTCCACTTCTGCCAGCAGTTCCCGGCTTGTTCCGCCCAAAGATAAGTACGATCTTACCTCTGCTTCTACTGCCTGCCGGTTAATAGTGCTCCTAGTCCGCATAAATTAATAGTGCTCCTAGTCCGCATAAATTAATAGTGCTCCTAGTCCGCATAAATAACTAGTGCTCCCAGTCCGCCGAAATTTTCAATTCGTCTCCACTTCGTTTCTTTTTCGCGCCGCCATATTCCTCGCCGTTCTCTTTGCGTACATCAAAGTGCAAACGGTCGCGGCATATGTACATATATGTATGTGCAGCCATCCAATTACATACTGGCATATATATATGTACATATATTATTATAATTATATGTCGGCGCAATTCTAACTCCGTGAATTCGCCAAGTGAAAAAGTGAAATTGTGTGGTGAGAAAAGAAAGGCATAAGCAATATCGGCCACCGAGTGTGCACTGTGCGGGAGTTCCCTGTTCGCCGGACAGTCTGCCGTTGGTCTCGATATTCTTTCTGTTCTGATTCCGGTGTGTGCCATTTTTTTCGCCACATAATTTTACTGTCCTTTTCCAGACATTTTAATATACAGTCCACTCCGCGACGCTCCACTGTGCCTCCATAAATGCATGCCCATATATACATACCCATACCCATACATACATACATATAATATATATGCCCATATTATCTGCACATTTTAATATACAGTCCACTCCGCGACGCTCCACTGTGCCTCCATAAATGCATGCCCATATTTATCCCATACATACATACATATATGCACATATTACCTGCACCCGATTCCAGCAACTAAACCTCCGCTACGAAATTAATATACATATATACGTACATAAACACAATTAAAAGCGGGATAAAAACAACAAACATTCAAATCAAAAATTATTACAGATCCATTCGGGCGGGACCGCGATTGTTTTTTGTTCAATTTTCTTTGATTTTGTTGGAGTTTCTTCAGCGGCCGCTGTGTTGTTATTGCTGTGGTTTTTTTTCGCTCTCCTGCGTACCGTCCACTAACACTGCTTTGCCGACGGCAACAGTGAGTTTTCGGCCGAACCAAAGCTGCGGTGTTGTTATTGCTGTGTGTCTTTTCGCTCTCCTGCGTACCGTACACGAACACTGCTTTGCCGACGGCAACAGTGAGTTTTCGCCCGAACCAACGCCAAGGTTTTTTTAATTCCACCTTTCCGGCTGCGCAAGTGTTTCATGGGCAAGCAATAAATAATTCTTTGTAATAATTATTTATTTATATTTATTTATTTATTGGATATAGTTTATTAATTTTCTGGGCCTCATTTTTTTGCCAACTAAAATATAAAGCAAGCTCCACGTCCGAGCCACGCAATATATATTCTTTATATACTTTTTATATATATTTTTTCCTGCCTACCTACTGATTACCGATTTTGCGGTCCACCTCGCATAAGGCACCATCCGCCCTTATTACCGAATTTCTGCTGCCGGCTTCATTGGGCCGAGTCGCCGCTTCTGATCGCGGCATCAGTGTGACCGCCCTGCTCCGTACGAGTCGCTTGTGGCTCACGCGCGTCGACACACGCTAATCGGCAGAATTAAATTCGGAGAATGCCCACGGGAGGCGACAAAAAGCCACGTCTGATCCCATCCATCCGCCTAGACAGGTCCCAATCCGCATCTCCGCGGCCGTCCCAATTAAAGCCAAGGGCTGCCCCTGCCATTCCGAAGGCAAAGAGCGACGAGTCAGTCGATACGATCCACGAGCCCTCACCAAGACTTACTCGATCGGTCGCAAAAATGGCGCAAAGTACGGTAGACGTTGCTTTAAGGAAGTTCGCTGCCACAACAGACCGAGTTAGCAAATTCGAAGCTGACCTACACACTCCGGGCGCCCCAGAAACTGACAGATTTTCTCCACATATGTGCCGAGTCCATCTGGACGAAATCCGGGGCTTATGGGAAAGTGTGAAAAAGGGCTATGAGAGTTGCTCCGATCTTCTTTCCGGGTCCGCTGAGGACCCAGTCACCTCAACAGTGCTGGAATCCAAATACAGCTACTGTTACTCCGTATATTCGAGGTGCGTAGCCAAGCTTCAGGAAATAATAGAAAGTGCCGCCGTCCAGTCCGCTCAGGCTTCCGCTCCCAGCCAACTGCCCACTTCCACTAGTTGCCGGTTACCGCCAGTGGACACTGAAGTTTTTTGTGGTGATTATCTTCGGTGGCCCACCTTCAGAGATTTGTTCACCGCCATATATATCCGCAACTCAGGGCTCACACCGGTGGAAAAGTTGTTCCACCTGTTATCGAAAACAAGTGGCGACGCGCACGCCATTGTTTGTAAGGCCCCGCTAACAAATGAAGGTTTCGTCTCGGCGTGGCAAGGCCTGACCGATCGTTTCGAAAATCGGCGGTCTTTGGTCAACATCCAGACTGCTCCCCAAGAGTCCGGAGCAGCTCTGAAAGAGCTACAAGGCACCATTCAGAGTTGCCTCACTGCCTTACGTATGTCCTCCATTAATGTCGAAGCTTGGGATTGTCTCCTGGTATACATGGTCTCCTTAAAGCTTCCCAAAATTACGCTTTCCATGTGGGAGCAATCAGTGCACAACAAGTCCGAAATTCCAACCTGGAGTGAGTTGGACGCCTTCTTGACAGAGCGCTATCGGACTCTGGAGGCAATCGACGACATCCGACCGAGCGTTTCGGGGCAAATTCCGCCAAGATCGGCCACTGCGAGCGCCGCACCGCGCAGGCTCAACTCGTATGAGGCCAGGCTCGCTCCAGCGCCCAGGGGATGTGATCTCTGTTCCAGGGAGAACCATCCCATTCGCGTATGTCCACGGTTCCTCGAAATGGACGTGAATGGTCGCTCCGACTATATCAAGAGAAGGCAACTTTGCCTTAACTGTTTTGCCCGAGGGCACCAGCAACGGGATTGCACCAGTGCCCACAGCTGTTTTACATGCCACAGCCGGCATCACACCCTCCTGCACCGCGGTAATCCTTTTGCAACCGCTCCAAGTCCGTCTACGACAGCCACGCCTCGGGCCGCGCCTTCTCCAAGAGGCACGGGTGCCTCCGACGATCCCGCAGATGTGCAAGTATGCTTCGCTTCCGGGTCAAAAGCCGTCCTACTGGGCACTGCCCTCATTAACGTGTGCCATCTGGGGTGCAATTTTCAAGCAGGTGCCTTGATTGACTCTGGGTCCGAAGCTACTTTTATTACAGAACGACTATTCAACTTAGTCAAACTTCCGTTCAAGACTGTCCAAGCCCAAGTGTCCGGCCTGAACCAAACCGTGGCCGCTCAGTCCACCAAGTTGTGTACGTTTTCGATTCGATCGCCCTCCAGGCCTGGGATACAGTTAGAGACTGCGGCCTATGTTCTTCCGCAGCTGGCCGGGAATTTACCCTCGTATCCAATTCCACGAGATATTCTGAAGGACCTTCCTAACATCCCCCTGGCGGACCCCAAGTTCTTTGAGAGCTCCCAGATCGACATTTTGATAGGAGCAGACATTCTTCCGTCTATTCTCCTCGGCAATTCCAAAGCTGACATCTGCGGTTCACTTCTCGGCCAGGAAACCATTTTTGGGTGGGTGTTGACAGGCCCAGTCCACTCGGCAGCCCCACGCAGGGTGTCCGCCTTCTCCACGCGAGTTACCTGCGCCCTCGAGGACACTCTGGACCAGCTCCTCACCAAGTTCTGGGAGGTGGAGGAAGTGCCCACACAGATCGTCCCTGAGTCTGATGCGTTTTGCGAACAAAATTTCGTACAAACCACCAGAAGGGACCATCGGGGCAAGTATGTTGTGACGCTCCCCTTGCGCGACCCCGAGCACAAGGGCTCCGAGCTAGCATCTTCACGATCCTTCGCTCTAGCTCAGTTCCTCCGCAACGAGCAGCGCCTAAAAAGGGATCCCCTCCTCAAAGCCCGGTATGACGCGGTGATCCAGGAATACCTCGACTTAGGACACATGGCCGAGGTTTCTACGACGAGCAGTTCCGCCACGTACTACCTTCCACACCATGCTGTTCTCAAGCCCGAAAGCACAACTACGAAGGTGCGCGTAGTTTTCAATGCGTCTAGCCCATCCGCAAACGGGACTAGTCTGAATGATATTCTGTACGCGGGCCCGGTCTTACAATCCGACCTGACTATACAAATCCTGAAGTGGCGATACTTCAGGTTTGTTTTCAATGCCGACATCGAGAAGATGTACCGGCAGATTTGGGTAGACTCCAAGCATACTCCACTCCAGCGCATTCTGTTTCGCAACTCCGATGGAGAAATCCGCGAGAAATCCTACGAATTGAAGACGGTAACTTTCGGGGTCAATTGCGCTCCATTCTTAGCGATTCGCGTCCTGCAACAGCTCGCCGAAGACGAAGAGTCGAGGTATCCGCAGGCGAGTCAGATTATCCGACAGTTCATGTACGTCGACGACGTTCTCGCTGGTGCAGACTCATAGACTGAGGCGCAGGCAGCTATCCGAGAGCTCGAGGGGGCCCTGGGTTCGGCAGGGTTCCCACTTAGGAAGTGGACAGCCAACAGCAAGGCGATTTTGTCAAATATCCAGACTGATCATCTCCTTCGGGCTGACTTCCTCGAAATCGACGCAGAGAGCACGGCCAAAACTCTCGGCGTGCGGTGGAAGGCGACGTCGGATGATTTTTTCTTCATTCCGCCAGAATTGACCTTGGGATCTTCGTTCTCAAAGCGTCAGGTCCTGTCTCAAATTGCCAAATTGTTTGATCGGCGTGCGGTGGAAGGCGACGTCGGATGATTTTTTCTTCATTCCGCCAGAATTGACCTTGGGATCTTCGTTCTCAAAGCGTCAGGTCCTGTCTCAAATTGCCAAATTGTTTGATCCAGCCGGCTGGCTAGCCCCCTTCATTGTCCCGGCAAAGATGTTTATGCAGGACATTTGGCTCCAGGATCTGGGCTGGGACGATGTCCTCCCTCAGGAATTCTGCAAAAGATGGGTTGACTTCCTGGAAGATTACTCGGCGCTCGATCAGATCCGAATCCCCCGCTGGGTCGCCTTCCGTCCTCACTTGAAGGTAGAACATCATGGGTTCTGTGACGCCTCGCAAAAGGCGTACGGCGCGGCCATCTACGTCCGAGTGGAGACCGGGTCCACGGTGGTGGTGAACTTGCTGACGGCAAAGACACGGGTGGCCCCAGTCAAGACGGTGTCGCTCCCGCGATTGGAGTTGTGCGAAGCCGTCCTACTGTCCGAGATGGCCAACGCAATTCTTCCCAAGATGCCCGGCCCTGCGTCAGCCCTCCACTGCACAGTGGTTCCCCCAGAGGCCAAAATTCCAAAAAGTGAATCAGAATAGATTTGCGCAAAAGGTAAACAAATCATCTCTAAAATGTCCAGACAATTCAAGACAAAACCGTTTTTTTCTAGAAAGCTAACGGTACTTTCTAAAAATAGAATTGAAGTCGGGAGCACAAGCTCATTTGCGAAGCGTAGTTGGGCGAATTTGCATTCTTCTTAATAACAAAGCGAACTTCAAAAAGGTAGAACGTCAGTAATACTTGTCTGATTGACATAATTTAAAATGCAATTTAAATTTGAAGGTATTTACTTTTATAAATTCTTTATGTTAAGTTAATTTCACTGCTTTAACATTTTTTTTGTTATTATATTTGATTTAACCTTTTTTGTGTATTTTGTGAACGTCTTTTTTATGTTTATGTAAAGTTTTAGTTGTGTCCCGTCGAAACTCCGAAATAAATGTTTATGTCATTGTATAAAGGAGTTTCTTGAGGTAATAAAACTGTTTGAGAATTTTGCGGAAAGTTGCGGATGTGCTTGTTATCGGTAATATACTAACCCAATCTCTTATTTTTTCAAGGTCAAATTTGCCAACGAAGTCTCTGTTTTGCCTTTGTATTGTGCTGTCTGTGTGATTTTGTCTTTCGTGTATGTGTAAAATTTTCAATTCTCATTTAATTAATTATTTTTTCATTTTTTCTGTGTAAATTCGATTTGGCTTCAGGCGGCGATTTGTATCAGTGTGTGTTTGAACGCCATCACATTTTTAATTTATGGTGCACAAAAAAGGGTTCATATACAGAAAAAATACAAGAAATTATCACTGCTGTACGAGATGAAATTAAGACTAACGGCTACATAGTTGAATTGACCGAACATATGCAATGTATTGACAACATTTGTAAACAAATTTCGGTTTATTGGAACCGCTATGATCGAAAAAAATCGTCAGTACTTAAATATAAGTCTGATTGGCTAAATCAAAATGAATCAATTACAGTAAAAAGTATCTCTAAAAAATGTCAGCAAAGAGTACAAGGTCCACATCGTGGACGTCAAAAACTTGATTTTGAGGAAGCCTCGGCGAGAACAAAGCGACGGCGTATAGCTCATCTGGCCGAATTAGATGAGTCTGCTATTTCTTCGTTACGCAATGAATGTGAAATGAAAAATGTATTGCCAGCAGATCCCGATGAGGTAATTTCACTATTAATGGAGACCGCTATGTCTAAAAACCAATATTTGCGAATCAGAAACTTTGTGAACAGCAAAATATCCTTTGATTTTTTTCCATGTTATAAACGTATATTAAATTCAAAGAAAAAGAGATACCCTGAAAACATATCTGTAGACGAATCTCACGCTGAAGTTGAATTACAAAGTTTGTTAGATAATACAGCGTCGAGTATTTTAGAGCTACAAGCTAACGTTGTGGAAACAGTCAATGATGATTCTATTGAAAATTTGTTGTTAATTGGAAAATGGGGATTTGATGGAAGTACAGGTCATAGTGAATACAAACAAAAATTTCCCAATAATGATTTAGATGACAAAAGCTTGTTTGTGACGTCCTACGTACCACTTCAACTAATTTCAAAATCTGGCAACAAAATAATTTGGAAAAATTCCCGGCCCTCCTCAACGCGTTACTGCAGGCCAATTCGTTTCCAGTTCCAAAAAGAGACAAGTGAACTTTCTATAAATAAGGAGAAATATTTTAAAGAGAAAATAAACCATCTAAAGCTGTCAGAGATTTTTGTTCATAATAGAAAGATAAACGTTGAACATAGTTTACAACTGACTATGGTGGATGGAAAGGTATGTAATGCCTTAACTGAGTCATCCTCTGCCAAATGTTACATATGTGGTGCAAATCCAAAAGAAATGAACGATTTGGACAAATGTTTAAACAAAGTTGTAAACAAAGAACATTTCGAGTTTGGTCTTTCTCCCCTTCATGCAAAAATACGGTTCTTTGAATACTTTTTACATATTTCTTACAAGTCCACCGTCATGATGTGGCAGGTTAGAGATCCGGAAAAAAAATTGGAAATAATGGAAAGAAAGCAAAAAATGCAAAAGGAATTTCGTGAAAAAATGGGATTAATAGTTGACAAGCCCAGAAATGGGGGTAGAGGATCATCAAACGACGGAAATGTCGCTAGAAAATTCTTTTCTAATCCAAAATTGGCATCTGATATTACAGGAATAGATGAAAACTTGATCCATCGTTGTGCCACTATACTTCAAGCTATTGCATCGGGCTACAAAATTAATGCCAATAAATTTAATGAATACGCTTTAGAAACTGCCAAGCAACTGATAAA
Organism: Drosophila bocqueti; assembly: GCA_018151655.1. Classification (NCBI taxonomy): domain Eukaryota; kingdom Metazoa; phylum Arthropoda; class Insecta; order Diptera; family Drosophilidae; genus Drosophila; species Drosophila bocqueti. Next base: position 1,209,632 of record JAECXF010000081.1, read on the forward strand.
AAAATATCCATGGTACTATTTGCCGGCTACAGTTCATAAGGTATTAATTCATGGATCTGCAATTATAGAGCATGCAATTATTTAAATTGGAGAGCTTTCCGAGGAAGCTGCGGAATCCAATAACAAAGAAATTAAGAAATGTAGACTTTATCACAGTCACGGATTATAACAAACACCGACATTTTGAATTTGAATTTTGAATTTTCCTTCTACGCTCCGATCCGTTTATAACCGGACAGAGGGACCTTGAGAAAAAGGATAAGTCAACTTTACTTGAATCTGTTCAGAGTTTGTTAGAAAAAACATTGTAAAATTAATAATATATACGAATTAAACTGGTTTTATTTGCGTAAAAAAATTATTGCCTACTTATCGGGGCTTGAAAAAGGTTTTTTTTGCATTTTGGTGGGGAAGGGGTGCTCCAATCCTAAAAATTTTTACACCATACTTTCTGAAGCACTATTGGATCCCTGAGTCCAAATTTCAGGTTTCTAACTGCACTGGAAGTATTTATGGCCGCGTCTCCATACAAGAGGAACCACTGTGCACTGTTGTACTGACTCTACAATTGTTCTCGCCTGGTTGCGCAGACCGGCGTGCCATTGGACAACGTTCGTGGCAAATCGGGTGACCTCGATTACTCAGTTCACCGAGGTGGAGAAATGGGCACATGTCCGCTCCGAACATAATCCGGCAGATCTCGCTAGCCGGGGGGTAGCTCTTCAAGACCTCGCGGACAGTCAACTGTGGTGGCATGGCCCTTCCTGGCTGCAAGGGCCGCGCTCCGAGTGGCCCATTCCAGCCAATGACTTCCCCGAGACTGAACTTGAGAAGCGAGCAGTCAAGGTCCACGTTGCCAAGGCCCCCCCGGAAGATATTCTTGAGCGCTTTTCTACTTTCAATAAGGCGCTGCGAGTCCTCGCCTATGTTCGTCGCTTCATCCAGCGCTCGCGAAAGACCACGTCTTCGTTCGAGAACCACCTGACGGCGACTGAAGTTGCTTCGGCCGAAATTCTCCTAATTTCCGTCACTCAACGCAGGCACTTCAGCCATGAGATCGACTGTGTAAGCCACAAGCGGCCAGTGCCAGCATCCAGTCCGATTCAAAACCTGAACCCGTTTCTGGATTCTCAAGGACTCATGAGAGCGTGTGGCCGCGTTACCGCCTCCGAACTCCTCCAGTATGACGAACGCCATCCGGTTATTCTTCCATATAACTGCCATCTGTCTCGACTCCTCGTTCATTTTACCCATCGCATAACGCTGCACGGCGGTAATCAGCTGATAATCCGTCTGATCCGTTCCAAATTCTGGATCCCGAAAGTGAGGAATTTGATCAAGTCCGTTATCCATTCCTGCAAGGTATGCGTTATCCACAAAAAGAAGTTGCAAACTCAGCTCATGGGAGAACTACCCAAAGAGCGGACGTCCTTCTCGCGCCCCTTCACACATACCGGTATGGACTATGCCGGCCCCGTCGACATCAAGAACTACACGGGACGAGCCTGCCTCATTACCAAAGGGTATGTGTTGGTATTCGTGTGCTTCTCCACCAAGGCCATCCATTTAGAGCCGACCTCCGACCTCACGACTGAAAAGTTTCTCGCCGCTTTCGCCCGTTTCGTGTCCCGAAGAGGATGCCCCCGTCAAGTTCAGTCGGACAACGGGAAGACCTTTGTGGGTGCGGCCAGCCTACTCTCCCGAGATTTCCTCCAGGCTCTCAAAGGGGCTGTGACGAGTGCCTATAGCCACCAGCAGCTTCTTTGGGATTTCATCCCGCCGGGAGCCCCCCACATGGGAGGCTTGTGGGAGGCAGGAAATACACGTTCGAAGAGCTGGCCACGCTGCTGGCTAGGATTGAGGCGTGCTTGAATTCTCGTCCGCTCGCGCCAATGTCCGAAGACCCCGGTGACCTATTAGCTCTTACTCCTGGGCACTTTCTGGTTGGAGGGCCACTCCTAGCAATAGTTGAACCTGAGATCAAGGGGGATACCACGACCATCATAAACCGCTGGCAACATCTAAAGGCTCTACATCAGCAGTTTCGTCTGCGATGGAAGGAGGAGTACCTCAAGGAACTTCATAAGCGGAACAAGTGGCGAGCCCCCACTAGAGATCTCCGTGTCGGGGACATGGTGGTTGTTAAGGAAGACAACGTGCCGTCCAATGAGTGGCGTTTAGGGCGTATTGACGCAGTGTTTCCAGGATCCGATGGCCATGTCCGTGTGGTCGACATCCGCACTGCGCGGGGACTAACACGCCCATGCAGGCGCCCCCCCCTAACCAGCCCCGCCACCCAGTTCCACGTCACGTGCGTTTCGTAGCTAATCCGTTACTCGTAGTACCAGACGTCTTTTTTTCTCTCCGTCCTAGTCCGTCAGTCACGATACGATCTCCACGGTCTCCACGTCCACGCAGCGCCAACACACTGGAGAGCAGATGTACTTGAGGTATCAATTCCAACCGTTGCCGAGTCTGCAGTGATGTCCATCCGTTACGGAAGTTCCGCCGTTTTCTTCGATTCAAGGCCGAGAAGCGTCTACGGGCTGTCCTGGCCAACCGGTACTGCCCCCGCTGTTTAGCACGAGCATTCCGACGGAGCGTGTCGGCGAGGGGACCGCTGCAAAACGTGCGGCCAGGATCACCACACACTACTGCACCTTCCCGAGCAGCCGATGGCTCAGCGTCAGCATGCTCAGGAGGCGCGCCGGTCGCCGGGCGGCAACTCGCGGAATTCTTCAGGCGTCCTCGGGCCCTCGTCCGCCGCCCCTCGGCCTTCGTCCGCCTCTCAATGGCGTGCTCCGGCCGCCCCTCGGCCCTCGTCCGCCGCGTCACGGCGTGTTAGCCGCTTCAAGGCCCTCGTCCGCCGCTCCAAGGCCCTCGTCCGCCGCTCAAGGCGTGCTTCAGCCGCTCAAGGCCCTCGTCCGCCGCTCCACGGCGTGCTTCAGCCGCTCCAATGCCCTCGTCCGACGCAGCAAGGCGTGCTTCAGTCAACCCCCTGCCAACGGCTCTGGTGCGGATCCATACTGGGGCTCAGGTCTTCGACACGGCGGCGCTTATCGACCCTTCCACGGCTACGAGCTGCACCGACGCGTCTCTAGCGGCTGCTTTCCGTCTGCCGACTACCAGCGTTGGGGACGAACGGATGTGTTCGGCAATTGTGGGCGCCAAGAATGACGCTAGTGTCCAGTTGGATGTGGCCTTCAAGGTTGAGCATCAGGTGCGCGTTCGCACTCCAGTCCGGGAGCTGAGCGAGTCGGTGCGGGGCCATTTCCGGGACATTACGCTGGACGATGAGCGTTTTTATCTACCCGCGACGATATCTGTGATTCTGGGCGCGGATATGTATCCGCAAGTGATGCGGCCAGGCTTGATGAGAATCCAGGACGGACTGCCGGTGGCCCAGAGCACCGTGTTTGGATGGGTCGTGTGCGGAGCCTGCCACCAGCCATAATAAGGACCATGTTGCAACCCGAGTGATTGCACGGGGGTGCGGGATGTTTATGTGAGGGGCCACTGTGCCGCCTCTGCGCGCAGAGTTTTCGCTCTCGTCCGCGCTCGCCTCTCTTTTGCGCTCGCTTCCGAGCTCGAGCTCGGGTTGCGGACTTCGCGATCGGCTGCCGTCGATCTCCCGCGCTCACATCAGCAGCTTTAGTTTTAAGTCAGTTCCATGTATGAATGCAAGAAATAAAGATTGAAGTCCCACGACGCCCCCGCCTCTTGCTTTTCTTTCTGGTGCCTTCGCTACCCTTTCTTCTGGAATTATTTAGCTTATTTTGAAGGATCGGCCCCCTACAAACACAAATTAAACACAAAAGAGCTCATGCACACGCGGTAGCAAACGGCTGAAGTAAAGTAAGAAGTTTAGTGATGATTTTAATAAAAACCCCGGTGGTTTAAAAAAGCAAAACAACACAATATTCGGAGCGCAAAACAAAAACACGACCGTTCACTATGAAGAGAATAGACGAATGTTCACTCCATTTGATGTCCATTTTTTGTGGCCTTTGCTTTTTGAAAAGTTAGATAGTTAGCCCTCTTAAAGCATTATGCATCATCATTACGCATATTTATTACTGCGCTTTTTTTTGCAAATTCTTTGGGAGTTTCAAATAACTCTATCCTCTCAAAGCACAACATTTCAGTATGTTTAATTCAACTCTGATAGGGCGAGTTAGGATCCATCCGCCATATATTCCCTAAACAATTCAAAATTGAGTTTTGAGCAATTGTAGGAGGGGATTACTATTTTAATATGAGGGACCAATGCTATGCCCTCTTCATTAAAGAACTCCATGGGATTCCTAACAGCAGGACCCTCATTCACAAACATATATTGGTGGATGCTTCGCTTGAATCTATCCAAAATCTGCGCCACGCTTCCATCCAAAGATTGTGTAGCGTAATATTTGTGTTGCTCAGATCGGATATGAGTATGCCATTTTGGAAGAAAATTCTAAAAATGTTAGCGGTGTGAATGATGTTTCTGGTGGGATGTTTCTGGTGGAGTGATTCATGTTGGTGAAGTTTAAGTGTTATTGTTGAATCTTATCATATTGACGAAGTTTTCGTTTTTGATGATGTTGATGAAGTTGTTGTGGATGATTATGATTTTGACGATTTTTTTTTTGTTGATGAATTTAAATTTTTTTTTTTTTTTTTTTTATAAATGTTAAAGTTTATTTTATTAATTTTATTTAAAATTGTATTTTATATAAACAATTTGTAGCTAAGCGGTTCTAAGTTTCGGCGCAGTGAATTTTTAAATCGGAGCCTCAAAAAGACACGAAATTAGTTAAAATTGATGGGAAAAAATTTACAATTCGCGCTTGCGGTACGCTCCGGAATGCCATGCTATCGGTGATTCAAAAATTTACTGCGCCGAAACTTAGAACCGCTTAGCTGCAGCTAAAAACCAACGGAACGGAAGCGGGGGGAAGAGGGATAGGCACAAAAGAGAATACAGATTCAAAAATTCACTGCGCCGAAAGTACCAAGTGCGTCTTCGTTTCGGTAACGCTTCCACACACGTTTCTCAGTTGTCCTTACACCATTTGATCTGTGACCTTAATTTATATCTACCTAATATATCTAATTAATGACCCAATTAGCGCCAAAAAGATCAAAGATGGCTCAGAAGTTAGGTTCTCTACTCTACTTCTCTACTTCTGTATGGGCCAGTTCAGAGGGGAAACTCTGGAATGACAGATTTTTTATAAAATGTAGAGGTGGAGGTTGTAGTTTCATATCTCCCATCAGTATAGTTGTAAAACTATATTTGATCAGATGTATATTAATTAGTTAACTAATTAATTAATCAATTTAGTTAATCATTCATTACAAACATACTTACAATACCAAAACCAATAAATAATAATAAATAAGTAATTATGTGTGTGGTTTATGATTTTATCAATGCTGACACATAGGAATTAAGCCGCTTAAATTAGGTTTGTTGGCGGTGGCCATTATGCTAATTTCTAATTGCTAATTGCTAATTGCTCTAGAACCCTAGTTTCCTTTAAATTTTGAGTAAAGTTTGTTAGGAAGTTAAAGTCTAAGAATGTTCTATATGTATCAGAACTAATCGAAAGGATTATTATTATGTTTTTGCCTTCTGCACTTTAACTACATGCAAAACAATATAAATCTATTAATAATTGTTCTTACTTGAATCCGTTTATGATCCTAATCAACAAAAATATAATATATATTGGTGAAAATGATGACAATATTCCAAATATTCCGTCTGCCAATAACGTTGTGATTAATACCAATCGTCGACCTCTTGTGTCAGCAATACAGCCCCAAAAGTATGATCCAATTAACATTCCAAGCATGGGCGATGCAGAAAGCCAACCTTTATGTGTGGAAGTCATTTTAAAGTCACACGTCGCAGAAGGCAATACGAAGGATATAATAGTAACCCCCAAGGCGGTGTTCATGTATATTAAGCCACATATTAGGATGCGGTAACCGCCAGGAGCCATCCGATGATGAGCGGACACCCACCGAGTTGCAGTCAGAGGCCTATCTGACGCTCTCGGAGGGTGAAGAAGAGCTCTAAGGATGGGGGTCACCAGCGTGGCACAGATCAACCTGCATCACGCCAGGGCAGCCTCGGCTGTCATCGGCAGGTTGGTCTCCAGGTCTGACCTGGGGCTGGTGCTCATCCAGGAGCCTTGGGTCGTCAGAGGCAGGATCTGCGGCCTAAGTAAAGTGAGTATGCAAACTATTGCAGACGGAAGGGAGGCATCACCGAGAGCTTGCATCTTGGTGCGAAAGGATATTAACTTTCTTTGTCTCTCTCAATTTCTCAACAGAGATCTAGTAGCGGTGATGATCACTAGCGAGCACGGGAGTATTGTGGTGGCGTCGGCATACTTCCCAGGAGACGTGACGGATGCCCCCCCACCAGAGGTTCAGGATCTGGTGCAGCATTGCAGCAGCAAAAGGCTACCCCTACTGCTAGGGTGTGATGCCAATGCGCACAATATTGCATGGGGCAGCACGGACAACAACGGTAGAGGTGAGTGCTTACTAGATTATCTTTTATCTAGGGATCTTACTGTCTTAAATGTGGGGGCTGAACCCACTTTCATTACTAAAACCAGGGCTGAAGTACTGGATATCACTTTCGGGAATGAGGGGGGCTCACGGTTGATTCGCAACTGGAAGGTCTCCTCAGAACCGTCAATGTCGGATCACAGGATCATCCTGTTCGACATTCATAGTAACCTTAGATTCAGCAGGGTTATCAGAAATCCACGAAGGACTGACTGGCCAACCTATCAGTCCTGTTTGGGATTAAATCTGAGCAGACTGAGTCATAGTAGGAGAGTATCGTCTCCAGAAGATCTTGAGCAACTCTCAAGAGAAGTAGGAGACACAATCTTGGATGCATATCATGCAAGTTGTCCCGAAAAATCCATAGAGTCCAGTAGGGACAATCCCTGGTGGAACAGAAAACTAGGACTACTTCGTACAGAAGTCAGGAAGCTGTTCAACACAGCTAAAAAGAACAGCGCCACTTGGGAACTTTACACCAAAAAGCTGACAGAATATAACAAAGAAATCCGGTTTAGTAAGCGTGCTCACTTTCGGAAATTCTGTTCTACCATAGAGCAAGCCGCACCTGCGGCTAGAGTGTTTAAGGCAATCTCAAAAGGCAAAGTACTTTCTGAACTTTGTCTGAAAAGAGAGGATGGGTCATTCACCGAGGACGAGGAGGAGAAAGCAGAACTTCTCCTGCAAACTCACTTCCCCATGTGTAGAACCATCTCCGATACAGAAAACAGTTACGAAAGGGTCGCCAACGGGAGACCCAACTGGAGCCTGGCTGCAGCGATCGTAACTGAACAAAAGATTAGGTGGGCTTTGAGTACACTCAGCCCCTACAAGGCTCCGGGGGTGGATGGCATCATACCCATCCATCTTCAGAAGGGTGTCGAACAGCTAATGCTGTTCCTCATAAGTATTTTCCGGGGGAGCCTAGCAATGGGTTACATTCCTAGGGCATGGAGAATGGCTAGGGTGATCTTTATCCCGAAGGTTGGGAAGAAAGACCCCTTTCATCCCAAATCCTTCAGGCCGATCAGCCTAACCTCCTTCCTGCTGAAAACCCTTGAGAAGATTGTGGACAACCACATTAGAAACTCGCACTTGGTGCGAAGGCCTCTGCATGCGAATCAGCATGCCTATAGAGAAGGTAAGTCTACTGAATCGGCTCTCTTGAGCCTGGTGGACAGTATGCAGCGCTCTGTAAAAGCCAAAGGGGTAGCACTTTGTGCCTTTATGGACATAGAGGGTGCTTTTGATAACACAGCTCATGACGTTGTGGTAAGAGCACTCTGTAGAAGGGGAGTTGAAACGGGTCTCACGACCTGGCTGGGCAAACTCCTTGATAGCAGAATAGCAGAAGTCACTGTCAACAGTGTGACTGTTAGAGCTCAAACCACCAGAGGCTGTCCGCAGGGGGGTGTCCTATCACCACTACTCTGGAGCCTCGTGGTGGACGAGCTGCTAGTTAAACTTACAGCAAATGGGTTTGAATGTCAAGGCTATGCCGATGATATCACTCTAGTATGTAAAGGAAACTTTGAGAGCACATTGTGCGACAGGATCACACTGGGCCTAAGACTTAGCTTAGACTGGTGCAGAGAAGTGGGGCTGAATATCAATCCAGCGAAAACCACAGTGGTCGCCTTCACCAATCGCTACAAGCTGAAATCCATTCGGCCCATAGCCATCGGGGGCGCAGAGATTCCGATCTCCACAGAAGTCAAATACCTGGGAGTCATCCTAGACAAGAGACTAATGTGGAGACAGCATGTGGAACATGCCGTTCGCAAGGCCACTATAGCCTTAATGAGCTGTAGATCTCTTGCAGGGAAAAATTGGGGAATATCTCCAAAGATCCTACTGTGGATGTATGTTGCTATGGTGAGGCCCATAGTCAGCTACGGGGCTGCGGTTTGGGCGAATCGCGCTGACCTTGATGTCACAAGAAGGCAACTGGGCAAACTCCAGAGACTTGCCTGCACGTGCATCTCGGGCGCTATGCGCACCTGCCCGTCCACTGCTCTGGATGTGCTGCTAGGGCTTCCACCACTGCACTTGCATATCAAGCACAGTGCGCGCAGATCTACCATGAGGATAACAGGGGCAGGACCAGCTGACTCGGCCGCGACTGTAACTGACCTGTTATTAGAATATCCACAGGATGGTCAATTGGCCAAGTTTAGCTTTGATAAGCTCTTCAAAACAGAGCTTAGCAACAAGTCGGAGTGGACCAGTATGTCTACCACCTATGATGTGAAACCACATGCTATTAGGTGGTACACTGACGGCTCACTAACAGAGGATGGTGCGGGTGCGGGTGTCTGTGGACCCCGACTCAAATATCACGAACCTCTAGGGAAGTTCGCTAGTATTTTCCAAGCGGAGGTACACGCGATAGAAAGATGTGCCTCGTTCAATATTGAGCGGGGTTACAATCGAAGAGACATAGCCATTTTCTCAGATAGTCAGGCAGCAATCAGAGCACTCAGTGCACATAAGATTGTTTCCAGACTAGTTTGGCAATGTATAGGAACACTCAATGAGTTGGGTGCGAACAATAAAGTAACCATATACTGGGTACCAGGGCATGCGGGGATCCCCGGCAATGAAGTGGCCGACATAATGGCTAGAAAGGGGGCGAGCACCCCCTTCTATGGTCCGGAGCCCTTCTGTGGACTAGGGCCAGGAGTCATCAGCCAGAGCAGTCGTGTGGATCTCATGACTGCCTGCGATGACTTCTGGCGGCTGTCGAAAGGGGCCAGGCAGAGTAAACGTCTGCTAGGCAGCTACAACAGTAAGAGGACCAAGGAATGTTTGGAGTTGAGCAAAGGATCTCTCCGAATAGTCACGGGTTTCCTGACCGGGCACTGCAGGCTGCGCAAGCATCTGCATAATCTCAAAATAGGGGAGGACAGTCCATGCAGACTTTGTCTGGAAGGAGAGGAGACTCCGGAGCACCTACTTGAGGAGTGCCCGGCTATCAGTCGGATGAGGTTGGCCCACTTTGGGGGCCTTACACTCACCACGAAGGAAATGAGGGCCCTTCGACCAGGCGACATCATCGCATTCCTGCGATCGATTGAACTGTTCGAGGAGCTATAGCTCATTCACTAGGACGAGGGCACAATAGACCCTAGTGGTCGCAGTGCAGTAACCTCTAGAAACTATTATTATTATCAACACGACCCCATCTACGGTACATAATTATTGTCCGTATGAATTAGTTTTCGGTAGAACAAGTAATCTACCAAAATATTTTAATAAGTTACATAGCATAGAACCAATATATAATATAGATGATTACGCCAAGGAAAGTAAATATAGGTTAGAAGTAGCATATGCGCGTGCAAGAAAACTGCTTGAAGCACATAAAGAGAAAAATAAGGGAAATTACGACTTAAAAGTAAATAACATAGAGTTAGAAGTAGGAGATAAAGTTTTATTAAGAAATGAGGTAGGTCATAAATTAGACTTTAAATACACAGGGCCCTATAAGATAGAAAGCATAGGAGATAATGATAATATTACGTTGCTTACTAATAAAAACAAGAAACAAATAGTTCATAAAGATAGATTAAAGAAATTTCATTCATAATCGATTTTACAGTTGCAAGAGCAAGCAGCATTTCGTGATAACCGGCATATTTACTGCATGAATCGTTTAATTCACAATTGTGTGGAGAAAGCGGTTAAAGGTGTACAAGAGGTTGCGGATCTCGTTTGAAAAATCGGGAGAGTTTTCCCGAAGAAAAATTGTTTAAAAATGCTGGACTGGCGGCTGGCAGCCTAGCTGGGGAATTTCCTAAGCGAAACGAAGAAGAAGACGAGGAGATCGATGTACAGAAGTTTATTCGCAGGCGCAGCTGCAGCTCTCGAATTCAGTTTTACGACTGTTTTTTGCGAACAGCATCCGACCATGCGTCGCGCCGAAGTTGGAAAGCTTATCAGTTGCACTCGGCTATGAGCAAAACTGAGTGTGTTACATAGATCAAGCTGATAAGCTTTTTACATTTTGTTTTTGTTTACATTCAGTTTGTTTACATTTCATTTCATATTCATATTTAACAAAAGTAAACTTATATTTAACTTATATTTAACAAAAGAAACCTTAAACTACTGCTCCAACATTCCGGCCCCGTTAAAGGGCTCCTGCGCTTTACACTCCTCGACAGGGAGCAAAGCCAACTTGTGGATGGCGCGCTTGATGATGCCTCCTGACGTCCGCACCTCCGCCACACGCACTCTATCGTCCTCGCCGACTATTGTTGCCACCACGCGGCCTGTTAGCCAACGCTGCGGGGGCAAGTTGTCCTCGTGGACGAGCACTAGGGAGCCGACCTCCAGATCGCGGCCTCCGACGCTCCACTTGTTGCGCTGCTGCAGGCTGGCGATGTAGTCCTTGGACCACCCGTCCCAAAACTGCTGCTTGAGCGCGGACAGCATTCGCCACCGCTTCAAAAACGCGCAACTGGCCTTGCTGTAGACTCCTCCTGTGTCTGATTCTTGCGGCAGCGTGATCAGAGGCTGACCTATTAGCAGGTGTCCAGGAGTTAGGGCCTCTCCATCGTTGGGATCGTTGCCCGGCGACGCGATTGGACGCGAATTGAGCAGCGCCTCTACCTCGACCAGGTGGGTGCTCAACTCGTCTGCTGTGAGCTTGGCGTTGCCGACTCCGCGCAGCAACCGGTGTTTGGCGGATTTGACGGCTGCCTCCCACAGTCCTCCGAAGTGTGGTGACCTCGGCGGTATGAAATACCACTCTACGCCTCTCTGAGCCGCGTATCCTCTCAGCTCGTCCCGACTGCGGTGAAACGCTTCGCTCAGCTCCCTCAGAACGTTGCACGCTCCTACGAAGTTGGTGGCGTTGTCGCTGTACACCTTCTCCGGCAGCCCTCTCCTCCCGACGAACCTTTTAAAAATAGATAAGAAGCTGTCAGTGGATAAGTCGACAACAAGTTCAAGGTGAACAGCCTTTGACGAAAAGCACACAAAAACGGCCACATAAGTTTTTATAGGAGGTCTACCGCGGATCTTTAAGGACACATAAAATGGACCACAGAAATCTACTCCGCAAACTAGAAACGGGCGCGCCATTCGGACCCTATCGGCTGGCAAATTGCCCATTATCTGGCTCATCAGCACTGGTTTATACCGGAAACAGTGAACGCAGCTACGGACAATTTTCGTGCATGCTTCTCGCGCATTGATCAGCCATATCTGTTGTCTCAACAGTGAAACCATCACCTTGACGCCGGCATGGTAATGAGTTCGATGCAGGTTGCGAAGGAATAGTGAAACAAATTCTGATTTTGAGGACATTAATAGAGGAAATTTGGCATCATACGGAATTGGCGCATTTAGCAATCTCCCCCCAACTCGGATTAGGTTGAATGTCACACCTTCGAAATCGCTGGTGTGTATAAAAGGATTCAACCGTTGTAGATGTGGGCTCAAAACTTCAGACTTTTCCAACTTGATGTATTCTGAGCCGAACTCCGCCTTTTGAAATATTTGGACCATCCTAAGGAACGACAACTTCAGTTCGTTAGCCGAAATGACGACCTCGCGTTGACGCTTCTTCCCTTGAATAAATCGATTTACATAGGCCATGATCCGTAGGAGTTTATTAAATGATGAACATCTTCCAACAAGCTCAATAAAGGCATTCGTTTGGTTTGTTGTGACGGCACATACTGCCACGCTTTTCTTGTTCTCAGACAACTGTAACTCCGTTGAAACTTCAATTTGATGTGACTCAGGCCACTCGCTTGGATTTCGGAGTAAGAAGTCTGGTCCATTTTCCCATAGAGTACACATCAAACCTTCTATGTCTGTTCCACGTGATACTAAATCAGCCGGATTCTCTTCCGTGGGCACATGACGCCAAACTACATTCTCTGTGAGTTCTTGGATTTCAGAAACTCGATTTGCGACAAATGTTGCTAGAGTAGACGGATCCCTTTTTAACCAGTATAATGTGACTTGTGAGTCCGACCAGAAGTTAATGCTTTCAAACTCTAATTTGTTAAGCAAAGGAGCTACTTGAGACCATAGCTTGGCCAGCAGATGCGCTGCACACAGCTCGAGCCTTGGAATTGATTTTGTTTTAAGTGGGGACACTCTAGACTTTGCGGTTAAAAGTCTTGATAAACTATTTGTCCCAGCCACGGTACGAATATAAATGCAACAGCCGTAGGCGTGGCTCGATGCATCAGCAAACCCGTGGATTTGAACAGTGTCATAGCCAGACAGACAGATATATCGAGGAATGGAGATCTTGTCAATTGCTAATAAATTTTGCTTAAATTCGTTCCAACTGGTATGCAAATTCATGGGAACCGATTCGTCCCAATCTAATTTTTGTCGCCACAGTTCCTGAAGTAAGATTTTTGCTCGTGTAATCAATGGACATAACAATCCCAAAGGGTCAAACAAACGAGCTGTGACGGACAAAATGTTTCGTTTAGTTGGTGGTAAGGACTGAAACGAGTCCTCCAAGCTATAATGAAACGCATCATTCTGAGGGTTCCATCTCATACCAAGCGTTTTGACGGACTCAGAAGTGTTAAATATAAGGGATTTTTCTGATCCCTGGTTGGTCATTAAACTTGGGTGATTTGTTGCCCATTTGGCTAAATGAAAACCCCCGAACTCCAAAACCTTAGTCACTTCTCTACGAATTTCCTCCAACTCTTCCATACTGTTCGCTCCTGTGAGCATATCGTCGACATAGAAGTCGCTTGAAATCACCTCTGATGCAACCGGATGTGACTTAGCGTAAATTTTTGATAGCTCTATGAGGCAACGGATGGCCAGAAACGGAGCAGAGGCTGTCCCATAAGTAACAGTGTTGAGGCGATAGGTTTGGAGATCTTGCGTCGATTTTTCTCTCCAGACGATAAGTTGAAAATCCCTGTCTTCATTGGCAATGTTCACTTGCCTATACATCTTTGAGATATCAGCCGTCAAGGCATATTTGTGCAATCGAAATCTTGCCAGAATAGCGTAAAGCTCCCTCTGAATAGTTGCACCCACCATTAAAGTCTCATTTAATGATATCGAGGTTGACGTTTTGCTTGAAGCGTCGAAAACAACTCGCAATTTTGTGGTGCTACTATCAGGTCTCAGGACACATTGATGTGGAATGTAATAGTGTTTCCCTGGAGGAGGTGTTGGAAGCAATGACATGTGCCCAAGGTTAAGATACTCTCTCATAAACTCTTGATACATGTCAAGTAACTCACGATTATTCGCAAGCTTGCGCTCCAATGCAAGAAATCTGCGCTTTGTCGTTTCGAAGGATAAGCCTAAGACACTTGGATCTTTCTTAAATGGCAACTTCACCTCAAAACGACCAGACGAAAGCCTGTGTACGGTTTGCTCAAAGTGCTGCTCGCAAGCAATTTGTTCAGCTGTATAAACAGCCTTCGATCTCTCAGGAACGTGTTCCAATTCCCAAAATCGTTCCACCAGAGAGTCGAGAGAACTTATATTTTCATTTCCAAAGACGCTGCATACCTGAGCGTTCTTCGATGCGCGTTGAGTGAACTTTCCCGAAACAATCCATCCTAATAAAGTTTTTTGAAGTGAAGGATGCTCAGAACCCAATTTTATTTGGCCTACGCTCAGAAGATCGAAAAAGGATTCCGCACCAATCAGTAAGTCTACTTTTGCGGGCTTGTGGAACCGAGGGTCTGCCAGTTCAATGTTTTCCGGAATTTTCCATTGGGCACAATTTACTTCATGATCGGGTTGATATGATGAAATTGACCTTAACACCCAAAAATCGGTAGCGAAACTATGAGCATTGACGCGAGAATGAATCGAGGTGTGGACTTTGTGCCGTACTACCGAGTCGTTTTTCCCTACAGTAGTAATATTCAGATAAGATTCTTGCCTGGGTAAACGCAAACGCTGTGCTAAGTCCTCTGCCATAAAATTGATTTGAGATCCTGAATCTAAGAGAGCTCGTGCTACTTGAAACTGTCCAAATCTATCTCGTACCTTAACGACAGCAGTAGCAAGAATAACTTGGTCACTACTTGCGACGTGACAAGACTGCGCTTGAGTATTATGATCAAAAGCTACTGAAGATGCCTGGGCATGCACTTGAGGAACTGATTCCGAAGAAATCGGTTGCTGCTCTACCCCGTATCTGTGAAGCACTGTGTTATGAGGCTTAGAGCAAACACGACACTTTGCCGCTTTGCATTTTTTCACTGGATGACCTGGATTAAGGCAATTTATGCACAACCGATTATGTTTCGTGAAATCGAACCGTTGAATCACCGATAGAGCCAAAAAAGGTTGACAACTGCCTAAACTGTGATTTGTGGCTGAGCAATATCGGCATTTCGATTCAGGTCGGCGGTCTGTTTGCGTGCATGAGAAGGAGGATTTGGAATATCCTTTATTGGATCCTTGGCTAGGCTTCCCTTTACTCTTGGTTGACTCCTCGGCAGCTAAATGTTGGTATCGCCGATTCAACTGAGTCGCGCAATCAGACCACGTCGGTAAAGTATTATAATCTAGCTGTTCCTCAAATCGGGATTTTGTTGTGTGATCTACCTTGGACATTGCTATGTGAATAAAAATTGCGTTATTTATGTCCTTTTCACTTCCCAATGACTGTAACGATGCATATAGAGCTGATATTTCATCAATAAGGGACCTCAAGCCGGATGCAGAGGGTTTTGATACTTGAGGGAGGTCAAACAGTTGAGAAATTGTGTCGAAAAATATCAAGCACTTATTGTCGTAAACATTTTTCAGACTAGCCAATGCCTTTTCATAATTTACATCAGAAATTTGAAACGCCTTAACAGTTCCTAATGCATCACCTGTAAGACAGGTCAGCAAATGGTTGAACTTTTCTATGTTCGTTAGAGATTGGTCGTTGTGAACTAAACTCTCAAAAAGACTAATGAAATTTTTGAAGTCGGAATGTTTTCCACTAAATTTGGGTAAATTCATTTTTGGTAAACTGGAGGAATGACGATAAATACTGATTTCCCCTTGACTAAGTCTCTGAGGCTGGACTTCTCGCATTGCGGACCGATAAAGAGCCTTTGTTATTATGCACATATCCTCAACAGACGCTCTTAAATCATTTACTGGGTTTAGCACATCGATGTCTGACTGAATATCCATTAATTTTTCACAATATGTTTCGAGAAGTTGCATTCGGTATTCCAGTTGAAAACTATCGAACGAAATTGTTCTTTCCTCAAATGCAGTCCGCATTCGTCCAATGTCGCTCATAACCCTATCATGTTTTTGCATAGCCAATATTAACTTGGCATTAGGCTTTGCCGATACTTCCTTTTCTTTTTCCATCTTGAAGTTAATTGGTATAAATAAAAGTACTCCAAATGCTGGCAACTTTCCGAAACAAAGGTTAAATCTCACTCGTAAATGCTCACTTAATTAAATGCGCACTCAACCAATTTGTAATAAATTCCCAAATATAAAAATTTGATGATTTCCAAGTTCAAATTCAAATAATAAATTTTATTGGGTTATATAAGGGTTAAATGTGCACCGAGAAACTAACGAAATGCACAGAATATGTGGTTTGTATGTGTATGTACCGTTGATGTATAAACCAAAGCCGGAAATTTCACAAAATTTGAATTTTTATTTGACATATAAAATGTCCGAAATATTTAAGTGGATCCCGTACGGGTTAAAGATGCCCACAAACACCGCCGAAAAATGCCAAAAATTTAATAAAATTTTCTAAGGCCGAATATCTCCAAATAAACTGAATTAATGTCCACGCAATTGCATATACATATATGTATGTATACATACAAATGTAAGCAGGGCTTAAATTCACTGCCGAGTTTTGCAGGAACTTTCCACTATGTAAAGTTTGAGAGCCACTGCCACAGTATGTACTGCTGAAAATAACCGATGTGCGGTATATACATATATTTCGGCCACTGACACCGTCTATATAGCAGACAAATAACTGCTCTGGAACTGCACAAAAGAGAAACGAAGTTGGCGGCAAACTGGCGTTATGTATATGTATGTATGTAGGTTTACTGTTCTTTGCAGTTTAACCGTATGTATATAACGCACATAAATTTCTCCAAATTTTCACAGAATTTAACACCAAAGGCAGTTCACTTTTTATATTTATATTTTTATTTGGGGGTGGTGGTTAATTTGGGATTTTAATTGGTTTTCCAATTTAACATATATGCCAAGAATTATTAATGCACAAAATACACACATAAAGTGGAGTGCTAATTATTTTTAATTTTTGGCACTGAATACCTGGTTATTATTTGGCATAATTTCCAAAACTTTCCTTTTTTTCCACTCCAAATGTTCGATCGCCGAATCCAAATAATTCGCCGAATTCCACCAGCTAGGTTTTTCGCAACAAAATTAAAAAAAACCAGAACAAGTGCCGAGACGACGAAAATGCACTATTTTTGTTCGTTTTTTCCGACGCGAAAATTAGGAAAATGCCAGCCGTAGTCCCTGTTCGGGCGCCATGAAAAATCGGGAGAGTTTTCCCGAAGAAAAATTGTTTAAAAATGCTGGACTGGCGGCTGGCAGCCTAGCTGGGGAATTTCCTAAGCGAAACGAAGAAGAAGACGAGGAGATCGATGTACAGAAGTTTATTCGCAGGCGCAGCTGCAGCTCTCGAATTCAGTTTTACGACTGTTTTTTGCGAACAGCATCCGACCATGCGTCGCGCCGAAGTTGGAAAGCTTATCAGTTGCACTCGGCTATGAGCAAAACTGAGTGTGTTACATAGATCAAGCTGATAAGCTTTTTACATTTTGTTTTTGTTTACATTCAGTTTGTTTACATTTCATTTCATATTCATATTTAACAAAAGTACTTATATTTAACTTATATTTAACAAAAGAAACCTTAAACTACTGCTCCAACATCGTTATCAAATGTAGGAAGCATGTGAAATATTTTAAAAAGTGTGGGAGCAATTCCAACCTAGGAATTACCTTAAAAAGTCTTTGACCAACTAGGTGGAATACCATTTTCTATTTGTTTAAGTCAGTGGAGGTCAATTGGGTTGAAATAACAAATATTTTAATTGAAAAAAAACCAAACACCCAGAATTGAAGGTATTAATGTAAATCATTTGAGCTCAGTTTTCCGTGTACTTTCAGTTTTTTAAAAGGTCTCAAAAAAACTGGAAGGCAGTAACTATCCAACCATTTACTTAACTATTACATATTTAAGAAAATTACAGAAGTGTTGCACTGCAAATACAAACGATAATGCCTGTATCGCACATCTGAAGTCCGATTTGTCCGATCAAATTTCAATATTTATCCATCCATATATTTCAAACTACCATAAAATAGCTCTTTTCCTTTTCACAAATAATGAAAACATTTTCGTTAAGCTCTGGAAATTCCCATTCTAATAATTCTTTGAGCCTGTGTGACGATGCAGTTTCCGATTTTATTTAAGACCGAAATCTATTCAATGATATTGACCCACTACAGCATGAAATAGACAGCTACATGAACTTAACAGTAAATTATACTGATGATTTTAATTGCCTTGAATGGTGGCACATAAACAAAAATATTTTCCCTTTATTATATAAAGCTAGCTGCACAATTTTTTGTATTCCTGCAAGCAGCGTTTCCTGAAAGAGCGTTTTCAGATGCTAAAAATTTAATTTCTGAAAAAAGATGCGTTATATCTAATAATTCAAATACAACAAAACAGACAACAGATTAACAAAATTATCAGCCATGCTCCGGTAATCGAATTCGGTAAATTTTTAAGATTTCGATTTGAAATCGTAAAATCGGTGCTCCGGTTTTCGAAATCGTAACATTTTTACCGAATTGGAAAACGGGCACCTTTGTCTGGCCGAAGTGAAAAGTAAATGCCTTTTTTTATATCAAATCATATCTAATTAACTAAGGGAAAAAAATAGTTTACTCAGTGGTCTATTGATGTTTATTTCACATCACCACAAGATCATTCTGGCACGTAGTTATTTAATAAAAAATTTATTTCTGACCCCACCTCAAATTTGACAAACCAAATTTTGCCGTCGGCAACAAGCAATTACGATTTGGCCAGATGCCGATAATTAACTCGCCGAAAGGTATCGCGAAGGTTGCCATACGGTGGTAAAACGGGCAGGTTGCCATACTGTGGTAAAACAGGCTGGTAAAAATCCTTATAAAATTTAAATGAATTCATTAATAAATTTAAAGGAGGGCCACAAGTGTTGTTTATTATTAATGATATTTAGTTAAATTACTTTTATGGTGAGAATACAGTAAAAATGTTATTGAAAACATCGGAATTAAAACTGTGAAAAATGTGGCAACACGTTTGTGTAGAAAACAGCTTAAACAGCTGTTTACTGTTGACATCAAAAAGCTGTTTACCGACGATAGCAAAAATTTTACGAAAACCGGAGCACCTAAAATCGAAATCGTAAGATTTTGGCCAAATCGAAATCGGGAAAAAATTACGATTACCGGAGCATGCCTGTATGTTTCTGCATTCAGTCAATTAAAAATAAAATAAATAAATTACAAACATATATAAATAATTTAAATTCTGGTGGCCGCAGGGGGATCCCTCGCTGCAGTCTCCGATGGTTTTGCCGGTTGGCCGATAGATGGATGTCCAGGTGTCCCTCGTACAGGGGCAGAGGGTGATAAATCCACTGGGAGATTTACGACGATTACGTTGGGAAGATGACTGTCTTCCTTAAGGTAACTGGCCTAGGGACTTAGATTGCTATGATCAAATATAAAAATAACGACAGAATGCCGGATTTGTTGGTTCATGAGCTTGTGCTCTTTATTTTATGAGTGTCCAAAACGAACTGCTTAAAAGCTAACAAAGTAAAAGCTTCATAGCGGCCCCTGCAAATGTGCAGAGCTTTTGCCGGCTATGTAGGAGCTTGGTCAGCAATTTGGCCGGTGCTGGAGTACGGACGATCAGTCCGGTTAACTCAGTTAACTACTCCCCCCTCAAGATTAGGCCCCCCTTGGCCGACCCTATTTGGTCGAGGACTTCCTTCAGTTGGGCCGCGGATCTTTTGGCCCTTGTGGCTCGTTGGTAGGTTAGGCCGACACAGATAAGAGAGCAGAAAATTGCTCCCGCAATTAGCGCCATCTGGATCAGTCGGTATCCGTCGACGTCTTCTTCGAATTTCCTGATTTGCTCAAAATTTCGTTCACTCAAGCGGTGAAGATATGGGAGACTCAGGATCTCGTGATTCATAGAAATGTTAAGGACAGGAGGTTAGCTACTCCTGGTGAACTTTTATTGACCATGTTGTGGTTTACAAATACGGTCTCATTGACCATAGCACTCTCAGTGCTATCAGATGCGTTATCATGTTATCATGTTATCAGATGCGTGCCTCTAATGTGGATGGTCGTTCCATCATCCACGCGCACAAGTGCTGGTCTATTGTTGATTACGATAATCACTTCGTCGACAAAGGTGATCGGGTGAAGATTGCTCTGCTGCGTATCGCAATGGGCCACTACTCCAGCGTGGAGTTCTCGGGCGCACGAGCTTACCGAAGGTAACTGACAGAACGTTGCTCCGGGTGACATGGAGCAGTTCTTGACGGTGCGGATTTCTCCGTTACACTCCCCCACCACATTATCCTCTAACCTTAACACTGTATCGTGGTGTGCCACCGGAAGAATAGTGATTTTGTTGCAGGCCATCTTAATCTTGGGGAACTTAATTATAAAACGCAATATATGTTGCTCCAGATCTGCATGATCCAAGATTCTTGGACAGACTACGTTAATTTTGGCGAGTGCGATAGTTAACTTCAAATTCTGTAGTTCCATAACAATGATCCTATTACGAGTTAATAACATCTCGAATAGGTGGCCTGAATCAAGTTGCGCTTTTTTAGAAAATTTCAAGATTTGATTGACGGTGGTTGTGAGTTCGTTAATGCGAACTTGTGTTTTAGTGTTAATTTCAATCTTACTATTGTGCGCATCAACTAGTCGTGCTTCTGTGAACTTTATCTTTTCCAAGTCTTCGGCGTCGCTTGGGAGTAATTAGTGATATTGGCCGATGTCACGGCCAGAAAACAGAGTAAAAGCATTGGAAGCGACCTTCAAAATTTGTGGTTGATTAGTACATGTTCGAATTAGAGTTGCCCACCACAAATAGATATAAAAAATGAATGCCGAGCGGCTATAAGTAGTGAAAACTATGGCAAGCGGCTAAAGGTAATACAAAATAATAAAAACTTATGCCAAGTGGCTATAAATAATAAAAAAAGTAACTGAAAACTTATGCCGAGTGGCTACAAATGGGAAGAATAAAAACAAACCTCTGAGGGAACCGCAACTAGGCTCTGCTCGGGTTACCTGAGATTGTCCTTGTGGACCACCCTCCCCTTAATTAGGACTGTGGTCCCCAAGTCTGCCTCGATGGTCTTCACCTCACATAGAGGAGTGAGTTTGTTGCCTAGTCGGCTGTTTGACTTCACTAGGACTTTGTCACCGACCTGGAACACTCTGTTCCGCCGAGAAGCGTTTTCTCGGTTTCTTGTCAAATTTTGGGCGTTTTTGATTTTTTCGTGGGCATCACTTTGTGGATCGTCCGAATCTGCCCGCATGACCTCGGCCGGTTTCTTGTTGATGACAGAGTGGATGGACTTGTTATATCTCGCTGTGGCTAGCAAGATCAATTCCACCGTGTCACTTATGCGTGCTGTGGAATCGCTCCACTTGTCCGTTTGAGACGCTATGTAGGGGCGGTGCATTCGAGATGCTGACGCCAAAATGGTTTTCCAGCATAGCCACTACTGTTTGCGATTTCAATGATGGTTCATTGTCGCAGTATATGGCTTTGGCCTTGAGGAAAACATTCATTAACTGTAGCAGGGGTGGTTTTAGATCCTCTATGGTTCTAGACGGAATCGGCTGAATCATGGCGAATTTCGAAAACTTGTCAACGCAGGTGAGGAAGTATTTCTTACCCGTGGAGAAAATATCAATGTTTAACATTTCTCCTACATGGCCCGGGATTGGAGTTTCTCGGACCTCTTGTTTCTTTGGATGTCTGTCGTACTTCGCTCTGGCGCAAGTTTTGCAATTGGCTGCTATTTCACTCGCCAATTTGGTCATTTTCGGGAAGTAGTACTCGGAGAGTACCTGCTTCACGTTTTCTTGGGCCGACCTGTGAGCTCTGTTGTGCTCGACGGTGAGGATTTCTTTTCTCTCCTGGGCCGCGAAAATGTCGGTGACCCTCTTTTTGCAATGCCAGAATCTCGTGGCTGGAAATTGTCGCACCAGATCGTCCTTGATTAGCGCCAACGTGTGAAATTCACAGTGAAAGGCGTTTACACCATTAGGGATAATGATGTTAGCAAGCTCCTCTAGCAAAGTTTGTTTGCTCGAGAAATTGATCGAGTGACGCCTCTTATTCCCAAATAATATAAAAGTTCGTTTCCAAGGGGAGCGCGCCTCTTCTAATATTATCTGGTTCTGAAAGCAATTCACGGGTTTGTCCGTTGACTCGATAGTGTATGTGAGCGAAAGTTCACTGTGGACTGTGGCCGCACACGATTGTGGTTCTTGGCCATCAACAACGTTGATTTGTTGCCTGGAGAGTGCATCTGCAACGAGGTTATTTTTTCCGGGCTTGTAAAATATTCGTGCGCCGGACTCGTCGATGCGTGCTTTCCACCTCTTGATCTTGGCGTTGGTGGTCGGTAAAGATGTTTATTTCTTTGACCGCGTAAAGATAGTGTCGCAATTTGGCTAGAGCCCAGACTATGGCTAACACACAATGTCTTATAGATCATTGTAATAGGGCGTCCGTCTTGGGATAGCACTGCGCCAATGCCGTAGGCCGAAGCGTCTGTCGTTAGATCTAACGCCTTTTTGTAATTGGGGTATCTAAGGATGACGTCCTCAGACGCCAGAATATTGCATAGTTACTCGAAGGCACGTTGCTGCGCTTCGGAAAATTCTATTTGATACTCCTGGACCTGTGTCGGCTAACACTCCCGTTCTCGCCCTTCAGTATGTCTGAAATGGGCCTTGCTATTGATGCGAAATCTTTGATGAAGCATCGATAATAGCTGGCTAAGCCCAAGAATGACCTCACCTCAAATACGTTTTTGGGTTCTGGAAATTCCTTTATGGCCTTAACCTTTTCTGGGTCAGTCGCCGCGCCATTGTTGGTGACGATGAACCCTAGGAAGCTCACGCTTTTCTTAAAGAAACATGGCTTTTCTGCCGATACTCTCATGTTAGCATCGTACAGGCTCTTCAGAACCCAATCTACGTGCTTGACATGGGCATTTTCATCTTCTGAAAAGATGATGACGTCATCGACGTAAACGTAGCAGAACTTGCCGATCTGCTCTCGCAGAATATCGTCAATTGTCCTCTGGAAGATGCTTGCAGCATTCCTGAGTCCGAATGGCAATCTTCGGAACTCATACTTCCCTCCGTTCACTGAGAATGATGTTTTCTAACGGTCGCGTTCGGCGAGCGTGATTTGGTGATAGCCAGACTTCAGATCAAGTGTCGTGAAGTACCTGTCCTTGCCGAGATTCCCCAATATCATTGAGATATTTGGCATGGGGTATCTGTCTGGTACAGTCCTCTCGTTCAGTTTGCGGAAGTCCAGTACCAAACGCATTTTTTTGTTGCCCGCCTCGTCGGTGCCCTTTTTGTCTACGACCCATATTGGGTTATTGTAGGGGGACTTCGACTTTTGGATTATGCCATTTTTCAGCAGTTCTTGAATTTCGCCGTTGACGAAGTCAGCTGCTCCCATGGGATATGGGTATAACTTGGCATAAATGGGCTCCTCGTCAATCGTCCGGATGGTTGCTACCACCGACGTATTGTAAGGAAGAGCCTCATTAGGATTAGCAAAAGCTTTTTTCCTATTATTCCTGTTTTAACAGGTCTAGGCCAATGATCGCGTCAAAGGAGGTCAAATCTGGTAGTAAGAAAAAGGTAGCTTTAAGGTTAAAAATAGACACAAAACATTTTTTTGTGATTGTAGTCACACCATGAATCGAATGGATTGCAATTGTTGACTCTACCGGGCGGACGCCTTTAAACCCCTTAAATGGTCGGATGAAATTTTTTGACGCGCCCGTGTCGTCTGATGACGGGTAGCAGGGACTTTCCCCTAAAAAATTGATGGCATCCGAGTCATACTCTAGGATGGCATCATCGTCGACTTTAACCGCTGCACTGGAGGCTGCGGTGACATAAGCCTTGTCGGAATCATCCGAGGCCTGGGCCACATGGTTGACCCTTGGCCTTTTAGGCGGTGTTCACGCCGGAAGGGCGTTTATTTTCCGGATGCAGTGTGATCCCGTACACTCGCTCTCTCTCTCCCTCTCCCACTGCACTTTTGTGCATCGAGCTCCTAGTCCGCTCTCCCCAAGTTAGTTTAAGGCTTCTTCTAGTTAGTACTAATTTACGATTACCCAAATAAAGAGGCACGTCGCGTAACACCCCGAAAGTTCTTTCGTGTTTTTATTTATCGAGTGCCTTCCAGGTTAAAGCCACCCCCCTCCGAACATTTGGTCCAACAGAGCCGGATAATTATATCTCCAGCAGTTCCTGTGGCTTAAACACCGCACAAGATAAGTAAACATTTTACTTTGCTGCCGGTCATTTTTATGATTTTTGTCTAAATCCGAGTCCGATTGATCCGACACTACGGCAGCTTCCAAGTCCGAACCGCAATTAATTTATATTAATTTTCCACGAATTCAATATTCAAAAAGTTTATGTTTAAATGTATGCCATAAGCCACAGTGAAACTTCCAAATTCGAATTTCTCTTCGTTCGCTGTGATCCGCTTGCATTTATTCCACTTCCTACACCTACGTACATACATATGTCCAATACATGCAGTCCACTTCACTTATCTACAATCGGCACCAACAATTTACGCAATAAATATTCGTATCCTGGATAATAATAGTAAATAAACATTCCAAACTCCACAAGTGTAAATTTAAATCTATGTACGTATGCTATAAGCCACAGTGAAACTTCTAGTTCCGAAATTCTAACCGTTCACTGTGTTCCGCTTGCATTTACATATTTACACTCTCCGATATACAATACAGTCCACTCCACTGATCTACGAGCGCCAAAAGCAATATAAACAAAATTAAATAAATATATACACTTATAAATATTTAAACTTAAAATAAATATATTTTGCAATATTTCCTACACTTTATAATTCCACAAATTCTACAATTCTAATTCTACAAATACAGTCCACCGCTCCTATAAATAAATAAATACATATATCCCCAAAATCACGGCACAGAAACGCCGACTTAATTTGTGCATTTATTTATCAGCTCTTCCCTGCTCTATCCTGAGCGGAGCTTCATCCAAATAAACATACATAACACATATTCGACTGCAAGTCGACGCTCCGATTTTTGGCAATTTTTCCGCCTCTCGTTGTCTCCGCTATTCTGCGTTGGCAAACGGCGAATGCACATTGTGCATTGCACAAACATATTCACACGCACGCCTTATCTTCAAGAACAGTACCGCGGAAAATACAACAGCGGTCAACTGAATAAATCCAGGCACACAAAATAATTTTTAAATTATTTTTTATGAAATCCTAACTAACTAAATCAGTTAGAAATTCAAGTGCGCTTCCATATCCGCATTAGTGTGACCGTACATCTCCGTATATCTCCGCCACTACACAATAAAATTACACTACCCAATTAAATTAAATTCCTAATACATTCCGATTAGTTCCTAAATTCCAATTCCAGCTTCGACACGTATAACTAAATCGAACAAAAATTAATCCATTGACAAACAAACCAGTTGTCTTTAAATATCAAGAATGACTTCTTCCGGTTTAATTAAGTTTACTTTGATCTGTGACCGTCTAAGTCACTTCGATTCCAAGGCCTGCAATCCAGCAGCACCCAGTCCATCCAAATATACGTGTCAAATTTATCTCGACCAAGTCCGAGCGCTAAGGGATAAGGTCGAGAAAGAATATGAAGCTTGTTCAGAGCAAATTTCAGTTGGCTTAGAGGGCACGGGGGACACCTTACCTACTCTAAAGGCAAAATACGAGTATTCCTATTTTATTTACGAAAGGTGTGCCGCAAAGCTCATGGAACAGATCGATACGATCGCTTCCAATGCAGCCCAAATCCAACCCGTTCAGCCCAAAAATTCCTATCCGTCTGGCTGTCTGCTTCCTCCGTGCGAAACATAAGTTTTCTCGGGTGATTACATTCGCTGGCCGACTTTCCGAGACCTTTTCACAGTAGTCTATATCGACAATCCTGCGCTGACCCCCGTTGAAAAGTTGTTCTATCTAAATGCCAAGACTAGTGGTGAAGCCCATTCCGTAGTTTCCAATTCGCCACTCACCAACGATGGTTTCCACTCAGCCTGGAAAAACCTATCTGAACGTTTTGAAAACAAACGAGCGCTGGTGAACAGCCAACTGAAAAAGTTTTTAAACATGCAGTCAGTTGCGCACGAATCTTCGGCAGCCTTGAAGGAGCTGCAAAATACGATCCAAAACTGCCTCACATCCCTAAATTTGTCCGGCATTCCTACGGATAATTGGAATTGTCTCCTGGTGTATGTGTGTTCCACGAAGCTTCCAAAACTGACGCTCTCATTATTGGAGCAATCTATCCCGAACAAGACCGACATTCCTACGTGGCTAGCACTTGATTCTTTCCTGACTGAGCGCCATAAAAGTCTGGAGGCCATAGAGTCTATACATCCTACTACGTTGCGCCTCCATCCGTCAGAAACGACACCCTCCGACGTGTCGCCAAGAATACTGAAATCCTTCAGTACGAGGATCGTTCCGATATCCAAGGGATGCGATGTATGTTCCAAAGAGAACCATCCAGTGCGTTTAAGTCCACGCTTCCTTCAGATGACGACAGAGGATCGTTCATCAAAGCAGTTGTGTTTAAATTGCTTTGCAATCGGTCATCAACTCCGTAATTGCACAAGCGCCCATTAGTGCTTCAAGTGTCACGGTCGGCATCACACTTTGTTGCATCCAAGCAACTGCTCCTCCAGTGAACCGACTGCTCCTCATACTGCTTCTGATCCGATCCAAAGGATTTCCTCGTTCTCCACACGAGTGACTACTACTCCCGATTCCTCCAATTACTGGGTTCCATACGCCGATATGAAATGCAGACGTTCCCGAGGTATTTTATCCTACCCATGCCGAGTCTGCTAAGGGAACCATCGTCTTCGGAAGTGCCACCGTTTCCTTCGGCTTAACGCTGGGAAACGGCTCCAGACAGTCTTAGATAAGAAGTACTGCGTCAATTGCCTGGCCCACCATCATTCCACGGGATCTTGCCGCAGTGACGACCGATGCCAGTCGTGTGGCCAGGATCACCACACACTTCTTCATGTCCACGAGCGCTCAGCATATCCAACGCTTTCCCGAGCAAAGGCCTCCAATATTCCTACAGCGTATCCTCGCTAGGGGGCCTCGAAGGTCTTCTTATATTTTGCTGCGTATCCTCGCAAGGGGGGGAGAATGTTCACGCCGGAAGGGCGTTTATTTTCCGGAGGCAGTGTGATCCCGTACACTCACTCTCTCTCTCCCTCTCCCACTGCACTTTTGTGCATCGAGCTCCTAGTCCGCTCTCCCCAAGTTAGTTTAAGGCTTCTTCTAGTTAGTACTAATTTACGATTACCCAAACAAAGACGTACGTCGCGTAACACCCCGAAAGTTTTTTCGTGTTTTTATTTCGAGTGCCTTCCAGGTTAAAGCCACCCCCCTCCGAACAGGCGGGACCGAGTGGCCAGACGCGGCCGGCTTCGATTTCGGGAAAGCCGGGGCGTGAGATGGCTGCATCCTGGACAATGACGGGTCAATGTCCATGGGTTTCGGCGTGTTCCCTCGAGCCATTCGGTCGCTACGTGGAGCGGAGTGCACCTGTGCTCTATGCTGTTTAGTAAAGTGCGGGTTCCTCCCGGCACTTCCCTGCGGGCCGGTTTGTGGGGGGCCTGCTGCCGCTCCTGCACTTTGGGATACTGCCTACGATCCCTATTCTCTTGGCTTTGTGTAAACGAAGTTGCGAAGGTGTACCGCTCGTGGTTGGACTCCGCTTCTTGCGCCAAGGCGAGTGCTGACGGCATGTCTTTCGGCTTTGCCGCAAATAGCACATCCGTGAGGTTGCGCCTGAGTCCGGAGACGAAAACTCTCAAAGCGTCATCCCAGAATTTCTCACATAGAACCGCTGCTGCAGACGCTTCGTAGGACATGATTGCCTTGTTGGTGAGCAACAACCTCGTCATAATACTGAAGGAGTGTCAGGTTTCCCTGTCTGAGGGTGCCTAGCTCTTGCTCGAAAACGTGTATCGGGCGTTTGTCGCTGTATGTAAAATCGAGACGACTTATGATCGCATCGAAATTCAGTATGGTCCCAAAGGACGACAGAACTGCATCAGCAGGGCCTTTAACTTTGCTCCTGATGATAACTACAGCCTGATAGTGTCTCGAACTATCCTCATATTGTCTGAACATATGTTAAGCGGCATTTGCCGCTTGCCGTCAGGAGACGTATGTCTCCTATGTCCCCATAAAGTCTGGAAGACATTTAACGGCATCCAATGTTTCCTCACAACGGATCTGTCCGGTGATATTTACTAGTTTGTAAACTTTAATCGGGGGAGTTTCAGTTTGCACAGGGGCAGTCCGTATAGCCGCGACCTGGCCGGCAAGTTCCTGAATTGTATTACGCAATTCAGCCTCCCTGCGTTGACTTTCTAAGGCTTGATCTTGTAACGCCCTTATGAGAGCTTTAATCTGTTCTGTTTCGAGAGACATTTTATATGCAATAAATGCGTTAGATGGGGTACTTTTACGTACAGAGTTTTCTGTAGAATCGTCGCTTTCGGACTCAGAGTCGCTAGCGAATGGTTTCGAATTCCTATACTGTCGGAATGAATTGCTCATGAGGAGCTTGCATTCGCTAAGCCAAACAAATATATAAATGACAAACAAATCGTAACAGCAAAGACAAAGAGAGATATAAAAGGCAAAAAATTGCTGCGGCAATGCATGCGCTGCTGTATCGGGTGTCGGTAGGGCCCGAGACGGCTGTGGGGCTAGTGCAGAGAATTCAAGTTCAAGTGAAACGACAGTGTCCAGACATATGCAGAAGTGGAACGAAATGCACACAATGTAAATTGTAAGTCAATAAATCTTTGCGACAGTGTCAAAGAATAATTTAACCCGCACAGTCAATCAAAATTTTAAATTCCATGTTTAAATTTCATTACATTAATATAATTTAAATTCACAACACGGTTAGGATTAGGATTGTTATGGAAATACAGATTATTGTTTTTGTGTAACCCACACAAATATTTTATATATTTTAAAACTTTATTTAAATGCAGCTGGGATTTGGAAATAGGAGCTCACTTAAATAATCTCTGTGTTTGTGTGCAGTATTGTGGGTTTCCTTAGTTGGGAGCCAATTATTCAAATTCTGGTGGCCGCAGGGGGATCCCTTGCAGCAGTCTCCGATGGTTTTGCCGGTTGGCCGATGGATGGATGTCCAGGTGTCCCTCGTACAGGGGCAGAGGGTGATAAATCCACTGGGAGATTTACGACGATTACGTTGGGAAGATGACTGTCTTCCCTAAGGCAACTGGCCTAGGGACTCAGATTGCTATGATCAAATATAAAAATAACGACAGAATGCCGGAGTTGTTGGTTCATTAGCTTGTGCTCTTTATTTTATGAGTGTCCAAAACTAACTGCTTAAAAGCTAACAAAGTAAAAGCTTCATAGCGGCCTCTGCAAATGTGCAGAGCTTTTGCCGGCTATGTAGGAGCTTCCGGCCAAATGCTTGGTCAGCAATTTGGCCGGTGCTGGAGTACGGACGATCAGTCCGGTTAACTCAGTTAACTTATATAATCCATGTCTTTCTATTTTTCTTCTGTCTTGTATTAAAAACCAAACAAAAACCAAACAAAAAAACAAACACGCAATAAATTTGACGTCGCCAATACGGCGCCAACTAACCGAGTACTCGGTCGCGAAATTCATTTAGCCATTGCTTCGCCGTTCGAATTCGGTAAATTTCCTACTCATGCCTACACCATATTTGCCAAATACGTGTTACTCAATGTCTCACTCAGTCAGTTAGAACTTTGAGTGAGAGAACCAAATGCTGCTTTGACTGTATTCATGCAGACCTCTAATATGTAAACTGTCCCCTATGTAATGTGTCTGAATGTATTGATATTTCTAATGACGAGCTACTTAAGGTAGACAACTGTTTTTTTTTTTTTTTTTTTTTTTTTTTTTTTGTAATAGGTTTATTGAAGTGGCTGTTTTTACACTAATAACTATAACTATTATTTTCAAAAACAATTTGTATATAGTGGTTCTTTACAATTAATTTAAAGTGTCAATTTGTATGCTTCAGAGCAAACAGCTGCCCGAATTGTTAGCAAGATGGTTTAAAGGATTTTACGGCTCGGCAGTTGACCTAGGGTGACCTTCTTGAGCCTGCGTCTGGTCCGCGCAGTTGCTGCAGCCCTTGCTAGCGGGTTGGGGTGGACTCGGAGTCTGGAACAGTGTCTCCTGGCGAAATCGTTGATTGTGTCACCAACCAGCGGGACATGGAGATCTCGGTGAATGTCAGCGTTGCGGATATACCACTCTGCCCCACTAATGTGCCTAAGAAATTTAGCTTGGAATGAACTTATCTGCTTTAGATTGGACTTAGAAGCGATGCCGTAAATGGGAAGTCCATACTTAAAAATTGGCTCTATGATAGATAGGTAAACCCTCTTCTTGTTGGCTAAACTTAGCTTAGAGTTAGCATGAGTTAGCCAATATAGCCTCCTCGGAGCGTTCTCCAATTTCCCCCTTGTCTGCTTGATGTGAGAGGCAAATGTGAGCCTGCGATCAAGGATCAGGCCCAGGTAATGGTGCTCCTTGTGCTGAAACAAACGGACTCTTACTTAACCCCTTTGTTAATGTTCAAAAAACCGTACAACTCAAAATTAACAATAATTATATTGACAACGTATTAAAAACGAAAAATCTTGGTTTTACACTAAATAGCACATTATCCTAGCATGACCACATAAATAAAGCCTCAGGCAGAACATACAGCGTCCTTAGGCAGTTTTACCTCACTTAAGCTCTAATTCCAACTCAAATAAGGCTATTCATTGCAAAAGCTATTTTAATTCCCACTCTTTTCTATGCTGTAGAGTTGTTTTGAAGTTGTAGTGCCACCAGCCTAGTAACCTTGAGAACGATGTTTGCCAGGTATGTGTATAAAATCGGCAGATTCGATCACATCACGGAACACGCCAACACCATCGTATGCCTATGCTGTCCTGGATCAAACTTAGGGTATTAATTCACTTGCACAAAATTATAATGACGCACGAACCAAAATACCTATATGACAAAATTGATTTTTCAACGTCTCGAAGAACAAACAATATTAAAAGCATAAGAAATAGATTAGCGAGTTCAGATAATCACTTTCTAGTGTTTTCTGTTAGGCTTTGGAATCCGTTACCAAACCATATAAAAGTAATAAGAAGCGCGCAACAATTTAAAATTGAAATCATAAAATATCAGACTCTATCATGTTTAGCATAAGATAGAAATATATATTATTTTAATCATATATAAGAATAAGAAAATAATAATGTTAGATTAAGAAATGTTAAACCCCGTGACTAGTGTAATAAATATAGGTTGTTTATGCGAGGGGCCACTGTGCCGCCTCTGCGGACAGAGCTTTCGCTCTCGTCCGCTGTCGCCCTCTTGTGGGCTTACGCTCTCCGGAGTTCGGGCTCATGTTTCGTCGCTCTCCCGTGCTCGCTTAAGCGGAGTTAAGCGGGCGGGAGCGCGACTCTACTTTATAAGCTAGGTTTTTAGTCTCATGTATGAATGCGAAGATTAAAGTTGAATTCCCACGACGCCCCCGCTTCTTCTTCTTCTTCTTCTTCTGGTGTGGCTTTGGGTTCCTTTTGGCTTTCTTTTGCTCTGCGACGTGGGAAAAACATTTCCACATTCTACCACTCGATCAGCGCTGCCTATTTTGGAGGAATCGATCGCCCCCCTACAAACATTGGTCCTACAGAGCCGGATAAGGATTCTTCTCTTCTGCCAGCAGTTCCCGGCCTTTGGTTTCCCAAGATAAGTACGAATTTTCGTCATTTTTCTCACTGCCGGTCTTAAGCAGACCTCCGAACATTCATTTCGGTTGCACTGCTGTAAGATTATTTTTCCGTGTCAATTCCACCTCCGCGAATTTTCCTGACACAACGACAGTTGAGAATTTCATTCCTCCTCGTCAATATTCGTTCTATTTGTCTCCGATTCGCTTCTTTTTCGCGCCGCCATATTCCGCGCCGTTTTGGCGGCATATTTATGTGTGTGCATTCATCCCATACATGCTGGAACATATATATGTGCATATATTATCATATGTCAGCGCAATTCCAACTCTGCAAGTGAAAAGTGAAATTGTGTGGTGAAAAAAGAAAGACAAACAATATCGGCCAACGAGTGTGCACTGTGCGGTAGTTTTCCCTGTTCGCCGAACAGTCTGCCGTTGTTTCGATATTCTTTCCGGTGTGTGTCTTTTTTTCGGCACATAATTTTACTGTCCTTTTCAAGACAGTCAACTAATACAGTCCACTTCATCGATGCTCTACTGTGCCCTTACATACATATGCATGCATGCCCTTATATCCTCGGGCGAGCAAATCCAAGTGTTTCCTTGAACTTTGCGACTCGGCGGACCGCGACCCGTGGGGCAGCGCTTACAAAACGGTCTTCAAGCGTATAAACTGCCCCGGCAAACTTGAGCCGCTCGCGCCGGAGAGCCTAAAGCGGATCGTGGAACACCTGTTCCCATCGATGGACGTCCCAACATTCCCCGACGCCCCGGTCACGGCACATGAGATTCAGGAGGCTGCCGCAAGGGTAAAGACGTCGAAGGCCGCTGGCCCCGATAATATACCCAATAAGGCCCTGAAGCTCGCACTGACGTGCGGGCCGGACCTCTTTGCGAGGCTGTTCAGCAGGTGCTTGGCAGAGGGCGTGTTCCCGCCCAGGTGGAAGTTGCAGAGGCTGGTTCTGTTGCCGAAGCCCGGAAAGCCGCCGGACGACCCGGCATCCTTCCGACCAATCTGCCTCATCGACGGAGCCGGAAAGGTGCTCGAGCACTTAATTGGAACGCGCCTAGAGGAGGCGATCCGATCAGCTGGCGACCTCTCCGCCGCGCAGTTCGGCTTCCGAAAGGCTAAATCCACCGTCGATGCCATCTCCAAGGTGGTAGACATCGCCAGGTCGGCAATAGTCGGAAAGAGGTAGAAAGGCGGCTCGAAAGAGTACTGCCTAGTGGTAACGCTTGATGTACGCAACGCCTTCAACACGGCGAGATGGAGCTGCATCATGGAGGCACTCTCCAGCTTCGGAGTCCCCCCATACCTCATGAAGTCGATGAGCAGCTACTTCAAGGACCGTACGTTGGAGTTTTCCACCTCCGACGGCGCTGAGGCTGTTGAGCTTTCCTGCGGTGTACCTCAAGGTTCCGTATTAGCACCGCTACTATGGAACGCGATGTACGACGAAGTACTGCGCCTCTCACTGCCCGGTCGGTCTGAGCTCGTGGGTTTCGCCGACGACATTGCGGTGGTCGTCGTGGATAAGATGCTATCTCGTGCCGAAGAGACCAGCAACTCGTGCATCGTGGCCATCAGCTCATGGCTGTCGAGCGTAGGCCTGCAGCTAGCGCCGCAGAAGACGGAAGCCGTGCTGATAAGCAGCCGAAAAAAGGTCGAAACCGCAACCATCGAGGTGGGCGGCGCATCGATCAGATCGTCCAGAGCGATTAAATACCTGGGAGTCATGCTGGATTCGAGGCTCTCGTTCCGCGAGCACCTCGCTTATGCCAGCACCATATATATATCTACATATATATCCGCAACTCGGGGCTCACACCGGTGGAAAAGTTGTTCCACCTGTTGTCGAAAACAAGTGGCGACGCGCACGCCATTGTTTGTAAGGCCCCGCTAACCAATGAAGGTTTCGTATCAGAGTGGCAAGGCCTGACCGAGCGCTTCGAGAATCGGCGGTCCTTGGTCAACAGTCAGTTGAAAATCCTTTTCAACATCCAGACTGTTCCCCAAGAGTCCGGAGCCGCTCTGAAAGAGCTACAAGGCACCATTCAGAGTTGCCTCACTGCCTTACGTATGTCCTCCATTAATGTCGAAGCTTGGAATGGTCTCCTGGTATACATGGTCTCCTTAAAGCTTCCCAAAATCACGCTTTCCATGTGGGAGCAATCAGTTCACAACAAGGCCGAAATTCCAACCTGGAGTGAGTTGGACGCCTTCTTGACAGAGCGCTATCGGACTCTGGAGGCAATCGACGACATCAAACCGAGCGTTTCGGGGCAAATTTCGCCAAGATCTGCAACTGCGAGCGCCGCACCGCGCAGGCTCAACTCGTATGAGGCCAGGCTTGCTCCAGCGCCCAGGGGATGTGATCTCTGTTCCAGGGAGAACTATCCTATTCGCGTATGTCCACGGATCCTCGAAATGGACGTGAATGGTCGCTCCGACTATATCAAGAGAAGGCAACTTTGCCTTAACTGTTTTGCCCGAGGGCACCAGCAACGGGATTGCACCAGTGCCCACAGCTGTTTTACATGCCACAGCCGACATCACACCCTCATGCAACCGCTCCAAGTCCGTCTACGACAGCCAGGCCTCGTCCCGCGCGTGCTCCAAGAGGCACGGGTGCCTCCGACGATCCCGCAGATGTGCAAGTATGCTTCGCTTCCGGTTCAAGAGCCGTCCTACTGGGCACTGCCCTCATTAACGTGTGTCATCTGGGGTGCAACTTTCAAGCCCGAGCCTTGATTGACTCTGGGTCCGAAGCTACTTTTATTACAGAAGGGCTATTCAACGTAGTCAAACTTCCGTTCAAGACTGTCCAAGCCCAAGTGTCCGTCCTGAACCAATCCGTGGCCGCTCGGTCCACCAAGTTGTGTACTTTTTCGATTCGATCGCCCTCCAGGCCTGGGATTCAGTTAGAGACTGCGGCCTATGTTCTTCCGCAGCTGGCCGGGAATTTACCCTCGTATCCAATTCCACGAGATATTCTTACGGACCTTCCTAACATCCCCCTGGCGGACCCCAAGTTCTTTGAGAGCTCCCAGATCGATGTTTTGATAGCAGCAGACATTCTTCCGTCTATTCTCCTCGGCAATTCTAAAACTGACATTTGCGGTTCACTTCTCGGCCAGGAAACCATTTTTGGATGGGTGTTGACAGGCCCAGTCCATTCGGCAGCCCCACGCAGGGTGTCCGCCTTCTCCACGCTAGTTACCTGCGCCCTCGAGGACTCCCTGGACCATCTCCTCACCAAATTCTGGAAGGTGGAGGAAGTGCCCACACAGATCGTCCCTGAGTCTGATGCGTTTTGCGAACAAAATTTCGAACAAACCACCAGAAGGGACCATCGGGGCAAGTATGTTGTGACGCTCCCCTTACGCGACCAGGGCACAAGGGTTCCGAGCTTACATCTTCACGATCCTTCGCTCTGGCTCAGTTCCTCCGCAACGAGCAGCGCCTAAAAAGGGATCCCCTCCTCAAAGTCCGGTATGACGCGGTGATCCAGGAATACCTCGACTTAGGACACATGGCCGAGGTTTCTACGACGAGCAGTTCCCCCACGTACTACCTTCCACATCACGCTGTTCTCAAGCCCGAAAGCACAACTACCAAAGTGCGCGTCGTTTTCAATGCTTCTAGCCCATACGCAAACGGGACTAGTTTGAATGATATTCTTTACGCGGGCCCGGTCTTACAATCCGACCTGACTATACAAATCCTGAAGTGGCGATACTTCAGGTTTGTTTTTAAAGCCGACATCGAGAAGATGTACCGTCAGATTTGGGTAGACTCCAAGCATACTCCACTCCAGCGCATTCTGTTTCGCAACTCCGATGGAGAAATCCGCGACTAAGAATTGAAAACGGTAACCTTCGGGGTCAATTGCGCTCCATTCCTAGCGATTCGCGTCCTGCAACAGCTCGCCGAAGATGAAGAGTCGAGGTATCCGCAGGCGAGTCAGATTATCCGACAGTTCATGTACGTCGACGACGTTCTCGCTGATGCAGACTCAAAAACTGAGGCGCAGGCAGCTATCCGAGAGCTTGAGGTGGCCCTGGGTTCGGCAGGGTTCCCACTTAGGAAGTGGACAGCTAACAGGAAGGCGATTTTGTCAAACATCCAGACTGACCATCTCCTTCGGGCTGACTTCCTCGAAATCGACGCAGAGAGTACGGCCAAAACTCTCGGCGTGCGGTGGAAGGCGACGTCGGATGAATTTTTCTTCATTCCGCCAGAATTGACCTCGGGATCTTCGTTCTCAAAGCGTCAGGTACTGTTTTAAATTTTTAAGTTGTTTGATCCAGCCGGCTGGCTAGCCCCCTTCATTGTCCGGGCAAAGATGTTTATGCAGGACATTTGGCTCCAGGATCTGGGCTGGGACGATGTCCTCCCTCAGGAATTCTGCAAAAGATGGGTTGACTTCCTGGAAGATTACTCGGCGCTTGATCAGATCCGAATCCCCGCTGGGTCACCTTCCGTCCTCACTTGAAGGTAGAACATCATGGGTTCTGTGACGCCTCGCAAACGGCATACGGCACTGCCATCTACGTCCGAGTGGAGACCGGGTCCACGGTGGTGGTGAACTTGCTAACGGCAAAGACACGGGTGGTCCCAGTCAAGACGGTGTCGCTCCCGCGACTGGAGTTGTGCGGAGCCGTCCTATTGTCCGAGATGGCCAACGCAATTCTTCCCAAGATGCCCGGCCCTGCGTCCGCCCTCCACTGTTGGAGGATTGTTCTAGCCTGGTTGCGCAGGCCGGCGTGCCATTGGACAACGTTCGTGGCAAATCGGGTGACCTCGATCACTCAGTTCACCGAGGTGGAGAAATGGGCACATGTCCGTTCCGAACATAATCCGG
Source organism: Drosophila bocqueti (assembly GCA_018151655.1). NCBI lineage: Eukaryota > Metazoa > Arthropoda > Insecta > Diptera > Drosophilidae > Drosophila > Drosophila bocqueti. Next base: position 1,246,238 of record JAECXF010000081.1, read on the forward strand.
CAGATCTCGCTAGCCGGGGGGTAGCTCTTCAAGACCCTTCCTGGCTGCAAGGGCCGCGCTCCGAGTGGCCCATTCCAGCCAATGACTCCCCCGAGACTGAACTTGAGAAGCGAGCAGTCAAGGTCCACGTTGCGAAGGCCCCCCCGGAAGATATTCTTGAGCGTTTTTCTACTTTATATAAGGCGCTGCGAGTCCTCGCCTATGTTCGTCGCTTCAACCAGCGCTCGCGAAAGACCACGTCTTTGTTCGAGAACCACCTAACGTCGACCGAAGTTGCTTCGGCCGAAATTCTCCTAATTTCGACTGTGTAAGCCACAAGCGGCCAGTGCCAGCATCCAGTCCAATTCAAAACCTGAACCCGTTTCTGGATTCTCAAGGACTCATGAGAGCGTGTGGCCGGGTTACAGCCTCCGAACTTCTCCAGTATGACGAACGGCATCCGGTTATTCTCCCATATAACTGCCATCTGTCTCGACTCCTCGTTCATTTTACCCATCGTATAACGCTGCACGGCGGTAATCAGCTGATGATCCGTCTGATTCGTTCCAAATTTTGGATCCCGAAAGTGAGGAATTTGATCAAGTCCGTTATCAATTCCTGCAAGGCATGCGTTATCCACAAAATGAAGTTGCAAACGCAACTCATGGGAAAACTACCCACAGAGCGGACGTCCTTCTCGCGCCCCTTCATACATACCGGTATGGACTATGCCGGCCCCTTCGACATCAAGAACTACACGGGACGAGCCTGCCTCATTACCAAAGGGTATGTGTTATTATTCGTGTGCTTCTCCACCAAGGCCATCCTTTTAGAGGCGACCTCCAGCCTCACGACTGAAAAATTTCTCGCCGCTTTCGCCCGTTTCGTGTCCCGAAGAGGATGCCCCCGTCAAGTTCAGTCGGACAATGGGAAGACCTTTGTGGGTGCGGCCAGCGTACTCTCCCGCGATTTCCTCCAGGCTCTCAAAGGGGCTGTGACGAGTGCCTATAGCCACCAGCAGCTTCTTTGGGATTTCATCCCGCCGGGAGCCCCCCACATGGGAGGCTTGTGGGAGGCAGGCGTTAAGAGCTTCAAAACCTTGTTTTACAAGTCTACGGCCACGCGGAAATACACGTTCGAAGAGCTGTCCACGCTTCTGGCTAGGATTGAGGCGTGCTTGAATTCTCGTCCGCTCGCGCCAATGTCCGAAGACCCCGGTGACCTATTAGCCCTTACTCCTGGGCACTTTCTGGTTGGAGGGCCACTCCTAGCAATAGTTGAACCTGAGATAAACGGGGATACCACGACCATCATACACCGCTGGCAGCATCTAAAGGCTCTACATCAGCAATTTCGTCTGCGATGGAAGGAAGAGTACCTCAAGGAACTCCATAAGCGGAACAAGTGGCGAGCCCCCACTAGAGATCTCCGTGTCGGGGACATGGTGGTTGTTAAGGAAGACAACCTGCCGTCCAATGAGTGGCGATTAGGACGAATTGACGCAGTGTTTCCAGGATCCGATGGCCATGTCCGTGTGGTCGACATCCGCACTGCGCGGGGACTAACTTTTTTTTCCTCTCCGTCCTAGTCCGTCAGTCACGATACGATCTCCACGATCTCTACGGTCTCCACGTCCACGCAGCGCCAACACACTGGAGAGCAGATGTACTTGAGGTATCAATTCCAACCGTTGCGGAGTCTGCAGTGATGTCCATCCGTTACGGAAGTTCCGCCGTTTTCTTCGATTCAAGGCCGAGAAGCGTCTACGGGCTGTCCTGGCCAACCGGTACTGCCCCCGCTGTTTAGCGAGCATTCCGACGGAGCGTGTCGGCGAGGGGACCGCTGCAAAACGTGCGGCCAGGATCACCACACACTACTGCACCTTCCCGAGCAGCCGATGGCTCAGCGTCAGCTGCGTCAGGAAGCGCGCCGGTCGCCGGGCGGCAACTCGCGGAATTCTTCAGGCGCTCCTCGGGCCCTCGTCCGCCGCCCCTCGGCCTTCGTCCGCCTCTCAATGGCGTGCTCCGGCCGCCCCTCGGCCCTCGTCCGCCGCGTCACGGCGTGCTTCAGCCGCTTCAAGGCCCTCGTCCGCCGCTCCAAGGCCCTCGTCCGCCGCTCCAAGGCGTGCTTCAGCCGCTCCAAGGCCCTCGTCCGCCGCTCCACGGCGTGCTTCAGCCGCTCCAATGCCCTCGTCCGACGCAGCAAGGCGTGCTTCAGTCAACCCCCTGCCAACGGCTCTGGTGCGGATCCATACTGGGACTCAGGTCTTCGACACGGCGGCGCTTATCGACCCTTCCACGGCTACGAGCTGCACCGACGCGTCTCTAGCGGCTGCTTTCCGTCTGCCAACTACCAGCGTTGGGGACGAGCGGATGTGTTCGGCAATTGTGGGCACCAAGAATGACGCTAGTGTCCAGTTGGATGTGGCCTTCAAGGTTGAGCATCAGGTGCGCGTTCGCACTCCAGTCCGGGAGCTGAGCGAGTCGGTGCGGGCCCATTTCCGGGACATTACGCTGGACGATGAGCATTTTTATCTACCCGCGACGATATCTGTGATTCTGGGCGCGGATATGTATCCGCAAGTGATGCAGCCAGGCTTGATGAGAATCCAGGACGGACTGCCGGTGGCCCAGAGCACCGTGTTTGGATGGGTCGTGTGCGGAGCCTGCCACCAGCCATAATAAGGACCATGTTGCAACCCGAGTGATTGCACGGGGGTGCGGGATGTTTATGTGAGGGGCCACTGTGCCGCCTCTGCGCGCAGAGTTTTCGCTCTCGTCCGCGCTCGCCTCTCTTTTGCGCTCGCTTCCGAGCTCGAGCTCGGGTTGCGGACTTCGCGATCGGCTGCCGTCGATCTCCCGCGCTCACATCAGCAGCTTTAGTTTTTAAGTCAGTTCCATGTATGAATGCAAGAAATAAAGATTGAAGTCCCACGACGCCCCCGCCTCTTGCTTTTCTTTCTGGTGCCTTCGCTACCCTTTCTTCTGGAATTATTTAGCTTATTTTGAAGGATCGGCCCCCCTACAAACACAAATTAAACACAAAAAGAGCTCATGCACACGCGGTAGCAAACGGCTGAAGTAAAGTAAGAAGTTTAGTGATGATTTTAATAAAAACCCCGGTGGTTTAAAAAGCAAAACAACACAATATTCGGAGCGCAAAACAAAAACACGACCGTTCACTATGAAGAGAATAGACGAATGTTCACTCCATTTGATGTCCATTTTTTGTGGCCTTTGCTTTTTGAAAAGTTAGATAGTTAGCCCTCTTAAAGCATTATGCATCATCATTACGCATATTTATTACTGCGCTTTTTTTTTGCAAATTCTTTGGGAGTTTCAAATAACTCTATCCTCTCAAAGCACAACATTTCAGTATGTTTAATTCAACTCTGATAGGGCGAGTTAGGATCCATCCGCCATATATTCCCTAAACAATTCAAAATTGAGTTTTGAGCAATTGTAGGAGGGGATTACTATTTTAATATGAGGGACCAATGCTATGCCCTCTTCATTAAAGAACTCCATGGGATTCCTAACAGCAGGACCCTCATTCACAAACATATATTGGTGGATGCTTCGCTTGAATCTATCCAAAATCTGCGCCACGCTTCCATCCAAAGATTGTGTAGCGTAATATTTGTGTTGCTCAGATCGGATATGAGTATGCCATTTTGGAAGAAAATTCTAAAAATGTTAGCGGTGTGAATGATGTTTCTGGTGGGATGTTTCTGGTGGAGTGATTCATGTTGGTGAAGTTTAAGTGTTATTGTTGAATCTTATCATATTGACGAAGTTTTCGTTTTTGATGATGTTGATGAAGTTGTTGTGGATGATTATGATTTTGACGATTTTTTTTTTTGTTGATGAATTTAAATTTTTTTTTTTTTTTTTATAAATGTTAAAGTTTATTTTATTAATTTTATTTAAAATTGTATTTTATATAAACAATTTGTAGCTAAGCGGTTCTAAGTTTCGGCGCAGTGAATTTTTAAATCGGAGCCTCAAAAAGACACGAAATTAGTTAAAATTGATGGGAAAAAATTTACAATTCGCGCTTGCGGTACGCTCCGGAATGCCATGCTATCGGTGATTCAAAAATTTACTGCGCCGAAACTTAGAACCGCTTAGCTGCAGCTAAAAACCAACGGAACGGAAGCGGGGGAAGAGGGATAGGCACAAAAGAGAATACAGATTCAAAAATTCACTGCGCCGAAAGTACCAAGTGCGTCTTCGTTTCGGTAACGCTTCCACACACGTTTCTCAGTTGTCCTTACACCATTTGATCTGTGACCTTAATTTATATCTACCTAATATATCTAATTAATGACCCAATTAGCGCCAAAAAGATCAAAGATGGCTCAGAAGTTAGGTTCTCTACTCTACTTCTCTACTTCTGTATGGGCCAGTTCAGAGGGGAAACTCTGGAATGACAGATTTTTTATAAAATGTAGAGGTGGAGGTTGTAGTTTCATATCTCCCATCAGTATAGTTGTAAAACTATATTTGATCAGATGTATATTAATTAGTTAACTAATTAATTAATCAATTTAGTTAATCATTCATTACAAACATACTTACAATACCAAAACCAATAAATAATAATAAATAAGTAATTATGTGTGTGGTTTATGATTTTATCAATGCTGACACATAGGAATTAAGCCGCTTAAATTAGGTTTGTTGGCGGTGGCCATTATGCTAATTTCTAATTGCTAATTGCTAATTGCTCTAGAACCCTAGTTTCCTTTAAATTTTGAGTAAAGTTTGTTAGGAAGTTAAAGTCTAAGAATGTTCTATATGTATCAGAACTAATCGAAAGGATTATTATTATGTTTTTGCCTTCTGCACTTTAACTACATGCAAAACAATATAAATCTATTAATAATTGTTCTTACTTGAATCCGTTTATGATCCTAATCAACAAAAATATAATATATATTGGTGAAAATGATGACAATATTCCAAATATTCCGTCTGCCAATAACGTTGTGATTAATACCAATCGTCGACCTCTTGTGTCAGCAATACAGCCCCAAAAGTATGATCCAATTAACATTCCAAGCATGGGCGATGCAGAAAGCCAACCTTTATGTGTGGAAGTCATTTTAAAGTCACACGTCGCAGAAGGCAATACGAAGGATATAATAGTAACCCCCAAGGCGGTGTTCATGTATATTAAGCCACATATTAGGAGTAACAAAATTTGAAATTTTCCAAATCCAGTTTGAAGTAATGCATTTTCGTAATCACTTGCAAAATCTTCCAAAAAATCAAGACCTGTAAATAAAAGAATTAAATACTTATCAGAAAGTAAAAATTCAAGCTAACTTAAACCAGGCCCGTGCGCAGGAATCTTCCGGGGGGGGTTAACCACAAATTTGGAACATAATATCGAAATAATTTTTTTTTCAATTTTAATTGTCCATATTTTTAAAATATTAGCACTGAAAACCCAATTCTGACAATTAAGTATGAATTGTCAAGTTATTTGCACTTTTATATAATAAGTGCTGTTTTGTTATACAAATTTATGTGGAAAAATTCTTCATGGGGGGGTTACAACCCCCAAAACCCCCCGTGCGCACGGGCCTGACTTAAATCATAAGAACAAATTCTTAAAAAAAACAAGAAAAAAAGCTTAACTTGCCCGCCGAAATTTTTATATCCTTGCAGATTATATAAGTTGATCATTATAATTAAATCCAATTTTATCAAAAGAAAAGATAAAATAACAGGAATTATATAAATTAATTATCATAAAAAGTTGCTTTTAATATTTTATATAAAATTTCTAATGATTTTCCAATGTCTGCATGCGACATTAATGGAAATTTTGGCTTTTTGTGCAAAATTTCGTTGATTAGTAATAGCATTCGAGCATTCGGATATGTGAAGCAAATATGACAATGTTTTTAAATAGTAATGTTAATTACAAATAAAATAAACTAATAAAAAAAAAATTACATCGATATCAGCTTTAGTTTTATTTTTACAGCCATTTAAGTATGACCAGTTTTTTTCGAATACATTCCTTACGCGTCAATACAAGTTAAGAAAATAAGACCTTGAGCGTAATTTATATCGATGTGTAGATTTTCTCCTTCTTTATTTGGAATAGGGGCTACCCCAATAGGAATTTTAATTGGATGCCTGTTATATTTATTTTCGTTGCAAACCGTTCAATTTTTTATGTATTCCTTTAATTTGATAAATAAATTTGGCCAATAATATAACCTATTGATTGGTTCTTATCAAAAACTTTAAATGACTCATGTATTTTATACCTCCCCGTTGTTAATAGCAGTAGTTGTTGAAACTGATTTAACGGTTTACGGGTCTCATGTATTACATTTTCAAAACTACTTTCAGCAGAATGCTGTGTATTTTTATTAGAGCTTGATTGTTCTAAATCGCTGTTTGTCATATTATTTATTTTTATTCAAGATAATGCGTCAGCTACGACATTTGTATTTCCGGGTTTATATATTATTTTTGGAGTGAAACTTTCTATGAAAGACTAACTGTCTTTTCATTTCTACGTTCGGATACTTCATAATTGTGGAAATTTTTTCAGGATCTGTTTTAATTACATTGTGAGAAACAATATAACCAAGAAATGCTGTTTCTAATTTAAAAAGTTTAGATTTTTCAAGAGAAATTTTCCTATTTGCTTGTTGTAAAATATTAATTATTTGAATTAGACCAGTATAATGCTGTTAAATGACATTCAAAAAGATTATTATACCATCCATATAAACATGACAAGTTCCATTGCTCTTTGAAATAATCTATTGGCGCACAATGGTCGTAGATACTTTGCAAAAATCAAATTTTTGATGACAACGGATCGTAAAACTTGCATTCGACAGCTAATAGTTCAAAAAGGTTGAATCCAAAAAATTATTCAAATCGGTTCAGCATTAAAGAAGTTACACGTGTTCAAAGATGAACTTTTTTTGGGTTGCAAAAGAAGCATGTAATTTTTTTGAAAAATTTTGACTTTGCGGTCGATTTTTAGGTAAAACTAGAGGGCCCTATGCACTTCGCCGCATGCAGTCTTAAAATTCAATGAAAAATTCCTAGAATTTGTTATATGAAAGTCATTTACTTTATTTGAAAATTGTTGTTTTCAATCCAAAACATTTGGATAAACTATATTTTTCGTCTGTCCATTTGGAGCGTATACAAATAAAGAGTTTGGAATGCCAACTCTTGAACAGGCCACATATAGCTGCCCGTGAGAAAAACACGGGTCTTCCAAATTCAATCCGCATACTTGAAGCGTTTGTCCTTGTGCCTTATTAATGGACATGGCAAATTATAGACGCACTGGGAATTGCACTCGCTTAAATTCAAATGGCATGTCTGTTGGTATCAGCGGAATACGCGGTATGAGCATCGTTTCTCCTTTCGCTTTTCCAGTCAATATTGTGGCTTCAATTAAGTTCGGCATCAATTTTCTTACAACCAATCTTGTGCCATTGCACAATTTTTGTGCATTTAAATTCCGCAGTAAAATTATTGATGAGCCGATTTTTAATTTCAAACAATGCGGTGGCATACCAGGCGGTTCTAGGGAATTTAAAAATTCAACTGCATATATGATTTCAGTGCGCCTGGAAATATTTTTTGAATGTGAAAATTGATTTCATTGATATGTAAATTTTTTGGTGACAATATTGCTCGTTCTGTCAACCAATCGTGATTTCTGTGATTTTGATTAATATTTGGAAAAACGCTTTCAATAAATTCACCTTTAGATTGTAGAATTGTACAAAAATTTTTTGGCAAAGTGATCAAGCCATTTGTATTTGGAACTTTGATTTCTAACAATTGCTTCGAAATCCGTTCTGCAGATTGATAATTGTGCAATCGAAAACGCATGTTTATGTTCAATGTAAATTTTTGGACATATCGCCACAGGAAAGATGACTTGAAGCACGCATTGACCTGATCCGCTAACGTTGCACGTGTAAGGACGGGCAATGATTGGCGGAAATCTCCTGACAATAAATAAGTGCACCACCAAACATTTGTTGATTGCGACGTAGATCTTGCATTGTTCTCTTTAATGCTTCCAGAGATTTTTTATGTGTCATTTTACATTCAACCAATAGAATAATTGCTGCTTGCTGCAAAACTTTTGCCATTGCAGAATTTCTTGATATGTTGCATGTGGGATTCTCAATCACCTATACGTTCAAAAATAATATAGTAATTAGCACTAATGTATTTTAAATAGATCAATCAATGAATACAAACAAACCTGCACCTGTTCGTCCACCATCCAATAAAGTAGCAGCAATTCCTGTCGAAGCAAGTGCCAATGAAATTTTTTGTTGTGACCGAATGGCTGCCAAAATCAATGATACCACAAATGTTTTACCCGTACCTCCAGGCGCATCCAAAAAATACAATCCACCAACATCATTTTGCACTGCTTACATAATGGTATCGTAAACATGTTTTTGTTGGTAGTTCAATTTTGGTAAATTCGAATTCACAAATATTTGCAATTCATTGATATTGTACTGTTGTCCACGTTGCAATTCTCGATCATATAAGTCATGCATTGGACAATTCGGTGAAGGCATACCTAATTGACCTAATCCTTTATTTGCCATCGCAAGGAAAATGTCTTCAATCGATATCAATGCCTCGTTATACATTTCCAATGAGGTCAGCAAATCGTGATTTCTGGTGTGATGACGCATTCGATTTAAAAAGTCTTCTGGCATTAAATCTTTATATTTATTCCACAAATCAAGTGGATTTGATGGAAAGCATGTCGATAATATGATGGCATATAAAATACGTATTTGATGTGGAGAAGAAATCGATGCATCGTTCAGTGTCAAATCCTAATTTTCCAACAAATGTAAGGGTTCACGTTCTTCCTTTTTCTTCTTCATCCTCTTTCTTTTTCCTCCTCCTTCTTCTTCATTCTCCTCCTTCTTCCTTCTTCTTTCTTCATCATCCTCCTTCTTCACCTTCCTCCTCCTTCTTCTTCATCCTTTTCATGCTTTTAACCTCAAATGCACGATCCACATAATTAACACAGTTCAACTCACCACCTTAAAGACAAATGCCTGCTGTTACAATTTATTTATGAACTCAACAAAGTTTGTCCCATGAATTAATAACTGAATAACTGAGCAGAGAAGAATGACATGCTATGTTTCAGAAATGGCGCTGCATGTGAAAAATGGTTTTCCCGCTTTTCTTTTGACTTTTTCCAGAATTTTCTTTGCTAACATTATAACGGAGCCCGAGACCTTTCCAACGAATGCAAACCCGTTGAAATCGGCTCATGCGTTCTGGATATGGTCTCTATCGAAAGGGTCGTCAAATCTTGGTAAAACCAAGGTAGAAAAAAATTATAATATTTTTTGCACGTGCTGGCATACCCCAAAAGTATCTAAACTGCCACTGTGGGGCGGTTGTTAACCCAAATGGCATACGTAAGAATTCAAATTTCCCATTATTAATAGAAAAGGCTGTTTTTTCACTGTCTGATTCTTTTATTAAAATTTGGTGTAATCCTGATTCCAAATCAATTGTTGAGAAATATTTTGACTTTCCTAAGTTAGATAATATAACAGACGGGTCTTGCATCGGGTATCGGCCCGGTATTGTGCTTTCGTTCAATTTTGTATAGTCAATTACTAGTCGATGTTTTGGACTTTCATCTTCGTTTTGACCCTTTTTGGATACTACTAAGACTGGTGAATTATAAGGCCTATAATTTGTTCTTTTATCATTCTATCGATTTCATTATTAACGAAATCTGAGACTGACATAGATTAAGGATATTGTTTGCTATAAATTGCTTTGTCATTGTCAGTATTTATTTCTCCTCGAATATCGGTTCGAAAAGGGATTTGCATATTTATTTTAGAATACTCCTTTTCAATTTTATTCATAATTTTATTTTCGAAATCTTTTATTTGATTTGAAATTATTGTTAAATTATGAATTTTTTCTTTACCGGAAAATTCAATGACGGCGTGTTCAGGATTTGTATGTCCCAAACGATTATTGTAGTATGCGCCTATGTAATATTCAGAACATACATACACAGATAGAAAAATTAATCCCAAATGGGCACGATTTCGGCCCAAGACCGGATTTTCTTAATCTAAGTATGAACGCACTTAATATTTTTGTCATTTAATCCCGAAACGGGATTAATTCAAGCATTTTGAGGCTGATTTTGCCATTTTAGTCCCAAAACGGGATCGATTTAACAATTTAACCCCGAATTGTACTTAAAAATTTTAAGATTAAGATAGGATAGGGTTGATTTCAAGAATCTTTTCTATCTGTGTACAAACACATAGCAGCACTTTTAATTATTATGTTTAGGCAATCAATAAAGCCCAAGGCGGATGTAATATGATCGTCCACCTGAAGGCTCCAAAATATAAGTGCATGGTCAGCATTCCCACGCTTACCAAGTGCAAATACATAAGTGCATAACTCGCCCTCTCAATAAGAATATATATATAACATTTGACATACATAAGAGAGCCGCTCCGCTGCTGGCGTATCCGGCAGCGCAGCTACGCGGTTTAGCCTTAGGCGAAATAAATTTAAGGAACATATGAAATAATTATAAAGACAGATACTTGTGAAGAGTTAAACGAGCGGAACCATTTCTGCCCGATTTAAAGAATTATAAAATAAAGTAAACCAAAGTCAGCCTGATGGCGGCATAACCAAACTAATTGTGTTCGTTAATTTCACTTGGAGCCCTCAACCTATTTACATGGCGACCGTGACTCGCTGCAATCTTTGGAAAAATGCACAGATAAGTGCATTGGATTGGATGGACGAAATACTATCCATTTTTACGGACGGCGAGTGGGAAGAACTGATAGACTTGGACGAAGAATTGGACATCCAAGGATCAGAGGAGGAAACGTCAAACTGATGGAAAAATATTGAGTGGAAAAACGCCTACAGAAGAAAAGGCTAATCAGAGACACAGCCAGAAGTGAGCGAAAACAAAAAGTTGAAGCAATATCAAAGTGATTCGATTGATTTGCAAAACACAAGCATGAATACGATTATTGTGCATTGTGCTAAAGACCCTAAAACCATCTATACTCCCCATATCGCCGTCACACTGTGGTTGATTTCATAGGCCAAAAATCAAAAATTTTTTTTTTGAAATTCAACAAACTTTGTTTTAAAAATACATCTTAACATACCAATAAATCTAACTGTTATTTCAGTTTTTGTCTCTCTCATTCGTACGCGCTACAAATTGAGGGAGAAAACATACAACAAAATATCGTGGTCGCGGAAGTGAATGCAGTGTAAAAATTAGCTCTGACAAGAAAATTAAATTTTGATATTAAACCGTGTCGGATTAACGTCAATTAAAATGAATATTGAAAAACAGGGTGTGTACTGTAAAACTGAGTATTTTTCATGTCATTATGTGTTGTGTTATTTTTTTAAAGTTAGTTTTTCAACAGTGACCTCCCGAGTGCTGAATTTTTGTGTATACATTGATTTCAGAGGAAGAAAAGTTTGGGATCCCCCTCTTACCCCCTCATGAAACTTACATATTATTTTTAATACATGTTTCCTTTATCTATGTTTAAAATTTCAGCTGCACGTTTTAGCACGATTTGGAGTTTTTCGCTTTTTTGTGTTCGTATTTAAGTTGAATTTTGCTATATTTTTGATTTTTAAGAATATTTTTTTTTATAATTTTTTTTTCTCGTTGTTCTATTTAATTTATTATAACGTAGTATAAGCCTACTATGAATTTTTACATCCCATTTTTGTTTTATTTTGTATTTAGATAATAAAATTAAATAAAATAGAATTTAATAATATGGGATTTTTCTGCCCCTGAAAGTATGCAATGGAATTTTTGTGTAAAAATGTTATTTTTTTAAATTTTCGGGCTTTAACTTATGGTTTTTGCCAATGTTTTTTAATATTTATTATGTTATTCGGTCTCCAAAGCAGTGTACAAATTTTCAGCTCGATATTCCTACGGGAAGTATTTTTGGCCGCACTTCCCATACATGATCAACCACTGTGCGTCACCTCCAAGACCATCCAACTATAATCAAAAAAAATATCCTGATACCGGCATCACTGGCCGAGGACATCTGCGAGGCAGATGATAAAATAGCCTGTGCGAGAACCAGCACCGGCGCCGCCTGAGCCCATAGGCCCAGGTCAGCAGCAGCAGAAACCAAGTTTGGGGGGCAAAACCGCCGCCTGCACCTTCGAGGGAACGTCAGCGTGCCAGCCCGGCGACGCCCAGCTGACGTAAGGAAGAGTTGCAGCCAGCCGAATATAAATCTTTTTTTTTGTGCCCTGCGTGGCACCCCACGAATCGATGCACTGCGCTGCATGTTAATCTTAAACGACCCTTCGTAACATCGAGCGGAACCTTTTCCGCCCGATGAGCAGTATAGCCCGTAAAGCTATACAAACCGATAGGCAGGAAAACTTGTAACAAGTAAATGTATAGTAATGCAATAGAAAAGTTTTCTAGAAATCATACAACTAATAACTATATATACAAGTTAAAAATACAAATACCCAGAATGGCTTTAGTAGAAACTAAATCTGTGGACTCCGCAGCAAATGTAATTAATAAAGTCGAAGTCCAAAATGCAGACTTATTCTGGATAATTATATTATTAATTGTAATTGCTCTAATTATGGTTTCCAATGTATTGATGAAATTATACAAACTACATAACAAGTGTCTTAAAAAACGATACCGTAGCACTGCTAACGGTTTAGATAATATATAAAAGAACTCAATTATGAATAAAAACTAAAGTTGAAAAATAAAAAAAAAAAATAAACGTAATATTAACTTTATCTAGAAATACACTTATAGCAATTGCCAACAATGGGTGTAGCTCAAACATAGCGCACTGTAAATAAGGTTTATGAATCTTTGCATCCTAGCAACTAATAGCATAGCATGGACTGGGAAAAGCCTATTGATCAGATAAATGAGTCAAAGGAAAATTTCAGAAAATCATATAAAAGCTTAACGCAAAATAGACAAATACAAGCTGCAACTATAAATAAAAATGCCCAAACATTGGTAAATAGTTACAATAAAATCAGAGAACTGATACAACAGAATAGAAAGAATCTAGACAGTAAGCAGCGTGCTAAGGTTTCGGAACTATTGGTGGCATTAAGGGAAAAATTAATATTAATAAAAAATAAATTCAGCCTCCAGATAGAAATTCCGACTATAGTAAACACTCCATTAACAATAAATGTTAATAAAGAGAGAACTGATTCAGACGAAGAAAATACAACAGTAGTTGAGGAAGACATTAAAGAGGAAGATCTTCACGATCTAACTATACCAGCAACACTAGTGCTGAAAGACGAAAATACAACAAACAACGCAGCTGACTCAGAAAATACCTTAACCATGGCAGAAGAAGCTGCAGCCATTAGGTCCTACATTAAGGAAGTCGCTTGCACCGTGCCAGAATTTGATGGACAAAAGATCCATTTACAACGATTTATTAAGGCTATCAAATTGGTAGACTTAGCGAAGGGAACATTTGAAAACATTGCAGTTGAGGTCATTAAGTCAAAAATAGTTGGCACAATTTTGAACTCAGTTGACAATGAAAATACAATTCCAGCAATTATAAACAAATTGCAGGAAGTAGTTGTCGGTGAGACATCCGGTAATGTCAAGGCAAAGCTATCAACAGTTCAGCAAAGAGGTAAAACTGCAATGCAATTTACCGCTGAAGTTGATAGACTGAGAAAGCTATTAGAAGCTTCCTTTATCGATGAGGGTATACCTCTAGAACATGCCACTAGGCTAAGTACTAAAGAGGTAATTGACACCATGATAAAACGCGCTGAGCACGAAAGTGTCAAAACAGTACTGGAAGCAGGGACTTGCACCACTATGGATGCAGCGATAAGCGCATACATAAGAACGAGTGCAAGAGTTACCGGTGACATCAATAAAGTAATGTACTTTAGAGGTAACAGATCCAACAGAGGATACGGCAATGCCAATAGAGGTGGTAACCGATGTAGAGGCTTCAATAACAATGGTTATAGACGCAACTATAATAACGGTTATCAAAATATCGGTTACCAGAATAACGGTTATCAAAACCGCTATAATGACAACAATAGAGGCCGCAATAATGGAAACAGAGGCCGTAACTACAATCAGAACAACAGTAACGGAAATAATGCCAATGTACGAGTAACCCAAGATTAGGTACCCAGTAGAAGAAGATCATAGAGTATACGCTATCAATTATAATCTCAACATATTTACCACATTCATTCATGTCGAAACAGGTGTAAAACATGTTTTCCTTCTTGATACAGGTGCAGATATCTCTATTCTCAAAGAGAATTCTGACAATTTTTCTAATATTCAAATAACTAACAAAATAAATATTCAAGGCATAAGCCAACAGAAAATTCAGTCTCAAGGACAGACTTTTATTGAGATACAGACAGGTAAATACATTATCCCACACGATTTTCATTTAGTAGATAATAATTTTCCCATACCGTGTGATGGAATAATAGGAATAGATTTCATTAAAAAATATAATTGCCAAATTGATTTCAAACCAGCAGAAGATTGGTTTATAATTAGACCCAACAATTTAAAATTTCCAATTTATGTTCCTATAACATACAGCTCTGGTAATAACACAACTCTATTACCAGCAAGATCCCAAGTTGTCCGAAGATTAATAGTATCATCAAAAGATGATAACATTCTAATTCCAAACCAGGAAATTCAAACTGGTATTTATGTTGCAAATACAATTGCAACATCTAGTAATACATTTGTCCGAATTTTGAACACAACAGATTATGACCAATTGGTAAATATAGACACTTTAAAATATGAGCCACTTTCGAACTACAATGTAGTTCAGGCAAATAACGAAAATAGAAATAAAACTGTCTTATCTCAATTGAAGAAAAAATTTCCAAAATTGTTTTAATTACAATTAGAAACTTTATGCAGCAAATATACAGATATATTTGCATTAGAATCAGAACCAATATCGGTTAATAATTTTTATAAACAACAGTTGAGATTAAAAGATGATGAGCCCGTATACATAAAAAATTATAGAAGCCCTCATAGTCAAGTAGAAGAAATACAAGCCCAGGTACAGAAATTAATCAAAGATAAAATAGTCGAACCATCAGTTTCAGAGTACAATAGTCCTTTGCTATTAGTACCTAAAAATTCAAGCCCAGACTCAGATAAAAAGAAATGGAGATTAGTAATAGACTATCGCCAAATTAATAAGAAACTTTTAGCTGACAAATTTCCACTACCGAGAATAGATGATATTTTGGACCAACTTGGTCGAGCAAAATATTTTTCTTGCCTTGACTTAATGTCAGGTTTTCATCAAATCGAGCTAGATGAAGGCTCAAGAGATATAACACCTTTCTCAACCAAAAATGGCTCATATCGTTTCACGCGATTGCCATTTGGTTTAAAAATAGCGCCTAATTCATTTCAAAGAATGATGACTATAGCATTCTCTGGAATAGAACCGTCTCAGGCATTCCTTTATATGGATGACTTAATAGTCATCGGTTGTTCCGAAAAGCATATGCTTAAAAACCTCACTAAAGTTTTTGATAACTGCAGGGAATACAACCTAAAGTTACATCCTGAAAAATGTTCATTTTTCATGCATGAAGTCACATTTTTAGGACATAAATGCACAGACAAAGGAATTTTGCCGGATGACAAAAAATATGATGTCATTCAGTAATATCCAGTTCCACATGATGCGGACAGCGCTAGACGGTTTGTAGCATTTTGCAATTACTACAGACGTTTTATAAAAAATTTCGCCGACTATTCGCGGCACATAACAAGATTATGTAAAAAGAATGTTCCATTCGAGTGGACAGATGAATGCCAAAATGCATTCACATATTTAAAATCGCAGCTAATAAACCCAACACTCTTGCAGTACCCAGACTTTAGCAAAGAATTTTGCATAACTACAGATGCAAGTAAGCAAGCGTGTGGTGCAGTTTTATCTCAAAACCACAATGGCCACCAACTTCCAGTTGCATTTGCATCCAAATCATTTACAAAGGGTGAGAGCAATAAAAGTACTACAGAACAGGAATTAACAGCAATTCACTGGGCAATAACACACTTTATACCCTACATTTATGGTGAGCATTTCACAGTCAAAACAGATCATAGACCGCTCACATTTTTATTCTCAATGACTAACCCAAGCTCAAAACTAACACGCATGAGGCTCGAATAAGAGGAATATAATTTTACGGTAGAGTACCTAAGAGGCAAAGACAATCATGTAGCTGATGCGTTATCAAGAATACCCATCAAGGAGCTAAAGGAAATTACAGGCAATATATTAAAAGTCACTACAAGATTTCAAAGTAGACAAAAATCCTGCTCCGGAAAAGAACAATTGGATTTGCATGAGCAAACCAAAGAAAAAGCTTCAGAGCCCAACGTATATGCAGTCATAACAAATGACGAAGTACGAAAAGTAGTGACATTGCAATTGAATGATAAAATATGTTTATTTAAACATGGAAAGAAAATCATTGCAAGATATGATGTTGGTGATCTTTATACTAATGGAGTTCTTGATCTAGATCAATTTTTCCAAAGGCTTGAATCGCAAGCCGGTATATACGATATCAACCAACTCAAAATGGCACCGTGGGAAAAAATCTTTGAACATGTTTCAATAGATGAATTTAAAAAAATGGGCAATAAAATATTAAAGAATTTAAAAGTAGCGCTACTTACCCCGGTGACCCAAATAAATAATGAAAAAGAAAAAGAAGCTATTTTGTCTACACTACATGATGATCCAATACAAGGAGGTCATACAGGCATTACAAAAACCTTGGCCAAGGTCAAAAGACATTACTACTGGAAAAATATGAGTAAATACATAAAAGAGTACGTAAGAAAATGTCAAAAATGCCAAAAAGCAAAAACAACAAAGCACACAAAGACCCCAATGACAATAACTGAGACACCTGAACACGCTTTTGATAGAGTGATAGTGGACACAGTTGGTCCACTACCAAAGTCAGACAATGGCAATGAATATGCAGTCACTCTCATCTGTGATTTAACCAAATATTTAGTTGCCATACCTGTACCTAACAAAAGTGCAAACACGGTATTAAAAGCGATATTTGAGTCTTTTATTCTGACGTACGGTCCAATGAAGACGTTCATTACGGACATGGGTACAGAGTATAAGAATTCAATAATTACTGATTTGTGCAAATTTATGAAAATAAAAAACATAACATCAACTGCACATCATCATCAGACAGTTGGAGTGGTCGAAAAAAGTCATAGAACTTTAAACGAGTATACATATCGACTGACAAAACCGATTGGGACGTATGGCTTCAATATTTCGTATACTGCTTCAACACGACCCCATCTACGGTACATAATTATTGTCCGTATGAATTAGTTTTCGGTAGAACAAGTAATCTACCAAAATATTTTAATAAGTTACATAGCATAGAACCAATATATAATATAGATGATTACGCCAAGGAAAGTAAATATAGGTTAGAAGTAGCATATGCTCGTGCAAGAAAACCGCTTGAAGCCCCAAAAAGGGAAAAAAAAGGAAATTACACCTTAAAAAAAAAAAAAAAAAGAGTTAGAAGAAGGAGATAAAGTTTTATTAAGAAATGAGGTAGGTCATAAATTAGACTTTAAATACACAGGGCCCTATAAGATAGAAAGCATAGGAGATAATGATAATATTACGTTGCTTACTAATAAAAACAAGAAACAAATAGTTCATAAAGATAGATTAAAGAAATTTCATTCATAATCGATTTTACATTTATATTTTTCTTAAACATTTATACAAAAAATAATAACCAACAAAAAAAAAAAAAATTTTTTATTTGCATTAATTAATTAAAATAACTTGTGAGGGACCGGAGCGGTTCCCTCATCAACATTTATTTAAATAGGTTAGATTTTTGTAGATATATAGATAGGTTAATATTTGTAGACATGTAGGTAGGTTAGGATTTGTAGATATATAGATAGGTTAATATTTGTAGACATGTAGGTAGGTTAGGATTTGTAGATATATAGATAGGTTAATATTTGTAGACATGTAGGTAGGTTAGGATTTGTAGATAAATAGATAGGTTAATATTTGTAGACATGTAGGTAGGTTAGGATTTGTAGCCATATAAGATAGATTAAGAACATAGTTTAATTTATAGGTCTTAGGGGAAAAAAACAACCCAGAGGGAGGGGCATCTTTGTGTACATGGGGGTTAAACCCCCGTACATATACAACCTGGCAGAGCCCATAGCGGCAGAGCCAACGTGTCGCGGCAGAGCCCATACTAGCGGCAGAGCAGCCTGGCAGAGCCAAGACACTTGGCAGAGCCCATAGCGGCAGAGCCACAACCTGGCAGAGCCCATAGCGGCAGAGCCACAACCTGGCAGAGCCCATAGCGGCAGAGCCACAACCCGGCAGAGCCCATGGCGGCAGAGCCCATTGCGGCAGAGCCCATGGCGGCAGAGCCCATGGCGGCAGAGCCCCTTGCGGCAGAGCCCTTGGCGGCAGAGCCCACCTCGGCAGAGCCGAAAGCCATCGACAACAAGGCGAGCCGAAGCCCGACACCGCCACGTAAGCCACGACGGCTTACCAGCGGCCGAAGGCGATAACGCTCGGCCAACTGATCGGTTGCCGGACGGAACGCTGTCCGCCCAGCCGGGCAGAGCCAACACACGGCGGCAGAGCCGATACACCTCGGTAGAGCCGAAGCCCGACGCCGCCACGTAAGCCACGACGGCTTACTAGCGGCCGACGACGATAACGCTCGGGCAGCAGATCGGCGGCAGAAGAGGTTGCTTGGAGGCAGCGCTGGCCGCCGATCGTGGAGAAGCTGGACGGAAACGAGACCGACCGGGCGTGTCGCAACAGCAGGAGAACGACGACGGCACCTGGAGACAAAGAGGACCGCGAGTCTGGCGGTGGTCACCGCGCTGGATTAGCGGGCCATCGCCATGAAGGAGCCGGCGCGAATAGAAAAGACAAATAGGATACAACCCGAACCGAAATAAAAGACAAGTGAACAAAGACACCCGGACTTGTGCATTTCCTTTCCCCCCCCACCAACCCTCCTCCTAAATCCCGCATGGGGAGCGGCCCCGCGATTACGCAGCCGTTTCCCATACCGGGAACCCTCCTCCTGATCCCGCATTGGGAGCGGCCCCGCGATTACGCAGCCGTTTCCCATACCGGGAACCCTCCTCCTGATCCCGCATTGGGGGCGGCCCCGCGATTACGCAGCCGTCTCCCATACCGGGAACCCTCCTCCTGACCCTCGCCTCGGAGTGGCCCCGCGATTACGCAGCCATCTCCCTGGCAGGTGACCCTGCATCCTGGCTCTTGCCCGGGAAACGGCCCCGCGATTACGCAGCCGTCTCCCTGGTGGGAGTACTTCCTCCTAAATCCCGCATTGGGAGCGGCCCCGCGATCACGCAGCCGTCTCCCATACCGGGAACCCTCCTCCTGATCCCGCATGGGGAGCGGCCCCGCGATTACGCAGCCGTTTCCCATACCGGGAACCCTCCTCCTGATCCCGCATTGGGGGCGGCCCCGCGATTACGCAGCCGTCTCCCATACCGGGAACCCTCCTCCTGACCCTCGCCTTGGAGTGGCCCCGCGATTACGCAGCCATCTCCCTGGCAGGTGACCCTGCATCCTGGCTCTTGCCCGGGAAACGGCCCCGCGATTACGCAGCCGTCTCCCTGGGGGGAGAACCTCCCCCAAAACCCCCAATGAGGAGCGGCCCCGCGATTACGCAGCCGTCTCCCATACCTGGTGGGAACCTCCCTCCTCCTGATCCCGCATTGGGAGCGGCCCCGCGATCACGCAGCCGTCTCCCATACCGGGAACCCTCCTCCTGATCCCGCATTGGGGGCGGCCCCGCGATTACGCAGCCGTCTCCCATACCGGGAACCCTCCTCCTGACCCTCGCCTAGGAGTGGCCCCGCGATTACGCAGCCATCTCCCTGGCAGGTGATCCTGCATCCTGGCTCTTGCCCGGGAAACGGCCCCGCGATTACGCAGCCGTCTCCCTGGTGGGAGTACTTCCTCCTAAATCCCGCATTGGGAGCGGCCCCGCGATCACGCAGCCGTCTCCCATACCGGGAACCCTCCTCCTAACCCTCGCCTTGGAGTGGCCCCGCGATTACGCAGCCATTTCCCTGGGCGGGGACCCTCCCTCCTGATTTTCGCCTGGGAGGCGGCCCCGCGATTACGCAGCCGCCCCCTTGGGCCAAGGATCTCGCTTAGATACGAGACAAGCACTACAGCCTTTCCCCTGCCCCTACAGATTCCCAGATCCTTATTCTCCAAATCCTGGCCAGTAGGCCCCCCTTTTATTCTGTCTGTCCCACAAATAAATATTTTCTGTGGAGGATCCTGGCCTGGCTGAGTATTTATCCTGGCCCGTGATTAGCATCCTTACAGAATGGCGCCCGAACAGGGACTAGGCAGGATAAAAGGACATTTAACACCCATCGTGGATTAAAGCCCCACAAGTAGGGAAAGTATGGACGGAAAAATTGTAGGTTGGGGACAAAGGTCGCTGGGACGCACCTGACCATAGAGGTCACCTTTCGGGCGGGAAGTTTTGCTTAGCAGCAGCAAGGACCACATGGATTTGTCGGCCACGACACGAAACATGGGTAAACAGAATTCGGGAATTGACGAAGCCCAAAAGGTTCGGCTAGACATAGGCACGAAACACAGGGACTTGTCGGCCACGACACGAAACATGGGTGGACAGAGTTTGGAAATTGACGAAGCCCAAAAGGTTCGGCTAGACATAGGCACGAAACACAGGGACTTGTCGGCCACGACACGAAACATGGGTGGACAGAGTTTGGAAATTGACGAAACCCCAAAAGGGTCGGCTAGGCATAGCCACGAACCACAGGGACCTGTCGGCCACGACACGAAACATGGGAAAACATAGTACAAGAAAACACGAAGGGCAAAACATACGATTACGCGCCCGACGTGATTAACATGACAGAGATGAGGGCAGAGCCTTCGGGGCAGACAGCAACGTCTACGACGGCGCCTCAGCCGGCGTCGTCGCCCTTAGCAAGCAGAATTTCCACGTCCCTTCGCACGCAATGGTTCCCCACTTGGGAGGGAGGTCCGAGGCCGGCCGAGCCGGTATTTAAGTACAACGCCGACCGACATGAAGGGAGTCGATCACCAGTTCCCAACCGAACCACATCCTCAAGAATACCCAGCAGAATATCCTCAAGGATAACCATCCAGAACACCCTTCAGGGATAACTATCAAGAATATCCTCAAGGATAACCATCCCAAACACCCTTCAGGGGTAACTATCAAGAATATCCTCAAGGATAAGGATACCCTCAAGGGTAACCCACAAAAAAAATATCCTCAAGGATAACCAGCAGAGCTCCCACCGCCTACTCCCAACAAGGCAGTGGATAATATTATAGTTAAAGAATTTTGTGCACTACTAACACCAGGGTCTACGGGGCCCAACAGAACACCTCCAAAGAAAACGAACAATCAACTTAGCAAGGACACGGTTCCCAACCCTTCCAGAAAGGAGCATTCGCAAACTACAGTCCGAATACCAGTCTCAACCGCGGCGGAACTCATAAAGGAAGTGCAACCACGTTGACAGTGACATGGGGGTCACGTGGATATCGTATCGCAAGAAGCACGAACTGGAAGCTATCCTCCTCGAGTTTGGCCTAACCATTAACGGTACGGTCGAGGAACAAAGAGCCCGACTCTACGCGTTCGCTCGCCAACCGGGGCTCTCCGACGCCTTCCAGACACGCCTCGCGGAAATGGAGACAAAATACGGTAACTCCCCGTCGGGAGAGAGCAAGCCGGCGTCACCAATACCGCCTGACACTGAAGCATCAACAGGTGCCCCGGGGCCAAGTTCCGCCTTGCCGAGCACTAGCCACACTTTGATGGTACCACGCGGTACCTCGCCCGGGGGACGAGGGAGATCCGAGGGAACACCACGCGCTAACACACCCCAACCCGACGCCGGCACGGGTCACCTCCAGCTCGACAAGGTGACTAAATGGGGCCTTTCTTTTGATGGCTCCACCGATCCACTTAGCTTTGTGGAACACGTCGAGGAGCGGGCAGTTACCCACCGGCTTGACCGGAAGAATCTGTCCCTGGCCTTTGCCCTTCTCTTAACCGGCCGAGCCGAGAACTGGTTCCGTACCAGCGGTCTACAAGGAAAATCCTGGCCTGAAGTCCGCCAAGAATTCTTAGAATTCTTTCTACCGCCCCGATACTACCAACGCCTGGACGACGAGATCCGGGCGCACTACCAAAAGGCCCAAGAGCCCTTCAAGGAATACCTAATCGATCTACGACTAAAAATGCGACGTGCCGGATTTTCACCGGCACAGGAACTGGAGCGCATATACGAAAACATGCTGCCAGAGTACCAAATGTTTACTCGACGACAGGACTTCCTAAACTTATCCGAGCTCACCCAGCTCGTGGTGAACTACGAGGTCGCTCGTAGCCGCGGGGGCCGAGCCATAAGGGGTTATCCTACCGGCCGAGCCGAAATGGAAACCGTCGTGGGTAATCAGACTACACGGAACCGAGGGCACACGCCACCCGTGGTAACACAGCCCCCAAGACCCCGGAGCACCGGCACCGATAACACCCGCCGTTATCCGAGCGGGAGTCAGGGACAGGAGCCTCCCGCCCGACAAGCCACAGACCCAGGCAACGCTTGCCGAAATTGTGGCCAGACCGGTCATTTCGCTGCAGAATGTCGCAACCCACGGACTCTGTTCTGCTGGGACTGTGGCCGGCAGGGTGTACGGACTATCGACTGCTGTCGGACCCCGGCTCAGGGAAACGATCAAGGGCCTCGAGCATCCGGGAACTGCCCGAGGACCCCTCCAAACCCCCAGAGGAACTAAGAACTGCTATCCAGCAGGACCACCACCGTATCTGCGCCTGGGTTACGGTCGAGGGACGACTCCTCCCCGCTACCCTGGATACGGGGGCCTCGAACAGCTTCATGAGCGAGCGCCTGGCGAAACAATTAAAAGACGGAAAGAATCTACGAGCCGTCAGATCCCAGGTCACACTGGCAGACGGATCCGACCGGGAAGTAACACAAGCACTACGGGTAACAGTTCAGCTGGGCGAAGCACGAGTCAATCTCTCCGTTCTCATAATGACGGAGGTGTTGGACGAACTTCTCCTGGGGATGGACTTCTTATGCTACGGAGCAGCGACACTCCAGTGCGGGGGAATTGAACTCACCCTCCGGCCACCCCTTGAAAATAAACACAAACGACGAGCCACCTCTCCGGCGTCCCCTGGGCACAACCCCGGCTTGACACCCAGACCACCACCGATCACCTCACCACCAGCCGCGCCACGGATTCAAACACCACACGACGGTCCGGACACGGCCACATCAACGGGCATATCAGCCCGGGTCACTTACGAGGGCGAGCCCAGCACTTCAAGCTGGATCAAAGCATTGCCCGCCTCGGACGCAGCGGCTGTTCAGTGCAATCCTTTTCGCCGAGAAGCGAAACGAGTCCGATTCCAGGACCAAGAATCATCCACAACAACACGCAGCCCCTCTTGCGGAACGGCCAACGCCGAGTACGACTCGGCGGAAGAACCACCACCCAACGACCACTCCGAGAGTTTCCCAGAGCCATGGGTCGGGCCTTTCCTCGAACGGGAACTGTCCCGTTTTGACACTTTGGCCGGCGTATCACACATCGCCGAGCATACTATCACCATGAGGAGTAATAAACCCCTCAAGCAAAGATACCACCCAAGAAATCCCGCCATGAGAGCCATCATCGATCAGCAGATTGACGAGCTACTCCGCGATGGAAGGATCGAACCGTCAAAAAGCCCGCATAGTGCGCCAATCGTCATCGCCTCCAAAAAGAACGGTGACATCAGGATGTGCGTCGACTATAGGCAATTAAACGAGAACTCCGTCCCCGACGCGTACCCATTACCTAGGATTCACCACATACTAGAACGGCTACGGCATGCCCGCTACATCTCGACATTGGATCTGAAGAACGGATATTGGCAGATACCAGTGGCCGTCGCCAGCCGTGAATGCACAGCGTTCACCGTCCCCGGCCGGGGATTGTTCCACTGGAAGGTGATGCCCTTCGGCTTACATTCGGCCCCGGCAACCTTCCAGAGGGCCCTGGACACCGTCATTGGCCCAGACATGGAACCGCATGCCTTTGCCTATCTCGATGACATCATCGTGATCGGGGCTACGCTGCAGGAACACGTACGGAACCTACGAGAGGTGTTCCGGCGACTGAGGGAAGCCAACCTTCGTCTCAACAAGGACAAGTGTCAGTTCTTCCAACGAAGCATACGCTATTTGGGACATGTAATCAGCGAAGCAGGGATTCATACGGACCCGGAAAAGGTCGCCGCCATACGGGAACTAATACCGCCAACGAATCTGAAGGAACTTCGTCGCTGCCTCGGCATAGCGTCTTGGTATCGACGTTTCGTGCCAAACTTCGCCGACGTGGTCGAGCCAATGACCGCGCTCCTCAAAAAGGGTCGGAAATGGGACTGGACAACAACACAGGAGCAAGCTTTTCAAACCTTGAAAAACCTCCTGACCAAGGCACCAATCCTCGCATGTCCCGATTTTGGGGAGAAATTTGTACTACAAACGGACGCCAGCGATTATGGTATTGGGGCTGTGCTCACCCAAACCATAGAACAACAGGAACGAGTTATCGCATACGCCAGCCGCCGGCTAAATACAGCCGAACGGAACTATTCAGTCACGGAAAAGGAATGTCTTGCAATAGTTTGGGCAGTGCGCAAGATGCGCTGCTACCTAGAGGGTTATAGATTTGAAGTCCTCACGGACCACCACTCGCTCAAGTGGCTAAACTCCATAGATAACCCAACGGGCCGGATAGCTCGGTGGGCACTGGAATTACAACAATTCCAATACGACATAAACTATCGGCGCGGGGCGCAAAATTTGGTCGCCGACGCGCTATCGCGCCAACCTCTCGCCACCCTCCAGCAAGCACAGGTGCGGGAAAATTCCTGCAAATGGATAACCAAGATGTTGGGGAAAATCCATCAGGAACCGACGAAATACCCGGATTACAGGGAGGAAAACGGGCAACTGTATAGGCGCATAGGGCTGCGCCCGGAGGAGGAGGACTACACTCCGTGGAAACTGTGCGTGGGCACCAACTTTCGAGGACGTGTACTACAGGAATGCCATGATCATCCTACTGCTGGGCACCTGGGAGTGCGCAAGACATGCACGAGGGTGGCCCAGAAATACTACTGGCCCGGACTATTTCGGGAGGTAGCGATCTATGTCCGGCGATGTCCTAGTTGCCAGAAATTCAAAACAAGCCAGGAGAAACCAGCCGGGAAAATGTTCACTCGCCAAGTGGACGAGCCCTTTCAGATACTCTGCGCTGACTTCGTGGGACCACTCCCACGCTCGAAACAAGGGAATACCGTCCTCCTGGTATTCCTCGATTCCTTCAGCAAGTGGGTCGAGCTTATCCCCATGCGCCGGGCCACAGTACCACATTTGGAGCGAGCCTTTCGGGAACGAATTCTCAGCCGGTTCGGAATCCCAAAAACCCTGGTGTGCGACAATGGGACGCAATTTACGAGTCGAGGATTTCAGGCGTTTTGCAAATCCCTGGGAATGGAGGTGCAACATACGGCGCCATACACGCCGCAACAAAACCCCACGGAACGGGCGAACCGGACCGTGAAAACCATGATAGCCCAATATATTGGCGACACGCCACAGAATACTTGGGACCAGCTACTCCCGGAGATATCGCTAGCTGTCAATAGTAGCGTATCGGATACAACCGGATTCAGCCCCGCCTTCCTTGTCCAAGGAAGGGAGCCACGTTTGCCCAACGCACTCTACGATGAGGTAACCCCAGGACGAGGGACAGCCTTGATTCCGCCGGAAGAAAAGAGCCAGCGGCTTCACAACATTTTTCAAATCGCTCGCGACAACGCCGAGCGAGCCTCCGCTGAGCAAGGCCGGCACTACAATCTCCGGCGGCGAGAATGGAGACCAGCAATAGGTTCTTCCGTTCTCGTGCGCCGGCACGCACTCTCCAACGCGGCCGAAGGATTCGCCGCTAAACTAGCGGCAAGATACGAGGGGCCCTATCGGGTCGTAAAATTCCTCTCGCCGAACGTAGTCAGGTTACAGGACACCAGGAGCCGCCGACGCCGTACGTCTGGCCTCCAGGACCTAAAACCCTATCATCAGGACAGCGATGACGCCCACACCGAGGACCAGGAGGCCAGCACATACACGGCGCCCACGGGAACCCACGGAGCCGACGAGACTATGACAAACAAAGACCAGGAGCAGATCCCGTCCACCGACAATACCACCGCGGGCAAGGGTCGTCATGATCGTCATGCTCCCGTCCTGGTCGGGGAGCCCAGGGGGTCAGGGGGGCCACTTGATGCTGGGTGCGCCCAGCCAATGTCCCCACCCCCCGCTGGGGGAAAGATCACACTCGCCTGGTGCTTCTCAGACCAGCGGCAGGAGTAAAAACCCCGCTGGAAATCAATACGCCCCGCCTGGTGTTTCCCGGATCCGCGAAAATAAGGAAACATCCCCAGGCCACCGGCTGATCACAAATTGCACATAAAGAAAAAAAAATTGGCAAGCTTTCATAAGCTTTCTTCGCATGTGCAGCTTTCAAAGCTCGCACACTGAGTGGCCAGATCAGCAGAAAACAAAGGGGTCGATGACCGCGTTTCGCGGCAATCGAACGATCGATAACCCGATAACACAAACTGCGCTATAGGAGCCACCGGCGGACGTGAGCACAAAATTTTGAAAAAATATAACGGAAGAAAAACGTAATCACGCAATGGAGAGGGATCCGCGCCTCAACCGGACGCCATCTTCCCCACCCCCGCTGGTCCCCATCACGCGCCGGACCACGCCGGAGACGCCGCCACTAGTAAGGCTGCCCTCGCCGCCACCCCTCTTCACAGCCGGCTCTCCCCCGCTCAGCCCCTCCTGGTGCGAGGGCTTGACGCTGGACGACGTCTTAGACATCTGCCTGGAAGACGACGTGCCCATGGAAGCCCGCTTCGGCGAATTCCATGCGGACCTCACACCTCCGCGCCCCAAATCAGGGGCCACCGCCTCCCAGCCCGACAAGCACCCACTGGGGGCGGTGTACGAAGATGTGTCGGAGGACGAGGCCGCCACGGACACGGACCCCTCCAGCGTCCGCGTAACCGGCTCCCCGAACCAAATCGGACGGAACATGCCCTCCTTGGAGGAGGAGCCGGCGGCGGCGGCCCAGGAGAACGAGGCGCAGGACCTGGCACCGTCCGGCCGTGCGACGCCCACCAACCACGCCTGCTCCACCGAAGCCAGGCGTCACTCCACGGTGCTTCTGGCCTCGCCCGACGGACCAACCACGTCAGCGGCGGCCAGGCAGCGAGCCATAAGACGGGCCCAAATCAGCGGGCAGGCGGCGCCCCACCACTCCGGCTCCCCGCCTCACCAGCCGCTGGACACCGCCACCACGGCGCCTCCCTCGCCAGACGCCCCAGCCGCCACGAACGCTCCAGCCCCACCAAAACGCGTCATCCTCGGACGCACCGTGGTAGACCGCCCCGTGGCCAGAGTTCGGCCCATGCCCGCCACGGACGCTTGGCGGTGGCGGTTCCGGGGAGGAGTCGCGCCTCCACTACTCGCTCCGTCCGGACGAGTCCCGTGCCTGCGAAACCCGCTGCGCCGGCCGGCACCCTGGCCCGCAGCGGAGGCTCCGTCGCCGAGCACCTCCTCCGACGAGGACGAGGGCGTCGCCGAGGAGGTTTATATCCTCGACGAGGAGAGTGATGACGACGTAGAGATCGTCGAGGGCGACCGCGACGGCAGCAGCGACGACGACGTCGAGATGGTCGACGACGGCAGCGACGGCAGCAGCGACGACGACGTCGAGATGGTCGACGACGGCAGCGACGACGGCGAGGAGGACGACGAAGCCCCACCGCCCCTGGTCCGAGCACCCGCCGGATGGACTACGCCGGAAGGCTGGCTCCCCGCCGCCCTCGTTCACCGGGTGCAAGAAAGGGCACGCCGAAACGCAGGGCGGAGCCTGCGTTATCTCGACGAGGAGGGGGAGCAACGCTACCAGGTTCAGGTATCCCGGAACGGACAACACGTCCGGATCACCCTGCCACCCCAAAGAAGGGATGGAGTGTGAGGGACCGGAGCGGTTCCCTCATCAACATTTATTTAAATAGGTTAGATTTTTGTAGATATATAGATAGGTTAATATTTGTAGACATGTAGGTAGGTTAGGATTTGTAGATATATAGATAGGTTAATATTTGTAGACATGTAGGTAGGTTAGGATTTGTAGATATATAGATAGGTTAATATTTGTAGACATGTAGGTAGGTTAGGATTTGTAGATAAATAGATAGGTTAATATTTGTAGACATGTAGGTAGGTTAGGATTTGTAGCCATATAAGATAGATTAAGAACATAGTTTAATTTATAGGTCTTAGGGGAAAAAAACAACCCAGAGGGAGGGGCATCTTTGTGTACATGGGGGTTAAACCCCCGTACATATACAACCTGGCAGAGCCCATAGCGGCAGAGCCAACGTGTCGCGGCAGAGCCCATACTAGCGGCAGAGCCAAGACACTTGGCAGAGCCCATAGCGGCAGAGCCACAACCTGGCAGAGCCCATAGCGGCAGAGCCACAACCTGGCAGAGCCCATAGCGGCAGAGCCACAACCCGGCAGAGCCCATGGCGGCAGAGCCCATTGCGGCAGAGCCCATGGCGGCAGAGCCCATGGCGGCAGAGCCCCTTGCGGCAGAGCCCTTGGCGGCAGAGCCCACCTCGGCAGAGCCGAAAGCCATCGACAACAAGGCGAGCCGAAGCCCGACACCGCCACGTAAGCCACGACGGCTTACCAGCGGCCGAAGGCGATAACGCTCGGCCAACTGATCGGTTGCCGGACGGAACGCTGTCCGCCCAGCCGGGCAGAGCCAACACACGGCGGCAGAGCCGATACACCTCGGTAGAGCCGAAGCCCGACGCCGCCACGTAAGCCACGACGGCTTACTAGCGGCCGACGGCGATAACGCTCGGGCAGCAGATCGGCGGCAGAAGAGGTTGCTTGGAGGCAGCGCTGGCCGCCGATCGTGGAGAAGCTGGACGGAAACGAGACCGACCGGGCGTGTCGCAACAGCAGGAGAACGACGACGGCACCTGGAGACAAGGAGGACCGCGAGTCTGGCGGTGGTCACCGCGCTGGATTAGCGGGCCATCGCCATGAAGGAGCCGGCGCGAATAGAAAAGACAAATAGGATACAACCCGAACCGAAATAAAAGACAAGTGAACAAAGACACCCGGACTTGTGCATTTCCTTTCCTCCCCCACCAACCCTCCTCCTAAATCCCGCATGGGGAGCGGCCCCGCGATTACGCAGCCGTTTCCCATACCGGGAACCCTCCTCCTGATCCCGCATTGGGAGCGGCCCCGCGATTACGCAGCCGTTTCCCATACCGGGAACCCTCCTCCTGATCCCGCATTGGGGGCGGCCCCGCGATTACGCAGCCGTCTCCCATACCGGGAACCCTCCTCCTGACCCTCGCCTTGGAGTGGCCCCGCGATTACGCAGCCATCTCCCTGGCAGGTGACCCTGCATCCTGGCTCTTGCCCGGGAAAACGGCCCCGCGATTACGCAGCCGTCTCCCTGGTGGGAGTACTTCCTCCCAAATCCCGCATTGGGAGCGGCCCCGCGATCACGCAGCCGTCTCCCATACCGGGAACCCTCCTCCTGATCCCGCATTGGGAGCGGCCCCGCGATTACGCAGCCGTTTCCCATACCGGGAACCCTCCTCCTGATCCCGCATTGGGGGCGGCCCCGCGATTACGCAGCCGTCTCCCATACCGGGAACCCTCCTCCTGACCCTCGCCTTGGAGTGGCCCCGCGATTACGCAGCCACCTCCCTGGCAGGTGACCCTGCATCCTGGCTCTTGCCCGGGAAACGGCCCCGCGATTACGCAGCCGTCTCCCATACCGGGAACCCTCCTCCTAACCCTCGCCTTGGAGTGGCCCCGCGATTACGCAGCCATTCCCCTGGCCGGGGACCCTCCCTCCTGATTCTCGCCTGGGAGGCGGCCCCGCGATTACGCAGCCGCCCCCTTGGGCCACGGATCTCGCTTAGATACGAGACAAGCACTACAGCCTTTCCCCTGCCCCTACAGATTCCCAGATCCTTATTTCCAAATCCTGGCCGGTAGGCCCCCTTTTATTCTGTCTGTCCCGCAAATAAATATTTTCTGTGGAGGATCCTGGCCTGGCTGAGTATTTATCCTGGCCCGTGATTAGCATCCTTACAAACTTCACTAGGTTACGTTATTTTTCAAAAGGAGGGAGATGTAGTATGCGCCTATGTAATATTCAGAACATACATACAAACACATAGCAGCACTTTTAATTATTATGTTTAGGCAATCAATAAAGCCCAAGGCGGATGTAATATGATCGTCCACCTGAAGGCTCCAAAATATAAGTGCATGGTCAGCATTCCCACGCTTACCAAGTGCAAATACATAAGTGCATAACTCGCCCTCTCCGCTCCGCTGCTGGCGTATCCGGCAGCGCAGCTACGCGGTTTAGCCTTAGGCGAAATATATTTAAGGAACATATGAAATAATTATAAAGACAGATACTTGTGAAGAGTTAAACGAGCGGAACCATTTCTGCCCGATTTAAAGAATTATAAAATAAAGTAAACCAAAGTCAGCCTGATGGCTGCATAACCAAACTAATTGTGTTCGTTAATTTCACTTGGAGCCCTCAACCTATTTACATTATATTTGTCGAAGAATTCAACAACGGCGTGTTTAGGATCCCAAACTATTCGTTTTTTTTTTGTTGTCGGATAATTCAACGACGGCGCACTCAGGATTTTTGGATCCCAAGCTATTCGTTTTTTTGTGGACGGATAGTTCAACGTCGGCATGCTCAGGATTCTTTGATCCCAAGCTATATAAACTTCCTTCAACAATTACCGATTCGGTTTTAAATACTTTTTGTTAATCAAAGTATTTTTTTTATAATAAATTCTTTTAATGGAAGAGTATTTTCTTCCCCAATTAAACACAAATCGTTTTTTTCCTCATCGTCATAATATTCCAGTTTTTCCCCTCTTCCATGATATTCCAGAATCCGTTTTTCAACATCTATTTTAGCTCCAATTTTCCTTAATAGATTGTACCCAATTAATAAGTTATATTCTAAACCTTCTATTTTATAAAATATATGTTTTGTTTCAAATATTGTTAATATATGGTAATATTTTATAATTGAGTATCCATGGACTGTAGATATTGTCTTGTAAATTGGTAATTCTTTTTTATGTTCCTAAATTCCGTTTTTGATATAGCAAGATTTGGCTGCTGTGTCAATTAATGTTTTTAGTAGTTTTTTTTGTATGTCAGTCTATTCTAGTTATATTTGAGGAATTCCTGTAGGGTTCTGATCTAAATAATGATCTCCAGCAATGTTATTTATTTTATTTATTTATTTATTTATATACCCCCTTATATATACATATACTAGAGGGCCCGTTATTGCATCCTCGCTTTGATCGGATGCAGATCCACACTTAAAATTTCGTATTAACTTTCGCTTGGAAGTCAGCGCACTGAATGAGAAATAAAGATTCTTTGAAGTCGAATGACAAATATAAAATGAGGCAAGGCCTACTCTGAACCTTAGACCAATATCAATATTATTCCATTAATATTATTTTTTTAATTAATTATGGTTTTTATTTTTTAAAATAGGTTGCAGGTGGAATTAGAAAATTAAAATACACATACGAATCTGGAAATTTTTGTTCTGATTTTTTAAAAAAAACTTCAAGTCCCTAAGACATGTGGTTTGGCCATGGCTGTGATCTATCAGTCAGTCAGTCAGGACAAAGCATTTTATATATATAGATTACTCGGACGATAGTAATTATTATTCGGACCAGTTTGAAACTTTATGGAACTATCTACCTCCATTGGTTCTAGTGGGGGTTGTACCTTAGAATTGTTATTTGAATTCCAATTATTATTTTGTCCAGAGTTCCCGGTTTGCGGCCAATTGTTATTCTGATTATTATTCCAATTATTATTTATTCTATTTGAGGTATTATTTTTCTGTCTAGAATTTACTGACTTAAGTCTTAGGTTGTTTCCCTGATTTTTATTTTCATTCCGAAATCCATAATACCTATTTGCAAATTGGGCTCGAAAGTTATTAGAGTCTAATTCCTGACACTTTGCCAAACCATTTGGCAAGTCTGGTGGGTTTAGAGAAAAGAGTCTTTCTGAGATTGATCCGTTCAATCTAGAAATAAAAATTCTAGGAGCGTTGCTCCGAATTGTTTTATTCGTTTTTTGTTTGTTATATCGCTGTCTTTTCCATATGTCATAATAATTTTATTTATGAGTAATGTCAATTTCTTGTTTACTTCATTATAAAATTCTGTAATGGTCATGCGTCCCTGTCTAAGGATGCTTAATTCTGATTCGAGAATATGGATTGGTCTTTTATCGTTATAAATAAAATCCAATCTAGAAAATATTGCTTTAAAGTTTAAAACGGTACCATGGTTAGTTAGAGCACCATGTGCTGCTCCCATGATTTTATTACGTAGAATTTTTAAAGCAATACAATATTGTTCGCTTTGAATTTTATATAGACACATGGCCGTTTCTGCCGCTTCTCTCCAGCCTACATATTGGGTTAATTCACCTGTGAACTTTGGTAAAGATTTAATTACATCTAGGGTACTTCAGTGCTCTTAGCGGTTAACTGCCCTGGTCACTTCCCCCAATTGTACATTAATTAATCGGTTAATTAAATCTATTGTCAGATTACTGGCGCTGGATATCCCGCCCGCAGAAAAGCTGAACCTCCGTTGCCATTGTTAAATTCAAATCTTCAAAACTACTTATTAAATTTTCCATATTGTTATTTTTAATTATTTGATAAAATTGATTTTGTAATATTTGATTTTAAAACTTTATATTATTCCCTGTATCTTGATCTTTTTTATTATCTTTCTTTAAATATTATCTTAATATTATTTTTTCTTGCCTGCTCTTCAAAGTTGCCTCTTACGATTAACATCTTATTAAATTTGCGTGCAGCGACGAGAAGGAGGGAAGGCAAATCAAAATCACATACACGGACAGACGGACTCTCTCTCATTATTTACACATAAGGTCTTACGTCCTCTGATATTGTTGAGGACGTGGATCGCCCTCCCTACCTATGGTCATCTGTGCCGGTTGAAACATTATTTAATTAGATGAACCCTTATTTAGCTGTTACTGAGGCTGCATGCTGGCGGAGGCAAATAGTTTCTGGTAATTTAGAACATCAAATAAAAATCAATTTAATAGTATAAAAAGGGTGGTAAGGGTGCATCAGACCAAGGCAAGATCAGCATAGTATTTGCTGATGTATATTCCTTGTGCCACTGGTGCATCAAGTCGACTCGCAGGTGAATATCAATTTGATAGACACCACCTTCTCCTCGGAGAGGGTCCTCCGCGTGGTACCTCCTGGAAACGTACTACGGTACGGCTAATGTGAGCGGCAATTTCCCTGTGAATCCTCCATCCTATAACTCCTTTGAATCCACCTCCTTACCGAGACCTGGGTAAGTCTTAAAACGGCCTCCCCTCAAGCCAGGCGTGTTACGCGACCCGTGCCCGCTGGCTTTTGGTTCGCAGCTGAGGGGTTAATCCAGCTGTGTCTGAACGGAGCCTTCTCAGGGCCGGGCAACCCTGGGTCGTAAGTTGCCTTGCCGCGGCTTTGGGGCGAAGCCGCGGTCGACCTCCTTCAATGCCCCAAACCCCCTCTGGCCCGCCGCGCTTGCCTGGTCGAGCAAAGCGGGCGACTATGCAGATGAAAATGAATTCCCAAAGCCATGCTTCGGACCTCGTGGGGGAGGCTAAACCCCGCACAATGTCAGAGATGGACGAGGAGGAGCTGCTAATGCCTAGGCAGGGCTTAGCATCTCGAGAAACATCGGATATTGATGAAGACGAGCTGTTGAGGCCAAGCCCGGTCGCCAACGCTCCATTAATATCCGAGGGGGGCGCTAGTACTAGCACTCCCCAAGCCAACACTCACACAGGTGTGGCTCAGTTGAGCACCACCGTAGTCGACCCACAGCTCACACATCAGAAGAGGCGTGCTAGGGCACACAGGGCCCGCTTCGTTCTAAGCAAGATTGCGAAGAACGAGGCTGAGGGCAAGGTGGACCCGAGAGACGCCGCTGATAAAGCGAAATTCCTGGCAGTAATTGCGGATTTCGAAGCCTAACCCCGAGGCGTTCCAGCCCCCGAAGGCGAAGCGTGAGCGATCACAGGAGGTGAGCGTAAGCGCACCTAAGAGGGCCAAGGATGCTCAGGGGAAAGCAAGAGCGACATCCTTCGTCAAGACGAAGAAGTTCAGCGAGGTGGCCAGAGACGGTCTGGCTATGGCGCTGGTTGATGAGCTCAACGATGACGGGCGCCTGCTGGCAGAGAAGTGGGGGGAGATAGAGGCCAAGCTGTCTGACTTGGTGACCGACAGGTTGGTTGCCACGCCAGGCGGTCCTATCCCCTCCTTCGACTCTTCGGACGTGGTGAGAGGGCACCGGGTAATTAGGTGCGACGACGGGTTCTCGAGGAGCTTCCTGGAAGAATGTGTGGCCCAGATCGGCGACACGTGGAACGGCCTTAGGATAAGGTTGGTTCACGCCAGGGAGATTCCGAGAAGACCCAGAGCTCGCATCTGGTTACCTCTGGGGCAGTCTGACCATGCCAGGGTGCTCAAATGTCTGAGAGCACAAAACCCAGACGTCCATACAGAGGACTGGGCCATCTTAAAAGCTGAAAGAGAAATGAAGACGAGCCAGCCATTTATTTTGCTCATAAACCAGCGTTGCCTGCCGCAGCTGGAAAAGAATGATTTCAAAATCCGGTACGGCATCAGGAAGGCCAAGATCAAGGTCTTTCTAGCCGAGCCGGATGAGCTACTGGAGGAGGTGGACGACACGAACAAGTTGTTGGATGACCTGATCATCGACGACAAGTCGCCCAACTCCACACCGACGAACACCAATGCCGACAGTAGTGCAAATTAACTTGAAGCGCAGCATGCACGCTTCAGCTAATTTGTCCATCCTTCTAAGGGAGAAGGATGTCGACATTGCGCTACTACAAGAACCATGGACCAGGAACGAGCAAGTTTCTGGTCTGACACTACCTGGATATACACTACTGTACACAAACTCGACAGGTAGACCGAGAGCATGTATAGTAATAAAGAATCATTTTAACGCTTTTCTCTGTTCTAATCTCAGTACATCGGATCTAGCAGTTGCCAGATTCGTGACAACGGATGGGACAGGAGTGCTAATCTCCTCGGCATACATGGCCCATGACGATCCGGCTCCGCCAGAACCGGTGGTCAAGCTGTTGCAGCGGGCTAAAGACACGAAGACAACCCTGGTGATCGGGTGCGACGCGAACGCGAGACACACGCTCTGGGGAAGTTCCGAAACAAATGATAGAGGTGAGTCACTTTTTGATCATATTATATGCCGTAACGTTACAATATGTAACAAAGGGAATACACCGACCTTTATATTTCCGAGCACGGAGGTCTTTCAGGGGTGGGAGGAGGTGCTAGATCTCACCTTACTCGTAGAACACAGCCGGTACACAGTAGAGAACTGGAATGTGTCACTTCAACATTCCTTTTCCGATCACAGGTACATATTCTGTGAGTTATCGGTGCCGACCAGCAAAGCGACACCTAGACGCAATCCACGAAAGACAAACTGGGGCAAGTTCAGTGATATTGTCCACGCAAAGGTTAGGAACAGGAGGATTAAAGTACAATCCTCAGCTAAGGCCCTTGATAAAGAAGTAGAGGACCTTACGAACATACTAAACAACGCCTACAATGAGACATGCAAGGTGTCGTATTCAAAGAAACAGTATCCACCATGGTGGACCAAGGAACTGAGTGACCTCAGAAAGAGAGCACGAAAGTCCTTCAATATATGTTTTGTGTCCAAAAGAATGGGCACCTTACAAAGTAGTACAAAAACAATACAAAAAAGCAGTATACGAAGCCAAGAAAGAATCTTGGAAAAGTTACTGTGAAGCTTTAGAAGACATAAAGGATACGGCAAGGATAAGTAAGATCCTTGCTAAAGGGCACACAAGCCCATCCCTAATTAACAAACCTGACGGTACGTCAACATCGTCAGTCGAAGAATCCCTAGAGGTACTGGTAGACACGCACTTCCCAGGGAATGTGCGGGTAAACTCTGACCCGGGGAGACCTAGAACCGAACAGAATTTCACGTCAACTGGAGACATTATCACCATTGAAAAGATACAATGGGCGATAAACTCCTTCGACAAGTATAAAAGCCCGGGCCCCGACGGTATTATTCCGGCGATGCTACAGGCAGCAATAGAAAGCATCAGCAGGTGGCTTAAAGCCATCTATGAAGCAAGCATGAAATTGAGTCACATACCGCTCCTATGGAGGAAAGCTAAAGTGATATTTATACCAAAGCCGGGCAGGAGGGGTCACATCCTAGCTAAGGATTATAGACCAATCAGCCTAACATCCTTCATCCTGAAGACGATGGAAAGGCTAATGGACATACACATAAGAGACAAGGCGGAGGAAGATCACCTATCGGATGCTCAACACGCATACCGAAAGGGTCGATCGACCGAGACAGCACTGCATGAAGTGGTGAGTCACGTCGAGAAAGCTCTGAACTACAAAGAATACACGATGGCCGCCTTCTTAGATATAGAAGGTGCGTTCAATAACGTGAACGCCGAACCCATCCTGGGCTCCCTCAGCTCGATAGGTGTTGAGAGATGCACCAGAGAATGGATAGGTGCTATGCTCACGAGTAGGACGATAGTGGCCGAACTGGGTGGCACTCACCTCACGCGAGTAGTGAAGAGAGGCACACCCCAGGGCGGAGTATTATCGCCGCTTCTCTGGCTAACCAACATGAACCACATATTGAAAGAACTCAATTGTGGGGGAGTAAGGGCAGTAGCATACGCCGATGACGTAGTGCTACTAGTATCAGGTCCATTCCCCGACGTCATAAGCGACATTATGTCGGGAGCTCTGGACAGGCTAAATAACTGGGCAAAATCCTGCGGACTGGGGATTAACCCTAATAAGACAGAACTAATGTTATTTACAAGGAGATCAAAGATCCCAAGCTATAACATGCCCAAGATAGAGGGCATAGAGCTAAAACTTTCTCAGCAGGCGAAGTATTTGGGAGTTATACTGGACCCTAAGCTGTCATGGAAACGAAACATCGAAGAGAGAGTCAGGAAGGCAAGCATTGCCTTCTACTCCTGTAGAAAGATGTTTGGGAAAAACTGGGGACTACACCCAAAGACCATAATATGGCTCTACACAGCAGTAGTTAGACCTATATTAACATACGGGGCTCTAGTATGGTGGCCGGCACTCACTAGAGCCTATAACATCACCAAACTAACGAGGATACAGCGTTCGGCTTGCGCAGGAGCAACGGGGGCTATGCGCTCGTGCCCGGTGGCCGCCCTGAACGTAATCCTGGACATCATGCCGATTGACCTATTTATCAAGGATGCGGCGGCGCAGAGTGCGGTGAGACTAAAAGCAAGCAATTGCTGGAGGGATCGCGGCATAGGACACCGCACTATTCTTGACGGGGTCACGTCGTTAATAGACAAAAACACGGACTACATGACAACCGAAATTAGATTCGGCAACGGCTATACGACCTCCTACCCGACAAGGGAGGAATGGACTAGAGGCAGAGTAACCGAACAAGATGAGGTATCGCTCTACACCGATGGCTCCAAGATGAGCTGTGGTGTGGGGGCTGGGATCTTCGCTGAGAGCTGGGGGATTGAATCGACTTTCAGTCTCCCAGCATCAGTGACAGTCTTTCAGGCTGAGGTACTCGCTGTATTGGAGGCAGCCAGACTATCCAATCAGCGAGGCCTCAGCAATACCAAAGTGAGGATCTACTCGGATAGCCAAGCGGCTATCAAAGCCCTAGCAGCGGTCAAGACAAACTCGCAGTTAGTGTCGGAGTGTAAGGCAGCTTTAAACGAGCTTGCTGAACACAACGACGTTAGAATAACCTGGGTGCCAGGACACAACGACATACCAGGAAATGAAAAGGCAGATGAGCTAGCCCGCAAGGGCTCAGCCGAGCGTAGCAACATTAAAGATACTCTGATATCGCTGAAAGCGGTACAGTCTAAGATCCATGACTATTTCAAAGGTCAGGCCACCAAAGAATGGTCAAGGACGAGCCAAAACCGAAGATCGAAGCTATGTTGGCCGAACTTCGATAGCAAACGTACTATAGAACTGATATCCCATAGTAAAAAGGATATCAGTAGGATAACAGCTGTCTCCACCGGTCATTGGGCGATAGGATCGCATGCAATGAAGATGGGGCTGCCCTATAACACAAGCTGCAGAAGCTGCAAGGAACAAACAGAGCAGGAGACACCAGAGCACCTGCTCTGTCACTGTCCAGCTTTGAACAACAGGAGAATGCGTCATTTCGGTGCCTTCCAGCTAGAATCGCTAAGAGAAGTAGGGAAGCGTAAGATTGCAGCTATCCTTGCTTTTCTTAACGATTCGGGTTGGTGCTGAACATGACCAGCTACAACCGGAAAAACAGAGGGTGTGGATCAAAACGGAGCTCAGCTCTAATTGGAGGCTCGTGGAGAGCCTCACCACTTTAACCTACCTACCATAGTATAAAAATATACCTCCTTCGTACTCTCAACATTCCATAAAAATAATTAAAAATGAATGACTGAATAAATATAAATTTGTGGCCTTAAAAGTATGAAATATTAAATATTGTAAGGAAGCGTCTCTGGCCGGGGTAATCCTCAGCGGCTCCAGAGGTCCCCACAGAATTGATTTATTTCTGCGGCAGCCAGGACATAACGGCGGCCGGGGTTTAGCTAGATAATTAAAAAAAAGGGGGGTTCGGACTAGGCGGGGAAACGAGAGAGAGAAACGAGAGGAAAAGCCTCGGAACCGCCTGGAAGGCTTTCCGATCGGCGGTCCCTGCGAACCCGGAGGATTTTCCGGTCGGTCCGCCTATGCCCCTGGACCCGGAGGGATTTCCGGACGGTCCACCTTGCGCCACGCCTGGAAGACTTTCCGAGCGGCGTGTGCCCCTGGACCCGGAAGGATTTCCGGACGGTCCACCTTGCGCCACGCCTGGAAGACTTTCCGAGCGGCGTGTGCCCCTGGACCCGGAGGATTTTCCGGACGGTCCACCTATGCCCCGGACCCGGAAGATTTTCCGGACGGTCCACCTATGCGCCACGCCTGGAAGAATTTCCGAACGGAGGGCGCCCCTGGACCCGGAGGATTTTCCGGACGGTCCACCTATACCCTACGCCTGGAAGAATTTCCGAACGGCGCACAGTGTGAGAATTTTGCAATTTGGCTGTACAAAAGTAAATTTTTCAACTTTCACCAAATTTGATCAACCAAATTTTGTTTAATACCTAATTAAATGTTTATACTTATAATAAAAATACTTTTTCTAGTTTTCGCACTAGATATAAAATATTAAATCTAAAAAATGTACTTAGCGAAATCTGTTTGTCACTCATTGTAGAACAGTGAAAGTCTGTTGAATTCAAGTACTTATTTTCAGCGAAGCTCGAAGTCAAACAGCTTTTTTTTTGCATTTTTATAATTAACGTTTCTTTAAAAAACGGTAAACAAAACTAGAGCTTTATTTAAACGGTACTTTAACGGGTAACTTTAAGCACAATCCTTATCTAAAGCAACACATTTTTTTCATTGGTCTTTTTCAATTGAATTGTGAGTTTAAAGGAGAAAAACTTTAGTTTCTTAAAAGAGTTTGAGCTCGAAACTTTGAGAAAAGGAAGATTACAGTGCTGGCTTCTATATTCCGTTGGAAAATCTTGCGCATGCCGAAGTTAGCTTTCTTTCTTGTTTTGTTTTTGTTTGTTTTGAATTAAAATGTATTTTTTTTTTAGATTCCAATAAAATAATTTTGTATTTCAAATACATATAAAATAATAGGTACATAACAATGAAAAAAACAAAGTTTTAGTTTTAATCAAGGTATATCATTCAAATAAATAAAAAAAATAATTAAATCCCGCTAAATGTTGATTTTCCCACACTGTGCGGCGTGGTCCCCAGCGACACGAGGAATGGGCACAGAGACCCGGAGCGGAAGACGAGACAAATGAGAGGCGAGGGTTTCCACGATATAGGTTTATTTTCACTTTAGAATTATTTGGCCGGCGGCGGCAAGACTGCGGGATTTAATTTGCATATATGTGTATGTATATGGCCGGCGGCCCGAAGAAGCGGCGCGGGAAAGGGCGGGCGCCTTTGCCCGGCGGCGCACAGTGTGGGAAAATCAACATTTAGCGGGATTTAATTATTTTTTTTATTTATTTGAATGATATACCTTGATTAAAACTAAAACTTTGTTTTTTTCATTGTTATGTATTATTTTATATGTATTTGAAATACAAAATTATTTTATTGGAATCTAAAAAAAATACATTTTAATTCAAAACAAACAAAAACAAAACAAGAAAGAACGCTAACTTCGGCATGCCGAAGTTTAAATACCCTTGCAGTAAGTAAGACTTTTTCGTTTTCTCGGGTACTGACATTTATGTCAGCGAAAATGTTGCGAACGAAAATGTTGCGAACAAACTAAATGAAATTATATATATATTCCTATGGCAGTTATATGATATAGTGGTCCGATTTTGATAAAATTAAAACCGAAATTCTAAAATATTACTATTATTATTATTATTAAAATGGCCATGTCTGAAATTTCATGAAAATATGTTGAAAATTGCCTAAGTTATAATTTTTTTCCTACAAATTTTCCGATCGTTCCTATGGCAGCTATATGATATAGTCGTCCGATCCGGCCCGTTCCGACATATATAGTAGTGAGAGCATATAGAAGACTATCTGCAAAGATTCATTCAGATAGCTTTAAAACTGAGGGACTAGTTTGCGATAACATTGATTCCATTTAATTTCGAATTGTAAACACACATTTTTTAAGAAAGCTTTTAAGTGTTTTTTAGAACTTTCAGAAAATGTAACTAAATGATGATAATGAAAAAAAAACTCACAAACAGCATCCAAACGCTTGTTTTTGTCACTTGCAATCCAAATATCATAAATTTGTTTTTTGTTAATTCGGTAGACATTGTGAAAAAAAAAAAAAAGTGTATGGGTGCTGGAAAAATGCGCAAGATTTTCCAACGGAATATAGAAGCCAGCACTGTAATCTTCCTTTTCTCAAAGTTTCGAGCTCAAACTCTTTTAAGAAACTAAAGTTTTTCTCCTTTAAACTCACAATTCAATTGAAAAAGACCAATGAAAAAAATGTGTTGCTTTAGATAAGGATTGTGCTTAAAGTTACCCGTTAAAGTACCGTTTAAATAAAGCTCTAGTTTTGTTTACCGTTTTTTAAAGAAACGTTAATTATAAAAATGCAAAAAAAAAGCTGTTTGACTTCGAGCTTCGCTGAAAATAAGTACTTGAATTCAACAGACTTTCACTGTTCTACAATGAGTGACAAACAAATTTCGCTAAGTAAATTTTTTAGATTTAATATTTTATATCTAGTGCGAAAACTAGAAAAAGTATTTTTATTATAAGTATAAACATTTAATTAGGTATTAAACAAAATTTGGTTGATCAAATTTGGTGAAAGTTGAAAAATTTACTTTTGTACAGCCAAATTGCAAAATTCTCACACTGTGCGGCGGCGAGATTAAATTATTTAATTTAATATATATATAAATGGCCTGCGGCCCAAAGAAAACAGGGAGGGAAGGGGGAGAGAAGGGCCTTAATAGGGCTGGCACCTTCCCCCGGCCCCTGACAGAGTTTGCCCTGAGGCCATGGCTCACCCGCACACACCTCCTTTCCTTGGGCGGTGGTGTCCTGCAACGATCCTGTCGCAGGTCCTGAGCGCGCTGAAGGCGTGGCACTCGCGGCGGCGACTCTACGTTTTTGGGGGTTTCAACCGCGTGGTGCGGGATCGCGGACTTAGGCGGGTTCTTTTGGCACTTAGAAATTTTGTTGCTGCTCACTTTCCTGGTCGGGAACTAACTGCCAAGCTCGTTTTTCCACGGCTCGGCCCTGACCTAGTTTTGCCGCTTGAGCGTAGGCGGCGTCTCTTCTCCTCTCGCTCGCTCCTCCAGGCGATCGTGCCGGGAGCACTATTCTGCCGCTCTCTCAGTGCTTCAGCGCATGCGCCGTCGCTCTGGCTTCGGCTGTCGAGCGTATGTCCGGTTGGTAAGGGTGCGTCGGGCCCGCGACGCAGGTTCTGGCTGCGGCTTGAGCCGGTGCGCGGCCCCGGGTGACTTGGCGCCCCGGAGGCATGGGCGCTGGTCCAGGTGCGCTGGTCCGGGCGGCTGGGCGCCCCGGATGCGATGGCGCTGATCCTGGCGGCGCAGGTGTGCGGATGCAGGCGGCTTGGCGCCTCGGATGTGTGGATGATGGTTCCTGCGGCGTAGGGGCGCCGATCCGGGCGGCTGGGTGCCCCGGATGCGATGGCGCTGTGCGGCGGCGTCGGGCTGTGGCGCAGGTGCGCAGCTCCGGGCGGCTGGGCGCCTCGGAGGCATGGGTGCCGTTCCAGGTGCGCTGGTCCGGGCGGCTGGGCGCCCCGGATGCGATGGCGCTGATCCTGGCGGCGCAGGTGTGCGGATGCAGGCGGCTTGGCGCCTCGGATGTGTGGACGATGGTTCCTGCGGCGTAGGTGGGCCGATCCGGGCTGCTGGGCGCCCCGGATGCGATGGCGCAGTTTGGCGGCGTCGGGCTGTGGCGCAGGTGCCCAGCTCCGGGCGGCTGGGCGCCTCGGAGGCGTGGTCACTGGTCCAGGTGCGCGGATCCGGGAGGCTTGGCGCCCCGGATGCGATGGCGCTGTGCGGCGGCGTCGAGTTGTGGCGCCGGTGCGAGGTGAGGCCCTGCCAGCGGCGGCTTAGGGTTGGTTAAGAAGGCGCGATGGCGCGGTGCGGCGGCGTCGAGGTCTTGGAGGCGTTGCGCTGGACACCGGGAGACCCTGGCAGCGGCGGCTCAGGGTCTGGTTTCTGAAAGCGCGATAGCGCGGTGCGGCGGCGTGGCGTTGGGTCATGATGGGGTATAACCGCTTGGGCGCGTGGTCCGGGGTTACGGCGTCGGTGCTTTGGTGCGGTCCTAATGGCGCCGCAGGGCGCTGCTTAACAGGCCGATGTTGTTGACCAGTTCGCCTAGCGTTCGGTTCATCAGGATGGCGTAAACGTTGGGCCGCTGGTGTTGGTCTAACTGGTGCTGGGCCGGGTGTAGCTGGGACCGGATGTGGCCTATGTGGCGTAGGACCGGACCCAGTTGTTGGCGAATCTCGTCCCTACGGCTAGGGTTGGTGCTGGCGTCGGGCAGGCGCATGGCGTGTCCCATCTGGCGCAGCACGGTCATCAAGGGGCTCATGATGCGCTCCACTGCGATCTCGTACGGGTGTTGCGTTTCCGGAGCGCGCGGCCGTATAGCACCGCTTAGTTGGCTAATGCAGCTGACCAGGTCGCCTAGCGATTGATCCATCACGATCGCGTAGTAATTGGGCCGCTGTTGGTGGTCCAACTGGTGCTGGGCCGGATGTATCTGGGACCGGATGTGGCCTACGTGGCGTAGGACCGTGCCCAATCATCGGCGTAGCTCGTCCCTACGGCGAGGGTTAGTACCAGCGTCGGGCATGGCGTGGGTCATCTCGCTCATGAAGCGGCCCATCTGGCTCTGGACGGGCATCAGCGGGCTCATGATGCGCTCCACTGCGACCCCGAACCGGTCCTGTGCTTCCTGGTCCGGGATGCGCGGCGTGGTGTTCGGCCCGGTAGGTGGTGGTGGTCCTGTTGGTGGCGAGGCGGGGCGTGGTCCTGGCGATGATGCCTGTTGGCGGTGACGTGGTGCTGGTGGCGAGGCGGGACGGGGTCCCGGCCGTGGTGCCCATTGGCGGAGCCGTGCTGCTGGCGGCGAGACGGGGCGGGTTCCCGGCGGTGGTGCTCGTTGGTGGCGACGTGGCATGTTTTCCGAAAGTGTGATGCGAAGTCCCGGTTTTGGTTGTAGTTTGCGCGATCGATTTCCCTTGGCTATCGATAGTTGATCGCCGGGGTTCTCGTCGGTCTGGCAACCTTGCGTGGGTCTGGCAACCTTGGCGTGGCTGTTTATCGATAGCTGATCGCCGTGGGTTTTCATTGGTCTGGTAACCTTTGCCATGACGGTTTGGTTTGGTTTTGTGACGTGGCAAGGCGCTGACGCCGTGAGACCCTGGCAGCGGCGGCTCAGGGTCTGGTTTCTGCAGGCGCGATAGCGCGGGGCGGCG
Organism: Drosophila bocqueti; assembly: GCA_018151655.1. Taxonomy (NCBI): domain Eukaryota; kingdom Metazoa; phylum Arthropoda; class Insecta; order Diptera; family Drosophilidae; genus Drosophila; species Drosophila bocqueti. Next base: position 1,290,847 of record JAECXF010000081.1, read on the forward strand.
GAGCCGAGTCTTGGCGAAGGGGTGACGTGCTGACGGGGCGGGGGTGTGGCGGCAAGGACAGTGGCGGAGATACGGCGGCGAGGTCGGCGGCGGGGACGGCCTACCTCCGAGCGGGGAGCACGTAAACCCCTACCCGGTGGTTGGTGCTGATAAGAACCCGGAAGCGCTGGCCTTGCTCCTCCTCCCGGTACCGGAGGGCCCTCCGTCGGATCCCCGGGACGCGCAGCTGGATCCTCCGGATGAGTCTGGCTGGGAGAGACCCGTTCGGAGTGGTCCACTCCTCCGGCGCCGGCACCCATGGCTGATGCCGAGGGCGGTGAGGCGGAGATCCTGTCCCCTCCGAGTCCTCGCTCTCGGTGTCTGCCCAGGGAACGGGGCGTCGGGGCCTCCTGTCGTCGCGGGGAGGCCCTGTCGAAGGGCCGGTTGTTCGTCCTCGAGCTCCGCGTGTAGTAGCTCTGCTCGGTGGCGGGCGGCGCCGGCTTCATACTCCTGTATGAAGGGGAAGCGGGGCTTTGCCCGGATGGCCTGGCACCGTACCGCAGGGAGGCGGGCTTCGGGGTCGGCATCGTAGGGGCCTGACCCGAAGAGGCTCTCATAGGAGGGCGGTGGTCCCCGTGTTGCCCAGTCTCCTATATCCCGCGGCTGTGCCCTTGGGTCCCGGATGGGCTGGGTCTCATAGTCCTCGACGAGGGGGTCGTAGATCTCGACCACATCGTCGTCCTCCTCGGGGAATCCAGGAGCGGGTGGTGATCCTCGTGTTGCCCGGTCTCCTATATCCCGCGGCTGTGCCCTTGGGTCCCGGATGGGTTGGGGCTCGTAGTCCTCGGCGAGGGGGTCGTATATCTCGACCACATCGTCATCCTCCTCGGGGAATCCATGAGCGGGTGCGTCCTCCTCGTCGGATATCACCTCGTAGGTGGCCCCGAAGGGCCCGGGTCTTGCCCACAGGACATCTCGCCGAATAATTCCGGGGGCAAATCCCCGAAGCATTCGCGTAGGGCGGTCTCCACATCGTACTCGTCGCTGGGAGGAGGTGCCCCTTCGTCGGGGGCTCGGGGAGAATCTTCCTGCGGCGGCAGCTCGATGGCTCCTTCGTCGTCGGGGTGGGGGCGCCGGTTTCCCTCCTGCTGTAGGACCTCGAGGAGTTCATCCACCGCGGCGGCCATCCACGCGAACTCGCCGTCCTCGTTTGGCCCTGGGACTAGGACCAGGTCTGGTGGCTCGAGTAGCTCGGCCCGGATTTCCTCCCGGTTTAATGGCCGATCCTCGGGCCACTGGTACCTGGCGGCTGGCGGTTCTCCGTCCATAGTGTCGGGCGGTGGCGCTGGTTTCGTCAGCGATGGCTCGAAGGACGTGGGTGCTGGATGCGCTGGCGTCGGGTGACGGCGGTGCGGGCGCAAATCCGTGGAGAGGTGCCGGATGTATTTGCGTTGATCTTTGGCGTTGGTGGCGCCTGGACTCGGATCCGGGCAGTGGTGCCGGATACGTTGGCGTCGGCGTGGGCGCTGATTGGTGGCGCAAATCCGGGCAGGGGCGCCGGATGCGTTGCCGTCGGAGACGCGGCTGGTCTCGGCGCTTTCGGGACGCGGATCCGGCTTTAGGGTGCCGGATGTATTGGCGTCGGGATCTGTGGAGGGAAAGAAAAGAGAAAGACCATGTTAGGGGGTTCGTTGTACTGGACCCTACCTAACAGAGTGGGACTTGATTGGTCTCGCTCATGTGGAGTGTGCTGTCCAGGAGGACCAATGTTCCTCCCCTTTCGGGGTCGAGGCGTTGCACAGGCGCGCCTGTCAGCAAGTGGCCCCTGCGAAAACATTGCCTCTTTCGCCCTGGACGCGGCTTCGGGCTTTAGTGGCGGCTTGGGGTCTCCGGGGCGGCGGTGGCTCCCTCTGGCTTTCTTCCTCCTCTGGCTGGAGAGTGTCCTTGGTCGCGACGTTCGACGTGTTGTTGTCCTCTTCCCCCGGGTCACTTTCCTCGTCAGTTTCCCCCTCGTGATTGGGCTTCAGTTGGCCCAGGCTGGCCGTCTTCCGCTGCACGATGTTGGGCGACGGAAACTTTGCGACTCGGAAGGGCCCCTCGTACTTCGCGGCCAGCTTGGCGGCGAACCCCTCGGCTGCATTGGACAGGGAGTGGCGTTTTACGAGCACTAGAGATCCTACTGGTGGACGCCATGTCCTCCGGCGTAGGTTATAGTGTCGCCCTTGGTCGGCTGCGGCGCGATCGGCGTTGTTCCTTGCGACGTCGAATATGGTTCGGAGTTGCTCGCTCCGCTCGGTCGAAACCACCTCCGTGGTGCCTCGACCAGGTGTGACCTCGTCGTACAGGTTCCTCGGTAGCCGCGGTTCGCGTCCTTGTGTCAGGAACGCTGGGCTGAACCCTGTGGTGTCGGAAATACTGCTGTTGATGGCCAAAGATATTTCTGGCAGTAGCTGATCCCACTCGTTCTGCTGGCCTCCATCCAGATATTGGGCGATCATCGTCTTGATCGTCCGGTTGGCCCTCTCGGTTGGGTTTTGCCTCGGCGTGTACGGGGTCGTATGCTGCAGTTCGATGCCCAGAGATTTGCAGAAATTCCTGAACGAGCGATCCGTAAACTGGGTGCCATTGTCGCACACGAAGGTCCTGGGGACGCCAAATCTGCTCAAGATCCTTTCCCGAAAGGCACGCCCGAGGTGGGTTCCGGTTGCCTTCCTCAGTGGGACTAGCTCCACCTACTTGCTGAAAGCGTCCAGGAACACCAATAGCATTGTGTTGCCCTGTTTGGAACGGGGAAGTGGGCCCACGAAGTCCGCACAGAGGACGTGGAACGGCTCCTCGACTACTCGTGGGAACATCTTGCCTGCGGGCTTCTCCTGGCTCACCTTGTACTTCTGGCAGCTCTGGCATCGGCGGACGTAGCGGGCGACTTCGCGAAATAGACCGGGCCAGTAGTAGCGCTGGGCCACGCGGTTGCTGGTCTCCTGGATTCCCAAGTGTCCGGCGGTAGGGTGGTCGTGGCACTCCTCGAGGACTCGCTGCCGGTAGTCGCTTCCTACGCAGAGCTTCTATGGTGTGTACTCCTCCTCTTCTGGTCGTAACCCGATTCGGCGATACAACTGGCCATTCTCCTCTCTGAAGTCCGAAAGTTTGCGGGTTCGGTCCGAACATTCCGGAGCATCCTCGTGAGCCACTTACAGTTGCTCTCCTGTACTTGAGCTTGTAGTGCCGTGGGCAGCGGATGGCGAGAAAGGGCGTCAGCCCCCATGTTTTGGGATCCTTTCCGGTACTGGACATCATACTGGAATTGCTGCAGCTCAAGAGCCCAGCGCTCGATTCTGCCAGTCGGGTTGTCTATCGAGTTCAGCCACTTCAGGGACTGATGGACGGTGAGAACGTCGAACCGGTAGCCCTCGAGGTAGCAACGCATCTTTCTGATGGCCCACACGATGGCGAGGCACTCCTTTTCGGTCACCGAGTAGTTCAAGGCGCGCGATGACCGTGTCCAAGGCGCGCTGAAAAGTGGCGGGGGCCGAATGGAGGCCAAATGGCATTACCCGCCAGCGGGATTTGCCAATACCCGTTCTTGAGGTCCAGCGTCGATATGAACTTGGCATTCCGCAGGCGCTCCAAGATTTGGTGGATCCTCGGGAGAGGGTAGGCATCCGGCACCGAGTTCTCGTTCAGCTGGCGATAATCCACGCACATGCGGACGTCGCCATTCTTCTTGGCTGCTATCACGATGAGTGCGCTGTGTGGGCTTTTTGATGGCTCGATTCGCCCGTCACGGAGGAGTTCGTCGATCTGTTTGTCGATGACTGCTCTCATGGCCGGGTTCCGGGGAAAACACCGCTGCTTTAGCGGCCGGTCGTTGCGCATGGTGATATGGTGTTCCGCTATGTGTGACACCCCCCGCGAGGGTGTCGAAGAGGGCCAGTTCCCGCTCCAGGAACTCCTCTACCCAGCAGCTATGGGCGGACGGAGGAGGGCTCCGTCGTCGCTTCTGGCGGCGTGTAGTCGTGCGGTTCCGGCGGTGGGTCGGTGGTCGTGTGGCTTTGGCGGGCCTCGAGATGGTTCCCTGTCCAGGATGGGGTGTTCCGCGTCCTGGCCCAGGGTGAATCGTGATGGTCGTCGGGTAGCAGGCTGAGGCTCTGTCCCCCGACTTGCAAGGTGGCTCCAATCCCGCCGAGAAAATCCATTCCCAGGAGCACGTCCTCGAGCGCGTCGGCCATTACCATGAGGATGGTAGGCGTACGTCTGTTCCCCAGGTGGATATCGGCGGCCAAAGCCCGGGTCAGCTCCCGGCAGGTCCCGTCCGCTAGGGTGACCTGGGTCCGGATGTCTCTCATGTTGTGTTTGTTATCCAGTTCCGTGGCCAAGTCCTTGCTGATGAAGCTATGCGTAGCTCCGGTGTCTAAGGTGGCTACGAATCCTCGCCCCTCCATGGTGATGGCGGAGCGGATGCGTCCCTGGTGTTGGTGGAGGGGTGTTGCTGGGATGGGCGGATTCCCCGGGTGATTCCCGATCACGCGGGTCCGTTCCCGTTTCCCTGGGCTTGTCGACGGCAGCAGTCCACTGTCCGAATTGCTCGCCGGCCACAGTCCCAACAAAAGAGGAGACGGGGATTCCGGCATTTGCCTTGGAAATGCCCCGATTGGCCGCAGTTGCGGCAGGCGTCGCGCACGTTGATCGGGCCCGTGACTGCTGATGCGGCTGCAATCCGGCCCGCACTCTCGTTCTGGTTCCGGGATCCGATGGGTGGGTTTCCCTGCGGGGCTATAGCCGGCGTCCGGCGGGTCGTCCTGTCTGCTTCCATGGTGGTCCGGCCGAGCGCCGGTCGGGTCGGCTGGGGCCGATAATCCGGGGCTCGTCCTCCTCGGCAGCGCTTGACTTCGTAGTCCACTACCAGGTGGGTCAGTTCCGCCAGGGTGCGAAAATCCTGTCTCCGGGTGAACAACTGGTACTCCGGGAGCATATTGTCGTAAATCCGCTCCAGCTCTCTCTCCGTAGAGAATCCTGCCTGGCGCATCTGCAATCGGATGTCGATCAAATACTCCTTGAAAGGCTCGTTGGGCTTCTGGTAGTGGTTCCGGATCTCGTCTTCCAGTCGCTGGTAATAGCGCGGCGGCAAGAAAAAATCCAAGAACTCGCGGCGGACCATCCTTCCGCTCTGCCAGACAAGAGCACCACCAAAGCTTGGGCCAAATATTTCCGGTCGATCCGGCAGGTGTCGGGACGCTCCTCGATGCGTTCGAGAAACCCCAGGGGGTCCGTGGTTCCATCAAACGAGAGGCCCCACTTGGTCATCCTTTCGACCAGAGTGGCACCCATATGGGTATCGGCCGGACGGGTCACGGCTTAGGGAGGCGCCTCGGTCCTCGCGGTCGGCTTTCGGGCTCCTACAGGGGAGATACTACGTGGTATATTCAGCGTAAGCGCTGCTGGTGGGGCGGGTGTCCCTAATCCTGGCGAGCTGAGATCCTCGTCCAAATGTACCGGGGACAGCACCTTGGTGTCCCCGCTGGGCATGTTCCCGAGGTGCCGTTCCAACTCGGCAAGGCGCAGCTGCACGGGCTCGGCATGGTCGGTTTGCCGAACGAATGCCGTGAGGCGGGCGCGTAGCTCGTCGACGGTTCCGGTGGCCTCGAGGCCGAACTCGTTGAGGATTGCCTCCAGCTCGTGTTTTTTACGGTAGCTAATCCAGGTGACCCCCATGGTTAGCCTGCTGTACGACGAGGTCTCGGGAGAATTTATTTAAAAATTTTTAATGAAAATTAGGAATGTCCCTCCCGGTGCGAAAGGATATCGACGATGAACTAAGGTTCGCGGCGAGCGCTGGTATTTGAAATCCTTCCCGATGTGCAAGGATATCAACGATGAACTACGTTTCACGGCGAGAGCTGGTATTCGAAATCCTTCCCGATATGCAAGGAATGGGCACAGAGACCCGGAGCGGAAGACGGGACAAATGAGAGGCGAGGGTTTCCACGATATAAGTTTATTTTCACTTTAGAATTAGTGAATTAGAATTATTTGGCCGGCGGCGGCAAGACTGCGGGATTTAATTTGCCTATATATATATATGGCCGGCGGCCCGAAGAAGCGGCGCGGGAAAAGGGGCCCTAATCCGGCGGGCGCCTTTTGCCCGGCGGCGGCGAAACTAAATTATATAATTTAATATATGTACATGGCCTGCGGCCCAAAGAAAACAGCGGGAAAGGGGGAGAGAAGCGCCTTCGTAGGGTGGGCACCTTCCCCCGGCCCCTGACAAATGTTGGCCTGCGGCCATGGCTCACCCGCTCACACACACCTCTCTTCCTTTTGGACAGCCGTGTCCTTGCGACGGTCCTGTCGCAGGTCCTGGGCGCGCTGAAGGCGTGGCACTCGCGGCGGCCACTATCCGTTTTGGGGGGTTTCACGGACTTAATCGGGTTTCTTAGTCACTAAGAATTTCGCTGCTGTTCGATTCGAGAGTCTCGAACTGACTGCCAAGCTCGGTTCTGCCTGGCTTGGCCCTGACCTAATTTTTGTCGCCGAGCGTAGGCGGCGTCTCTTTTCTTCCTGCTTGCTCCTACAGGCGATCGTGCCGGCAGCACTATTCTGACGCTTTCTCAGTGCTTCAGCGCATGCGCCGTCGCTCTGGCTTCGGCTGTGCCCTCATGGCGTGACCCGATCCGGCCAATCGGGAAGGCGGCTTGGCTCGCGCCCTTTTTCCCACGCATGCGCTTCCGTTCGGCTGTGCTTTGGTGTGCCCGCTTTGGATGCGGGGCAGTGCAGGCGCTTTAGCTTTGAATGTTCTTAGCTTATATCTAGCTTATAATTAACTATATTTGCATGAAAAGGATGAAGAAGAAGGAGGAGGAAGATGAAGAAGGAGGATGATGAAGAAAGAAGAAGGAAGAAGGAGGAGGAAGAAGGAGCAGGAGCAAGACGAAGAAGAAGAAGGAGGAGAATGAAGAAGAAGGAGGAGGAAGAAGAAAGAGGATGAAGAAGAAAAAGGAAGAACGTGACTTATAATCAAAATTTTCCACTCGCGGATCATTCTGTTCGTCGCCTTATTTAAATCAAAGGTTTAAAGACTTAAACGAACTTCTTGCTCGACTGCCAAGATTGCTAATGACCAGGGAGACGCTCCAATATACGCGGGACCCCTCTCTATCTTTCTCGACGCCCTTCGGGCCGCAGCCGAAATCTGACATTTGCCCCTTGGGGGGGATTAGCCCCCTCCCTTGGCTTAGCTTCGATCAGCACCTCGCCCAAAGCTTTGCGCTGCGCTTGCATCCGCTAGTTGGCGCTAGCGAAGTATCTCAATGTACCCTGCATCAGGCGCTACAAATGCCCCCCGCTTAATATCAAACTTGGGGGGCAGACTCCCAAGATTGATACAACCCAAGCCTGAGGCAGCCACTCATCTTCTAACTCATAATACGAATTCCCCAGATTTTTGTTTTTACGAACTCGAGCCTTTAGGAACGTGGGACCTAGTTTGTCATTGTATCCGGGTTGAAAGTTGCTCAGTTTGAAATTTCTTCTTAATATCTCCTGACCCTCAGTGTAGGATACTGGCCGGGACCGCAAATAAGATAGTTTTTTCTCCTAAGTAAATCTAAACGCAAGTCTAAACCAAACTCTAAAAATTTCTGGTAATTTAGAACATTATAAAAATCAATTTAATAGTACCTATAAAAATATAACTCCTTCGTACTCTCAACGTTCCATAAAAAAAAATTAAAAAATGAATGACTGAATCAATATAAATTTGGGGTGGCTAAAAAAAAAATTAAATAAAGCCCAAGAATCTTATTTCACAATTTTCGTGGGCATTATTTCACAAAAAATGTGCAATAACGTCCACAATATTTTAATATATGCAAAATTTGTCTTATCTCTGATTCATGCATACAACTGAGTTGGTCCTTTGGTCTTAATTGAAGGAATAATGTGTAAGGAACAGTATTTAACCATTTTGCAACAAAATCTTCCAAAAGTAATTAAAAATATGGGTTTTGCCGCAAAAAAATGCATATTTCAGCAAGACAATGATCCCAAAAACACTTCGATTTTGGTAAAAAATGTAATGGATAAGCAAAATTTTCAGTCGCTAAAGTGGCCACCGCAATCTCCTGATGTGAATTCCTATAGAAAATTTGTGGAGCCATGTAAAATCCCAACTGGCAAAATATGCAGTCCCTCCAAGTGGAATGATGGAGCTGTGGGAAAGCACAAAGGACGGCTGGTACGCTATTCCTCTTGAAATGGTGCTACGCTATAACCAAAGTATGCCAAATCGCATAGGGGATCTAAAAAAATCAAAAGGGCTGCGGACTCTTTATTAAAATAATCTCAAAAAAAAATTTCGTTTAATATATAACACCAGTGCAAAACTGTAACAATTGACCTTTTTTACATTTTGCTTCGGCATATTTATTCCAGATGATCAAATCGTTTCATATTTTCACAAGCGATAGTCAAATATAGTATCAACAAAACAAGACTAAGATTATTATCGTACATAAAATAGGAGAGAAGATACTGACCGTTGAAGTTTGAATATGAAACTCGTGTTACAGTTTTGCTCGTCAGTGTATGTTCTGATCTGCTCCGGAACATATCAAACAGTGCCTTAGCAGTGGCGTGAGCCACTGCTTTTACGGCGTTTCAAAGTTTTTACTGTAAAAGCAGTGGCTCACGCCACTGCTAAGGCACTGTTTGATATGTTCCGGAGCAGATCAGAATATAAATGACAAATTTCCAAAGTAGAAAGTGTGATCTGCCCGCGGGCGTTATTGCACTTTTTTTGTGTAATAACATACGCGAACTTTATTTCACAGTTTTCGTGGGCCTTATTTCAATTTGTTTGTGAAATAACGCCTATGGACGTTATTGCATTTTTTTTTGTGAAATAACGCCCATGGGCTTTATTGCACTGGGCATTGTGGCATTAAAAGTATGAAATAGTAAAACTATATAAACATGTTTTTGACTGACAAATTAGACAAGACAAAATTGTGGACAAATTAAATTAATCGTGATTGGAAAGAAAGAGACGGTATCCGGGTTTAAATCAATAATAATTCATTGGTTTGTTTAGCGGATGTAAGAGAAAAAAATGCAACGGTCCAACATTCGTTGGCATTAAGCTTTATATTATTGCGCTCTTTAGACGGTGGGTCGATTAGCGAATGTTGCTGTTATTAATTATGTTCCTTTTTCATAAAAGTTTTATTTATTTCCTTTTGAATTAAAAAAAAAGAACCCAAATAGGTCTAAGTTTAGACACAGTTTAAAATTCACATGTAACCATACTCCAACGATGAAAGCGCTTTCCTCGGAGCTAGCTGTGAAATAAAATTTATAAAAGGGCACATACATATCTTTACCAATTTCCAATTTTCTCCAAAAAGAAAATTTTTCCCACTGTGGATCAGGGTAACATAAGCTTTTCCCAAGACCGAATAAATGAATTCAACGAAACAATTGAGCACAAAAATTGACTGACGTTAATTAGTTCTGGCCGACACATTAATAATCTTCTTTAACTGGCCCGCCTGCCATCTTGATTTTAGCCTCCGACTTTCCTTTGCTCTTCTTCCTTGCCGAACGAGTAAAACTAAGAAAAATGCATAATTAAATGCTAAAGGTAAGTTAGGTATCAGTGGTGAGGTTATTGTTTGTAACCTCCAATTAGAGCAATGCTCCGTTTTGATCCACACCCTCATTTTGGTTGTAGTCTGCGCTTCCCTTCAGTACCAGCCCGTGTCATTCAGGTAAGCTATGATAACACTCACTGACTGCCTCGCCACTTCCCCCAGTGACTGCTCCTGCTCGTTTGGTTCCTTGCAGCTTCTGCAGTGTGGGTTATAGGGTAGGTCCATCTTATGCATGCGTGCCTATTGGCCAGTGGCCCGTGATGGCTGTCGTTACCCTTCTGATGTCCGTTTTACTCTTGGAGATCAGCTCTGCAGTCTTGATCTTGATTTTGATCCCCTGTGTTCTGCCTTCATCGACCATTCTTTGCTGGCTAGTACTTTGAAGTGGTCGTGGATCTCGGCCTGAACCGTGTTCAGAGATATTTGAATATCTGTTGCTACTGCGATTTCTACTGACTCTTTTCTGGCCAGTTCGGCCGCTTTTTCGTTGCCGGGAATGTCATTGTGCCCGGGTACCCAAGCTATCTGCACCCTGTTGTGTTCCGCGAGTCTGTTTAGTGGCTCCTTACATTTGGCGACTAGTGTAGATGAAGTCCTTGCTCTTGCGAGAGATTTGATGGCCGCTTGGCTATCTGAGTATATCCTTACCTTGGTATTCTGGCGGTCTTGGCCCAATGAAAGTTCAGCTGCTTTCAAAATCCCAAGGACCTCCACGTGGAACACTGTTGCTGACCCTGGGAGGTGGAAGGACTCTTCTATCCCCAAGATTCCGGCCCCTACCCCGCCGCTAATTTTTGAGCCATCGGTGTAGGGTGATACCTCATCTGGCTCGGTTACACTCCCTCTTCTCCACTCTTCTCTTGTTGGGTATTTTGTAGTATATGCATTGCCGAACCGCATCTCGGTTATCATGTAGTCGGTATTTACTGTTAGCCGATCGTTTATTTCGTTCAGGATCTTACAGTGCCCGGTGTGGTAGTGCCACTCAGTTCGCCTGTTATCCTTCTGCTCGTTAGCATTGCGCCGATCCATTTTCTGATGCCTGCTTCAACTCCAATCCTGTTGAGGGAGCTCAGGATGGAACCTGCGTTTACGTTATCTATGTCTAAGAAGGTGGCCAATGTGTAGTTTTTGTAGACCAATGCCTTTCCTATATATCCCACTACTTCGTGTAGTGCTGTTTCAGTGGACTTACCTTTCCTGTATGCATGCTGTGCTCCGGAAAGGTTTTTCTCCGTTCTTTCTCTGATATGGATATCTAGTATCCGTTCCATTGTTTTCATGAGGAATGAGGTCAGGCTGATCGGCCTGTAATCCTTGGCTTGGATGTGTCTTCTTCCTGGTTTTGGTATAAAGACTACTCTTGCTTCCTTCCATGGAAGTGGTATGTGTGCTGTTTTAATGCATGCTTGGAAGATTGCTTGCAGCCATCTGCCAAAGCATGCTTTTGTTGTCTGCAACATTGCTGGTATTATTCCGCTGCCAGTCTTTGGTTCCGTAACTTGTATTAAAGGCTTTCCTAGCCTCTTTTCTAAGATCGCTTAGCTCTCTGTTCCACCATTGCGGATATGTCTTCTTGGAGTACGTTACTCTGCACGAGTCTTCGTAGGCGTTGTTGAAAATATTCGTGAAGTCTTCGACTTCCTTGTGTATTCCTTCCGGGGTGGGTCTTACTTTGACCTTCCTGTTCTTCACCTTTGACTGTACAATCTTTTCATATTTGTTCCAGTCTGTGTTGCGGGGATTGCGCTTCGGTGCCGTCTCGCAGGTCGGCATCGAAATCTCAAAGAATATGTATCTATGATCTGAAAAAGGGTTTTTTTGCGAAACCCTCCATTTTTCTACCCTGGCGTTACTGTGCTCCGTTTGGAGCGTTACATCTAGGACCTCCTCCCATCCTTGAAATTCTTCCGTACTCGGAAAAATAAAGGTGGGTGTTTCCCCTTTGTTGCAAATAGTGACGTCACGACATAAAATATGTTCAAAAAGAGATTCACCCCTTTCGTTTGTTTCCTTGCTTCCCCACAGTGTGTGCCTGGCATTGGCGTCACACCCGAGGATAAGTGTCGTTTTGAAGTCCTCGGCCCATTGCATCGTCCTGACAAACGCTTCAGTGGGTGCCGGTTCATCGTGGGCCATGTATCCGGATGCTATCAGCATGGCTGTCCCATCCGCTGCTTCAAGCCTGGCCACTGCTAGGTCTGAGTTGCTAAGATTGTGATGTAGAAGAGTGTTAAAGTGGTTTTTAATGATTACACCCGCCCTCGGCCTACCTGTCGAGTTTGTGTATAGTGTTGTATATCCTTTTATAGCCACGCCAGAGATTTGGCCTTCCCTGGTCCATGGCTCTTGTAAGAGGCCGATGTCGATGTCCTCCTCTCGGAGGAGGACTGCAAGATTTGCTGAAGCGAGCGAGCTCCGCTTCAGGTTTATCTGCACGACCTTCGGCATCATTGCGGTGTGGTGTTGGGGCTGTCATCGTCGATCACCAAGTCATCGAGCATCTGCTTGGTGTCATCGACGTCGTCTTCAAGGTTATCGTCTGGCTCGGCTAGGAAGACTTTTATCTTAGCCTTCCTTATGCCGTAATTTGTTTGTAATCTGTTTTTTCTAGCTGGCTTGTCCTCATCTCCCGCTCTGCCTTCAGGATGGCCCAGTCTGCCATGTCGATATCTTGGTTTAGAGCCCTCAGAGTCTTGAGCACCCTATCATGGTTCGTGAGCCCCTTTGGCAACCAGATACGAGCTCTGGGCCTTCTCGGGATTTTCGTGCTTTAGGCTAAGCCACTTCCAGGCGCCGCTAATCTTAGCGACGCACTCCGCCCGGAAGTCCTTCGAAGACTCATCGTCGCACCTGATCACCCGGTGCCCTCGAACCATGTCCGAGGAGTCAAAGTATGGTGTCGGACCAGCTGGCTCAGCTAGTATTTTGTCTGATACCATCTCAGACAGTCTGGTCACGACCTCATCCCATTTCTCAGACAGCAGGCGCCCATCGTCGTTGAGCTCGTCCACCAGTGCCATGGCCAGGCTGTCTCTTGCCACCTCACTGAATTTTTTCGCCGGCTTGACGAAGGACGTCGCTCTATGGGCTCCATTGGCGTTCTTAGCGCTCTCACTCACTTCCTGTGAGCGATTGCGCTTCGATTTGGGCTGTATGAACGCCTCCTGGGGCTCCTTTTCGTATCGCTCGAAATCATCGACCACTGCCTTGAATCGAGCTTTGTCCTGTTGATCTCGCTGGTCCGCTTTGCCCTCCTTCTCATTCTTGGCGATCTTTGCCAGAATGAAACGGGCCTTGCTGGCCTGCGCCTTCCTCTGTTGGTGCGTGAACGACTTTGTCTGGTTGTTACCCCCGTTCACCTTGGCGTGGCTCGCCTTGGTGGCTGTAATAGTCGGTTGTGACGTTTGGGGAGTGATCGACTTAGCAGTCACCACCGAACTCGACGGAGTTAGAGTCTCGTCATCCGAGCGCAATAACTCATCTTCGTCGATTTCGGAGATGGTTTTTTGGGGTTTTACCTCCCCCATGAGGTCCGAAACGGATTGTTGTGTGTTGGCCATGTTCATAAACGCCCGCGTTGCCGACAAGGCGAGCGCGGCGGGCCCGAGGGGTTTGGGGCTTTGAAGGGTGTCGACCGTGGGTTCGCCCCTAAGCCACGGCAAGGCTAGTTCCGACCCAGGGTTGCCCGGCCCTGGGAAGGCTCCGTTCCAATACAGCTGGATTAACCCCTCAGCTGCGAACCGAAAGTCAGAGCGCGGGTCGCGTTACACACCTGACTTGAGGGGAGGCCGTTTAAAGACTTGACCAGGTCTCGGTAGGGAAGTGGAGTCATAGGAATTGTGGGTAGAGGATTCACGGGAGACAGCCGCTCGTATTAGCCGTACCTTGGTACGTTTCCAGGAGGTACCACGCGGAGGACCCTCTCCGAGGAGAGGGTAGTGTCTATCAGAATTGATATTCACCTACGAGTCGACTTGATGCACCAGAAAGCCAAGGAATATACATCAGCAAAGACTCTGCTGATCTTGCGTTGGTCTGATGCACCCTTACCACCTTTTAAATGCTAAAACTAAAAATTAAATATTTTTGGAATCCATCAGTCCGCTTCCGAGCGACAATCCTCGATCAGGCGTGCTAAACAAATTTATTTCCGCTTCTTCGCTTTAATGCATTGGGAGCGGGAGATAAGTCGACCCGAAGCGAGCAAAGGAAAAACTCCGATTGAAAATGGACTTGCCCTTTTCACTTTTCGCCCTCCAAAACGAACGGTTAAAATTTGGGCATTCTTTTGAATTTCGTTTCCCTCTCTGCGCTCCTCTTTTTTAGCAAATTACTATATTAAATTTGGTGTTTGCTTATCTGCACTGCGGAGTCCGCTGGACCGCTGAAGCTGGTGCAGCTTCCGAAGCTATTAGAGCCGTTCGGCCGATGCAACTGTTGCAACTGATGAGGTGGCCGCTACCGCTGCTCAGACCGTTATCGCTGCCGAGACCGCTACCGCTCCTGAGGCCGTTATTGTTGCTAAGACCACTAACGCTGCTGAGGACGCCGTTCCTCCGACCAGGAAACGCTTACGAGTTTGGGCTTTTATTACGGATTAAAATTTACACTATTAATCCCCTTGATCAATATTTTTCTTTCCTCCTGCTTAGCTTACCCAAAGGGACTCAGCGCTGCACTTGAAATTCACTAGTTAAGGTCTGCCTTGGCAGTGGCAACGCGAAGTAACTTATAATGAAAATTTTCCACTCGCGGATAATACTGTTCGTCGCCTTATTTAAATGAAAGGTTTAAAGACTTAAACGAACTTCTTGCTCGACTGCCAAGATTGCTAATGACCAGGGAGACGCCCCAAAATACGCGGGACCCCTCTCTATCTTTCTCGACGCCCTTCGGGCCGCAGCCGAAATCTGACATTTGCCCCTTGAGGTGGATTAGCCTCCTCCCTTGGCTTAGCTTCGATCAGCACCTCGCCCAAAGCTTTGCGCTGCGCTTGCATCCGCTAGATGGCGCTAGCGATGTATCTCAATGTACCCTGCATCAGGCGCTACATCTTCCTTCAATGTAGTTGTCCTGATTTGTGGTCTTCCTTCAGTTTAGATCTTCTGATTATTTTATGTTGGGGTCTTCCTTCAAATATTGTATTTAGCTGTGGCGGGGGTTTGCCGTCAGCTCTTTCTTTGTTGAATTTGTTTCTAATTTGTATTTAGTATTCAGTTCACCTTTTTAAATATTAAATTCTTAATCGAATTATTGCATTAATTAATTTCCAATTCAGTTTTTCCACGATCACTGTCACATTAGTTAGGTGCCGTAGGGATAATGTGGGTGTTTTGATTTTCCCACTAAAAATATGAGTTGTTGGCGGCGCGAGTTCCGTTTTATATTTAACTTATAATCGTTAATATTTTATTTAGAACTTTTAAGTACACGCCCCACGTTGGGCGCCAATTAAAATTGTTGTTGTTAAATTATTTTTAAAACAATAATTTTTTATTTCTTAATATCTTTTTATTGGTGATAAACTTTTAACTTATTACTTAATTACAATCTACTAGTTTCTAACTTCTGGTTTATTAAACCGTTCTTGATATCGTCCCGAATCAGACTGATCTTCGAATTCTTAATCCTAATCAAATCAACCTCGGCCAGAAGCTTTTCTTTGGAAACTTCTTGAACTTTCAATTATGTTTAGAATAAAGGCTTTATGCTGAAATTATTCCACTGCATTGTGAAATTCAATTATGCTGACCGATGCAGTTTAATTGAAGCGTAATACGTTGACCATGGTTTGGTCTCGAAGCGGAAGCTGTGTTTACTTTACGTTTTGGGTTATTTATCTTAGCGGGTAGCCAAGCGCTGGCAAAGGCAATGACAAAAACAAAGACAAAGGAAATGTCGCCGAGATTTGAATTTGAAATTTATTTATAAATTGGGGTAGAGTGCTATGTTTACGGGTTGGATAACTTACATATGTTTGTACAATGTACATACATATATTGTAGGGGCCAGATCGAAAGACTAGTGAATGTATGTATATATAAGAATAAATTTCAATATAGAAATGTAAATATAAAATTTGAATATTAATATAAATAATCTTATATCGATAAGACCACCTAATCTAGCGAACCATGAATATCGGTTGCTGATTTTCTTTTGCCTGCAATAGCAACGCTCGCAAATTACATATTACTATTTTCTACCTCCTCTTCCTCTACTTCTTCGCCCACCACTAGCGAGAGCGCTAAGAGAGGATTTGGGAAAGGTCCCGTTGCTTTGGCTCGCGAGCTTTTCAAGAACCACGCTGCTGTACCGAAAGCTCGGTAAAGCGCATCACTTGATCTTGAAAACTGAAAAAGAGCGCACGCATCGAGGAGTTTTATTCTTGGGTTTTTTCCACACGTGGATTTGTGTGTTTAACCATTATCGACCAATAAAGGCTGAGTGCCTACAACTTGGCCGAGCCAAGAAAGTAATCTGTTTTGTGCATTTGTGAGATCGGGTAAATATCTGTGATAAACGGCGTTGTACATAAGCCGAATTAATGCATTTAATTAATGCAGAAGCAGCAGCTCGACGCAGCGCGGGAGAGGAGGCCCAGGTGTCGGTCCGGCGGCCCCGAAGTCAGCGTGTGTGCGCGACCTAGTGTGTGTTCCCCCAGCAGCCCCTGCGAGGGAACATAACCTCACTTTCTGGAAGCCCCGAGAAAACGGCGACGACGGCTACGGCCTGGTCGGCGCAGCACGTGCACATAACCTCGCTTGTGGGATGCCCTGCACATAACCTGATTCTTTAGAAACAGTATACGGCAGAGGCTGCGGCGGTGACCGAGTGGTACCGCAAGATCGTACCTAACCTCACTTTTGGGAACCCCTAATTAGTGCGACACAGGCTGCAGCCGCGTGTTAACTAGGCTAGAGGCGGCCTACGCCTAAGCTATGGCAGCGGTATAAACGGCCACGTGCAGCACTAGGTTAGTGCGGAAGGCGTGCAGCGGCACGAACGGCGGCGAGGCGCCCCAAGATTTAACTAGAGGAAAGTAATAACAGAAAGTAGCAGTGGCCTTGGTGAAGCCATAACCAGGCCGAGGATCAGTGTGGCGGGCACATAGAACCCGGTCGCACTTCAGCATGTGAGCAGGCGGAGACGACACCGGTGCGAGCAGCCGAAGGCGGCGCCCACCCCCTGGAGGAATCCAGCATCGATGAAAGGAGTTTAGAGAAGTCGTAAAGATGAAATTTTAATTAGATTTAGTTTTTGCCTTAGATATATTCTAATTCTGGTTTCGATATTTCGGTCATATAGCGTATAAAGTTACGAGAGCGGCGTGGGCCATCCATGTTAAATAACATTTCTAAAATTTTCAACTAATAGCACAGCACCTGCATCTTCGATGGGCCCAGCGAATCAGCAGCGGAGGATCTGTTTGTAAGTTTCTGCATAAAAGCAATCATGGCCTTAGGGCATATTTATTCTTTCGAAAGTATTTAATACGGAAAGCAATCCGCGAATACGCGCTCTTTTTTGATGAAGACATCGAACGATAGAAAATTATTAAAAGTAAAATTATGATCTTAGCTTAAAAGAATGTATACAAACCTCATTGAAACGAAATGACTTGGAATTATAATGAAATAAAAATGAAGAACTAACTTGTTGTTATCGGTCTTGTGTAAGTACAGTGAAGCGAATGTCGAATGACTTCGGATTAACGTAAAGTAGCGAAGAAGGCTTTGCAAAGGGGTAACTATAAAATCTCATAAGTTACCACGGTAGGGAGGGTAAAGACGTGGGGGCAAATAACATCATCGCCACCCACAACGCTTGTGTGTCTCTCTTATAAATATCTCTTTAGGGTCCGTCCGTATGTTGGAACCTTTCGACCTTTTGACCAATCATTTAATACACAGGAAGTGCACTTAAAACCTTATTTTGTAGTAGAGAAGTGTATCATATAGGCGGTGAGGAAGACCCACGCCATATCCGACGAGCTTTGTACCGAGCATAGCAAGAAGTGCACGAACACCGACCCGACTATACGCTAGAGAACCTTCAGATTCTAGTGAACACTTTCCTCTTGGCTACTACAATATTTGTGCACTTTTTCATGTTCGGCGTTTTCGCCAAAATTATATTACAAAATTATATCATTATTTTAAAGTATACTCATTTTTTAAAATGTTTTTTATTAATATGCCATCGGCATCAATGTCCAAACACTCACATTCAAATTCCATGAGTTCTTTGTTCACTTTTCATTCACTTTTCACTGTTTTGTTCAAGTACCAACGCGCGAATGGCACGCGTCTAAAAGATTGAGCCGGGTGTCGAGGGAAGAGAGCCGAGTGGGAAAAGTGAGAGGACATTACCATATGCTCACTCTCTTGCAATTTTAAGAATGACAAAAATCTTAATATAAGTTTTTATTTTTAAAATTAATCTTTTTTTGATAGGTATATAATTCGTAAGACCCTAAATGACCTTTAACAATAAAAAAATTTTAGATTTTTAAAAAATTCTACAGTGGTGTAACCCCTTTAGGTAGATTAAGGCTACGGCAGCCACGTACGATAGTTATAGAACTATAATCTCTGGCCCGATCTCGCTCCGGTAGCATGACCTACGACAAGATAAGCAAAGTGGAGCAGAGAGCTCGAGATCACGCCACCGAAACCCACCCCGAAAATTGGTACGAGCCAATGAGAGCGATAGAGAGGGGATGACCGTATGACAAACTTCTGGAAACAGTTGAAAATAAACTCCGCGAGAAGTTTCGCAAAGCGAACCGGAGTTGAGTTTGAGCTAAGCAGTGAAACTAAACGGACGCGAAAAACTGGTGAACGAAGATCGAAACGTGGGTGTGCAGAAGTGGAGCATCTTTAGATTTTGGACGTGGAATAAGGGCCGGCGAGTGCTACCTTAACAGTTTTGGAATGTTGTACGTGGAAGGAGATTTTGGAGCCGAAGGATGACTTGGCAATGCCTGGCCCAGGACCAGCGGCGGGGCAGGGACATTCCACGTGTGGAGCCAGCTTGTGTGTGCGAGCGAAGCGAGACGGGTGAGTGGCCGGCAGTGAACCGCAACGAGGTGGCTAGAGTGTGTGCGTGTTTTAAAGAGATTTTTGCGAGCCCTCGATGCGGTGTCACCGGTGTCGGCCAGACCGACTCTAAGTAAATCTAAGGTCATATTCAAAACTAAAGGTGGTGGAAAATACAGAGTTGGTAACAAAAATGTAAATGCGAAATAAAAGATAAGCAAAAACACTGAGAGAAAAATTTGAAATCTTGGAAATTATAAAAATAATGAAATTATAAAAATCACGAAGTTGGGAAAAAATGTAAATGCGAAATGAAAGATAAGCAAAAACACTGAGAAAAATTATTTGAAAACTTGGAAATTATAAAAATTTGGAAATTATAAGAATTATGAAATTATACAAGAAACCAAAGGAAAGCGAACACACTGGGAGAAATTATTTTGAAGAATAAAAACAAAAATAGAATAAGAGTGACATGAATTTAATAAATTGTTTTACTAAATAAAAATCTGGGAAAACGACAGGGGAAAGAAAATAATGAAAACTAAAATTCCGGATGTTTTGAATGAGAGCCTTTTGAAGCTGACTCGAAAGTGGAGTTTTCAAATCAGACGTCGGTTGACGCTGACTTAAAAGGGGTTAGAGCTAAACTAAAACTCCGGATGTTCGGAGGTCCCCAAATATTTATTCTCCTCTTTTGGTCAACCGGCCCCAATCCGCGGAATCACTGCCTCATTTTGACACTTAACGCTGACCACCCTTTTCTTTCCGTGTAACCCGGTGGCTGGCGAATGTCATCTCCAGTCAGTTCACCGGCTCATCTTAGTCACTTGTCCCAAATCTTTATCAATTTTCTGTAGAGTCCCTGGCGGGACTGAGTCTCTATCGCAGCCAAAGAAACTACCTCACAGATGGATTTTAGATGAGAATATGACCTAAAGAGTTTGAGTTTGAGGTCGAATTACACTAAAAAAAAAAATTATAAAAATTATTATTTTTGTTGACACTAAAAGAGCAAAGAATTTTTCTGAGTGTGCGCAAGAAGAGGCAGAAAGGTAGAAATTGGGACTTGAAAATATATGTGTGAGGAAAATGGCACATATATACCGAGCAAGTATTAAATTTATGCGCGGCACAGGCGGTAGAACGTCTACAAAGTATACCAAAATAAACGAGGCGGATAACTTTGTAGTTAGTATACCCAGGAGATCTATATATTGATATAGAGGTGTAAGTCGAGAGAACTTTTGCGAAAGTATACCCACCGGGGGAAAAAAATAAGAGAAAATCGAGAATATTGATAAAGGTACACCCAGAGGAAAAAAAAAATAATATAGTAAGCTAGTTTTTTTTAATGATTATGCGAGACACGAACATAACCTAGAACGAAAGGTTATGCGATCACGTGGACAGCAGAACACGTGAGCCCAAGATAGATAAGAAAAGTAAAAACGAAAGAGCGGGCCCTCTATCGGTGAACCAATCAGGTCGCGAGATTTAAAACACGAGGTAGGGAGAAGCTAACTTATTCTCCCCACAGCACAGCCATGTTGTTTCACTCTCATCGTCGTCTCGCTCACCCCCGCAGTGGTATCGACCTACTTCCAATATATTCAACGGGATCTTCGAAGAGTTCGCATACAACCGTCGCCGAGTCAACAAGTACAGTCGCTACTAAGCTGAGTTTATTAATATCGGCATCGAAGAATTTCACAGTCGTTTTGCCTCATCGTTGTTTTCATCGGTTCGCTGGAGCATTTTACACGACGTTGTGTTTTGAAATAAATACGTGAATTTCTTGAGCTTCGTTTGACCCCGCAATAATTTTCGCTGCGTCCAAAATATTTCTTTCGCGTCTTGAGTCAGTCCCGGAAAATAATTGCTCTTTCAGACATGGGTGCACGATGGATTTCATATCTCCGCAAGCGGGAACTGGAGGTGATTCTAAAGGAGTTCGGATTAGAGGCGACGGGAAGCGTAGAAGAAATGAGGAGCCGGTTGGCCGCATTTAATAATCAGGACGACCAAGTTTTGGAAGTCGTCGAGCCACTCCAATGCGAGGCAGAGATTTCAGCCTCGATCAGTGAACGGAAGCAACGATCTCCGAGTCCCCACATCCCGGGCCCTACTCAGCTGCAGGTCCCAGTACCTGGATGTACCGTGGACGTTGCAGGAGGCACGGAGTCCAGGAGGGACGTTTCACCTAGGAAACCCGAGATGACAGCAGCCACCCTGGCGGAGAAGCTTCGGAATTAGGGGATAACGTTTGACGGAAACACGGATTCAATTACGTTTATACAACATCTCGAGGAGCGAGCCACCGCATACGAGGTCAACGTAGAGGAGATGCCGCAAGCCATTCCCGGACTGCTGACGGATACGGCGGAAAACTGGTTTACTGGAATCTTGGGCTAACTTCAAGAAGGCTTTTCTTGATTTTGTTTTGCCGCCGAGGTATTTTCAGTGACTTGAGGACGACATCCGCACCAGGTATCAGCGACAGGGGAAACTTGAGCGGGATATAATCAAGAACAGGAATTAGACCGGATCTGTCTTAGCGGTCAATTACGAAGTTACTCGGGATCGGGATACGGGCAACCATGCCAGGAGGCTGGCCGAGCTGCAGCCACCGAGGAGAACTGATAACGGATCGTATCCTGGAACGCCACCAAGGAACCGCCCGAATGTCGTGCTTTCCCCTGCAGGAGGACCTACACCCGCTGCTGGTATTCCAGGACAGGTTCCCCGGGTGGAAAACCTGTCAGTGGTGCCGAATTTCCGAGAAGCTTGCAGGAACTGTCCAGAAGTAGGACACTATGCGAGCGGATGCCGGAGTCGGCGAGTTATTTTCTGCTGGGAATGTGGTCGAAGAGGAATCTGGACCCGGGAATGCTGCTAGCGAAATGGTCCGGGAAACGAGAGGAGTCTTCGCCAGCACGGGGAACGGCCGGAGACTGCAAGGAGGAATCCCCGAAATTAGGAGAAATATTAAAATATTACAGGTTTAAGACAGCCGGATCATCGCGCGTGTGCAGATAGAGGGGCAAATATTTAACGCAACACTAGATACCGGAGCCAGCAGGAGTTTTGTGAGCGAGAGAGTCGTTCAACGTGTAGGTACACCCGATAACGTACGGACGGTACGCACCCAAGTCAGCCTGGCCGAGGGCTCCCGAAAAGAAATCACCAAGTCGCTGGTAGCGAAAGTCCAGCTGGACCAACGTTGGGTCAGATTTCCACTGTTAGTTTTGCCTTCGATTATGGAAGACGTGCTGTTAGGCATGGACTTTCTCTGCGGCGTATCCGCCACCCTGCAATGTGGTCGCACCTCTCTCCAACTTTATCTCCCTCTTCTAGCCAATACCGGGAACAATTCAGTACTCTCTCCTCTATTTGTAAATGAGTCCCCTCCGAAGCCTATTTCTAATATCGAACCCTTAGCTCCAGAACTCCTAGTCAACGAGGCAGAGCGGAATATACCAGCGGTCGCGGCAAACCGTTCCCTAGGACCCTGAGATGAAAAGGCAGTGTGGAACAACCCGTTTAGAGAAACTCAGGAAATAAGGGTAGAACCAGGTCAATAACGCGAGTCGAGTTGACCCGCGTGGTACTCACCCACTAGCCAAAACGGAATATACACCCGACGCTGGAGGAGCACTGGCAGTAATCCAGGAGACGGAGGAAAGGAACTAGGGCAATTTGAGGGACTGGTAGGAGTGTCAGATATCGCCGAACACTCGATCACAATGCGGGATAATTAGCCAATTAAGCAGAGGTATTTTCCCAGGAATCCAGCGATGCAGCGGATTATTGACGAACAAATCGACGAGCTGATACGCAACGATTGCATAGAGGCTTCGCGCAGTCCCCACAGTGCCCCAATTGAACTTGTTGGCATGAAATATATGGAAATGAGATTATGCGTAGATTTTAGGCAATTGAAAGCCGCTTTCATTCCAGATGCATATCCACTGCCAAGGATAACGCACATTCTGGAACGCCTTCGCCATGCCAAGTATATCTCCACCCTTGATTTGAAGAGCGGATATGGACAGATACCCATGGCCAAGACCATTCGCGAGTGCACTGCGTTTACCGTGCCAGGGAGAGGACTCTACCACTGGAAAGTCATGCCGTTTGGCCTGCACTCCGCACCAGCCACAATCCAGCGGGCGCTGGATTCGCCTCAATGCAAATAAATGTAGTTTCTTTAAGCGCAGCCTGGCATACTTAGGGCATCTTATCAGTGAAGAAGGAATTCACACTGATCCCGACAAGATTTCGGCAGTGCGCCAGCTGAGTCCGCCCACCACATGCAAGGAGTTGCGAAGGTGTCTTGGGATAGCGTCGTGGTACCGGAGATTTGTGCCAAACTTTGCCAGTGTAGTCCAACCGATGTCTCTGCTGCTGAAGAAAGGAAAGAAGTGGCAATGGCAACAAGAACAACAAGATGCGTTTGAGGAGCTGAAGAGAAAACTCACGGAGGCACCCGTCCTTGCGTGTCCGGATTTCAAGGAGAAGTTTGTCCTCCAAACAGATGCCAGCGACAAAGGACAAGGAGCCGTTCTCACGCAGACGATCCAGAGGGAAGAACGAGTCATCGCGTTTGCGAGTAGACGTCTCATCGCCGCGGAGGAGAATTATTCCACCACAGAGAAGGAGTGTCTGGCCATTATATGGGCCATCAGGAAACTAAGGTGCTATTTGGAAGGATACCGATTTGAGGTGATAACGGACCATCTCGCCTTGAAGTGGCTCAATTCAATCGATACGCGCTGGGAGTTTGAACTGCAACAGTACCATTTTGACGTCACATATCGGCGCGGGAGCCAGAACATCGTCGCGGATGCAGTGTCACGACAGCCCTTGGAAGTCATCCAGATGATACAAGAGGACAAACCCACATGCACCTGGTACCAGCGGATGCTGAAACTCGTCCAGGACAAGCCTGGAGAATTTCCAAATTATGTTTACGAGAATCAGCAGCTATATCGACATATTGGAGCACGACCCGATGACGAAGACTCGGTGCCATGGAAACTGTGCGTGGCCAAGGAACACCGACAGCGAGTGCTGTCGGAATGTCACGACCAGCCCACGACAGAACATCTCGGAATCAGGAAGACTACCACCCGGATCGCCCAGAGGTATTACTGGCCGGAACTCTTCCGTGTACCCGAGTGTGACACTTGCCAGCGGTTTAAAGTCAGTCAGAGTAAACCAGCGGTTAAACTGTTAACCAGGCAGATCAGTGAGCCTTTCGACACTGTCTGCGCAGATTTCATCCGACCCCTTCCGCGTTCCAAGAGCGGGGACAGCATGCTCCTTGTATTTTTCGACGCCTTTTCTAAATGGGTTGAGTTGGTCCCCTTAAGAAAAGCTATTTCGGCATATCTTGAAAAGTCATTTAGGGAAAGGATTTTGAATCATTTTGGGATTCCACGCAGGTTCGTTTGTGACAACGGAACCCAATTCACTAGTCCTTCTTTCAAAGCTTTCTGCAAACAAGCGGGAATGGAGATCCAGTATACGGCACCTTTTACACCGCAGCAGAACCCGATGGAGAGGGCCAATCGCACCATTCTAACTAAGGTCGCCCATACCATAGAGAATAAGCAGACGACTTGGGACGAACTGCTACCGGAGCTAAACTTCGATATAAACGTCAGTGTTTCGGATTCCACCGGATTTAGTCCGGCCTTCATCATCCAAGGCAGAGAGCCACGACTCAAAGGGGCCTTGTATGACGAAGTTACTGCGGGACCAAGCGAGGTTCCCCCAGCACTCGTCCCGAAAACGGAATTGCTTCGCGACGTGTTCAAGATAGTACAGGAGAACACTCAGCGAGCCTCAATGGAACAACGGAAACACTACGATCTCTGAAGACGAGCCTGGAGACCCGAGTTGGGATCTCTGGTATTTGTCAAGCAGCACTACTTATCCAAGGCGCCATCTGTTAGGTAGTTACTTTGGCTGGGATAGAGACTCAGTCCCGCCAGGGTCTCTCTACAGAAAATGTATAAAGATTTGGGCCAAGTGACTAAGATGAGCCGGTGAGCTGACTGGAGACGACATTCGGCAGCCACCGGGTTACACGGAAAGGATAGGGTGGTCAGCGTTAAGCGTCAAAATGAGGCAGTAATTCCGCGGATTTTGGCCGGTTGGCCAAAAGAGGAGAATAAATATTTGGGGACCTCCGAACATCCGAAGTTTTACTTTAGCTCTAACCCCTTTTAAGTCAGCGTCAACCGACGTCTGATTTGAAAACTCCACTTTCGAGTCAGCTTCAAAAGGCTCTCATTCAAAACATCCGGAATTTTAGTTTTCATTATTTTCTTTCCCCTGCCGTTTTCCCGATTTTTATTTAGTAAAACAATTTATTAAATTCATTTCACTCTTATTCTATTTTTGTTTTTATTCTTCAAAATAATTTCTCCCAGTGTGTTCGCTTTCCTTTGGTTTCTTGTATAATTTCATAATTTTTATAATTTCAAAATTTTTATAACTTCCAAGTTTTCAGATAAGTTTTGTCAGTGGTTTCGCTTATCTTTTATTTCGCATTTACATTTTTTCCCAACTTCGTGATTTTTATAATTTCATAATTTTTATAATTTCCAAGTTTTCAAATTTTTCTCTCTGTGTTTTTGCTTATCTTTTATTTCGCATTTACATTTTTGTTACCAACTTTGTATTTTCCACCACCGTTAGTTTTGAATATGACCTTAGATTTACTTAGAGTCGGTCTGGCCGTACTCTTCGGTGACACCGCATCGAGGGCTCGCAAAGATCTCTTTAAAACACGCACACACTCTAGCCACCTCGTTGCGGTTCACTGTCGGCCACTCGGACACACAAGCTGGCTCCATACGTGAAATGGACCTGCCCCGCCGCACAGTGGCGCATTAGATACATTAGGGTTGCAAAAATCATAACTCTTGAACCGGTTGAGATGTTTTCATAAATGAAAGGTAATTTTAATACCCTTCGATTATGTGGTCACACGATATGGTGTGATAAATAATAGATTTTATACTCAAAAATTAATGGTTTTTGAGGCAGTTTTCTTAATTTGTATCCAATTTCGAAAAATATTTTTCATTTGTTTTCTCTGAATTCTAGTATGGTGCATATTTAATTTTTTAAAAACAAAATAGATAAATTAAAAAAAAAATATTTTTTTTTGAAAATATTTCTTTTTGACCAATTTTCTATTGTTTTTTCACTTTTTTTTTTTTAAATAATAATTCAATTTTACATCATTTAATATTTTTGAAGAATAATTAATCATTTTCCATTCATTTCAAATCATTAAGTGTCCTTACAAAGTCAAGAATTGAAAAACAAGTCGCCAATACAGGAAAAAATGTATGCCCGCCATACAATTTCGTACTGCGCAGCGACTGCGCTTGTAGCAGAATTTGTATGAAGCCACGCGTTTTTTACGCTGAGTTGAAAGTATCTTTTGCCTTGAATTTCTTAGGGGCAGATTGGGGCAGCCGATCTTTTTTGAATATGATAAAGAACATATTCAGGAACAACACCTCATACGCCAAACCGATCATCTCGTGTAGTCTCATTTTTGACATTCCATCAAAGTTGAAAAATAGGTGAAAATTAGTACTCCGGTAAAACAGGTATGCACGTGCAAAAAATAGCATACTTTTACCCTACCTGGGTTTTACCGAGATTTGATGACCCTTTCGATAGAGACCTTAACCATGCCGGTCGGTTACATATTTTACCTAAGAATCGACCGCAAAGTCAGAATTTTCTAAAAAACTACCTGTTTTTTTTGCGACCCAAAAGAGGTTCAACTTTGCCCCATTGTGCGCTGGTCCTGGGCCAGGCATTGCCAAGTCCTCCTTCGGCTCCAAAATCTCCTTCCACTTACAACATTCCAAAACTCCTGTTAAGGTGGCACTCGCCGGCCCTTATTCCACGTCCAAAATCTAAAAATGCTGCACTTCTGCACACCCACGTTTCGATCTTCGTTCACCAGTTTTTCGAGTCCGCTTAGTTTCACTGCTTAGCTCAAATCAGACGTCGGTTGACACTGACTTAAAAGGGGTTAGAGAAAACTAAAACTCCGTATGTTCGGAGGTCCCCAAATATTTATTTCCTTCTTTTGGCCAACCCGCCCCAATCCGCGGAATCACTGCCTCATTGACGCTTAACGCTGACCGCCCTTTTCTTTCCGTGTAACTTGGTGGCTGGCGAATGTCATCTCCAGTCAGCTCGCCGGCTCATCTTAGACACCTGTACCAAATCTTTATAAATTTTCTGTGGAGAGACCCTGGCGGGACTGAGTCTCTATCCCAGCCAAAGAAACTACCTCACAAAATATATATTTATATATATTTATATATTCATTATAAAACATTTAATTCATTTTAAATTTCCATATACTATTTTTCTATGAAAAATAAAATTTTAATAATAATTAAATGTATTTTACAATATTTAGAAAATAATTTTATATATTACGTTATTTTTCAAAAGGAGGGAGATGTGGTATACGCACATATCGAGTACTCACTATACGGGCTATGACTCTTCGTATTGAAATATGTAGCAGTGGAATAAGGCTATTAGTCATTTAATAACAAAAGTCCAAGCATAAGTGGCTGGGCGTAATGTGATCGCACACATAAAGTGTATGACCGATCAAGTGCAGTGTCGCTGCCCTCAGCAACCAAGTACATAGGAATATACATAAGACAGCCGCTCCGCAGCCGGGCTCGCTGGCAGCGCAGTTGCGCGGCCCTTAGCTGTAATATTTTAATACGAACTTTTGATCAATTAATAAAGAAAGGGAAGTCAAATGGGACAGACGTCCCGGGAAAACTTACATTGGCGACTACGCATTATAACATAAATTCGTTACTTAAGAAAATATAAACTAAGTTAAATTCAAAATTATAAAAAATCAAAATATTTATAAAGCCTATTCACGTAACGCTTATGTTGAAGCAATCATACAACAACAAGCACCGTATAGTATTATTATTAGTTTATCATATTCAGCACTTAAATATTGAAATTTGATATCTGATAAAGTGTAGTATGCACATATAGCGATGTACCACTGTTATCATAAACAGTCCAATTGCAAGTGTAATACGAGCGTCCAGTTGAAGGCCCACATACATAAATGCATAGCCAGCATTATCACGCTGGCCAAACGCTGCTATGTGTGCCCACTGTACTCCACCTCCTCCTTTGCCGTCGATCGGCGACATTCTATATATATCTTCATATAAGTTATGCATATAAGCGTCGCAGCGCTGCAGCCTACGCCGTCAGCGCTGCTCCCCCGAATTAAGCTAAGAAACGATTATATATAAAATTCAAGAGGATTGACGAATTAACTTCGGAGTGGAGCGGGACCTTCCTTGCTCCACCTCCAATAGATAAAACTCAAAGTGAAACTAAATTTGGGCCTTTTAATACAATCAATAACATGGTGACAATTTTCTAAGTAAAATACTATAAAAGATTATAAATTATAGATTATGCAAACTAAACACTTACTCATTATTTTTGTGAAGATATGCACGGTTAGAAATTGAAAATATTAGCTTCAGTGTATATGAAACGGACTCTGAAAAGGAAAAACAAAATAGATATGGTAAAGCTTGTATGCATTCGCCAGAAAAAAAGGTTTTAATGAAAAGCTATTTATATACAAATATACCCATTAAGTCTCAGATAGAGACTTAAAATTTTTTACTATTACATTTTTCACTGGACTGATTTTCCAAAATTTATTTTGGCACCAAACAATAGGTACCCCAGTGGAAAAAATCGCATTCTTTCCAAATAAAGATTTAACCAATCAATAAGATTTTTTTCAAAATATTAGTTCTCTCCATAATTAAGATTTTAACTCTTCCGTGGATTGTTGGCTCAATTTTTTCCTGAAGGCGTTCGTTCAGTAGTATTGTTATGATTTTATAGCTAGTGTTGAGCAGTGTTATCCCTCTCCAGTTGTTGTAATCGCTTAGGTCGCCTTTCTCGGGAAGCTTAATAATGATTCCGCTTTTCCAAGAGTCTGGCAAAGTTTCGCCTTCCCATATGCGTGACAGATGCGGAAGCAACGTTTCAGCTATCAGTTGGGTGTCAACTTGGAAAAGTTCTGCTGGTATGGTGTCTTCGCCGGCTGCCCTGTTGTGCTTCAGCTTCTTTATTGCATTCACAATTTCCCTTACATCCAGGGGTGCAGAGGGTATCCTGCTACTCCCACTTGGTGGCACAATACTCCTATAGTCTATAGCCATGTTTAGTGATGTGGTGTGGCTAATTCCCATGAAGTCATCTTCATCTTCGGATTTGTGGGTCGTCATTGAATAAGAGGTTTACTTCTAGATCTCTGACTGGTTTGTTCTCTCTGTGGTGGGTTCCTGCAATCCTTGCAATCTGCTTGTATAGCGAGCGCATGTTGTTCTCACCGGCTGATCGTTCTGCGCTCGTCGGTGTTGGCTATTGTCAGTGCTTCCTGAGTAGTTGCGGTTCAACTTTATTGAAAGTTCTCTAATGACCAACTCGTTATCACTGTCTATAGCTGCTCCCCTTTTGTTCCGTACGTCCAGTAGTGAGTGTCTCCATATCCTATTAATGCATATCTCGTCGATCTGGTTGCGCGTGTTATTACTTGGAGATGTCCAGAAGTATTTGTGGACATCTTTGTGTCGGAATATTGTGCCGCCGATGACCAGTTGGAATAGCTGGCAGAGTTCCACTAATCTCTTTCCGTTATCATTGCGAGTTCCAGTTCCATGCTGGCCCATGACAGTCTTAGTCCGGTGTTGTTCAGGACTATTTTTTGCATTGAAGTCACCCATGAGGATGTTAATGTCACCTTGCCCTAACTTATTGAGGGTTGCTGTGAGGGCAGTGTAGAAGTCGTCCTTGGTGTAGTCTTTGGTGTCTTCCGTCGGGGCATAGCATTGTATAATGTTTACATATATCTGGCTCTACATCTGAACCTAGCGGTCATCAGAAATGGGTTTCCAGGAAACCAGTGCCTTTTTTATGCGCTTGGACACGTAAATTCCCACTCCATATCTCCTGCCGTTACTGTTGCCACTGTGTAGGACTAGATTGCTATTTGATGTTGTTGTTTCCCCACTGCCAGCCCACCTTATCTCGCTGATTCCAGCTCTTGCAATGTGAAGTCTCTCCATCTCCGCCTCGAACTGTGCTAACCTAGATCGTTCTCTCAGAGTTATAACGTTCGATGGTCGTTTTGAGATGCCGTTCTGAAATGCCTATGGTCGTCATCGAATTTGGGGGACTATACAGAGGGGACATCTCATACAAAAAAATGTGTTCTATGGCGTGTTCCAGCGGTAGAACCCGCATTTTAGTCGTGGAACCCGCAGTGTTCGATTCTACTTTGAATCTAGCAGCCCGAAGATATCGGACTGCCAATTCAAGGTGCATGGGTTCGAATCCCAGTTAAATTTAGAATTCTTTTTTTTTTGTTTTATTTTTTCTAATACTTATTTTTTAAGTAGTTTTTGATTTATTTGTTTATGTATTTATTTCTAATAAATTAAATTAAGAAAAATATAATCTCTTAAAAAACAAAAACATACAAATTTAAATAAAGGGATAACTTCTTTTAATTGTTTATTATTTTTTTAAAAGTTATATAGTTATTTTTTCATTTTCAATGGTGTGTATGTGGTTATTTTTTATTATTTTTTTTTAAATATCCTCACCATCCTGGTTCCCCACAACATTATTTAGTGTAACGACCCTCTTTCGGGCTGGTCGACTTAGCTCGCCGGGGTCGTGCGTTTACACAAAATTTGTGCGTGCCGTTTCCTTGAGTCCCACAAATACCCAGTGTGGGAACCGGTGCGAGAGAGTGACTGCCGCTCACCTACAGAGAGGAGGGAAGTTCCGCTCCCTGATGAAAATGACACTGACAGGCACACAGTGGGCGATTTGGCCGATCTAGCGACAGGAAATTCAAAAATTTTTTGTTGAAATGTTCCAAAATTTGAATTCCCGCCGATAACTAAATATTTAATTAGCACAAAAATACTATTTTTGGTGTTTTAATCGATATATTTGATCAGCTGTGAGCTTTCAAAGTGAGGATATGTTTTCGCTGCAATCATAATAAGTATTTCTAGCGTTTTTTCGAGGTACTTCAATTCTTTGTAAAAATTGAAATTTTAACCTTTTCGAAGATTTTTTATTGGTTTTACAAGAATTCAGGTATGTACCTAGTAATAGATAAAAACACGTTTTGTGACCTGTGATAAGTGTTGAATTATTAAATGGTGATTGAATGTGGTAAGCTTTAAATTACCCTTTTTGTGAATAATTGTTAACTTCTGTGGAATAGAACTATTGATGACCGTACTTGTCCGCGCTAATTGTGTATACATTTAAAAATATGAATCGTCCTCTATTCAAAATGTCCAAACTTAGCTGCGTCAAAGTGCGTCATCTAATATATTTCATATTGCAGAAATCATGTAATTGGTTCAGAAGCGCCCTTTTTTCAGTATGGCATGCTGCTTTTGTGCTTTGTAAAGGAGGGCGAAATATCAGGATCTGATTGGAGCAGCGACTCCGAATAATTTTTTTTATACTTAAAAATAAATAAGAAACAAAAATTTTGTTAAATTAAGAAATACAATTAATAATACAATAAAAGTATTACTGAAAACCAAGACTATTTTGTATACCTACTAGCGGGTTGATACATTGGCGACGAGGTAAATTGCAATAAAAAAAGGTCAAATATCTAGAAATAAGGTGTACACATAATACAGTTTTGCACTTGGAAACAGGCGTATTGCACGCCAGTTTCAGTATTCTTCTTTCTATTATCGTTCGTTACTTATAAAAAAACGAGAAAGAGAGAATAGCGAGAACACATGAAGACAAGTGCACACATATAGACAAGTACACAAGCAAATACAGTTTTGTACTTGGAAACAGGCTTATTGCATGCCACTTTCGGTATTCTTCTTTCTGTTACCGTCCGTTGAAAAAAAAAGGAGAGAGAGATAGCAAGGACACATGTAGACAAGTGCGCATATTTAGCCAAGTGCGCACATGTAGACAAGTGCGCGCATGTAGGCAAGTGAATGTAGTGACACAAAGAGCGTAAGAAGATATTCGTATACCGAAAGAAATAATGTGTGTGAAAGAGCGTTAGAAGATATTCGTAAACGCAAACGAAAGAGGAAAAAAGAAAGAGCGTTAGAAGATATTCGTATACGCAAAGGAAAAATGTGTGTGAAAGTGCGTTAGAACATATTCGTAAACGCAAAGGAAAAAAACCAACGTGGTTTTAGAGAACTTGGCAGTACCAATAAGCACCAAATTATAGGAAAACTAAGTGACTTTAAGTCAGGGGTAGTACGAAGAGTACAGACCAAAAACACATATGTACATACATATATGTATATGGAAATATGTATATAAATATATGCTTGAAACTCAATTTGTCTTTCTGTTACTGGGATCTGACTAAGCAGTGGCAGACTACTTAATAACTATCATATTTTGTCCAATTCCAGCTGTATCTACGACAATGACGGAAAACGTAATAAAACCATTCTTTTGCGAGACCATTGACAAGTCACTCTTACGAGTTGAGTGTAAGAAGTGGCTACGAGCTTTTGAAATGTATCTCATAGCCGAAGAAATCACCCCTGCTATTCGAAAGAAAAGTAAACTTCTACATCTGAGGGGACCACAACTTTAAATTGTGGCATTCTCATTACCTGACGCGGTGATAGAGGATGTTACAGATATGCGACGCCCCGCGCCGCATTTAGTACTTATTACTATTATACTATTACTATACTATTATTATAATTAGTTGCTTATTATGAGTATTATTATTTACGGTCACCGTTATTATTATGAATTGTTATTATTAGTAGTAATAAATAAAGGGGCGAGTACGCGAGTACGCCATCTGGTAACACCCCACCGATAGGGACGCCAGCCCTGAACAGCTGATGGATATCGGCCATGCTCAACGATATGGCAGCACTGGGGCCTATCGATAAGAATCGGATATCGAACGGGGAAACACAGCTGATCGCGGCCTATAAAAGGCGATGCACAATTCAGTGCAACTTCACTTCTTGCGAGCAGCTGAGCTGACAACACCTGGGTAACTTAACAAGTAGATAATAAAGGGTGTTTTTTTAAGAGGTTTTTTTTCGATAGGCTTCTGTTCCGCCATCTTTGATGTCAGCTGATATCTATCGAGTGCTTTATGTTAAGTTTGGTTTGGCAATTCATGGTGAATAACTTAACAGCTGAGCAGCGGTACTAAATAGTTGAATTTTACTTCGAAAATCAGAGGTCGTTTGTGAAAGTGCACCGTTTGCTTCGCCCGTTTTATGGTGCTCATAATCGGCCATCAATTCAGACTGTGCGCAATACTATCGAGAAGTTTCGCACCCAATTCACTCTTTTGGACCTCCGGCCACCGAGTAGACTTCGCAGAGTGCGCACTGAAGAAAATATTGCGGCCGTTGAGGCCAGTGTAACAGAAGACCCGAACTCATCGATTCGTCATCGAGCGCAGGAGCTACACCTCTGCCCATCGACATTGTGGGTGAGAATGGTCTAGAAGACATTTGGTTTCAACAAGACGGCACAACTTGCCACACAGCCCGTCAAACCATCGACTTATTGGGCGAACTTATTCGGTAACAGCGTTATCTCCAGAAATGGTCCTGTGCCATGGCCTCCAAGATCGTGCAATATTACACCATTGGACTATTTTTTGTGGGGGTATTTGAAGTCGTTGGTCTATGCGAACAAGCCCACCTCGATTCCAGTCCTAGAAGCCAACATTAAAAGAGCTATTGCCGACATTCGGCCCCAGATGCTTGAAAAAGTGGTCGAAAATTTGACTTCCAGGATGCAGTTTCTGAAAAACTCACGTGGTGCCCATTTGCCCGAAATTATATTTCATCATTAATGCCATCGAATTATCATTCAAATAAAAAAAAATCTGCTCCCTACCGCAACCTGTGCATTTTCCATCTCAATTTAAAAACATAAAGCTCCTAAAAAACACCCTTTAGTAGTGGAGCAAGGCTCTTGTAGCCGAACTCCCACCAGTAGCATAGACGTGGGGCCAAGGTTCAGCTCCCGCTAGCGGATCTTGAAATGGACCAGGGTAGCGGAGCAAGGTTCCTGTAACCGAACTCATGCTATAGAACAGGAAAGCGGCCAAGGTTTAGCTCTTGCTAGCAGATCTTGATGAGAACAGGCTGGCGGAGTAAGGTTTCTGTAACCGAACTCGAGCACAACGGTACAGACATGGGGCCAAGGCT
The DNA here is from genome assembly GCA_018151655.1 of Drosophila bocqueti. NCBI lineage: Eukaryota > Metazoa > Arthropoda > Insecta > Diptera > Drosophilidae > Drosophila > Drosophila bocqueti. The sequence goes on from JAECXF010000081.1 coordinate 1,324,843, forward strand.
TAGCTAGCAGATCTTGATGAGGGAGGAAAATCAAGGGTAGAAAGAACCAGAAATGAAACAAGACGTGTTTTTTGTCGCTCCCCGTGAATAATTCCAAATCGATATCTAATTCACAAATCACCGAGCAAAACATCTCTAAAAAAATCGCTTAAACACTCTTGAATCATATTTGATAAACATTGTCGCTAAAAATAGTATAATAAATATTTTAAGCGTGCATTTAACTTTGAACGCGCGAAGGTGCAAACAAACAACAACCGAAGCCCACTCAGCGCGCATCACCGAAAACACTCAAGTAAAAGGGAAGAAGGAGGAACACAAAGCACAAAGCAAATTTCATCGACCATTTGCACTCACTCACAGAGAGAGAAGAGAAAAATGGTTTTGCCAGAGGGAAAGCGTTTGAAGGAAACTTCTGGTGCCAAGCGAGTGCGTCCCTCTGATGCCACATCGGAGGCTGCCCCACCGATGCTGATCGCGGCTATGAATAGCCGGTTCGATGAGCAAGCTCAGCTCATTAAATCAACCATTCGCGAGGTGGAGGAGAGGATGCTTGGAGTGCTGCAGGAACGGCTTCTAGGTGTTACCACGGAGATGAAGCAGATGGCCGATCGAATGTCTCAGCTGGAGAGAGAAGTTGAGGAGCTGCGCTCCCTAAAGTCTCAAATTGGATCAGTGCAAGGTAGGCTCGACGCACAGCGTGCCGAAAGCGAGGCGTGTACACTAAGAATGCACGGGGTCCCCTTCACGGAGGGCGAAGTATTGCGACCAATGTTCAACAAGCTATGTTTTGCAATGAACTTGGTCCCTGCGCCGAGAGTCCGAGACATTTTTAGGGTCCGTAAATCACAAAAATCACTGGTTGATCCACCGATTATTGTTAAACTGGAGTCGGCGAGGGAGAAGATATCACTTCTGCGCGCACTAGGCGATTACCGTCGAGCAGCAAAACAACAACTGAGCATACACCTGCTGGGCTTTGACTCGCCGGCCGCTCTATATGTCAAAGAGCAGCTCACGAGAGACAATTTCATCATCTTTAAAGAAGCCCTTCGGCTGAAGAAGCGAAAGACTCTTGCAGCGGTGTTTACACGACGTGGGACTGTGCACGTGAAGTGCAGTGGGAAAGATGATGTGTACATCAGTAGTATGATAAAGCTATTTTCGGGACCTTTTATGTCGGCAAGGGTAATAAAATGCATTTAATGGGTTAGCTGTCAAAATTAAGTAATAAAAAATGCAATTAATGAGGGTTAGATGTCAACCTGTCAACCGAGGGGGGTAATAAAGATGGAATAAATTAGGGTCACAGCATGTAAAAGGACACTTGAGAAACAAGTGTTCAAGGGTTCCCACGATCGTGAGTGATCCTGTCCCGCACGTGTATGTTTATCAGGCGCATGTACTCGTTCACCCACGACCATCCACTTAAAAAAGGGAGGGAGTGTAATGGAGACGGGTGCACCGCAGCGATCCCGCACTGCACACGAGCGATCCCGCGCCGCAGCGATCCTGCCTCGCACGTGTACGTTCACGAGCAATCCAGAGTCAAAGGGAGGGTGTGTAATTGAAGAAGCGAGCTAAATTCCTAGGAAGGATGCTCACCAACGATCCTTGAAAGGGTCAGTGTGTGATCTTCCCAACTCTCTCTCCACATACGTTGAATTACTCAACACAACTAGGAGTGTGTGGGGTTGGGTAAATGGATACACTTGTAACGGTTTCCCAGTGTGTGGGAGTTGGGTAAACGGATACACTTGTAACGGTTTCCCAACAAGGACGATCATCCAAGACCCTTGAAAAGGACAGTCTGTGATTTTCCAGCTGGATTCCCATGTTTCGGTTTCTCAACAAACTCGAGAAGCATCCCACCCCATCATCTCAAATCCAAGAAACCAAAATTTGAAAAGAAATTTCCCCAGGTCCCATTTTCCAATAAAAATTTATAACACTTTATTTTTGTGTATATAATATATTTTTTATTTTTCAAGTACAATAATCAGAAACGATGTTCTAAATTTACATTCATTTTCATAATTTTTAGAGATTTTTGTGAGCGTACATTAAAGAAATGACATGCGCAGGTATCAACTCCTTCACTAACTTTATCATTAGCCCAGCAACAAGATGTGAAATGTTGTCCATGTATATTAGAAACCATCGGTGTATCAGGCATCCTCTTATTAAGATATTTTAATGAATCCTCCAGATATTCCACATGTTCAGCGAAAATTTGTTCTTTAAACATTTTCATGAAATTGTTTATTTTTGTTACAAGCTGTTGCATTGTTTTGGGAGTTATGTTGTTGACTTTGTTTTTGAGTGATAACATTTTTGAGAGCTTAGTGAACGTCTACACGCAATGAATTCCAAAATTTGAATAATCGGATCCTTTCTAAATTTTTTAAACGACTCGTTGAACTAAGCCAGTCAGTGGCGTATATTCAACTAGTCGATCATGAATGAGAAGGCAATATACCTTTGTATTCATTTGACTCGCATCGGTAAGCTGATTTCACTGACTCATTCTGATAAGAGAGATCAACAACAACAATGGGGGCTTTTGACTTGAACTCCATGGGTGATAAAAGAGCCCGTGGCTCTCGATTGTAATAGCTCTCTTGAAATTTTGTATACATATCATACAAGACAGCAAACCGATCGTCATTATATTTCACATTCAAATCTTCATAAGGAAAAACTTCCGAATTTAAATAAACTTTAGCATTTCTCAAATTATTTGTAATTAGTTCCCCATTTAATGTAAAGGCAATGACGGCAAAACGTGGACGTTCTGTACTTGAAGACAACTTAACGTTCCAAATAAACTGTGTACCTTGGACTAAGGTTGGATTGATATAGCAGTCCCAGCTCCGGAAAGCGAGTGGGAGGGTAGCCCCACTTTTTACTATATTAAACATTTTAATTTTAGCACTATCACTCGGAACGATGTGTGGGATTTTCCAGCTTATATTTGTTATTGCTTTTTTATGTGTTTTACCTTCAACCGTCTTGACAAACATATCTTCTGTGTTTTTTGTAAGCAAAAGAACAAGCTCATGTTTACAGTTTAACAATACTTTCTTGTAGTCTTCACCGAACCCCATCAACATTTTCAGGGGCACAGAAAAGCTGAAATGTCCTCCCGAAGCGATATTCTCTCCTCCACTCCACCCAGCATTCCGGTAAAGAACTCCCTCCTGTTGACCGACTGATAGAAAGTTCTTAATAGTCGTTGTAATTCCGGTAAATCGTGTCCTATCCAATTCACACCCATTTAACTCATATCTTATTTCATCCAGAAAATAGGCCATGCAATTATTTTTGAGCAAGCCGCTAACACTATTTGTGCTACTTGTTCCTGAATTTGTGTCAATAATTTTGCTAAGTGTTCCTTCAAAGTGGAGAAAATTTTCACACGGCAGGACATACAAATTCTGGTTCTGAATTGTAATCCGGACTTCATCATTCGCCTTGAAGCTTTGTTGATATGGATAATAAGAATGATATTCTTTTTTAATAATGCTTTGATCATTAGCAAGTTGCTCCTGAACATAAAAAATGTCATTCATTTAAATATTAGATTATAAACTTTATTTATTTAATATTAAATCCCAATGATTTCAATATCAATTTATTTTTTAATGTGAGAGCAGGACGATGACTTTTAGTCCTTCGAGATGATGATGATGATGATGATGATAATGATGATGACGATGAAGATGTTTTCACTTCAGCTTTAGATTTGATAATGCTATCAAAGGAGCGATGTGATGAGTTTTTATCATAAATAATCATTCTGCTGGTCGTAAGTGAAGTCGAATTGATACAGTTTCTCCACGCAAATTAATCAAGTCTCCGTCCTGATCAAATATGCGAACTTCAAGCGTGCTGATTTGTCGGGTGTTGACAGGCAAATAAACAAGATGCCTCGGATTCTCATGTAATTTATAGCCTGGAGGTATATTTATTCCAAACTTATGAAGCACATGGTTTGCTCTATTTCCCACATATGACCCGCTAATAATATTACATTCCAATCTAATAGAATTTATTTTAAAAATATTTACGGGATTATCCGAGATGTAAACTTCATTATCATGTGGTCTTAATTTTCGTTTATTGAATCCAAATAACTGACCAATTGATCGTTCATGATTGAAATATACCGTCTCATTTTTGGTGACAACTTCAACTTGTAAAGTGTTTGTGTTACATTCAATTTTTATTGTGTCATGAAGATTGTGCTGTTTCAGTTTAGTAATAATATATTTTACAATTTCATCAAACTCATATGACCCTACAGGAATTTCTATTACTTTATTCCCAATTTGAAATATATTATTCCCCTTGTCCACATTTGGTATAGAGTTGAATGTATAAAAATCGATTAAAGCACATTCATAGTTACGTTTTAGATCAATTTGCGGAAAAAATTTTTCACTTAGTATCGATGTATTCCCATTTAAAGATATTGTTAGTGATGTAGTCATTGTGAAGTTGGATTCTGAACTGTTTATTCTTTATTAATCTCATTATACTTATAACAGTATTTATTCGAGTAAAATGAATTGATCAAATCCTTTGCGATATCGCCCAGTTTTCATATTATCGTCCTTTGAGATTACTAAAAACCCAAATCTGTCCTCCCAGCACTTCCTTGATATATTCATAAATGTTTCAAACGTCATATCACTGCTCCCATGATCACGATATATTCCACGCATGTTAAGCTCATCTTGACAGAATAAAATCAAAAAGTTCGTGTTATCGCGAATAATTTGTTTCGGGACCCGCGTATAAGTTTGAGATAAGTAGAATATATACATTCATATGTCTACCGAAAGAGAAAAAGCTTCGGATATTGTCCTGGCGTTCATTGATTACATCATCGAATATCATAATAGAATTCCTTTTAGCTTCTTGTGGGGATAAAACACTGTCATTCGTTGAAAATGTGTAATAACCCATACCCCGTATTGGCTTGACAAGTTTTTCCAAATACTGATATTTTGGTTGAAATAAACTCTTTGAAAATATATAAATATTTTCAAATTTTAATCCATTTGGACTTTCGATAAGGCTTATCATAACATTAGTTTTCCCACAATTGGATGGTCCAACAATTAAAGCTCTAATTGTGTTTGGTAACAAGGAGCTGTGACGATGTTGTGTACTCTTCTCATGTCCAGCGCCTTCAACGTTTCTTACTGTAATGGTTTTATTTTGTGTTAATAAACGCATGTTTTAAAGAAAGCTACTTCATACATGGACAATCACTCGTTAATTGAGGTTTATATAAAATGGGCAAACGACTTTATAATGTAATCAGTCATAATACAAAAGTCAAGCAGGGAACTGGTATCATAAATAATTTAATAAATACTCTACCCTTTGAGGCTCATATACCAGGATACAATTACTGTGGACCTGGTACAAGGCTAGAAAAACGATTAGCTCGCGGTGACCGATGTATAAACCCATTGGATGAAGCTTGTCGCATCCACGATTTGGCTTATTCAAATAACAAGGACTTGGGTGAACGACATAAAGCGGACTCAGTTTTAATTGATCGGGCTTGGGAACGTGTTAAAGCACCAAATAGTAGTATTAGCGAGAAGGCTGCAGCATATTTCGTCACAAACATGATGAAACTAAAGAAAAAATTTGGTATGGGAACTAAGCAAGAGAAAAAGAAACCAACAACAAAATCTCTTGCCTCAATCATCAAAAAGGCAACCATTGAATTACGAAAGCATAAGCCCCTTGACTTATTAAATGCAGTAAAAGTCGCTCGGAGTGCAGTATCTAACTCTGTTGGATGTAAAAAAAATATAATCGTACCAAGAATTATAGCAATTCCAAAAGTTGGTGGTTTTTTACCATTGGTAGTGCAGCCATTGTAAAGTCTATTAATTCAGCTAAAAACGCAAAAGCTAAACTTGAGGAAAACAAGAGACACCATAGAAAACTGGAATCGGTAGCGTTGGGGGGTGGTTTGTATTTGCATCCTTACCGAAAAGGCTATGGAATTTCAATCACAAAAAATAATAAAAATCAAAAACGCAACCAAAAAAACTTCTAAATGAGCTACCCAAAAGAGCATTATCCAACTTTGATATATTATCGTTTGATTTTAAAAATATAAAAAATTTCCGTGGAGTTTACATGAAGGATGAGTTGCCTAAATTTCCACTTCACTCTTGCAGAGTTAAAGGCAAACTATCATTTAATCAATTGCCAATTAATATGGCATTTGATATATTTTCAGCGAAGCGGGTTAGTGGTAAGTTCGGTAGCAATATTATGCTCGAACTTGCCAATCGTGTTGCTTACCTTTCTGATAGGTTCAACATAGATGATAACCTTTTGCCGCTTTTTAGTCAGCAAAATTATAGCATTAACAAATTTGATGATGGTAATGTTAATGTTAGCTTAAAATCTAATGTCTAATAGAAAAAAAAAATAAATAATAATAATAATATATAAAAAATTCTTTAAATATTATAATTTCATTAATTTTTATTGGGGAATGGGACTTGGGGAAAATTCTTTTTCAGCTTTATTTTCAGTTCAAAAATAATAATAAATAAATAATAAATATACTAAAAATTAAATATCTTCAATTTTTATTGGGGAATGGGACTTGGGGAAAATTCTTTTTCAGCTTTATTTTCAGTTCAAAAATAATAATAAATATAATAAAAATTAAATATCATAAATTTTTATTGGGGAATGGGACTTGGGGAAAATTCTTTTTTAATAACAGAAAATCTCTCTGACCTGTTTATCAGATCAGGTCTGATTATCAGACCTGTTAAGGGCTGATATTAGGTCTGTTTATCAAATCAGGTCTGATTATCAGACCTGTTATGGGCTGATATCAGGTCAGATTATCAGATTAGGTATATATGATCGGGGTTTTTTTTTTTTTTTTTTTTTATGCTTTTCTTTTATTTATTGAATCTTCTCATTTACGAGACTAACAATAAGTGTATCAAATCTTATACTATAACCTAACTAGGAGTCATGTAGACTGAGATAGTGGCCCTGACAAGTTATGGCTGGGTTGGAAGGTCTGTACGTTGCAGGCGGGTTCGAGTGGAGACCCGAGTCAAGACCCTTGCTAGGGGATTTGGATGGACAGAGAGTTTTTCATTGTAGGACGCTTTTTGCTTGTCTATTTCATCTTTTACTGCGAGAATGCCGAGGTCCCTGTGGATGTTTTGGTTACGAATATACCATGGTGCCCCAGTGATAGTTCGCAAGATTTTTGATTGGGCTCGCTGTATGATGTCTATGTTGGTTCTGCTCGCGTTCCCCCACAGCTGGGAGCCATACGTCCAGATTGGCTTAAGAGTGGAGTTGTAGAGCAGGACCTTGTAGTCCAGACATAAGGGCGATCGTGAGTTTATAATCCAGTGGAGGCTGCTGGCTTTCAGTTTTAGGTGCAGTTTCTTGCATTCGATATGTCTACGCCATGTTAGACGTCTGTCGAGGTGGATGCCGAGATACGTTACTTCATTAACTTGGGGGATCTGCGTGCTATTCATACAGAGCGGAGGGCAAGTTTGTCTGTTAAGGGTAAACGTTATGTGCTTACACTTCTGTTCGTTTATTCTAATACGCCAGTCAGATAGCCACTTCTCGACTACCACGAGGTGGTTGGCGAGTTGGGTTGTTGCACGGACTGGGCATCTGGAGCGGCTAAGGATCGCAGTGTCGTCGGCGAAGGTGGATGTTGTTAGTCGATCACTCGTGGGAATATCTGCTGTGTAAAGGACGAATAAAGTTGGCCCAAGTGCGCTACCTTGTGGGACCCCAGCTTCGATAGTGTAGCTGTCGGAAATTGTTGTGTTACATCTTACTGCGAAGGCTCTATTGTAGAGGTAGGATTCAAGGAGTTTATGAGTGTACCCGGGCAAGTGTGTTTTAATTTTATGCATGAGACCTTTGAGCCAGACGCGGTCGAATGCTTGAGATACGTCGAGGAATATCGCGCTGCAATATTCCCTATGTTCGAAGGCTGTGCGAATTTCTGATGTTATTCTGTTTACTTGCTCTATAGTTCCGTGTTTTCTCTGAAGCCAAATTGATGGGCTGGGATAATGTTGTGGGCTCCCATATATGGTATTATACGCGTTAGAAGGCATTTTTCGAATAATTTGGACAGGGATGATAATAAACTTATTGGTCTGTAGGATGACGGAATCGTGTGATCTTTTCCGGGCTTCGGTATCATTATAATAATTGATTTTTTCCATTTCCTTGGATAGTAGCCGAGACGTATGATTCCATTGAAGAGTTTACAGATGACCTCAATAGCACAGTACGGAAGTTCCATTATCATTTTTGTAGTTATTAGGTCACCGCCTGGAGCCTTTTTTGGTTTTAGCTCCCTGATGACTTTTGTGATCTCGTTCGGCTGAAATGTAGTTGGCGTGGATTCACTTTCGAGGTGGATTTGCGGAGGAACATAATCATTAGCTGCGGGGTTCGGCTGGAAGACGCTTTTGAGATGTAAGGCAAATGATTCGGCTCTATCTTTGTCGCTGCGGGCCCAGCACCCTGAAGAATTCCTCATAGGGGTGACGGTTTGAATTGGAGAGCTTAGATTTGGGTGAGCTCTCCACAAGGGATGCTTTGTACTAGTTGGCGAGAGTTTTCCAATATATTTAAGTTGTTCATTTTAAGCATCTTGCTTCAGGGCCCGGTTTAGATTGCGGGTGGCTTCAGTAAGACGTTGCTTTGAGCATGGCGATCTGCTGGTTTGCCACGCTCGTCGCAGACGCCTCTTTTCCTGAACCAGCTGTTCGATTTGCCGGTTGGTTTTGAACTTCTTAAATTCCCCAACTTTCCGAATAGGGGTTGAGATCCTGGCTGCTGTGACGAGTACCTCTTCCAGGGCGGAGGTGGAGCAGTCGATGTCCGCTTCGATATTTAGTTGGGGAGTTAGCTCAATGTGGGAACTCACATACTTTCTGTATTTCATCCAGTTAGTGTTGTGCGACGTCAGCCTGTAGGGGTGGTCCGTAATTTCTGGGCTTTGAAGAAGGCTTATCAACAAAGGCGAGTGGTCAGATGAGAGATCCGGTAGTGCTATGGCGCTTATTAGATTGCGTGGGATGTTTTTTGTCACCGCGAAATCAATTAGATCTGGGTACTTTTTTGGGTCTGCAGCCCAATATGTGGGGCTACCTGGAGAAACGTAGTCCAGTTTATTGCTCACCTTTATAAGTGCATTATTCAGTTGCCTTCCCTTGGGAGTCACGAGGCGTGATCCCCAGTGCGTGTGTTTGGCGTTGTAGTCTCCTGCGGCTATGAAGCGATCCCCCAGAGTGTTGTAGAAGTCCATGAATTGACCTTCAAAAATAGTAAATCGAGGTGGGCAGTAGACACCGGCAATACAAGGGTTGCCGTTTCCTGAATGCACTTTTTTGGACGTGGCTTGCAGGTAATTTGTTGCAAACCGTTGATGAAAGTGGTGTTTGATGCGTTCTCTGATTAAGATGCCCGTTCCGCCGTGGGCCTTGCCATCCGGATGATCTGTGCGGTAAAAGGTATAACCTCTTATATGGAAGTTATATCTCCCTGTGAGGTGCGTTTCAACCAGCAGCATGGCGTCGATGTGATTTACGTTTAGGAATTGAGTTATTTCAAGTTTATGCCGTGAAATGCCGTTGGCATTCCACATGGATATACGTAGGTTAGTCATTTATTATTTGGACTGTTGTGCTACAAGCAACTGAATTACCATGTTCTGGTTCTGAACAAGGGTTTGCATGGTTGTTTTCATGAATGACATAAGTTCCATCATACTTTGTTGCATGGTGAACATCATAGATTCCAATTTGCTTTGCGGCTGCCCTGGAACCTGCTGAGCATTTTCTGAGTGAGGCTGGGGTGGATTTTCCATGCCTGTTCTTAGTGCTTCGGCGTAGGAGATTCCCTTGGTTGTATTTAGCTGCCCAAATGATGATCTGGCTGCCTTGGCGAAAAATACGTCTGGCGTACTTTTTGAGTTGTAATACACATTTTGCGTATGTTGTTGGTGCGTAGCTGTCGCTCGTCGCATGCGACTCTTCAGCTCCTTGTAGACCGCACAGCCTCTATAGTTTGCCGTATGGTTTCCTCCACAGTTGCCACATTTTTTCTTTTGGGGGACTTCTTTGTTTGCGGGGCAGTTTACGGAGTTGTGGAAGTCTCCGCAGACTACGCAGACCGTCCGAAGTGTGCAAAATGTCTTGGTGTGTCCATACTCTTGGCAGTTTGTGCATTGAACAGGGCCGTTGCGTTTGTGGGGTTCTTTCACGGTGATTCTTCGATGCAGTAAGAGCTGCAGCTTGCAGATCGGGTGCATTTCGTTTTTCTTTAAGGCTTTGCTATCTGGTTCGAGCTCGACCTTGAAAAGTGGTTGCGGTTTTTTGTTTCTGTTAACAATATTCCTAACATTTTTGGCACAGAAGCCCCTGGCCTTAAGGGCTTCTTGAATTTCAGAGGGGGTGACGTCAGGTTCTATACCTTTTAGCACAACTTGCAGTCCCTTGCTGCTTTTTAGTTGATAGGTGTAAAAGTTCTTTTTTGTGTCTTCCAGGTACTTAGACACAGCTCGGAAGTGTTCTTCGGACTTCGTTTGAACCTTTGTTTCGTGTATGTTCCCTTTAATAAGCGGAACAACATGGAAATTCTCGTCCCCGACCAGCGCAACAATTTTGTTGACCAGGGCGCTTGAACTCTTTTCCCTTATGTAAATAGGTGGGGGCTTAGGTTTCCTTTGGGACCGAACTCGCAATATTGGTAGTTGGTTTAATTATTGGTGGTGATTTTGCAGCGACTGCAGAAATTGTCGCACTGCTTGTTGTTGGAGCTTCATTCAGCGAAGCCGGCGGTGGAGGGGTTTGGCATTGGTAACTCCATGATGCGGGAGTTGGGGTGAGCAGGGAGGGTGAGCAAGAGCTGGCTCTCTTGCTGTCGACGGTCAGTAGAGTCGAGTTGCTCTTTGTCGACTTCTGATTTTGATCTATATCGCGAGTTGAGAAATAAGAGTAGCAAGCATTTCTTGGGTTGACGGAGCTTCTATGCTCATTCTTTTGATCGCTGCTCATTTTTCGAGCTTGTTATGCGTGACACTTATTTGTTTAAATTAAATAAGCACTTGTATTAATCATAACACTAGTTATGATTATATTTTTCTTTGTTTTTTTAATTGTTAGCGTCTTTTCGCACTGTTTGGACTGCTCCAGTATAATATTCTTTAAGTTTTCACTATTTCATCCACTATTTTAAATTGTTTTCCCGGAGCTCGCGCGAGACCACGTCCGCTCTATGCGGGAGTAGAACGATTTCACGATTTATGATCGTGATAAAGGAATTCTTTTTCAGTGCACCTCCAACCCCTGTAACATACAACGAATGTTTGTTGGGAGCGAGCAGATGGTATTGTGAGAGCAGAGGAATGCACGCGCTTGTTCCGGCTCCAAATTAGTTCGGTAGTTGGGTGTGGGCGTAAAAGAAAAAGCTGCTTTCGCATAGGCTCGAGTAATTCATTATATTTGCTAATTATATGCATTCGCGTGCAGGGGTAGGGGAAGAGAAAAAAAAGAGAGAGGGGACAGACCAAAGAGAGACAGAAAAGAGTGTGTGGCAGAAGGCAGCTTGTTGTGGATGCTGAGTTGTTGTTTAGCACCCATTAACCCCACCCTACCTTGATCGCTTGCTACAGCCACGGCTGGCGATCCCTTATACAAGCTACCCTACGTTCGGGACATCCTTCAGGATAAGCATGGCTTCCAATAACAAAACCAGTTTAGCTCGACTTCATCATTATAATTTTATTTCCTATAATACTCATAATTGACTTTTATTATTAGTTTTAATTAAAAATTATTTAAGTTTATTTTATATATTTCTATTCATTTTGCGTTTATTTGACTAATTTATTGGCGAGGAGAAATATTAAAAAAAACTGCTGTGAAAATTAGAAAGTTAGGTAAATGTAGGTATATTATAAATAAGTATAAGTGTAAATAAAGAATAAGAATGCCTTCCTATATTCAAAAATAATTTTTATAATATTCACGAAAATTTCTTCTTATTTAGAAATGTTTAAAATATTAGCAAAGTTCGTTTTAATTCAAATGCAAACAATTAATTAATCTGACCGAAATAAATTTCTTTCAGTGTATGCCATCATACTAAAAGTTTTTCCTAAAGAGAGGAAATATTTAATTTAATCATAAGCACACACCGCCAGAAACGCTGGACACAAAAGGTCATTCGAGATATTAAATTTATTTTAAAACTCGAATACCAATTACTCATCGAGTACAAATTATTATTAATTAAATTATTTAACTATAAAAGAATTCATTTAATTGTATTAATAATTAACTTCATTAATTTCAAAAAAGTTCGTCGCTCAGTGTAGCGAAAGCTATGCAAAAGAGGAAGAGAAGATGCACCTGCATTTGGATTCTCGTTAAAGCTCAAAGTGCTGAATCGCTGAATAAGCTCGCGATCAAAGAGTGTCAAAACGCATTTACTTTATGCAAATTAATTAGGAGCTGAATAAAGGCTTATCAGGCCACGAAAGTCGGGAGCAAAACAAAGACGATAAATTGCATGCATGGGTTTATCACTTACATTTTGGCTGCAGCTCCAACGTCGAAAGATCTTTGGACGGCGGGTCAGCTGAAATAAACTCTTATCGGGTTTTATGTTTTGCTACCGAGGTTGTTATTGTTTTATTTTTGGCTGATATTCCGTGCACCTTTTTACTTTTATTGAATTCATATTAAAGGTTTGCACTGATGATTTTAGATTGAGGGAGGGTTTCACTATTTATGTTTTAGGTTTTCACTTCGCTTTTAATTTTTTCCCGCAGGTTCTTTTTGATATTTCATTTTTCACTCGGCCAATATATTTTAAAATAAATTTTCGAAAGGAAAACCAACTCTTTTTTCTTTAAGTGAAATTATTAAAGGAGAAAAAAAAAACAAGAACTAACCTAAATTTTTACTACTAACTTAACTAAGGCATATTGCCGCGATGCTCAGCTACATTTGCTGAGCCTGATTTAGGTTCGAATTATGGGACTCGGTTGTTAATTAATTTGATTTCTTATGACTGTTGTTGTTGTTGCACTACCACACGTGCCTCGCTGGGGTTAGGGTCGGCCGAGGCCTCAAAAAATATTTAAAAAAAATGGGTTTTGATCGGCCGGCTCTAAATAGATCGCTCTAGCCTTATATTGGCACTTATATTTCTTTAACTGTGGATTAACGCGTCTCTATCGATGGATGGGTGTCACTTTGTTCCGCGAGGGGTTATGGACGACTCTGCTGCCACCAAGAAAAAAAAGCACAAGAATAAATTAGGCACTGCACTGCTGCTGTTGTTGCGCTGATCTCGCGCGTCGAGTTAAGGGCTTGTGAAGCTTGATAGTTGGACATATGCACTGCCTTGAGGGGCCCCGATGCCTTGGGTTTGGTGGCGCCTCAAGCACGTGTCTCGGCCGATGCGGACCCACAAAATAGGGTAAAAGCCGCCGAATTTTTGGGAGGAAAAATTATAGCACTTGGTGCCAATCCTATAAAAAGGTTTATTGAATTAATTTTTATGGCCAACCGTGTGCCAAAAATAAGATATTTACCCTGGCACTTAATCAAGTTTATATGTTTTAGAATAGGCTCTCCTGAGCACGTCCGTTCTGATCGCTGGTCTGATTGAAAAGAATGGACCAAGCTTCGGACGGATATAGCTCAGGTCGGGCGGAAATTTGGGGCTCGTGAAAGCTCTTTCCATTATCGGGAGCGACTCTATTATCTTCCCGATTATCTCCCGAGCATCGCTACTGGAAGCTTAGGTTTTGCCATTCACCGATCGCCGCCTAATTTGGGTTACAGTGTCGACTTTTGGGCTAAGAGTAATTTATTTATTTATTACCCAAGCGCCACTACAAATCCCCCCCACCAAACTCACACTTGGGGTGTTTTCATTTAAACCACAAGGGTGAGCAACGCTTGGGAGACTTATTGTTTGATATCCTTTGCATGATAGGTTCCTACGTAACGACCTTGCAAGTCTTCAATCTCATAGTAGCAGTTACCCTTTCTTCTGCGAATTCTGCCTTTTATGAAAGTTGGAGCCAGTTTGGCATTAAACCCACGTACGAAGTTACTTTGCTGGAAGTTTCTCCTGTAAATTTCTTGGCCCGGGGTGAACTGAACATCCCTGCTGCGTAGATTGTAAACCTTCTCATTACGTTGCTGCTGTCGTTGCGTGCTCTGCTTAGCCGCATTACGAATCAGCTCAAAAGAATCATCCCTTTTAAAACTTAGTGTCCGATCATCCAGCATATTAAGATTCCGCAGAAGTTGATAAGTTTCTCCATTGGTTATCATGCTTTGGCCGAATACTACCTGATAGGGACTGCAGTTGATGGCTGAGTGTCTACTACCTCGAAGTGCGCAGGAGATATGACTTAACTTTTCATCCCACTTAGACTGATCAGTTTCGAGATAGGACTTGATTGCAGCGAGGGCCGATCGATTAACTCTTTCTGACGCATTGACTTGGGGTGAATACACAGCCGTATAGGAGTGCTTAATATTATACTTCTGAAGCAATGAATTAAACAGATGCGACTTAAATTGCACTCCGTTATCTGAAACGATTACTTCGGGAACCCCAAAACAATGAAAGAGGTCTTCTTCCAAAAAACTTACTATGGCCTCTGCTGTAAATTTCTTGACCGCTTTCAAAAATGGAAATTTCGAACAGTGGTCCAGTACAACGAAAATACCAACATTACCTGCCTTACTTCTAGGATAAGGACCTAACAAATCTACATACAGCTTTTGAAAAGGTCTTGGCGTACTGTAGACTTTACCCATTGGAGGTCGCAACGTTCTATTTGGGTGTTTCATGCTTTTGCAGATACTACATTGGTTAATGTAATCTTTTACATCGGTCACTAAATTTGGCCAAAAGAAATATCTACGAATTTTTTCGAGAGTTTTATTTATGCCACTATGAGCAGATAGAGGGTCATCATGGTTGGCCTTTAGTACTTCTCCTACAAGAGATCTAGGTAACCATAGTTTCCAACACATATCATCAGATACTTGTTCTCCCGTCACATGTTCTGATCGTCGATATATGTAATTATCAATGACTTTAACGTCCGGCATTCTTGCTTGATTTGCGATGACTTTTTCCTTGATTGCCTTATATTCACCTGAATTGAAATGATCAGATTGTAAATCTATAAACTTATGCATCTCAACCGCTGACAAATCTTCCGTATGAACCCTCGATAGAGCATCTGGAACAATGTTGTGGATTCCCTTACGGTGACAAATCTTAAAATCAAAGCCTTGTAGCTTGAGGGCCCATCGAGTTAACCTAGAACTTAGGTCTGATTGGGACATCAGCCATTTCAATGACGCGTGATCTGTAATTATGGAAAACTCCTGCCCTTCAATGTATGCCCGAAATTTTTTTACGCTTAGAACGGCCGCCAAACACTCTTTCTCAGTTACTGAGTAATTTCGTTGACACTGGTTCAACTTCCGAGACATATATGCAATCGGCACGTCATTGCCTTCCCGATCTTTCTGCATTAACACACCACCAATGCCCGTGTGACTTGCATCGCAGTGTATACTGAATGGCAACTCAAAATTAGGGCTATGAAGTACTGGAGCCTCTATCATGAGCTTCTTGAGGTGCTCAAAAGCTTCCTGAGCTTCGTCACTCCACAGAAATTTGCGATTTTGCTTCAATGTATCTGTGATTGGAGCAGCCACACCCGCATAATTGGGAATAAACTTGTGGTACCATCCGGTCATGCCTAGAAATCGACGAACCTGCTTAATAGACCGAGGCACAGGGAATTCATTGATGGCTTGCACCTTTTCTGGGTCGGTTTTAATAGTTCCATACCCAATAACATGCCCCAGATACTTTACTTCCTTTAGACAGAATTTACTCTTCTCAACATTTATAGTTAAACCTGCCTCCTGAAGTCGTTTAGCAAGCGATTTTAGCACCTGTAAGTGTTTCGGATAGGTGTCAGAAATAACTAACAGATCATCCAAATAGATAAATATTTCATTTCGAAGCTCTGGCGGTATAACCTTATCCATGAGCTTGGACATAGTTTGTGGCGCGTTTGATAAACCAAATGGCATGACTGTGAAGTGATACAGTGGCCTTCCTGGTACTGTAAACGCAGTCTTTTCTCGCGCACTATCTTTTAACGGAATTTGCCAATAGGCATCTTTGAGGTCGATACTCGAAATGTATTGTGCTTTCGGTAGTCGACTAAGAATTCCTTCGATCAAAGGCATTGGATATGCATTCTTGACTGTGACTTCATTAACTTTCCTACAGTCAATACACAAGCGAACTTTTCCAGGCTTCCGTACGAGAACTACTGGTGATGACCAGGGACTGTCTGATTCTTCTATAACTCCCAAAGCGAGCATCCTATCAAGTTCTTCGTACATTAATTTTTCCACTGCTGGAGAAACCGAATAATGCCGCTGTTTAATCGGTTTGGATTCGCCTACGTCAATATCGTGGGATAACCAACATGTTTTACCTAATCCTTTCTTTGCGAATGAAGGGAAATGTTCTATAGCCCTGGCCAGTTCCGTGACTTGGACTTCAGATAACTTCAAGCAAGAAGGATCATCTCTAGACAATGAAGATACACTCGGCTTAAGAGTTTGGTTTGCTAGGAACACTGGCAACAGATTATAGCTTCTCCAAAATTCGATGCCTAAGTAAAGGTCTTGCTGCAAGGTAGGTACTACATAGAACTTTAACTCCCTTGTTTCTCCTTGGAAACAGACATCGGTAGTAATTTTTCCTATAATTGGCTGTCTAGCTCCGTCTGCTGTACGAACATTGGCATAAACTGGACTAATTCCTACTTGCATGGAAGGTAGGTCCTTCGCAAACTGTCCTCCTATACAGTTAATGCTTGCCCCAGTGTCCATAAGACCACTTAGCGTCCTGCCTAATAGTGTAACCTGTGCAAAAGGCCTATAATCCTTTGACGTATCAATTACTGAAGATAATATAGCGCATTGATTAAGTTTGTACCTTCGCTTGTATTCAATTCTACGAGCCCTATTTCGATTTAACTCCGTTTGAATCTGACAAACTTCTTGTTTGTGCACCTTTTGGTGCAAAGGTAAAGTTGGTTGATTTTGAAAGTCCGGTGGTAAAGGAATTGAGTAACCGTCCGTTACTCGGTGTTGGTTGCTTTCGAAACCATCCGTTTGCGTGCATTGTTCACCAGTGCACGCCCTCCTAAGTTTTTTGAACCATTGCAACTGCTACAGCTGGGTTTGTAAGTGTCTGGCTTTCCACATCCGTAGCAAAACACCCGTCTGTCCCCAATGCATTCCTGATATCTATGTCCAGAAATTCCACAGTTCCAACAAGTCAAGTTTATGGCTGCCAATTCTTCATCCTCTGCCTCACTTTCCGCTATTTCATTTACGGATTCATTGGATGTTACCAGTTCGTGAACTTGCCGACGAGGAGAAGGTCGAGCAGTATTAGTATTAGTCTTCGGCAAGGCTTGCAAAAATCGTTCCCGAGTTTGAACCACCTTGCGAAGCTGCGCGACAGTTGAGATCGGAACATACAGGATCTCATGCTGAATTTCTGGCAATAAGTTTGCCCTCAGTACTTCTAATATGGAAGATTCGGACAACGGTTGTACTAGTTTGTCGGCTAGAATAGTTATAGCCTCCTGTAGACTATCAAAAGGTTCGTTCGGCCTTTGCTTTCTTTGCGTCATCGCTGCGCGGATCTCTAAGTCGCTCCTGCTATCTTTAAATTGTGCACGGAGAGCTAGTTTTAAGCCTGGCCAGGTAACCTGTTCTACAGTTTTGTGGTAGCGCCAAAACCATTCATTAGCACTCCCATCAAATAAGTTACTTGCGTAACGAGCTACTAATGCGAGATTTCCATCAAGAGATTGCAATGTAAGTGCTTCTACTCGATAGGTAACTCGTCGACTGGAACACTCGCATGTCCTGAGAAGCGGATTTTCCAGTTAGAGATAATTTGTCCTATGCGGTCGGGTCTTAACTCTTGTGATGGTAGAGATGCTGACTGTG
Source organism: Drosophila bocqueti (assembly GCA_018151655.1). Classification (NCBI taxonomy): domain Eukaryota; kingdom Metazoa; phylum Arthropoda; class Insecta; order Diptera; family Drosophilidae; genus Drosophila; species Drosophila bocqueti. Next base: position 1,342,983 of record JAECXF010000081.1, read on the forward strand.
AAAATATATCCCGTTGACAGTTTCTACCTCTCAACTCTCTTCTTCCTGAAGCTGGCGTTTGTTCAAAACTTTGTTGAACTTCTTGCTCGTCATCAGCTCGAGTGGTCAACCTCTGAAAACTGTCTTCAATTGTACGCGCTAAGCGCTGAGTCTGGTCGCTCAGTGCTCCTGCTATTGCAGCACCGATAACTTGCTGCAAATTTGTAGCTAATGTTTCCGAGTTATTCGTATTAGAACCACTTCCGGCTCGAACCCGTTCTTCTATACTGACATTTCCCACACCTGCATCTGTCGGTTGTCCACTAAATCCAGCTGTATCCCCTTCTTCTAAAAGACTAGCATATGACGCTTGTAGGGTTACCTGGCATATGGGACATATCTTTTTGTTCCCTAATCGTGAGGCAAAGCACACACGATGAAATGCGTGATTACACGAAGTTATATACAACTGTGCATGAAACTCTATCATTTGAGCACAGATATTGCAACGCTGTTTTTCAGCTGCCGCTGCAGTGCTAACATTTTCACAACTATGGCTCACTGGCATTGTGATAATGTATCCACTCCACTTTAATATATAATATATCAAATAATATCTCAATATAGCGATAATATAAATCCGAGAAAACTAAGAAAACGAGAAATCAAAATCAGAAATTTGTGTATTTATTATACTGGAAACCATTACTTTTTCCCTAGTCAGTCCTATAACCTGCCACAAGAAAATAAAGAAAAATTGAAAGAAGAAGAAAAAGAGTGTACTGTGCTATTCCAGCATTATTATTAAGCTACCTAGGCCGTAGACTTTCTCCACGTAAAAACCCAGTCCCCACCTAATAACTGAAGTTTGCACCGCATTACTAGTTCCTTACAATGGCAAGGCAGTAGATTTTATCCACATGTAACCTTTTCTCCAATTGTAACTGTTCCATTGACTTTCCGAAGGAATGATGTCTGTAACAGCATAAAAGCGTAGAATCTATCCACTATGCCCTTTTATCGCACGTTCATTCATCATCAGGAAATCAACGTCTCAAAGAATACAACTTCCCAAAAAAATCTGGACTCAAACCATTTTTCGAGCCTAACCTACTATATATGGTGAGTCTAGCAGATCAAAGAAAGCCGCAAAGAAAGAAAATAGACACCTACTAGCTTAGTTTTCCGGACTTAAACCATTTTTGAGCCTAACCTACTATATATGGTAAGTCTAGCAGAATCCAGGCAGCAGAGTGTAAGAGGAAGAGAGGGAGGATGATCGTCTGGTGTAGTTGACGACGTTTTGGTGTTAACCGGTTGGTTTGGGCCAGCCGGAAAAAGGGCCCCACTACGTTGGGCGCCAGATATAATTATTAAATAAAATAAATAAGTATGTAACATACAACGAATGTTTGTTGGGAGCGAGCAGATGGTATTGTGAGAGCAGAGGAATGCACGCGCTTGTTCCGGCTCCAAATTAGTTCGGTAGTTGGGTGTGGGCGTAAAAGAAAAAGCTGCTTTCGCATAGGCTCGAGTAATTCATTATATTTGCTAATTATATGCATTCGCGTGCAGGGGTAGGGGAAGAGAAAAAAAAGAGAGAGGGGACAGACCAAAGAGAGACAGAAAAGAGTGTGTGGCAGAAGGCAGCTTGTTGTGGATGCTGAGTTGTTGTTTAGCACCCATTAACCCCACCCTACCTTGATCGCTTGCTACAGCCACGGCTGGCGATCCCTTATACAAGCTACCCTACGTTCGGGACATCCTTCAGGATAAGCATGGCTTCCAATAACAAAACCAGTTTAGCTCGACTTCATCATTATAATTTTATTTCCTATAATACTCATAATTGACTTTTATTATTAGTTTTAATTAAAAATTATTTAAGTTTATTTTATATATTTCTATTCATTTTGCGTTTATTTGACTAATTTATTGGCGAGGAGAAATATTAAAAAAAACTGCTGTGAAAATTAGAAAGTTAGGTAAATGTAGGTATATTATAAATAAGTATAAGTGTAAATAAAGAATAAGAATGCCTTCCTATATTCAAAAATAATTTTTATAATATTCACGAAAATTTCTTCTTATTTAGAAATGTTTAAAATATTAGCAAAGTTAGTTTTAATTCAAATGCAAACAATTAATTAATCTGACCGAAATAAATTTCTTTCAGTGTATGCCATCATACTAAAAGTTTTTCCTAAAGAGAGGAAATATTTAATTTAATCATAAGCACACACCGCCAGAAACGCTGGATACAAAAGGTCATTCGAGATATTAAATTTATTTTAAAACTCGAATACCAATTACTCATCGAGTACAAATTATTATTAATTAAATTATTTAACTATAAAAGAATTCATTTAATTGTATTAATAATTAACTTCATTAATTTCAAAAAAGTTCGTCGCTCAGTGTAGCGAAAGCTATGCAAAAGAGGAAGAGAAGATGCACCTGCATTTGGATTCTCGTTAAAGCTCAAAGTGCTGAATCGCTGAATAAGCTCGCGATCAAAGAGTGTCAAATCGCATTTACTTTATGCAAATTAATTAGGAGCTGAATAAAGGCTTATCAGGCCACGAAAGTCGGGAGCAAAACAAAGACGATAAATTGCATGCATGGGTTTATCACTTACATTTTGGCTGCAGCTCCAACGTCGAAAGATCTTTGGACGGCGGGTCGGCTGAAATAAACTCTTATCGGGTTTTATGTTTTGCTACCGAGGTTGTTATTGTTTTATTTTAGGCTGATATTCCGTGCACCTTTTTACTTTTATTGAATTCATATTAAAGGTTTGCACTGATGATTTTAGATTGAGGGAGGGTTTCACTATTTATGTTTTAGGTTTTCACTTCGCTTTTAATTTTTTCCCGCAGGTTCTTTTTGATATTTCATTTTTCACTCGGCCAATATATTTTAAAATAAATTTTCGAAAGGAAAACCAACTCTTTTTTCTTTAAGTGAAATTATTAAAGGAGAAAAAAAAAACAAGAACTAACCTAAATTTTTACTACTAACTTAACTAAGGCATATTGCCGCGATGCTCAGCTTCATTTGCTGAGCCTGATTTAGGTTCGAATTATGGGACTCGGTTGTTAATTAATTTGATTTCTTATGACTGTTGTTGTTGTTGCACTACCACACGTGCCTCGCTGGGGTTAGGGTCGGCCGAGGCCTCAAAAAATATTTTAAAAAAATGGGTTTTGATCGGCCGGCTCTAAATAGATCGCTCTAGCCTTATATAGGCACTTATATTTCTTTAACTGTGGATTAACGCGTCTCTATCGATGGATGGGTGTCACTTTGTTCCGCGAGGGGTTATGGACGACTCTGCTGCCACCAAGAAAAAAAAGCACAAGAATAAATTAGGCACTGCACTGCTGCTGTTGTTGCGCTGATCTCGCGCGTCGAGTTAAGGGCTTGTGAAGCTTGATAGTTGGACATATGCACTGCCTTGAGGGGCCCCGATGCCTTGGGTTTGGTGTCGCCTCAAGCACGTGGCTCGGCCGATGCGGACCCACAAAATAGGGTAAAAGCCGCCGAATTTTTGGAAGGAAAAATTATAGCACTTGGTGCCAATCCTATAAAAAGGTTTATTGAATTAATTTTTATGGCCAACCGTGTGCCGAAAATAAAATAGTTACCCTGGCACTTAATCAAGTTTATATGTTTTAGAATAGGCTCTCCTGAGCACGTCCGTTCTGATCGCTGGTCTGATTGAAAAGAATGGACCAAGCTTCGGACGGATATAGCTCAGGTCGGGCGGAAATTTGGGGCTCGTGAAAGCTCTTTCCATTATCGGGAGCGACTCTATTATCTTCCCGATTATCTCCCGAGCATCGCTACTGGAAGCTTAGGTTTTGCCATTCACCGATCGCCGCCTAATTTGGGTTACAGTGTCGACTTTTGGGCTAAGAGTAATTTATTTATTTATTACCCAAGCGCCACTACACCCCGAGAGTGAAATAATCATAATCGACTTTGAATTATAATAAATTTAATTACAATGAATGACCAAATGTTGCATCAATTGAACAAAACTCGAAATGCTTTAAAAAAGAAATTTTCCGAGTTAAAACATTTTAAAATTCAGAATATTATGCACTTGGAAGAAAAATTTAAACCGATCACTGAACCCTTAAACGAACTTGTCAATGCAAATAAAAAGTTATATAACGCTGAAGGGAAAGAGAAACAAAACAAAACCGAAGAAATAATGAAAACTGATGATAAAACGCCGTATATGAAGAAGAGGAAACTTACATTTTATACTGCAAATAACAAAAATTCCACCCCTAAATATGATGAATATAAATCGTTTGATGATATCAATGATATCGAAAAAGATGAATTTTATTCACAATCGGTGATTCTTCATTCTCACCGCCTCATCATAACTCTCATCAATCATCACCTGTAGTATCAAACCAACCCGCTGCTCACACATCGAGTGTATTGTCAACTTATCTCTCTCCACCCACATATCCATTGCAACCAACCCAACCACCGTTGCTTGAAGAGAGTTCTAAAAATTTAAATGTTAGCGAACCAGCACGAGAACACATTTTAGATAAGACATATGGGCCATACAAAAATGAATCTGGTCAATTAATGTTGGGAAACAATCAAATAAAGCTATCAAATAATACAATTGACTTTGATGATGGAGAAAACTTTCAGCTCACAAGTGGATTATATTCTTTAATATTCCACCATCTCCCCAAGAAATACAATACAGATGATTTGAATATATACAGAGAAATTTTAATAAAAACGAATGTATATCGAAGAAATTTTCAAGCAAATGGACAAGTGAAGGGGACGAGAGCATTAAAATATTCTCGAATTATTAAACCACTTTTAGCTAAATTAGACGTTGCCGAGTCTACCCCCAAACACAAAACTGATGTTGTAACCGGGTCTGGGGACTCATGACACTTGAGAGGAAAAAGCCCTCCTTTATTTATTGGGACGATCCAAACGAGCTTTGTGAACGCCTCCAACTCCTATTAGCATCACAGGGGGTGGGGCATTCAAATCACGGGAATGAAATTACATCGATAATTGAAGAATTGAGAGAAGCTAAAATTATATTCTAATTTATTATATATTTATGACTCAATATTCAAATGAGATTATAATCGTCATGTCCGTTGACAAGTTTGGACGTTATTTAAGAGAAAAGCAGAACACCAATCATTTAAAGCGATATGAGAAAACCGTGACAGGACTCTATCTTGACACAGACGGGAATTTCAGCATTCAACAAAGGCGTATAAAAAATGGAGGTTTTCCGATTGAAAATGGGGATTTCGTCATCAAAGCATACGTTGACAGTACGATAAATCAGCTGAGAGAATCCCTCACATCATTGATTGTAAAATATCAACCAGAATTTGAAGAAAGTTTTCTCGGTGCGATTGGTAGTGATACCGATGGGAATTTTACTATAAAAAATGATGGAAGGGAAACTAAAGATATAGTTACCAAGGCCTATGTTGACAAGAGCATTGAAGGGTTGAGGGAGTCAATTATTTCTCATAAACAAGAATTAATTGTAAGTATACCCGATATCAAAACTGCTGATATTGAAGATCGATTAGACAGACTTGAAATAGTTATCTCAAGTGTTATTGAAAAAATGGGATATTCCAAATAATTTGATACTCTTTTAAATTAATTCGCTTTTAATATTGTAAAATCTGATTCATATTCATCTGATAATGAGTAGAGTAGTAATTAATGAATCAACTCGGCGGGTTATAACAAAGGGGATAAATTGCTTATGGCAGGCCGACTTGGTGGAAATGGGAAAATACTCTACATCGAATAATAATTATCGTTATCTGTTAACAGTTATTGATACATTTTCCAAATTTGCGTGGGCTTAAGCACTTAAATCTAAGACTGCAAAAGATGTTTCTGATGCAATGGAAAAATTTTAAAATCTGGACGCGGTTTTCCGAGAAATCTTCAAACAGATGATGGGAAGGAGTTTTTTAATGCTCAATTTAAGTCTTTAATGAATCGGTATAAAAATAATCACTATTCAACGTTTAGTAGTTTAAAGGCTTCAATTGTTGAAAGATTCAACAGGACTTTAAAAGAACTCATGTGGAAGGAGTTTTCATACAATGGGACCTATAAATGGATTGATATGTACAGAAGGTTAATTGAATTTTACAATAACAAAATACATAGGACTATAAAAATGGCTCCTATCGAAGTGAACACTAGCAATGAAAAACATATCTTGAAAACGGTATACAATAATATTAAAATGTTTGCAGGTAGCAAACTGAATATTGGGGATAATGTTCGGATTTTGAAATATAAGGGGGTTTTTGAGAAATCATATACACCTAATTGGAATGTTGAAATTTTTAGGATATTTAAAATTCAGAATACAAACCCGGTGACCTTTTTATTGAGTGATCTAAATGGGAACCCAGTTAAGGGTGGTTTTTATGAGCCAGAGTTGAAGAAAACTCGATTTCCAGATAGTTATCTGGTTGAGAAAGTACTTAGAAAAAAGGGAAAAGATCCCTTGTTCGCTGGCTCGGTTTCCCGAAATCCGATGACAGCTGGATAAATACATCTGAAATTGTCTAATGAAATAAGTACACAAACAATTTTATGTTTTCTTTTTTATTTATTTCAAATATTTAGGAAAATTTTAATTTTAACTTATTATATATATATATGTCGGAACGTCGTTTCCCTCCGCGGATTCCATTGCGTTTCGGACCGTGCGTTTCCTCGGCTGTGACATGTTTCGCGCTTCGATCAAGAATGCCTCTTTGAATCACAACTCCTCTTTTTGTATGGCACCAATCTAGGTACTCGTCCTCCTCCTAGAATACATATACATTCGTCTGTCTCTTACACATCGTCACGCCGAGGCTACACAAAACAAAAGTATGTTAGGCCTTTACGCAGAAACCGTTTGCGAATACGAACGTCGACTTCTAATTTCCAATTAAATTCCATATTTCCACCAAAGACAAAGAGTAACATCTGCACGACTTCTAATTTCTAGGATTTACATTATAAACGTTATATTTCTTACGAATGAACAAATGCGATTCTTATTACTTAACCGTTCAATTTAATGACCCAAAAATAACGCTTCGACACGGCCTTCCTGACAAATACACGTCCTCGTGTTGTACCTTTTTAAAAAGAATAATAAAAGTTACTTTAAGGTGACGCTCAATCTGCATTGACCATACAAAAAAATCACAAAAAAATATAAAGACGCTGTTCGTCATTTTTATGAATTAAGAGTTATTTATTCATGGGGGGCCTGTGATCTGAGTCGATTCCCAAAGACTATTCTCATCTACTACCAACCCACCCCTTGGGTTCTCAACCGCTACTTGGCATCTTACGCCAACGCATCGGTCTGAGTTGACCCAAGCGAGTGATTGTGTAGACTTCAACATCGAAATCCATCAATGTCACCTCCTAGTTGGAATCCTCCAACTAGCTCTCTACATTACTTGCAACGGCGCTTTGATCATTGGAATCCACCAACTGACTCTCGACATCTCTTTCAACGTCGCTTATTTCATTGGAATCCACCAACTGACTCTAGACATCTCTTTCAACGTCGCTTATTTCATTGGAATCCACCAACTGACTCTAGACATCTCTTTCAACGTCGCTTACCTCATTGGAATCCACCAACTAACTCTCGACATCTCTTTCAACGTCGCTTACTTCATTGGAATCCACCAATAGGTAATCTTCTACTTCCACTTGTACTTCATTGGAATCCACCAATAAGTAATCTACTACTTACCTCTGTGCACCAACAAGTTAGTTATTAAAAAGAGATTTTAAAGTATAGTATCACCTTCAAGTAGTTCTAACACTAAAAACGGGCCTCTAAACTTATTGCCCAGTTTGCTCTGAGGCATACCTCTCTTCGTCAAATTAAACAAATTTCATATTTAGCACTGTTTCCCATATTTCTTTAGAATTTCCTCCTACCAAGTTGAATCGAACTAATCTTCCCTATAACAGATATCCAACATATGAAAAGGGCGAGCTTCTTCTCCGATTATACAACTTATTCACGTACGCTGACTACTCTGCCATCTCTAGGATCGACATCAGGGACAAGAACACACGAGAAAGGCTCTCCTTAAAGACAAAACAAATTATCCAATTGATCCCAAGCACTAGCAATACTTAAACCAAAATACCTTATAATAACAAGATACATAACGCCCATAGATTTGAATCTGCTAGCTAGCATTAAGTTGAGAGCGTTAAAATCTACAAATATAATCCGCTTCTATGTGACGAGTATACACACAGATTAAGCACAGAAAAAAATCACAAAAAAATATAAAGACGCTGTTCGTCATTTTTATGAATTAAGAGTTATTTATTCATGGGGGGCCTGTGATCTGAGTCGATTCCCAAAGACTATTCTCATCTACTACCAACCCACCCCTTGGGTTCAAACTCTATAACAGCACGAAAATATCAAGTATGGCTTTACTCATCTTATATTATAACGGTCATCGCTTAAACAAATAAATAATGAATTCTAAATGCGATCGAATTCTAATTAATGCACTAGTCTTGTCAGAAATCATTTAAGTAAGGAAATGTTAAAGTGCAACTACAGCCGCCACAAAGCAAACTCGATAAATTCTTGTGCACTGAAAATTATTATGATATCGTCCATATAGACTATGACGTATGAATAAGCCAACTCTCCTAAGGCTTTAAATATAGCCTTTTGAAACACGTGTGCGTATAATATTAGCCTGCAATAATTATTTTATCCTGTTTCTCACGATTTCGTTTTCATCTACACCTAGTTTGTATTGCCTTTTGACCGACTTATTTAGATTGATTAATCGAATATTATGGTATGTGGTTGCCACTCTACTTTTAGGAACACGCCTTTAATTAATTCTTTAAAAACACTCAACAAATTCTTATCCACAACACTCAGATCAGTATCAATTTCCGCAAAACTACGATTTTTAGTCAAAGAAGAACAGCTATTTTCTGATACAGTTCCCTTTTTTTTTTTAAATTTAAATTTGTCGATGCACTCCACGAAAAATGATAACTCTAGAACCACAAATATAATAATTTCAAGAGCATACTCGCCAATAATACAGGGATACAGATTTATTTATGAGCGTACACTGTGCTCCGGCATCAAAACAAAATGGGTCTGACTCACCGGATAAAGTCTTAGGGACTACATTACATAAGTTAAACACGCTCTTCTTCTGACTGGGTCTGGATCGGTGATGCACGACGTCCTGGACAAACAGATGCGATGTGTCCTGGGTTTCCACAATGGTAGCAAAAAATTTTCCCCTTTTTCGTATCGATTGGCCGGCTGGAAGTTGTATGCGATCCCTCTGGATTTTTAAAACTGATTTTTCTTGTATGGCAGTCCACGATCTTGTGGCCAATTTTTCCGCAGAAGTGGCACTTAGGTGGTGTTTGCAGACAAGGTTTTTTTGCCACTGGATTCTCCAAAACTATGCGCTCTCCACTATTAACGGATGAAAATGCCTTAAGTTCGTTCTGCAATTCAGCGCGCGTTTTGATGTCCGTAGTGAAGACTGTACGTTGTAGCCTAGTGTCTATTTGAGCTGTATGAGCTGGAACCACTGACAAGGCTATTTGCTCCGTGGTCATTGATTTCCATTTGGTCATCAAAGTAGTTAGCTGACGGCTTCCGTAGACTGATAGGCATTCGCCTGCCTTTGGGTGACCGTTGAGGACTTTAAACACTGTTGCCGAAGTAGTTTCGTTGCCTTCGAATTGTTGCAAAAATAGTTCTTGGAACTGGTTCCAGGTCATGCCAGAATAGATTATTTGGGATAACCAATTAGAAGCGCTGCCCTCAAGCGATTTACTCAATGCTATGAGCAATACGCTTCCAGTCATAGGCCTTTCAGACACTATAAGGTCCACTGTAGAACACCAAGCAGCTGCACTTGCTCCCACTGTATCGGGATTGAACTTTGGTAATGTCACATTGTTCGTTTCAATTCGTCGTGGTTCCGCACTTGTCACCGACTTTAAAACTTCTATCATGCTTCGGTGTTGCATTTCTAGAAGTACACAAACGCGATCACTGTACTCGGTTTGGGGCTGAGGCGATCCCACTTCTGATGTCGGAACGTCGTTTTCCTCCGCGGATTCCATTGCGTTTCAGACCGTGCGTTTCCTCGGCTGTGACATGTTTCGCGCTTCGATCAAGAATGCCTCTTTGAATCACAACTCCTCTTTTTATATGGCACCAATCTAGGTACTCGTCCTCTTCCTAGAATACATATACATTCGTCTGTCTCTTACACATCGTCACGCCGAGGCTACACAAAACAAAAGTATGTTAGGCCTTTACGCAGAAACCGTTTGCGAATACGAACGTCGACTTCTAATTTCCAATTAAATTCCATATTTCCACCAAAGACAAAGAGTAACATCTGCACGACTTCTAATTTCTAGGATTTACATTATAAACGTTATATTTCTTACGAATGAACAAATGCGATTCTTATTACTTAACCGTTCAATTTAATGACGCAAAAATAACGCTTCGACATATATATGTACATTTTTTTTTTTTTTTTTTTTTTTCTTTAATTTGTTCTTTATTTATATGTGGGGGGTATATTACAAGTGGGAGGGGTAGCGTACGGCTAGAAATAGGGACGTAACCTTCGCGGTACGGCCGCAAAGCAATGCTTCGCGAAGGCATGGCCCCCATTAGCCTGCGGCGCTTCTCCTACGGCGTTCCTCTGTCCGAAGCATGGACATCACCGACGCTGCATAATTGCTTACCGCCTGCCAATTGGCATCGCTGGCAAGCATCAAGCCGATCAGATTGTCGGCCTCTATCTGGGCGCCTAGGTTCTCCTCCAGTTGGCTCCTCTCGTACTCAAAACGTCCACAGAAGAACAGCACGTGCTCCGCGGTCTCCTCAGGGCCGTCGGTGCACCAAACGCAGGCAGCGCTGTCCTCATGTCCTCGCTTGTGGAGGTATCCTCGGAAGCAACCGTGTCCGCTCAAGACTTGGGTCAGGTGGAAATTTACCTGCCCATGCTTCCTTCCGACCCACGTATCTATCCTGGGGATGAGTCGATGGGTCCACCGCCCTTTGGTCGATGACTCCCAGCGGGATTGCCACTCCTGTAGGGTGCTGGCCTTTGCTTCGGCGCGGACTAGCTTCTTCTCAGCAGCGGGGAGGGCTCTTCCGTGGAGCCGCCCAAAAATGGTGGCCTGTTCTTTGGCCAGGAGATCCAATGGGGGGGGTCCCGGCTAAGACCAGCGCCGCCTGCTCAGACACCGTGCGGAACGCGCTGCAAATTCGCAGAGCGGCGAGCCGGTGCGTGGAGTTCATGCCCCGGCAGTACGAGGGCGTCGCCATTGCGTGCGCCCAGACAGGGGCCGCGTATAGCAGGGTTGCTCTCGTCACACTAGTCAGGAGCAGTCTGCTACATTGCTTGGGACCACGGCGGTTCATCATGATCCGGGAAAGGGCCTGGAGTGATGTGGCCGCCTTGGAGCTGGCATACGCTAGGTGCTCGCGAAACGAGAGTCTCGTGTCCAGTGATCGTAGCACCCCCGACCCTGATGGATGCGGTCTCGACCTTTTTCCGGCTGCTGATTAGCACGGCTTCGGTTTTTTGGGGCGCTAGTTGCAGACCGACTCTGGACAGCCCCGAGCTGATGGCCTCGACACACGAGTTGCAGGTAGCTTCGACACGTGGAAGTACCTTGCCAACCACCACCACCGCGATGTCGTCTGCGAAGCCCACGAGCTCGGACCGGCCGGGCAAGGGGAGGCGCAGGACTCCGTCGTACATCGCATTCCACAAGAGCGGTGCTAGTACGGATCATTGTGGAACCCCGCAGGAGAGCTCCACCGTTTCCGCGCCGTCGGGAGTGGTAAATTACAACGTGCGGTCCGTGAAGTAGCTGCCCATAACTTTCAGGAGGTATGGGGGGACTCCGAAACTGGATAAAGCCTCCATGATGCAGCTCCATCTCGCCGTGTTGAAGGCGTTGCGGACATCCAGCGTGACGACTAGGCAGTACTCTTTTGAGCCGCCTTTCCACCTCTTGCCGGCTATCGCGGAGCTGGCAATGTCAACCACCTTAGCGATGGCATCCACTGTCGATTTCGCCTCCCGGAAGCCGAACTGGGCCTCCGAGAGGTCGCCAGCAACTCTGATCGCCTCTTCAAGGCGGGTGCCGATTAGGTGCTCCAGTACCTTACCCGCGCCATCAATAAGGCAGATAGGCCTAAAAGATGACGGGTCGTCCGGCGGTTTTCCGGGTTTCGGCAGCAGTACTAGCCTCTGCGACTTCCATCTAGGGGGGAAGGTGCCCTCGGCCAGGCAACTGCTGAACACCTCCGCGAACAGATCGGGCTGAAGGGACAGAGCGAGCTTCAAGGCCCTATTTGGGATGTTGTCGGGGCCTGCGGCCTTCGACGCTCTTACCCTGACCGCCGCCGTCCGTACCTCCAGCGCCGTTACCGGAGCGAATCCTGCCAGGGAGTCTCCGGCATTGGGGAACGGTGGCACGTCCATCCTAGGGAACAGGTGGTCCACTATGCGCTTGGTGAGCTCCGTCGCGAGTGGGGCAAGCTGACCCGAGCAGTTAATGCGCTTAACTACTGTTTTGTAGGCGCTCCCCCACGGGTCGTGGTCCGCCGAGTCGCAGAGTTCCAGGAAGCACTATGATTTGCTCGTCCGGATAGCGGCCTTGAGCGCTCTACGGCAGGCCTGGTACTCCCGCCTTTTGTCCAGGTGGGAGGAGGTGCCATACGATCGCTGGTAACGTCGTCTGGCACGGACGCAGTCACTCCGGGCATCGGCTATCGCCCGGTTCCACCAGAACACCGGCTCGTGATGGCGACTGTGGGGTCTCCTGACCTGCTTGCAGCTGTCGCACACTGCCTTGAGCTGCCTCATGGCTTCCTCTGCCATCTGCGAAGCGCCCCCAGATACCTCCATTCCGGTTGCAAACAGCTGGACATCCAAAGAGTCCGCCCTGTAGCTCGCCTGTTGCGGGTGGGACCGTGTAGCCAACGGCAGGCGGGTGGCCAAGGTCGTGAAGATGGCGGCATGATCGCTGGCTGTGTAAACTTCGCTGAGATCCCATAGGCACTGCGAGGCTTTTGAGCCGCTCACGAATGTGAGGTCGACCACTGAGCCGGCACCGGCCCGGGAGAACGTTCGTTGCCCCCCCGTGTTTAAAAGCGCAATGTCGAGCATCGCTATGGCTTCCAGCAGAGATCTGCCTCTGGCGTTGGTGTATGCGCTGCCCCAGTCCACCGCCCAGGCATTAAAGTCGCCCGCAATCAGAACGGGAAACCTGCCCCTTGCATCGGCTGCCAAGCGGTCCACGCTGTCGCAGAAAGCTTCCAACGAGAGGCTCGGAGCAAGGTAGACACTATATATCCACCAGCTGCCTACCTTCGCCCGGATAAACCCGTTTGAAGCGTACACCTCGGACAGTCGGGTGGCACCTACGCCGCACGTCCAAAGGACGGCTTTCCCCGAGCTGTCGGCTGCCCAGTTGGGGTTGTTCCCGATCTTGTATGGCTCGCTGAGCACTGCCAGGTCCACGCCACACTCCCTCGTTGTCTGCGACAGCAGGTCTTGTGCCGCCGCGCAGTGGTTAAAGTTTAATTGAACCACCTTCATGCCTGCGCTGTAGGGGCCGCTCCGTCCGACGCCATCAGTGGGCAACTGCGGCTGCCAGCCTGATGGTTAACCTCCTTCAGGTTCTTGCTGACGCACCTAAAGCACCTCGCAGGGTTAGTGCACGTTGCAATTTTGTGCCCTGCTTGTCCGCACTTAAAGCAGGACTTGCTTCTGTCCACTGAGCTCGTGCACCTGCTGGCGATATGGCCCACCTCCAAGCATTTAAAGCATTTCGGGCGCGAATCCAATTCCTTGATCGGGCACTTGCACCACCCGATCTTCACCTTGCCCAGCGATGTGAGCAGGGTCGCCTTGCTGGTCGGCACCGAGACCGTCGCAGTCTGCGTCTTAAAGCGACCGACTCTGAAGCTCCTGACATTCACCAAGTTGATCGGGAGTCCCGATTGCTCAGAGAGCGCTTCCGCGAGCTCCTCTCCGGAGGCTAGCTCGTCCAAATCGCGCACCACGAATAGCGACTGGGGTGTGGCTGCACGGATGGAGATTCTGTCCCCCAGCACACTGCCGATATCTTCCATGAGCTTCTCGGCATCATGGTCTTCGCCTGATAGCTCCAACAGTAGGTCCCCTTTGGCAGTCCTCCTGGTCGAGGTGACCTTCTCTGCTATAGCCCTCATCCTGGCGTCCTGGGAGCGAGTCACCAGGCACAGAATCTCGCCGTAGGAAGATTCCGCCGAGGGTCTGAGAATCAAAGCGTCTCTTCTCTTCCGCCTGCGACGGTCAGACTGTTTTCTCCGAATTTCTCCGGCTGGACCCTTCCGAGACGATGGCACGTTTAAGGCATCTCTGGGGTTTCTCCCAGTCACGGGGCGCTGCGTCCCGGCTGCCACCCGTTCCTTACGCACGCCTGCACCAGTCACCGCTGCGTAGCTCGGCTTCGCGGATTTGGCCAGGGGCATGGGAGACGTTTGGCTACTCTTCTCCGACGAGGTGCCATTCGGGGGACGCCTCGGGGTCACTTGGCAGCTCCGTTCCGTAGTCTCCGAGACATGGGGAGCACCGTAACTAACCGCCTGCTGCTGAACTGCCAGTTGCAGCTCCTTGAGTCTGGCGAGAGAGTTCCTCATTGACATGTTGACACTCCTCGCCTTCTGGTCTTTTACCTTCATGAGAAGGTCGTCCAGAATAGCACCCATCTCGTCGATTTGGGACGCTATGGATTTTGCCCTTTTTGTTGGGTGCGCACGGCCCGTTGGGCTTGGAGTGTCCCTAGCCCTTTTCGGGGTAGCGGAGTCTGCCTCCGCCCCGCTTCCTAAGGGATTTGGGATTGGCATCGGTGCTGGCGCTGGCGTCGGGGGGACGCCACCGGCGGGCGTTCGCTTGAGCCTTGAGCCTTTTTGGAAGGCCTTTAGCTCAGAGTCGCTGCTGATGATTGCACTTGTCGCGTTTAATGGGGCGTCGGCCAAGTGGGCCGCCGGCGCTGCCATGGTGGGTGGAATGGTAGTTAGGGCCTCCAGAATCCTTGCCCTAGCCGCGGAATTTACCGCGGGTGGATTTCCACCTGAGTGGTTGCCACCTGGAGTACTAGTGTTGTTACCAGACATTCCTTTTGTTAGTGCAGCAATTCACCCTGCTGCCGGGTTGCGTTTTATACCTCCCGCCAGGTTATATAGACTGCCGACCGATACGGTACAGACGCAGACCAAACCGCCGGCCATTTTGGCGCAGACGCGGTGTGGATTTTTTATGGAGGTCGTCGCTATATGGGTCTGCCGGCCACTGTGGCGCAGGCGCAGACCGCTCGGCCGCCCAAAGAGGGACAGACGCTGAGCGTAGCGATCGTGGCTTGAGTTGCACAGTGGGGGCTTCCAACGGAGGCCGAGGGTTTCTCCCCGACTTAACCGATGGGGGTTATACCGCCCCGTCTCGGTCGCCAGAGCCCCGCTTCTAGGTGTACCGCTTCGCGGAGGGGATGGCATTTGGTCTGCTCCGTGACCTTTACCACCTCTTAGGCCACCGGCGTGCTGGGAGGGAGTTTCACGTCCGAAACCTACCTCCTTGCCACAGGATCGGAGCAGCAGCCCAAAACAGTATGCTACCGTCGATGCTGCCTTTCCGCATGTACGTGACGTAGCGAGTAGCTTTGGTCAGCCTACTCATTTACGTTCACCAGCGCCCCCTGTCGGTCAAGCGCCTACCGGAGCTTACCGGTGAGAGCTTCAGTGATACGGAAAATGTAACCTTACGTGGTTACTCCACTTCCGAGCACTGGCCCGACAGCTGACCTGGCGATCAGCTGGCATGATATGCCATTTCGAGCAGGTCGCCACCTTGGTAAGAGTAAATTACCATCACGAAGGAAGAGAAAGTAGGAGCAAGCCCCTGGAGAGAGGTGCCCCCCCACTCACCCCTATCGCCGCCAAGGTGGCCAGCGTCTGGAAGCTCTGGATTCTCCTGAGGGCGGTACCGAAGTCCGAGGTTTCCGAAACGCGCAGGTAAGTACGGCCTGGCGTTCAGTGGACCTTCACACACACTCACGAATCACTACCGTCCTAGGTTTGGCAGTTTAAACGCCTTCCCGGAGGAGCACCCGGGAAACGCAACCTCACCGTTCAGCGCGCGCACAACGAGCTCATCTTTATATGTACATTAGATTTAATTTATTTGTAAATCATATAATTTATTGATATGTATTAATTTCATGTCCTCTAGACCTAAACATGTACATGCTATCACTTTCTTGCTGTCCTGTAAACAAACAATTTTTGTAATTGTTGAACGTAATTTTTTCTAAGGCACTCCGTTTCACGCCTTTATTCCTTTTTACACATTTCCATTTTACACATTGGCTGACTACCTGCACCCGCCACAGTGTACGCATACATTTTTGAGCGAAGACCCACAAACTCACGCATTGACCTACCCTGCAGTTCATCTTTAAAGAAACCTAATCTTTTTTTGTTACACTGCTGAAAATTGTATTGCTTAGCAATAGCATCTGGATATTCAGAAGTGTCGAATTTTGAGGGAACATCAGACCGAATATCGCTATACAAATCTTCTGTCTTTATGGAATATATGAAGGAATCTGTATCCATGTAATTTAATTTCAGTGTATCTTGGAATTTGGGTTTCATGTATGCATAATGGAAATCATACATCTTCCATTTTGATAGCTCCAACACAACGAAACCCAAGTATGTTGGTTTATTGCAAGCGTTATGTAATCTTTTCATTTGGATTGCATACATATTTTCAGTGAACTTTGTTGCACTGTGAAAATTTGATCTGGCTATCAAGTCCCTTGCACATAATCTTGGGCGCCCACCTTTCGGACCTACAGGTGGGGCCTCCCATTCCGTAACTAGACGAATATCCTTGTGCTTTAAGCTGCTCTCCATTGTCTTTCCATAGACTGAGTTGTTTAAAAGCTTAAAAAAGTCTTTCTCAAAATTACTTTTAGCCCTAGTCATGGTTTTTGCTTAAATTGAAGGATTGCACGAATTTTTTCTATCTCCAAACCATTTTTAATAGCCTGCTGTAAAACTTTATAGTGTATGATATATTTTTTTTAATCACACAAATCGGCTATTAGTTTAGGAGTTTTAGAGTTTCTTGAAGGAAGTCTGTTTGCGGGGCAAAAAGGCAAGTCATTGTGTATATCATGAAGCGAGTATGGATATTTCAAATCTACTTCTAGAATATATCCATACTCGCTACTTTCAGAAATAGATTTTATGTCAAATAAATCTATTTCTGGTTCTTCTAGCCATTTAAAATCCCCATAAGGCAGTGCCTCAGACATTGCCCATCCATAAAAATTATTGGCATCAACATACATCAAGTACTCTGATTCCTTTGAAGGATCAAAATCTTCAAGGTATTTATGGTTTGCCCTTGTATATCTATGAGTACTTTGAACTAGACCCCCTCGAATTCCAGACTGAATAAACGTTATCATGTCAATATCAGTGAGCAATTCGAGGGATATTTCTGTTGTTTTTAGCATCGCATCCCATGACAAACCCGGAGTTGTGTAATAGTGGGCGGGGTCGAGCTCATAAATAGACAAACAAATAGCCCTAAAATTCTCGAAAATATCTGTGAGCAGCAAAACATCTGTTTTCAGATATAACTCCATGTAATCCTTAAGTGTTTGACACTTGAAGTGGTTCCAAACCTGAACCGCATGCAGGTAGTCAGCCTCAGAACATTCTATGTCTGTTAAATGACTGCAAAATGCACTCCTTGAGGGTAGAGAAGTTTCCGACAACTTCTTTTCAGAATCTAGATATTCATAGGGGAAAACTCCTTTCCTACGAAGTAAACTGAAATCTAGTGTATTTGGAAATTGATTTCGAAGAACCTTGAAATCCCCTTCATTTAAATTTCCTGCAAGTGTGTCTAAGCTAGAGGACATGAAACGAAACGTGTC
The DNA here is from genome assembly GCA_018151655.1 of Drosophila bocqueti. Lineage (NCBI taxonomy): Eukaryota > Metazoa > Arthropoda > Insecta > Diptera > Drosophilidae > Drosophila > Drosophila bocqueti. The sequence continues at coordinate 1,361,061 of JAECXF010000081.1, forward strand.
TAAAAATCTAATTTCTAACTTATTTTTTCCCACAGTGATATATTTGGATAATGAAACATATAATTCCTTATTCAAAGGAATTATTTTAATTTCCCCATCAATGTCCCCAAGATTTTTTACGAAAAGATGGAGGTCATATTTTGATAAGTTGTGGAAGAAAACAGGTATAAAATCTCCTGTCCTATATTTTATGTTACAGTCACTATGTGCTGCGCCACGAAATTGACCTGTAAAATGACAGTGATCTCTCACTCTGTCATTACCTAAAATTCCCTTACATATATGGCAATTAAGTGCCTCATCAAAATCGTAGGAGTCCTGTGTACTCATTTGAATTGGAACTACATGAGTCATGTACTTTTCATAAATAGCAGACAAATCGGATATAATTGAATCAACAAAAGTGCGCCCGATATCTAACCCAGTCTTTGTTACATATTTATCAAGTGTTGAGTCAAAGGAACACTTGATATAATATGCAAAGGCTATTGGTTTATGCTTATTTACTATTTTGGTTTTTTGACTTACATCTATCGATGCACGATCAAGTATGCACTCGAAGTCAGCATACACTGCAAATGGGACCTCCAGCTGGCGATGAATATTTTTGAATTTCAGCTCTGTTTCTCCTTCCTTGGGCAGTTGAATCACGATCTTGCCGCATCTTTCTTCATGACGTTTGGCTCTTGCCAAACTTGATGAATAACCGAGGCATATGCCACAGAACAAACGGCTATTTCCAGTTTTTCCCAATTGAGACGATAAAAGGCTGCAATAAAAAGATAATAAATTTAATAAGTAAATTTGATACGAAATAAATATATATTATTATTTTTGTTTTATTTTATGTTTTTGTTTCTTTGATTTTATAGATGCTTACCGGGACATATTTTTAATCCAGACATAATGTCCATGTAGATTGGTGTATGAGGTACAACAAATTTATATGGTGTTTCCTTTTCGCTCCAGTTAAGAAAAGAGGCCCGGTAACATTGTCCTTTTCATCTTCATATAGATGTACATTTACGCTGATGTGTTGATTTTTCTCTATGAAACGATTTATTTCTTTCAGCTGGATTGGAAACGATATTCCTGAGAAGTCCACTGTAATCCCGTTGCTGGTTTGGATGATTGGAGATTTAATATCCACTCCATATGCATTGCAGCGTTGTCCCTTTTCTTTTGGGTCAAGTGCTGAGATAATCGCCCACTTGAAGCAGTAAGCATCATTGTTTTGAACATTGATGCATGCTTTCCGGTTTTTCAGGGGTGTGGGTAGCTCGAAATACTCTGATCCTTTTAGAGGAACACATTGAAACATGTTCAATTCAACTCTAATTATTTCAGTTAGTGTCCACCCACTTCCTGCTTCTTGGAATTCATCCATTTTTGTTATTATATCCGTTGTGTGGGCATCGTATAATTCCATTAAATCAGTCGATATCGTAGCCAGAGACATCTTGCTCTGGAACGATTTTACTTCCACATGAATTTCCTCATCCTTCATCAAAATGTATTCCGCAAATAGCTCGAAATTTATTTTTGATGAGATATGAGTGGATAGGACTCTTTCAATATGAGGGAGCAGCGCTTGACCCGCTTCATTTAGGAATTCACGCGGAATCCTAAGAGCTGCTCCCTCGTTCATGTACATATATTGAAGAATACGTCCCTTGAAGCCGTCGGTAATTTGCTTAATTTGGCCATTTACAGGTTTGACCGCAGCATATTTATGTTTATCCGTCCGAACATGGTGATGCCATTTGGTATTGGCAGGAAGTTGTTCCTGACAGAAGTTGCAGAAAATTCCATTCGCGTTCTTGATGATGTTGATGTTCATGTTGTTGGCGTTCATTTTGCTTTTGATTTGTTTTGGTTTTTAGTTTATTTAAATTTGTTTTAAATTTGAGTTTTTGTTTTTAACTAAAACAAATTTGTTTTAAATTTGGGTTTTTGTTTTTCACTAAAGCTCAGGCTTGTGAACTTTTGAAATTTTTAAATTATTTGATTTTAAAAACTTAATTTGCACTTGTGTTTTTTGGGATTTTAAATTTCACTGAAACTGAGGAATACTCCGAATTGTTTGAATAGCAAACTAGAATTGATTCTTAAGACTCAGTTAGTCTATGTGGAGAGGCAAAAAAATCCTAAAAACACAAACATTTGGGAATCCCTTCACATTTTTCCCACCCTTTTTTATCCTTTTTGAAGCATGTTCTGAGTTCGTTGAGAAACCGTTACAAGTGTATCCGTTTACCCAACTCCCACACACTGGGAAACCGTTACAAGTGTATCCATTTACCCAACCCCACACACTCCTAGTTGCGTTGACTAATTCAACGTATGTGGAGAGAGAGTTGGGAAAATCACACACTGACCCTTTCAAGGATCGTTGGTGAGCATCCTTCCTAGGAATTCAGCTCGCTTCTTCAATTACACACCTTCCCTTTGACTCTGAATTGCTCGTGAACGTACACGTGCGAGGCAGGATCGCTGCGGCGCGGGATCGCTCGTGTGCGGTGCGGGACCGCTGCGGTGCACCCTTCTCCATTACACTCCCTCCCTTTTTTAAGTGGAGGGTCGTGGGTGAACGAGTACATGCGCCTGATAAACATACACGTGCGGGACAGGATCACTCACGATCGTGGGAACCCTTGAACACTTGTTTCTCAAGTGTCCTTTTACATGCTGTGACCCTAATTTATTCCATCTTTATTACCCCCCTCGGTTGACAGGTTGACATCTTACCCTCATTAATTGCATTTTTTATTACATAATTTTGACAGCTAACCCATTAAATGCATTTTATTACCCTTGCCGACATCAAAGGTCCCGAAAATAGCGTTATTATACTACTTACATCATCCAGCATCTCGATGAGCTTTTGGCACTCACCGGTACTCAGCTACCACTCTCCCCCTCTGGATCGAGCTCTACTATCGCCGAACTCATTAATGCTGGGAATAATAGCTTTCGCTGATAAATACTCTTGTTTTACTGTCCCTATATTATTTGTTAGTTTTAAGCAATTTCTATATTATCTTTTAGTAATTATTATTGTTCGTATAGGAGGTTATTCTACGTTTTCTGTGTGTGTTAGGTTCGTGCCGTTAAATTTTTGGTTATTTTATTTAATAATTCGTTTTCGCAGACATGGCAAATTTAAATAGCTTTGCGATGTTCGTATTCTGAGCAAGAGGAAGGATGGTCTTAAAATATGTCACATAAATGCTCAGGGTCTGTGTAACAAAATGGAAGAGTTTAGATACTTATTCATTAATTCGAATGTTGACATTATATGCGTTTCAGAGACTTGGTTTGTTGTAACCTCAAATAGTCAACTATATGAATGCTCTGGTTATAATCTGTACCGCTCGGATCGTGAAGGGCATGCAGGAGGTGTGGCAATATATATAAAATCGAATATTAAATGCAAATTAGTTAGTAAACAACAGGCTGATGATCCCATTGAATATATTTTCCTGGAAGTAGTTAGTTTAAGATGTAGCAGATCTAGGACATTAATTAGTTGCATGTATAGACCCAACAAATTGACTAATTACTCGACCATTATCAATTCGTTAGCAAGCCTTTCCTATAGATACACTGACATAATTTTGGCCGGCGACCTTATTAGTAACATCTTGGACGAGAGCAACTTACGAGACGATATTGAATCTTTAGGGGTACAAATTGTAAATTCTGTGATACCAACACATTACACAAGTACGGTGAACACCTTGCTTGATGTATTGTTTGTTGACGATAATGACAAAATTCTCCTTTATGACCAAGTCGCTGTGCCGAATTTCTCAAAACATGACCTCATATTCTTGACCTATAATGTTCAAATAGACCGCACTGAGAAAACCTTTAAGTATAGAGACTTTAGAAATATTGACTATGATAAGTTAGAATATGACGTCTGCCACTGTGATTGGAATAGCATCTTTATTCTACCATCGACCGAAGCTCAATTGAACCATCTGAACGCTAACATTGACTATCTATATAACAGACATGTACCTATTAGGGAAAAGCGGGTTAAGAACTCTACAAATCCATGGTTCAATAATGAAATTAAGAGGGCTATAAACAAAAGAGATAGGGCATATGCGCATTGGAGGCGATATAAGACTGCTCATTTGTTTGGCCTGTTCAAAACTGAAAGGGCGCGTGTAAACAAATTGATCCAGGACACTAAAATTGCTTATATCAGCGCTAAGCTTACCAGTACAAACAGTTCTAGGCAGGTATGGAAAGAAATAAAAAACTTGGGAGTTGGCAATACAAAATCTGTGATAAATACTGACGTTAATGTGGACGATCTTAATGACAAGTTTTTGCAAACTAATGTACCTGAATGTAGTTATAATTCGTATCTGTTCGCTGAGTCCCCTTATGTAGTACTAATCGTTTTGAATTAGCTTGTGTAAGTCAATGTGATGTGTTAGAAGCTATTTTGAATACTAAATCGAATGCAATTGGGCTTGATGAACTGCATCCGAAATTTATAAAACTAATACTTGGAAAGATATTGCTTTATATCACGCATATCTCTAACACGGCAATAACCACTTCGACTTTTCCTGAATCTTGGAAAATTAGAAAAATTATGCCAATTCCTAAAGCAAACGACGAATTTAGACCAATTTCAATACTCTCATATTTATCAAAAATTTTCGAAAAACTATTGGCTGGACAAATAAATCGTTTCTTGGCCAATAACAATCTGTTGAACAATAACCAATCTGGCTTCCGCCAAAAACGAAGCTGCACGTCAGCAGTTGTAAAAATAGTAGAGGATATTCGCCAAGAAATGGATCAAAATAAGGCTACATTATTAACCTGCTAGATTTTAGCAAGGCATTTGATACTGTAAATCATGACATTTTATTAACAAAACTGCAGCGAATGTTTAATTTTTCCACAACTGCTGTGAAACTTATTAAAGCGTATATCACTGATAGAAGGCAAGCTGTTGTTGTTGGGAACAAAATATCAGGACTTCGGGTCACCACTCGTGGTGTACCACAAGGATCAGTTTTAGGGCCTTTATTGTTTACAGTCTATGTTAATGACCTGCCAAATGTTTTGTCTATGTGTAATGTCCATATGTATGCAGATGATGTTCAGATGTATATCAGTCGTCCGTTAAGTCAAGTTAATGAATGTATAAATGTATGTAATATTGACCTGTTAAATGTAAACAATTGGGCTAAGAAGAAGTGTCTTGTTATATACAAGAAGAGCATTCAAGCGGACCATTTACAGAAGCTGCGATTGGGAGACTTAAATTTAGAATACGTAGATAAGGCTAGTAACTTAGGCTTTTTCTTCAATAAGACACTGTCTTGGAATGACCATTTCAATGTAGTTACAGGAAGAACATATGGAATGTTGCGGCAACTTTACATTACGCAGTCTGTGATCCCGACAAATATTCGACTATTAATTGCCAAAACTCTAGTCATACCATCACTGTTTTACGGGATTGAAGTATTTGGTAACTGTGATGCCATAAGCCAGCAAAAGATAAAAGTAACGTTTAACAATGTTGCACGATATGTCTACAATTTGGGAAGAATGGACCAAGTAACAGTGAGCTCGAACAAAATTTTTAATTTAAATGTTCGAACATGGATAGACTTCAGAATTTTATTATTTCTCCACAAAATTGTAGTAACAAAGCAACCTGACTATTTATTTGATTTTATTAGATTTTCTTCCTCACAACGGACAAACAATATTATTAGTATACGCACAAGACTTGCAAGCTCTGATAGACAGTTTCTAATTTATGCCATTAAACTGTGGAACCAATTACCGAATAAAATAAAGTTAATAAGAGGCACATCACAATTCGAAAACAAACTCAAAACGAATCTTTCCACACACACATAAAACATATATATAACAAACGCAAGAAATTTAAAATAAATATGTAACAATCACTAGAAACTTAAGAAATATATGTTAGTATTAAGTTAGTAATATTTCATTTTGTGACTGGTGCATTAACTTAAAAGTTTTATACTTGTAGCGCCAGGATATTAAATAAATAAATCTAAATATAAATCTAAATCTAAATCTAAAATCAAGGGTATCAGGAGGATAGGACTAACGGTGCGAGCACAGGCCCGACCATGATACAATTAGAAAGGTAGTCCAGTCAGATTTTGACAGGCACTGAAATGAACTGAGAGGCACTGAAATGAACTGACAAATATTAACCCTTAACTGGCCTTTGTAGTTCAAACTAGCCTACTAGATATCAAAGAGGTGAATTTTGTTTTTTATAGTTTTATTTTTAACAATTTAGAATGTCCATCAGGCGCTGTTTTTGTTTTTTAACATGAATTATTCTATTTAAGTTCTTAATTCTAAAATAAATTCTAATCTTAAAATAAAATGACTTAATATCTAAATTGATATTAATATTTTCCGCCGCGTTTAACAATGTTTGTTTCACATTTTTTGTCAAATTAAACTGTTCCTTTGCATAATAAAGGAATACAGCTTCTAATTGTTTTATTTCCTCTATAAATTTAGCCGAGGGTTTATTTAGGCATCCATAGCTAATCTCATCCACATAAGAAAATGAAAGACTTTGAGATGATTGATTTTTGAGCCGTAATTTCCTTATTACGTATCCAGCTATATACTCAATTGCGTCTTCTGTCAGTTCACCAATTTCATTGTCAGAAGATGCCAAATCTAAAGTGAAATCTGTCTCCATATCATTTTCATCATTTTCATTATTGTTGCTTGCATTTTTTAGGTTTAACCAATTACCACTGTCTTGTTCCACTTTTAACTTATCTGCTAAAATTTCGGTGTTCTTGGCTAAATAAAAAGTAAACATTATAAATAAATAATAATTTTTAAATAATAAACATAAAGGACGAACCACAAAGCATAACTAGCAACAAACACAGAGCAATTCTGCAACATAAAACTAACTATATTATTTTTAAATGACAATTATTATTTTTAAAATAAATGATTAGTTTGTTGTCTTAAATTTGTCATACCCGTTATATATTTTCTTAGCCTATACTTAAATTGAAGTGGAGTCGGATGGTCGAACAGTCCACCTTTGGAACGCATGATTTCTTGATGCCGCGAACGATAGCCAGTTGAACATAATTGCTTGGCTCGTATACCACGTCCGCGGAACTATCATATTCGAAAGCAGCTGTCACTTTCATCTCGTCAAAAGCCAACACGCACAGTTTATTAACTTCATCCATATCCTCATTTTGCATCAGGTCAATAACGAAATCCAGGGTACCCGTCTGTATGTTCACATCGGACAACCAATTATATAATGTCGAACGACTGGGCAAAGGAAATCCCTTTTTATATAAGTGATTGTACGGGGCATGAAGACAAATGGCCGCTGATATGTCGCATGCATTGAATTTAGTTCTTTTTCCACCAGTTTTCAAAATTTTAATTTGGGTCTCGGTGAAAATTTTTTCCTAATGACTCTTCCAATTTTCGAAACTCATCAAGCTGCTGGCGTAAGTCATAAATTTCTTTGTCCTTGTCATCCAATTTTTGCCTCAGGCTCCGGTTTTCCATAAAAATGTCACACTCTTGCGCCCTACATTATTGTTTTCAAATATATATTCAATGCAACTAATAGTAAATACTTTCTCACAGTAAACTTACTCTGTTTGCATGGAAGAATTGGCGTAGCCTTTTTTTACAAATTCTGGTTCTTCGGGTTCATCTGGGTCTTTTACCGGAACGGCATCGGAATTTTGTCGCATTCTTTTACGTGGCTTCCCATTTTTACATAAGGAGCTAAACTAGGAAGCTTTCAAATGCGTTGCGCATATTCTTGAGCTTGCTGTCAGGCTACAGCCTAGCGACTGCTCCCACAACTTTCTTTTTCCCTCACATTGCGGTGCTGTCAATAAAGCCACTCCAAGTACATGTTTGCGGCAAGTAGAACAATATGCCAAGTTGAACAAGGGTTAACAAATTTTAATTTAACAAAATCGTTCTAGCACAACCTTCCCTTCAAAAATCAAACATCTACTGATTTCAGTGCCTGACGAGAGAGCGACAAGTGCTCACTGGACTACCGTTCTAATTGTATCATGACCCAATATATCTTGCACATTAGGAATTTTGTCTCGAATCATTCGGTTGAACATTAGTTCGGAAGGGGAAGCCCTGTCGTGCTATGTGGCGTGCCATAGTGCATTAACATGAAATCCTGGATTGGTTGTTGCAGATTGGTTTTGTTAAAATGGACAATTTGAACCCTCTTTACTAAGGATCGATTCATATTTTCAACCTCACCATTCGTTTGAGGCCAATATGGAGGGGTCCTTATTAATTGAATGTCATTCGTGTTACAGTATTCTTCGAAAATCTTACTAATATGTTATCTCCCTTTATCGGTCCGGAGATATTTTGGAAAACCTAATCGACAAAATATTTCTTTCATGGCCCCAATTATTGATTCCGATGATATTGACAGTAAACATTTTATTTTCATATACCTGGAAAAATAGTCGATAAACACTAAAACGTATTTACCGTTTGGAAGTTGACCTAATAGATCACTAGCTATGGAATTCCATGGGCTTGTTGGAAAAGCTGTTCTTTGATCCGGTGCTGGACGTGGCGTTTGAGAAACAACCATGCAATCTTTGCATGCCTTTACAAAATTTTCAGCATCTCGATCGATGTGAGGCCACCACACTTTTATTCTCAATCGACGCTTCATGGCCGACTCACGAGTTCATGAGCTAATTCTTAAACTCTATTGCGCAGTCCTTTTGGGATGATTAGCCGTGTGCCCCTCAATAAAATTTTTCCAAGCATTGAAAGTTCGAAACGAAATGAGTAGAATCTGTTATATGTGCCAGCCTCCCAGAAGTTTGCATCCAAACAGGTCATTGCGTCCACGATTTCCTCATCTGCAGCGCTCTCCCGAGCAATTTCCGATATGTTCAATGATGTAGGGACAGTGTATTCAATAACCCGAAACACATTATGCTCAGTTAACTGCCAGCTGAAATTTGTTGGTGACAACTCGCACAGTCGGGATAGGGCATCCGAAATGTTTTCCTTGGCCGCTTTGTAGATGACCTTGAATTTAAAAGCTTGTAGGCGTAAAAGCCATCGCTCAATTCAAGCTGGAGGTTTTGAAGTAGGCTTAAAGATGGTTTCTAACGTATTGGTTTCTAACGTCTAACGTCAAATTCCAACCCGGCTAAATAAAAAATAACTTTTCGACGGCCCACACTAGGGCCAGACTTTCTTTCTCAGTCTGAGAGTACCGTTTTTCTACGTCTGATAGACTTGCAAACGAAACAATCTTTGGATCGCCGGTGGTGTCAAATTGCAAAAGTACAGCTCCTAGCGCAACTGGACTGACATCTGCTATTAAACGTGTTCTATTGTTTGGATCGAAATATGATAAGCTCAGAATTTTCGCCAAATGGAGCTTTAGATCTTCAAAAGCCTTTGTTTCTGTCTCGCCCCAGTTAAATTTGCTTTCTTTTTTTAGCAATCTCCTAAGTGGTTCTGTACGACTGGCCAGGTCGGGAATGAATTTGCCAACGTATGTAACAAGTCCTAAGAAACTTCGGGTTTCCTCTTTGTTTTTGGGGTCTCTAAATGAGAGAATCGTTGTCACCTTTTCCGGATCTACCTCAATGCCATTGTCTGATAAGATGTGTCCTAAGAACTTAACTTGCTGTGTTTTCCATACACATTTTTCCTCATTCAAAGTTACATTGTTTACATTAAGAACATCTTTGACTTTTTGTACTGCATCGTCATGATCTTTTCCGTTCTTCCCAAAGCTAATAATGTCGTCGATATAGTTTAATACATTTTTGCATGTTGATAAAATTTCCTCGAGTCTCCTCTGGAAAATTTCAGAAGCCGAGTTAACGCCAAACATTAATCTTTTGTATCTGAATAACCCGATTGGGGTAATGAACGTGGTAATATACCGGCTGGATTCCTCTAGCTCCAACTGATGATAGGCAGTTTTTTGGTCTAATCGTGTGAAGTACTTTGCTCCTCTTAATTTCGTCATAAATGTCTCAAATGCAGGCAGTGGATAATTCTTTCTTAGGATTGCCTTATTAGCGAGCCTCATGTCTATGCAATCCTTATGTCCCCATTCTCTTTGAATACTATGACCATAGGTGATATCCAAGGGGAATGACCTATTACTGGCTCAATAATATCAAGACCGACAGCTTCTTCCAATTTCGCAATTACTTTGTCCTCAAGTGCAACTGGTATCCTTTTATTGGTTGCTGAATCGGTTTGATGGTTGCATCGATTGATAGTTTTACCATCTGTCCCTTCCATTTTGGAAACGGAGTCAGATTTTCAATTTTCTTCACTTCGAGTCCTAGACGTAAGACATTTAGTTTGAGTGCCGTATCCTTTCCCAGTAATGATTGTTTTTCGTTTTTTATCACAAAAAATGAAGCAAATACCTCAGGGTTTAAGCCAAATGATATGGGGACTTCAAACACACAAACTACGTGCAGCAAATCGTGTGAAGCTAACCTCTAAATTTATTCGTTGAATTTGGTCGAACGTTAAATACTTCTGCCTTTCCCCTTTGGAGACAAGACCAGTCTTTCGGAGTTATTAGATTGAATCGAGAACCTGAATCCATTACCAATAAGAGTTCGCGCCCACCAACCTGACATTTAATAAGTTCATCTTCGTCGTCGCTGTGGATCCTAAAACAATTCCCTCCGGGTTTCAGATCGCTTTCCCCCTCTACCCAACGCATCTTGCTGCGTTGATATTTAGCAGAGTCAAACTGGTCCTGAGGTCTCTCACGCTTCAAATTTGTTCTGCACTTGGCATCAAAATGGCCAATCCGTGTGCACTTGCTGCATTTTTGGTTTTTGGCTGGACATGCCGAACTATTGCTACCATGGCCTTTGCGACCACATCTGCCACATTCCAAGGATCTATTTGAGTTTATATGCCCTGTTGAGATTTTCCTTACTCCTTCAATTTCTGCATTCTTTATTATTTCAGATCGCATAATTTCCGACTGCTTATTAATTTCTTCATCCACTTGACAGGCATCTTTCATTTGTGATAGAGTGTATTGTAGCATATTTACCCTACCAATGCATTATAGCTTAGGGTATAACTTCGCGTTTATACATTGTGACATTTTGTCACAATAAATATAAATATACAAATACAAAAAAGACCACCAACAACAACATAAGCATTCCAGCACCCAAGCAATACGATCCAACGCTTATACATAAGCCGATAGTGGAGCGTGAGAATGCTGAGCATGTACTTTGCAGCTCAAGTGGTCAAGCCATACATAACATATGCATGCCTTCCGCATACACATGTATATGTATAAATGTAATTGCAAAAGAAATAGATATAAGCATTGTATGTGCGGGTTAGCTGAACCCAAAATCAGCTCATACAATTCATTCAATAAATGGAAGCGAGAATGAACGGATCGTTCTTCTCTAATTAAAGCAAATATTCTGAAGCAGTTCTTTACTACATTTCTATATGGCGACCGTGACAAAGGAGCCACAAAAAACAAAATAAGAATGTGGAAAAATTCGGAGTTCTTCTGACTGTGTGGACGGACGATCAAAAATTTGCAAACGTCAGACCGCATAATTAAAAGTGTTTTCGCGCTTCATTTTTCGGAAGTAAAACCAACAGTAAATCAACATGACTGATGTGGCTGAGCAAAAGAACTAGACCCCCGCGGGGTTCCCGCGGGGGCCCCGTTGTGGGGAAAATCGCCGCCTGACCATCGGACTTCGGATCCAAAGAGTCCAGGCTCTACCTGGACCATCCAAATAAAAGCCACCTAGGACATCCTACTCCCGGCATCAGTGGCCGAGAACATCTGTGAGGCAGATGATAAATAGCCTGTGCGAGGACCAGCTCCGGCACCGCCTGAGCCCATAGGCCCAGGTCAGCAGCAGCAGAAACCGAGTGCGGGAGGCAACCCGCCGCCTGCACCTTCGAGGGAACGTCAGCGTGCCAGCCCGGCGACGCCCAGCTGACGTAAGGAAGAGTTGCAGCCAAACAGCATGCCAGCCCGGCAACAGCAGCACCGGACCAGCCGAATATAACTATTTTTTTTTTGTTGCCCTGCGTGGCACACCAAAGAATCGATGCACTGCGCTGCATACTAATTTTAAACGACACATTGTAACATTGAGCGGAATTTTTCTGCCCGATGAGCAGTATGGCCCGTAAAGCCATACGAAATAATAGGTAGGACTATTGTAATATTAAATTCCTCCCCGCTACACAGTTGATAAATGAGAACAAATTTATAAAAAAAAAAATAGGTTTTTGTGAAATGACAATAATTGTTATTATCTACACAGTGGTTAAATGAGAAAAAATTTATTAAAAAAATAGGTTTTTGTGAAATGACAATAATTGTTATTATCTACATTTTCATTTTTAATTTTCTTCATTAAATATAAAAAAAAATAAATCTTTTTACTTTTATTTTTGATTTTCGGGAAGAAAATAGAACAACTCACTTTTCTTTTAATGTTTCGTTGAATATATAAAATCATATAATGGGATGGTTTAGCGATAAAAGCGAGGCAAAAGATAATACTGCCAATGTAGTTAATAATGTAAAAATAATAGATCACAGTGATGACATAAATTCACTGCGGATCTTATTATTGATCATAACAGAAGTGTTAGTTTTGCAATTTTTGCTTACAATTTATGTTAAGCACAACAAAATCATTAAAAGGAGATATAGTAGAAATAGGGCAGATCAGATTTAAACAAAAAATAAATAAATATGAATAGGAAATTCCATTATAAGAATGGAATGGAGCAAATAGCGAAACGAATAGACGAATTTCGCTTCAAATTTGATAAATCTTATAAATGCATAAATAAAGATGCATTTATAAAAACAGAAACTTTAAAAAACCACACAGAAATTGTAGTAAGGGAATATAATAATATAGTTAACTTAGTTAACAACTATAAAAATAGGCTCACACCTGAGCACTGCAACAAATGTTTAAGGGTAATAAAATCCCTAAGCACAAGATTAAATAATATTAGGGGAAGAAGACATATTCCGATTAACGTGTCAGAAAGTCTGGAATTCGATCCCGACCATTTCAAAGAACTAGACAAATCTATTCAACCAAGCGACGCTGAATCCGATAGTGACATTGAAACACTAGAAAGAAGCGATCAAATTGAATATAAGCCAGAAACAATAACAATTTCCGAAATGGCACAGACAGTGACAGAATTTATCAAGCTAGCCACGAAAATTTACAAAGTTTTTTAGATGCTCTAGGTTTATTAGACACCTTAAAAGGCACGCATGAAACGACAGCGATAAGCCTTATAAAAACTAAACTTAAAGGCCATGCTAGGAGTCTCATAAGTAATGAGCAGACAATTGGTGTAATTATTGCCCAACTGTCAAGTGCAGTAAAAGGAGAATCGGTAGAAGTTATATCTGCCAAGCTTCTCAATCTGCAACAGAGAAATAAAACGGCTAACCAATACACCCAAGAGGTGCAGAAACTGACGAAGGCCCTTGAAGGCGCCTTTATCAGCGAAGGTATCAGCCAATCCCTTGCCAATAAATACAGCACTACAACAGCTGTAAAGGCCATGACACAAAATTGCTCCATTGATAAGGTAAAACTTATCATGTATGTAAGCAGGCACATTCACAAACATGAATGAAGCCATTTCCAAATTTGTCAACTGTTGCACGGAGATAACAGGTCAAAGTAACACTGTACTCTATTACCGACGTGGTGCAAATAACAATAATCGAGGAGGCCGAGGTTATAATCGTGGCAGAAATAGCAACCACAACAATTACAATCGAAGCAGCAGTTACAACAATTATAATAACTATAATTACCGTGGAGGAAGACGAGGTCAAAACCAAGGAAGAGGCCAAGGTAACTCCAACCAGGGCAACAATAACAACAATGTGAGAATGTTGCAAAATACGTCGGAAAACTCACAGAACCCTTTAGGAAGCAATCAATAAATGCAAAAGTTCATTCCATCAATTACAGTCTTAATATATTCGTATTTTTCTATAATCACTCAACTGAAAATAAACTAACATTCCTTATAGATACTGGTGCAGATATCTCACTTTTAAAAGTAAATTCTGATAACTTCAAAATCCACAATGAAAAAATAATAAACATCGAAGGCATAGGCCAAGGTGTAATAAAGTCTCAATGAACAACCACAATAGAACTTCGATCAACAAAATATATTATTCCACATGAATTTCATTTGGTAGACTAAAATTTTTCAATACCATGTGATGGAATAATAGGCATAGATTTTATAAAAAAATTTAATTGTCAGCTAGATTTTAAACCAAGTGAAGACTGGTTTATAATTAGACCCCAAAATTTAAATTATCCAATATACGTTCCGATAACATATAGCGCTGGCAACAATACAGTTCTTCTGCCAGCCAGATCACAAGTTATTCGGAAAATAGACATTAATACCGTAAATGATTACATATTTGTTCCTAATCAGGAATTACATAATGGAATTTATATTGCAAATACAATAGCAGCATTCAAACAATGTATACATTCGACTTCTAAATACAACTAATTTCGATCAATTGGTCAAAGTAAACAAAATCCAATATGAAAACCTAAAAGATTATGACATTCATAACACCGATCCAGAAAATAGAATCGAACAAGTACTTTCAAAATTAAAGAAAAATTTTCCAGAGCAATTTAAAAGCCAATTAACTAAATCATGCTCAAAGTATAGTGACGTGTTCGGACTGGAAACCGACAAAATCCACAAAAAATTTTTATAAGCAAACATTAAGACTTAAAGATGATGAACCCATTTATATAAAAAACTACAGAAGCCCGCATAGCCATATTGAAGAAATTCAAAAACAATTAGGAAAATTAATTAACGACAAAATCGTAGAACCGTCTGTATCTGATTACAACAGCCCACTCTTGTTAGTTCCGAAAAAATCATTACCGAATTCAGAAGAAAAGAAATGGCGATTAGTTTTTTTTTTTTATGCTTTGCTTTTATTTATTGAATCTTCTCATTTACGGGACTAACAATAAGTGTATCAAATCTTATACTATAACCTAACTAGGAGTCATGTAGACTGAGATAGTGGCCCTGACAAGTTATGGCTGGGTTGGAAAGTCTGTACGTTGCAGGCGGGTTCGAGTGGAGACCCGAGTCAAGACCCTTGCTAGAGGATTTGGGTGGACAGAGAGTTTTTCATTGTAGGACGCTTTTTGCTTGTCTATTTCATCTTTTACTGCGAGAATGCCGAGGTCCCTGTGGATGTTTTGGTTACGAATATACCATGGTGCCCCAGTGATAGTTCGCAGGATTTTTGATTGGGCTCGCTGTATGATGTCTATGTTGGTTCTGCTCGCGTTCCCCCACAGCTGGGAGCCATACGTCCAGATTGGCTTAAGAGTGGAGTTGTAGAGCAGGACCTTGTAGTCCAGACATAAGGGCGATCGTGAGTTTATAATCCAGTGGAGGCTGCTGGCTTTCAGTTTTAGGTGCAGTTTCTTGCATTCGATATGTCTACGCCATGTTAGACGTCTGTCGAGGTGGATGCCGAGATACGTTACTTCATTAACTTGGGGGATCTGCGTGCTATTCATACAGAGCGGAGGGCAAGTTTGTCTGTTAAGGGTAAACGTTATGTGCTTACACTTCTGTTCGTTTATTCTAATACGCCAGTCAGATAGCCACTTCTCGACTACCACGAGGTGGTTGGCGAGTTGGGTTGTTGCACGGACTGGGCATCTGGAGCGGCTAAGGATCGCAGTGTCGTCGGCGAAGGTGGATGTTGTTAGTCGATCACTCGTGGGAATATCTGCTGTGTAAAGGACGAATAAAGTTGGCCCAAGTGCGCTACCTTGTGGGACCCTAGCTTCGATTGTGTAGCTGTCGGAAATTGTTGTGTTACATCTTACTGCGAAGGCTCTATTGTAGAGGTAGGATTCAAGGAGTTTATGAGTGTACCCGGGCAAGTGTGTTTTAATTTTATGCATGAGACCTTTGAGCCAGACGCGGTCGAATGCTTGAGATACGTCGAGGAATATCGCGCTGCAATATTCCCTATGTTCGAAGGCTGTGCGAATTTCTGATGTTATTCTGTTTACTTGCTCTATAGTTCCGTGTTTTTCTCTGAAGCCAAATTGATGGGCTGGGATAATGTTGTGGGCTCCCATATATGGTATTATACGCGTTAGAAGGCATTTTTCGAATAATTTGGACAGGCATGATAATAAACTTATTGGTCTGTAGGATGACGGAATCGTGTGATCTTTTCCGGGCTTCGGTATCATTATAATAATTGATTTTTTTGCATTTCCTTGGATAGTAGCCGAGACTTACGATTCCATTGAAGAGTTTACAGATGACCTCAATAGAACAGTTAGGAAGTTCCATTATCATTTTTGTAGTTATTAGGTCACCGCCTGGAGCCTTTTTTGGTTTTAGCTCCCTGATGACTTTTGTGATCTCGTTCGGCTGAAATGTAGTTGGCGTGGATTCACTTTCGAGGTGGATTTGCGGAGGAACATAATCATTAGCTGCGGGGTTCGGCTGGAAGACGCTTTTGAGATGTAAGGCAAATGATTCGGCTCAATCTTTGTCGCTGCGGGCCCAGCACCCTGAAGAATTCCTCATAGGGGTGACGGTTTGAATTGGAGAGCTTAGATTTGGGTGAGCTCTCCACAAGGGATGCTTTGTACTAGTTGGCGAGAGTTTTCCAATATATTTAAGTTGTTCATTTTCAGCTTCTTGCTTCAGGGCCCGGTTTAGATTGCGGGTGGCTTCAGTAAGACGTTGCTTTGAGCATGGCGATCTGCTGGTTTGCCACGCTCGTCGCAGACGCCTCTTTTCCTGAACCAGCTGTTCGATTTGCCGGTTGGTTTTGAACTTCTTAAATTCCCCAACTTTCCGAATAGGGGTTGAGATCCTGGCTGCTGTGACGAGTACCTCTTCCAGGGCGGAGGTGGAGCAGTCGATGTCCGCTTCGATATTTAGTTGGGGAGTTAGCTCAATGTGGGAACTCACATACTTTCTGTATTTCATCCAGTTAGTGTTGTGCGACGTCAGCCTGTAGGGGTGGTCCGTAATTTCTGGACTTTGAAGAAGGCTTATCAACAAAGGCGAGTGGTCAGATGAGAGATCCGGTAGTGCTATGGCGCTTATTAGATTGCGTGGGATGTTTTTTGTCACCGCGAAATCAATTAGATCTGGGTACTTTTTTGGGTCTGCAGCCCAATATGTGGGGCTACCTGGAGAAACGTAGTCCAGTTTATTGCTCACCTTTATAAGTGCATTATTCAGTTGCCTTCCCTTGGGAGTCACGAGGCGTGATCCCCAGTGCGTGTGTTTGGCGTTGTAGTCTCCTGCGGCTATGAAGCGATCCCCCAGAGTGTTGTAGAAGTCCATGAATTGACCTTCAAAAATAGTAAATCGAGGTGGGCAGTAGACACCGGCAATACAAAGGTTGCCGTTTCCTGAATGCACTTTTATGGACGTGGCTTGCAGGTAATTTGTTGCAAACCGTTGATGAAAGTGGTGTTTGATGCGTTCTCTGATTAAGATGCCCGTTTCGCCGTGGGCCTTGCCATCCGGATGATCTGTGCGGTAAAAGGTATAACCTCTTATATGGAAGTTATATCTCCCTGTGAGGTGCGTTTCAACCAGCAGCATGGCGTCGATGTGATTTACGTTTAGGAATTGAGTTATTTCAAGTTTATGCCGTGAAATGCCGTTGGCATTTCACATGGATATACGTAGGTTAGTCATTTATTATTTGGACTGTTGTGCTACAAGCAACTGAATTACCATGTTCTGGTTCTGAACAAGGGTTTGCATGGTTGTTTTCATGAATGACATAAGTTCCATCATACTTTGTTGCATGGTGAACATCATAGATTCCAATTTGCTTTGCGGCTGCCCTGGAACCTGCTGAGCATTTTCTGAGTGAGGCTGGGGTGGATTTTCCATGCCTGTTCTTAGTGCTTCGGCGTAGGAGATTCCCTTGGTTGTATTTAGCTGCCCAAATGATGATCTGGGTGCCTTGGCGAAAAATACGTCTGGCGTACTTTTTGAGTTGTAATACACAATTTTGCGTATGTTGTTGGTGCGTAGCTGTCGCTCGTCGCATGCGACTCTTGAGCTCCTTGTAGACCGCACAGCCTCTATGGTTTGCCGTATGGTTTCCTCCACAGTTGCCACATTTTTTCTTTTGGGGGTCTTCTTTGTTTGCGGGGCAGTTTACGGAGTTGTGGAAGTCTCCGCAGACTACGCAGACCGTCCGAAGTGTGCAAAATGTCTTGGGGTGTCCATACTCTTGGCAGTTTGTGCATTGAACAGGGCCGTTGCGTTTGTGGGGTTCTTTCACGGTGATTCTTCGATGCAGTAAGAGCTGCAGCGTGTAGATCGGGTGCATTTCGTTTTTCTTTAAGGCTTTGCTATCTGGTTCGAGCTCGACCTTGAAAAGTGGTTGCGGTTTTTTGTTTCTGTTAACAATATTCCTAACATTTTTGGCACAGAAGCCCCTGGCCTTAAGGGCTTCTTGAATTTCAGAGGGGGTGACGTCAGGTTCTATACCTTTTAGCAAAACTTGCAGTCCCTTGCTGCTTTTTAGTTGATAGGTGTAAAAGTTCTTTTTTGTGTCTTCCAGGTACTTAGACACAGCTCGGAAGTGTTCTTCGGACTTCGTTTGAACCTTTGTTTCGTGTATGTTCCCTTTAATAAGCGGAACAACATGGAAATTCTCGTCCCCGACCAGCGCAACAATTTTGTTGACCAGGGCGCTTGAACTCTTTTTTCCTTATGTAAATAGGTGGGGGCTTAGGTTTCCTTTGGGACCGAACTCGCAATATTGGTAGTTGGTTTAATTATTGGTGGTGATTTTGCAGCGACTGCAGAAATTGTCGCACTGCTTGTTGTTGGAGCTTCATTCAGCGAAGCCGGCGGTGGAGGGGTTTGGCATTGGTAACTCCATGATGCGGGAGTTGGGGTGAGCAGGGAGGGTGAGCAAGAGCTGGCTCTCTTGCTGTCGACGGTCAGTAGAGTCGAGTTGCTCTTTGTCGACTTCTGATTTTGATCTATATCGGGAGTTGAGAAATAAGAGTAGCAAGCATTTCTTGGGTTGACGGAGCTTCTACGCTCATTCTTTTGATCGCTGCTCATTTTTCGAGCTTGTTATGCGTGACACTTATTTGTTTAAATTAAATAAGCACTTGTATTAATCATAACACTAGTTATGATTATATTTTTCTTTGTTTTTTTAATTGTTAGCGTTTTTTCGCACTGTTTGGACTGCTCCAGTATAATATTCTTTAAGTTTTCACTATTTCATCCACTATTTTAAATTGTTTTCCCGGAGCTCGCGCGAGACCACGTCCGCTCTATGCGGGAGTAGAACGATTGATGATTGATGGCGATTAGTAATTGACTATCGTCAAATCAATAAAAAAATACTTTCTGATAAATTTCCACTCCCAAGAATTGATGACATTTTAGATCAACTTGGTCGAGCTAAATCCTTTTTTTTTTTTTAATTAGCTTGTGTAGAAAGACGACACCAAGCATAGTTCTACGGTTAGATAGGGAAGGTAGGTTAATTAATAGAAGTCTACTAGAATAAGACGGTAATCTTAGGTCGGCATCCCAGGGTAAGCCACATAGGGCGAAAAGCAGAAAATTTTTTTGAACAGATTCACTGCGGGCAATATGAATTCCAAATTGAGGACTCCAAACGCAAGAACCATATTCCAAAATAGGACGAACTAATGAAGTGAAAAGAGTCTTAGTTACGTAAGGGGAATCGAATTCTTTCGACCACCTTTTAATAAATCCAAGCATGCCTTTGGCCTTGTTAACCATGCAAGAAATATGTTCTGAAAACGAAAGCTTAGGATCTAGACGGACACCTAGATCGTCAACGAGAGTTATTCTTTCCAATGCACATTCATTAAGCGTATACGTTGCATACTGGGGAGTGACACGTGAAAATGTCATCAGTTTGCATTTTGAGCTGTTGAGATTTAATAAGTTAACACTACACCATCCCTGGAAGTTGTCAAGATCGGATTGTAAGTCTGACTGGCATGAGCTGTCGTTATACTGCACGCACAATTTGACATCGTCTGCGTACATAAGTACCCTAGAGTTGGGTTGCACTAGAGGAAGGTCATTGATGAATAAGGTAAATAGCAGCGGGCCAAGATGGCTGCCTTGTGGGACGCCATCAGTGACATTGAGGGAGCTGGAAAGAGAATTCTTGAACAGAACCTTTTGAGTCCGGTGACTCAAATAACTCTGAAGCCAATTAAGGAGATCGGTAGGAAACCCTATTAAATCGAGCTTCCTTATAAAAAGAAAATGATTAACCGAGTCAAAGGCTTTACTAAAGTCCGTATAGATGCCGTCGGTCTGAGATTTACATTGGAAGCCCCTGATCACAAATGAGGTAAGTTCCAAAAGATTTGTAGTGCTCGATCTTCGTTTCATAAATCCATGCTGACATGGAGAAATTACGGATCTGCACAAGTGCTGCAGGTGAGGAGTAATTATATTTTCAAAGAGTTTTGGAATTGCCGACAACTTAGAGATTCCTCTGTAGTTACCAGCATCTGACTTGCTACCTTTTTTATGGAGAGGAATAATAAAAGATTCCTTCCAAATAAGGGGAAATTCTGATGTTTCCAAAGATATGGTAAATAGTTTGAGAAGGGGGTTACACAGAGCCTCGGCGCAATACCTGAGAACACAGCCCGGTATACCATCGGGACCCGGTGCATAAACTGGCTTTACACGTTGAAGATCCAGCCGAAGAGAGCTTTCGTCTAAGATAGGACTGAAAATTAAGTTCGATTTGGGCATAGGGAAAGAATACGTCTGGTTTATCTGGTTTGAGGAAGAATAAGTAGTTTTAAAAAACTCAGCAAAGAGATCGGCGATTGCCTGATCCGATTTTGCTGAAGAATTTTTAAATGAAAGCGAGGAAGGGTATAGGTTTGGTTTACGCTTGGTGTTAACAAGATTATAAAACTGTTTCGGGTCCTGTGAGAACTGAACCCTACAACGATTCAGATAATTTTTATAAGACCGAGCGTTATGCACGGTAAATTTCGACCGAGCCCTGAGATAGTTAGAAAAGACAGGTTTAGAACGAGTAAGTTTATATTTATTATAAAGCCTAGACTTAACATTTTTTAGACGTGTCAGCTCCTTATTAATCCAAGGTAGTTTACTAGAGACAGACGGATAGGTTAACGGAACACAGGATAAAAAGAACGAGTATGAAAATATGAAACTAGAAAATATGCGAAACAAGAAAACCAACATAGAGCCGTGCTCCCGGTCGCTTTACTCCGTTAAAGCGAGAGCGGGAGATAGACGGCGGCCGACGGCGGAGTTCGGATTTAACCCGAGCTCAAGGCGCTGGAGCGGATGTGCTTGTACATGGAGCTGTGGGAGTGCGCTGCGGAGTGGCCGAAGATGCAGATAAGCACAAATCGGATTAGCGCTGCCAAGAAAGGTGCCGAGGAGCGGCGGAACACTGCCGCGAAGCTGCCGGAGATTGCAGCAGAGCGGAGAGCGAGCGAGTGTCGGCACGCTCGACAAACAATACGACAAGGCCCAAAATACGGGAGCGCAAGAGCGACCGAGCTTTCGGAAGCTCGGTGGCCAGAGGTGGTACAGTGGGCCCCTCACGTAAACAACCAATAATTATCACAGTGATTTCACTTTTTCCAGCGACGAAAGATCAATCTCCCGAGCGATAGCTGTAAAAGACTGCGACTTAAGATCGCCATGGGTTAGTCAAATAAATAGTGTTCACAAGTGTAGCCAGCCAAACATTTTCAAAAGTTCTCTTAAACTTAAAACCTTATTTATACGTGACTTAATTCTTTGAGGTTAAATTCCCTCGGTGCTGGACGGAAGGGGTGCTCCGCTGGACGGAGACTTAGGGCGGCTTTCTTAGCTAGCTTAGCCGAGCTAGGCGATATCGCTGCTTATGAGGATGGTGCTCCCTGCGAGAGTGAGAGTGAACTGCACGCTCTCCAAGCCCGTGCCTGTATCGACGACGACACCTGAGCGGCAAAGTTAGCTCTAAGTCGTTTTTGTAGCAGTAGCAGTACAACTGGCACGACCTGCTCCCGTCATGCTATAGATATGTCAGCTGGCGACACGCAGAGAGAATTGCTCGCTTCTGTGCCCGCCGGTGGAAGCAGTCATGCCTTCCACCGACGTTTGGGCTGATATCCCAGCCCCGGTTGAAACATTTTTCTTGTCCATATAGCAGAAATAATGGTTAGTTTTCCGGGGAACCACCCACTTGCGTTTTATGCCTAACCGCCGGCACCATCCACCCATGGCAAGAGGTTCATTTCCTCCGGCTTTTTGGGCGAAAGGAATTGTACCGTTGCCTTAGCTAGACACTGCATTACCGCGGACGTAGCAAGCAGCAGTGCATTACCCGTTGTCAAGGATAATATAGAGCCATTTTTTTTTTGTCGATACGTGTTAAATTTGTGTTATTATACGTGTGTGTTTTTACATTTTTCCGCTAATTGAGGTTAGCCGTAAATCGAATGCGTATATATGGTTGTTTGATTCTCTGATTTCGTGCGTTTAAACTGCATCGTGCATTTATTGTTTGTTAGAATTTTTATGAATTATTTTCTTTTTTGGCATTTTTCAAAATTTTTGTCTTTGCAAAATATTGCAGCTTCCACGACTTTCAAATCTTGCAAAACAAAGTAGAACAGTGCGGCTTCGTCCAAAAATGACAGTGAGCAGCATGAATTGCGTCGAGAAGATATTCGTTCAAGGGTAGCAAATTTACGTGCTGCATGCATACAAGGAGAAAGAGATACTGAAACGGAAAACAATAATGCGCGATAGGACTACGTCGTGATGACCAAGAAAATGAAAACATACGTGTGCGTCTTAGAATCAGTGAGATGAATGATGAATACTGGTGAACAATGCTACCGGTGGAATTTTCTTTTTGGATGCTCCAGGAGGAACTGGAAAGACATTCGTTATTTCGTTAATTTTTGCGACCATTCGTTCTCGAAGTGAGATTGCATTGGCCTTGCATCATCTGGCATCGCAGCAACATTGTTAGAAGGCGGTCGAACTGCTCATTCAGCATTAAAGTTACCATTGAATTTGAAAGTTTGTGACCAGGAGATCTTCGACAAACTACCAGTCATTGTACGAAGTCTTCGAATTTATGGTGACATTCGAGCAAATTAAAGGAACAATATTAGCGGCTGAGAATAAGTATGCAGATGAACTAAATTTGTCGATTTAAAATTTAATAAAAAGCGATATGTATTTCTACAAATCAGGTGACACAATCACTAATAAAGACGACTTTATTAATAATGCAAATAAGTTTTTTAATTCATTGCGAAATACAAGGTTTGTTAAAAGTTGGTTCGGTAATAATTTTGTTGAGAAGCATCAATCAGCCGCGTCATGCAACAGTACTCGACTAATGGTGAAGAGATTACAGCCGAATGTTATTGAAGAACCCACCTTTAAAGGCAAATATCGAGGATTTACCATTTGCTCTTAAACGATTTTAGTTTCCGGTACGTCTTGTGTTCGCTATATCAATAAAAAAAAGTCGCAAGGTTAATCGGTTAGGGGTAATAAATTGTAATTTATTGCATGTTTCCATGTAGGAAAGCAATCTTCCTTATTTGTATTCGCGCCAAATGGGACGACGAAACATTTTGTTTATCATACTGTATTGTATTGAAATACATTAAATTTTTTTAATTGAATTCAGTTTTGTTTGGATTTTCCATTTCCATTTATTGAAAGCAATCGAGAGCGCCATTTGTTTAAACATACATTTTGGTCGGCAAAACGTCCGCCGGGTCCGCTAGTATTGAATAAAATAATTTCATTTCCATACATTGTAACGACCCTCTTTCGGGCTGCGTGGCTTAGCTCGCCGGGGTCGTGAGTTACATCAAAATCTGTGCGTGCCATTTCCTTGAAATACCCAGTAAAAAGAGAGTTGGAAGTTCGGTTTTATTTAGTTATTTATTAAGATCGTGATTTTTCTTGGGAAGAAGTTGCGACTCCGCGATACAGGCGCGGTGTAGTCGGCTTTTGGACACCCTGTACGGTAGGGTCGTTGCGACTTCGCGATGCTGGCGCGATGTAGTCGGCGTGTAGACACCCTGAACGGTAGGGTCGTGCGACTTCGCGATACTGGCGGGATGTAGTCGGCTTGAGAATACCCTGGAACGTAGGGCGTGCGACTTCGCGATACTGGCGCGATGTAGTCGGCTTGAGAATACCCTGGAATGTAGGGCGTGCGTTGGAGCGAGGCGCGTGATCCCAAGCGGGCTGGCCGCAGTTCGGGTCGCGACGGTCGAGTCCGGGTGACGTTAGGTCGTACTGGCGATCGTCGTGCCTATGCTCGCACCGTTATTCCTATCCTCCTGATACCCGTGGTTTCCCTCCCTCATCAAGATCTGCTAGCAAGAGCTAAACCTTGGCCCATGTTTATCCCGTTATGCTCGAGTTCGATTACCGGAACCTTACTCCGCTACCCTGTTCTCATCAAGATCTGCTAGCAAGAGCTAAACCTTGGCCCCTTCCTGATCTGTGGCATGAGCGCGGTTGCAGAAACCTTACCCCGCTACCTTGGTCCACCTGAAGATCCGCTAGCAGGAGCTGAACCTTGGCCCCACGTCTATGCTACTGTGCGCGAGTTCGGCTACAAGAACCTTACTCTGCTCCCTGGTCCACATCAAGATCCGCTAGCAAGAGCTGAACCTTGGCCCACATCTACTTCTGCTACTAAGTGAGTTCGGCTTCAAGAACCTTACTCCACTACCATCACCACTTGTTCAAACTACTATCAGCCTTACCCAGGTGTTGTCAGCTCGGCTGCTCCCCAAAAGTGAACTTGCCCTGGGTTGTGCATCGCCTTTTATAGGCCGCGATCAGCTGTGTTTCCCGTTCAATATTCGATTCCTATCGATAGGCACCAGGGTTGCCATATCGTTGAACCTGGCCGATATCCATCAGCTGTTCAGGGCTGGTGCCCCTATCGGTGCTGTTGGCGTTGGCGTTGCCAGATGGCGGACTATCGCCTTTTTATTTATTACTAATAATCTCAATTCATAATAATAACCATTCATAATAATAACAATTCATAATAGTAACAATTCATAATAATACCAGTAAATAAAACTAACAATTCCTAATAACAATAATAATGGTAAACAATTCATAATCAGCGTAATTCGTATTAATAATAAGAAATGCGGCGCGGGGCGTCGCAACATCAACACCGCATTCCTTCTATTATTTCCCCAGCATCCTGTCCTGCATGTTATCCAATCTTGGCTTGCGTTGTTTGCATGTTTGGTTTTCTCATCCATGCAACGCAGCTCGACCAAGTATATTTTCCCCCCTCCCCTCTTACCCAAGTAGCAATTCTTGTAGCCTCCGCGACCAGAGGGAGTAGTAAAATCCCCGTAGACTCCAAGAGTATCCGGAGGATTCCTATAGTTAGCCAGTTAGTGCAGCCTGAGCCCGTCGGAAATTTACCTCGATCGACAGTCAGATGGCGTGATCGAAACAATTGTTAAGAGTGATAACTCTACGTATCTCCTACTAGTCTGCCGACGCAGCGAGCAGAGCCACAACGGCGGTTTAACACATAATTACCCAAGCATCTCACACCCATCTATACATCTTCCTACTTTAACTTCCAAACTTCTTTATAAATTTCTTGCATAGGCAACGACTGAGATTCTGCCCCGGTCAAAGAACTTTGTTAAAAGCCTCCTATACATCAACATCAACATAAATTCTATACATGAGCCCTTATTAAAAAGTTTTCATGGTTGCGGCAGAATTCGATTAAGTGCCTCCTGTATATATTATATTCAATAGTTATTACGTTTTCAATTTAGTAAAAAAAAATGTATTATTATTAAAAACAAATTTAAATTAAAAATAATACATGTTTGATTTTGCTTTAATTGATATTTAATTAAAATAATAAAAATAAAAAATGAATATGCGAGAATTTATAATGTTTCCACTTTCCGACGAAATTTTTTCTCTGTTTACTTTATTTATTGGCGATCAATTCGGACAAATTCGGCATACTCACATTTCTTGTATTTATTTTATCATCGAGGCTTGTTTATTTGTCGACGGCTAAAGTTATCGCTGCTGCCGTTATCTTCGCTGTCGTTGGCGCTGCTTACGATGATGTTGATTTATTTTTTTGAGAATTTTTCACTTTTGTAAAGTTTGAAAAACTTTGCAGTATTTTTTATTATAGTATATTTTTAATTTGCAATTTCATTTTGCAAATGCACTACACCGACCGCCTGTGTCGGTTAGGTTGATTTTGTTTTATATTCACTATTCGAATTTTATTGAATTTTTATTTTTATATTTGTCGGAGATTAAATGATTTATTTTAAATACCCGCCCAATCGGTTATGTGGTTGTTGGTAAGAGGTAGAGTAGCCTGTGGGGTAAAAGTTCAAGTGCTAGAATTTAAGATTGTCGTGCGTAATGCGGGGAAGTGAAAGGAAATGCCGAATGCCTGTCGAAAAAGATACATGAACAAGGAGTTAGAGACGAACGGCTGAGCAGTGCAAACGTGAATATTCGCCATCAACAATCGTAGTGATAGGGTACTAAAGAACTAGTGAGATGGTTCAGCAGTCGGCTAGCTGAAGCCACCGGACGAGTCTCAGGTTGCAGATAGCGCAAGGCCTCCTGTAGAGGTTAG
This sequence comes from Drosophila bocqueti, assembly GCA_018151655.1. Lineage (NCBI taxonomy): Eukaryota > Metazoa > Arthropoda > Insecta > Diptera > Drosophilidae > Drosophila > Drosophila bocqueti. The sequence continues at coordinate 1,387,915 of JAECXF010000081.1, forward strand.
CTGCGTATAGCGACTTGTCGTGAATAAGCAGTCCCGGGCAACAGTGGGTACCACACCGTACCTTCAAGGCGCTTGTCTGACCGTCTTTAATAAATAGTCTTACAAACTCCACACTTCCTACACGCGTTCCTACCCACATCCGACATCTCACAAGGGCAGTGGTGACGTCCTGAGGCAAGGGAGAGACTTCACCCCCCTAAGCCAGGGCGTTATGCGTTGTTATGAGCGAGGCTAGAAGCCGGAGGAAGCCCGTAAGAGAGCACTGAAGCACAGTGCGCCGAATGTGGCTCCAGGGATGAGAGCTGCGTGGTCGAATGTGTCCCCGATAGAAAGAGCTGGCGGCAAGGCCGTTGCGGGAAGGAAGAGGCAACTATATCACACGTCGCCGCCCGAACTCCCAAAGACTGTGTCCAAGAAGACTAAGACAAAGAACACCGCAGCGCTGGAGGGCTTGAGAACTTCACTAGGCGCGTAGGCGGCCTCGTAAGGCAGTGTTGCCAAGGGCACGAACCTAGCCATACTGGCGCGTCAGCGGTGGATCAGGCCCTCGACGTGGAGATAAGGAAGTGCTAGACCGCAGCTCTCAACTTCTACGGCATCCAGTGACGGTCTGGTATTAGTGGACTGTATGGACGCCGATGCCAAGAAGTGGTTGGAGCTGACGGTCCCCGACATCAGCACCAACATGGGTGTGCAGCCCCGCACCTGCCTGCAGGATGACTTGCCGATGACGAACATCGTTACAGTCTACCTGCCCCGTACGGCTGCACTATGGGGAAATTACCACTTTTTCTGGCATTTGCATGTTTTTTAAAAGTTTTTTAATTAACACAAATTTGCTGTTTGCATTAAGAAAACATCAGACTTTAATGGCCCAAATACAAAATGTTAAATTTGACACCGCCATGTGAGAACTAAGAACTAACACTAAGGCGGCGAAAATAACGACAGATAAGCGGGCACACTATGCCACCCAGAGCCCTATATACGCCACGATAAGCAGCAGTCTCCGCCAGCGATCGGCGAAACAAGTCCAGCAGCAGCAGCGCGGATCTAGGAGAAGGACTCCCCAAAGAACAGCAGGAAGGTGCTAAAACTGTTCTTAGGACCTCAGAACGAGCCGATGGAGGGGACGCACCCGTCACTAGATCACGACGTTACCAGGTGACGAGAAATGAAACAATCATTAATCTGTACCTATTAAGTCAATAAACATAAAGATAATTTGTACCGTATTAGCTAGCGTTCTACTATGGGACCGGGTCGGAATCTCTTACAGCAACCACACCTGAACCAAATATAAATTCCTGAGACAAATCCTGGCCATCCCTGAACCACCTGAGCAATGACAGATCGGTACAGAGGTTAGAACTAGTTATGTGTTAGTCCAGGTGTTTCTTGTAGCGTTGTCAATTCTGAGTTAATAGGTATTTGTGTTAATGTTCTCTTATTCCCTCTTTTGGCGCAATTTGCATTTCTATTAGATAACCTCACTTTTTCCAACGTCGTTTTGTTTACTGTGTGGAACAGCGAGAGGGGCCAGCACGAACGAGAGAAGGCAATTCAAAGATATTTTGAACTGTTTAGGTGCAATAATGTGGATGAAAATATTTTAAAAGTAAAAACACCAATTTTGCAATAATTTGCATTATAATTGGCTTAAATGTAATATTACTTATACAAAATTTGAAAGAAATCTTTCAAAATGGATATGGTGGTACAACTTTTCCTTTAAACAAAAAGTAATAGACCAGCTGAACGGCCACTTCTTCCATTTGAATCGGAAGGTGGAAGGGCTCAAAGACTGCAGGCAACAGAACTATGCTACCTCCAAAGTATTAATGTTTTCTTGCAAAGGTAGCTTCGGCTGTCATCGGCAGGTGGGTCTCCAGGTCTGACATGGGGCTGGTGCGCATCCAGGTGCCTTGGGTCGTCAGAGGCATGATCTGCGGCCTATATAAAGTGAGTGTGCAAACTATTGCAGTAAGGGAAGCATCACTGAGAGCTTGCATCTTGGTGCGGAAGGATATTAACTTTCTATGTCTCTCTTAATTTTTCAAAAGAGATCTAGTAGCGGTGATGATCACTAGCGAGTACGGTAGTATTATGATGGCGTCAGCATACTTCCCAGGAGACGTGACGGATGTCTCCCACGAGAGGTTTAGGATCTGGTGTAACACTGTAGCAGCAAAAGGCTACCTCTACTGCTAGCGTGCGCACAGTGTTGCATGGGGCAGCACGGACAACAACGGCAGAGGTGAGTTTTTACTAGATTACACAGGCCGACAAAATTTTGACCCAGAAACCAGTATATACTTTTCCGAAGGTTTTCGGTGCGCTGAATCCGAATCCGAGGTCGAAATTTTCGAATTGGCTCTGGTTTCCGAGATATCCTAACCTAAAAGTTCAAAAACAGCGTTTTTTGCCTATATTTGAGGTTATGTAGCATCGAATTTGTTCTTTTAATGAAAATACTAAAAAAGCCAGCTTATAGTATATCCCTTGCCCTTTCCAATGCTGTTGAGTTTGATTAAATATCTCTTTTTTTCGCTGAGATATCGTACTTTGAAATTGATATAGTATTCTTTGTCGAGTGAGATGTCTGACATTCCCCGCGATTTCGTTTATGGTCGTTTTATGGTCGCCATATTGAATTTTTTACTTACATCTAACATCTAACATCAAATTTCAGAATTTTATCTCAGTTTGGTAAACAGCGACCCCGAAGACCCCCATATACCCAGTTTCAGCTTGATCCAGTAACTTTTTACGAATTTGGTCCGCCATATTGGATCCGCCATCTTGAATTTTAAAAATTTGAGTCCGGATTCGTGATCATCGACCTTAAAAACCCCCGAATAACAGATTTAAGCTGCTTTATGTGCAAAGAAATATGTTTGGGCCTATCCATAATGTTTTTTTTTAGGTAAACTCATTAACATGAAAATTTCAAAGTACGATATCTCAGCGAAAAAAAGAGATATTTATTCAAACTCAACAGCACTTAAAAGGGCTAAGGTTATACTTTAAGATGGCTTTTTTAATATTTTCAGTAAAAAAACTAATTCGATGCTACATAACCTCAAATATAGGTAAAAAACGCTGTTTTTGAACTTTAAGGTTAGGATATCTCGGAAACCAGAGCCAATTCGGAAATTTAGACCTCGGATTCGGATTCAGCGCACCGAAAACCTTCGGAAAAGTATATACTGGTTTCTGGGTCAGAGGGTCGAGCTGATTTTGTCGGCCTGTGTTATCTTGTATCTAGGCACTTATTATTTTGGTTCAGAACCCTTCTGTGGACTAGGCCCATGAGTCATCAGCCACAGCAGTCGTGTGGATCTCATGACTGCCTGCGATGACTTCTGGCGGTCGTCGCACGGGGCAAGGCAAAATAAACTTCTGCTAGGTAGCTATAACAGCAAGAGGACCAAGGATTGTGTGACGCGGGCCGCGCACAAATAAATAAATAAATAATAAACTGTAATACTAAACTATAAATAAATAAATAATAAATAATAAACCAGAAATAAATAAATAATAAACAATAATAAACTGTAAATAATAATAATAAATAAAATAATAATAAATAATAATAATAACCCATAATAATAAAAACCCATAAAACAGCCACCCGGTGATAAAGAAGTTAAAATTTAAACGAGGCGCGCGCGCGCGCCCAAACAAGTGAAGGGGCACTTTAAACCCGACCGCCAGCCACATTAAGTCGGGCAAATCCACGGCCCGGGCGGGCACACTAAACCCAGCCAAGCGCTATATAAAGCGGGCGGCTGTCCTCAAATTCATCATTCAGTGGTCGGAGTCGACCAAGGTGGAAGTCACCAGCCAGCAGCGACAAGGCGGCCAGATCAGGATCAGGATCTCAGTGGTAACTATTAATAGCCAGGAGTAAGTCTATAACCTTTACGTATCCTGCCGACTTCAGGGTCCTGCATTAACAACATTTACGTATTCTGCCGACTTCAGGGTCCTGCATTAACAACATTACGTATTCTGCCGACTTCAGGGTCCTGCATTAACAACATTTACGTATTCTGCCGACTTCAGGGTCCTGCATTAACAACCTTTACGTATTCTGCCGACTTCAGGGTCCTGCATTAACAACCTTTACGTACTCTGCCGACTTCAGGGTCCTGCATTAACAACCTTTACGTATTCTGCCGACTACAGGGTCCTTCATTAACAACATTTACGTATTCTGCCGACTTCAGGGTCCTGCATTAACAACATTTACGTATTCTGCCGACTTCAGGGTCCTGCATTAACAACATTTACGTATTCTGCCGACTTCAGGGTCCTGCATTAACAACCTTTACGTATTCTGCCGACTTCAGGGTCCTACACTAATATTTCTCTCTGCCGACTTCAGGGTCCTATAATATTTCTCGCTGCCGACTTCAGGGTCCTATAATATTTCTCTCTGGCGACTTTAGGGTCCTATAATATTTCGTTCTGCCGACTTCAGGGTCCTATGATACTTCTCTCTGCCGACTTCAGGGTCCCATAACAACTCTCTGCTGACTTCAGGATCCGCACCCGTATTCTCATATACTTCCCAGGGATTCAACGGAGCCTGTTCCGGCGAGACGCGAGGGGCCACACCCACCGACGCGAGAGGCCACACCCCCAGACGCGGACACCGAACCCGGGAAGCTGCATCCACGGATATATATATATAAGCCTAGTTAAGGTTAAACTCTGCGCGTTCTCACTGGGACTCGGGTCGGAGATTCCTTTTCTAGCACCACTATCCTGAACCAAATAAATGTCCTGGATGACCCTGGCCAGCCCTGACTACCCGAGGCACGGCTGAACGTCACAATTGTTTGGAGTTGAGCAAAGAATCTCTCCGATTAGTCAAGGGCTTCTTAACCGGGCACTGCAGACTGCGGAAGCATCTGTAGTCGAGAAAAACATGTGCCAACTCCTGCACTTTGTGCGGACCAATTGCGCGTTGTCTTGAAAATGCAAAATCGTAAATTTTTGGAAATGTGGTCATGCGGTCTTCGGCTAGTCCGCAAAATCAAGTGGTGCCTCCAAAATGTAATCCGAATGTAGGGTACTGATGCAACTCAATGGTGCGCAAGAAGAAACGATCAACGGAAGTAACTTAATTATTTTAACTGCACCCTGGGAAGTGTTTCGTCATGGCTAACCTAAATCTGCTATACAGGCATTACTTGGAAACAGTTCCGTGAGTTTTTTCTAAAACGCTTTGAAGTGAAGGAGACACCGGCAACAGAAATTTTTATATCTGCTGAACAGTTGTCCAGCAATTAAAGAGTGTCTTGCAGTGTATGCATGGTAACAAAGTGGACAACAAGATGCCGCAACATGCCAGCGGAGAAAATAGCTGTGTGTACTGTACTAGCACACATGGCGAATTTTGACATCCGTTTGCAGCGTGTGGGGGTTTCGTCCGATGTTAGCTAAAGGAATCAACTGCAGATAGTTGAAGTCAATTACTTTGAGAAGAAGCGGAGTGCTGGCCACACGGAAGGTACCGGCGGAGATCACAAGCGTGCCAAAATTATATGCCACGCATGCAAGCAAACATGGAATAAGATGGAGGATTGTCGATTTAAGCGGTCTGGCGTGGAGATTAAGTAGCAGCAGCAGCGGGATTTGCAAAACGTCACCTGCTATGGTTGTGGACAGCTTGGACATTTGGCGAGTCGGTCCACTAACAATGAAAGAAATCTGTAATATTCGAGAAGGAAGTTAATGAGTGCTCTGAATGTATAGGAAATGCTGGAATTCCTAGTAGACATTAGAAATTATGCAAATGTAAAATTAATAAAATTTTCTTTCACATCGTACCAGACGATTCTATTATGAATGACATCATAATAGGCCTTAACAATCATACGTTTGCTGACGGGTTTCCTTTGCCATCAAAAACCAAAAAGCTAGGTTAGCTGGTGCAAAATATTATAAGTCTTTACATATGGAGAAATTAGGCCCAATTCCTGGAAAATACTTGCGTTGAAATCCTTGTAACTGGACTGACCATTTGAAAGAGATTATACAGAATGTTATCAGTATTCTCCAACATCCAAATGAATTACATACCTACATACATACATATTTTACAATGCTAATTCACGAGATCAAGGGGAATCCTTATGTGGTGGAGTATTTTAGTAAAACCACCTCCCCACTCAGTCTAAGTACCATTCATATGAATTGGATACATTGGTTGTTGTTGAATTAGTTAAAAAATTTCAGAATTATTTTCTCGGGCGAGAGTTCGTTGTATATACGGATTGTAATTCGCATAAAGCATCGCGAACCAAAAATTGAACTAATAATAAGAGTGCATCACTGGGGCGTATACTTCCAATCTTACGATTTTAAAATAGAATAAAGAGAAGTTAAGCGAATAGGGCATGTGGACTATTTTTCCAGGAAACAAGTGGCTTATGCAGCACCACTTCAAAATACTAAAATCCCAGAAAATCCAGTGAACTTAGCAGAAATCTCAAATGATTGGCTCGCAGCTGGGCAATGTCAGGATTCTAAAATTGCTCATATTGTTAATAAATTGAACTCAAAAGATTACACAGAAGACATTTCCCAGACTTATGAGCTATGAAAAGGGGATTTGTTTCGAAAAATACAGAGGAATGGAAGGAAATAACCATCACCAGTTCAAATTCGAACAAGGTACGCGCGCGCGCCCAAACGAGCCAAGGGTCACTCTAAACCCAAACCCCGGCCACACTAAGTCGGGCAAAACGACAGCCCAAGCGGGCACACTAAACCCAACCAGTCCCTATATAAAGCGGGCGGCTGGCCTTAGGGAATTTATTCAGTGGTCGGCAGCGATCGGATGGAAGTCATCAACCACCAGCGACCAGCTAGCTCTACAGCAGGATAAATATAGTCAACCAGGATAGTAAGTGCTCACCCCTAACCACCTATCTTGCCTCGGCCGACTAAGGGTCCAGTAACAATAACAACCTATGTATTATTGCCGACTTCAGGGTCCCACAACATTTCTCTCCGCTGACTTCAGGGTCCTACAACATTTCTCTCCGCTGACTTCAGGGTCCCACAACATTTCCCTCTGCTGACTTTAGGGTCCCACAACAACAACAGTTCTCTCTGCTGACTTCAGGGTCCCAGAACAACAACACTTCTCTACGCTGTCTTCAGAGTCCCACAACATTTATCTCTGCTGACTTCAAGGACCCACAACAATCACATTTCTCTACTCTGACTTCAGGGTCTCAGAACACATTTCTCTCTGTTGACTTCAGGGTCCAATATCAACAACCACTTCCTGTGCCGACTTCAGGGTCCAACAACAACAACCATACCTTCCGATTGCTGACTTAAGGGTCTGTTAATCCGTAATCGCTGACTTCAGGGTCCGCACCAGCACTTTCACATATTCACAGGCACTGCACTCCATCCACGGCATCCGACGCGAGGAGTCCGTTTACGGCCGGAGGACCCAGACGCGAGAAGCCTCGCCCACGGACACAGAACAGCAGACGCATCAATCAAGCCACCCTGCAGCCATACCATTCCAGATCATACCATTCCGTGTAGAAATTAGAATAAATAAAACCTCTGTATAAGCCTAATTAAGGTCGAACTCTTCACGTTATCACTGGGACCCGGGTCGGGAATTCCTCACTAGAACCACTAGCCTAAACCAAATAAATTTCCTGGATGACCCTGGCCGGCCCTGACTACCCGAGGCACGACTGAACGTCACAAAGTGACTAAAAACGTTTAAAGGTTTGTCGATAGTTGCGTAACTTGTAGAACTGTAAAGGAGTCATCTGAAAAGATACAAGCCGAGTTACATCCAGAGATTGTTAAGCAGGTCGAAAATAACACAAAACCATGTTTGAAATTCTTCTAACACCCTCAAAATCTTGAGTTATGGTCAAAAACCCGTTTTTCGGCTCTTTTTCGTTTTGAAAAATTCCTGCTCGAAAAGTTGTTGACCAATTTGAAAATCTCTTGGAGTTTCTTATAGCTTAATAGTAGAGCTTACAGGAAAAAAATAACTTATTGTTTGTTTCGAATGAGAAAGACTACATTTTTGCTTCGAAATATGCAACTCGCACTTTTTTTCCGTGTTTTTTCGACTTTGATGCCATTTTTTTTACCAAATCACCAATATAACGCAATGATTCGCACCTAATGTTGTTGCCTAGTCAATTACAAATAAAACAAGACCAATTTCATGAAAAACTAACGAAAACTGATGAAGTTATGACGATTTCCCCCCTAAAAAAAAAATTATTTTTTAGAGCGCTTTATAGTAACAATGTGTAAAGGGAACGAATGAGGACAATGAATGGGTAATTCAGAGTTTAAACAACAAATTGACATTCTGGAATATATATTTTTATAAATACCATAGTTCTGTAAACTTAGTTTTTCACACTTTTCTAATTTCTTATATTCAAAATTTGCACTTTGTTTTTTGAGGGGGGAAAATCGTCATAACTTCATCCGTTTTCGTTAGTTTTTCATGAAATTGGTCTTGTTTTATTTGTAATTGACTAGGCAACAACATTAGGTGCGAATCATTGCGATATATTGGTGATTTGGTCAAAAAAATGGCATCAAAGTCGAAAAAACACGGAAAAAAGTGCGAGTTGCATATTTCGAAGCAAAAATGTAGTCTTTCTCATTCGAAACAAACAATAAGTTATTTTTTTCCTGTAAGCTACACTATTAAGCTATAAGAAACTCCAAGAGATTTTCAAATTGGTCAACAACTTTTCGAGCAGGAATTTTTCAAAGTGAAAAAGAGCCGTAAAACGGGTTTTTGACCATAACTCAAGATTTTGAGGGTGTTAGAAGAATTTCAAACATGGTTTTGTGTTATTTTCGACCTGCTTAACAATCTCTACTAGGTCACTTCAAAAGTGCTTTTCCTTTTTTTAAATTTGTTACACTGTGTTATCTATTTCTTTGTTGGGTGTTTCGAACCGAATAATAGCCGATGTAGATGTTTTACCAGCGGAATGTTTGCAGAATTTTGTGCATCTCAGAAGATAAAGCTGCATCTGTTTGTTTGTTGTTTGGCGATATGGTTTTAAGACTTAAGAAACCTGAGTCATTGAGCAAGCACAACTGGACAATTATTGTTGTCACATGGCGTGTGTGGCTTTTGACGGAACCGTGCTTAAATCAAAACGATACCATAGAGAAAACAATGAAACAATGAAAACAATGTCGAATATTGAATTTAAAAATAAAATGAAATTTAAATGTAAAGATTTAATGTAACGTAGTTTGAGAAGAATGCAGGTGTAGGCAGGTGTACCAAATTAGCTGAAGATCGAGGTTGTCCCGCAAAGAGAATTCGTTGAAACAGACGGAAGTGAAGCTTGTTAACTTGTAAACTGTTGTGATACCTAGTAGTACCTGGCCCTAAAGTTCTTATTATGGTTGACATATGAAAATAAAGTAAAATAACTTCGAATTAAAAACTGCTTTTGCAAATGCACTGTACCGTATATCACGTGAGTTAGTTATGTTGGGCTTTAGTTATTTGAACCGAGTTACATTATTGTATTTAATTGAATCAATTACTTTCCCTAAGTCCGCTAAGGCAAGGTTAATTAATAAATCGATTAGCTTATACTTTGCAATTCATTTATTTACCTAAGCTTGTAAAGGCAAGGGATATCATAAAGAAGGTAGGTTCAAAAGATATAAGCTTATTAGGACTCTGCTGAGACTGTCGTGTACATAGGCTTAGTACAGAGGCCTAAAGGTGGAAAAAAGTTACGCCCTAGTTACATTTTTAGCGAAAACACCTGGTTTTTTTGATAACAATTCGATTTTCGGACTATCGTACAAGTTTCCTCACTAACTTAAAAACTTATTTACTGACAGTTGGATCAGCTACTCGTGGAGCACTTCTGGAGAAAGAATATGGCAAGCTAGTCTACCGCTTGAATGGGCCTCTTAAGAATCTTAAGAAAGCCTCTTATAAAATATAAAACAAAGAAACAAATTTTAAATAATGTACAAATAAAAAATTATTTATTGAGTGGTCCTAGAAAGAAAATTAAGGCTCAACGCGTGCCTAATGCGTTCAGCACTTTTGTTTGTATTTCCTATTCAAGTTTCTTGAGCAACCTGCTCCTGGTGGATAATTGCAACCAAATAATTCTTGTAACACTGCGCGTTCAACATGGTAAATCTTGACCGAGCAGATAAATAAAGAGATAGGGCAGCGTTAGAACCGGTATATTTATATTTAGTATACAGACTAGATTTTTAGTTTTTGAGATGACTCAACTCTTTAGTAAACCAAGGAGGCTTATTCGATGTTGATGGATAGTATAACGGAACACACTCAGTAAAAAAGGAATTTATGGCACTGTAAAAAATATCCACGACATCTGAAATGTCAGTGCACATGTATAAATCGGACCAATTTAAGTCTGATATAAAGTTATTCAACCGTTCAAAGTTCGTCTTGCGAAAACAAAGGACTTTATTGGCTGGGCAGTCAGATATATTCTGTAAATCAGTGCCAATGTCGAGGGTCATGGTCTGCATGAATACAATCGAAGCAGCATTTGGTTAACTCACTCAAAGTTCGGATTGACTGAGTGAGACATTGAGTAAAACGGATTTGGCAAATGTGCTGCAGGTATGAGTACAAAATTAACCGAATCCGAACGGCGAAGGAATGGCTGAATGAGTTTTGCGACTGAGTACTCGGTTAGCCGGCACTGCATTGGCGACGTCAAATTTATTGCGTGTTTGTTTTGTTTTTGTTTTGCTTTTCAATGCAAGACCGAAGAAAAACAGAAAGACATGGATTATATGTATATATGTATGTAATTTATTTATTTTATTTTTCAATGACTGAATGCAGAAACATAATTTTATCCGAGTACTCGAAACATTTACGCTTCACTCACTCATTCTATCCATTCCGTTTCGGTTTAAATTCCACTCATTCCGCATACAGCGGATACTAGAATAATGTTTCCAATAAATAGGAAGTTCCGACAATGGAAGAATGTAGGAACAAACAATAAAAATGGAGATACCATTCACTGATAGCTCGTTGCACTCCTCGACAGTTAGTAATTCAGTAGCTTTAAACTCTTTGACGACAGCATATTCAGGCCAGAATTTGGTAAAACAAAAAGTTCGTTTGGAACATTTATTTTGAAAGATGAAATGTCCCTGGCATGAGAAAATTTCAATTTTTCCACCTTAATTTTCTCATGTTTTGCCTTGGATAAAGGCGATGACATCTTACGATGTATGAGCAGGGGAGGACCGAGAAACAAATATCTGTTTCGTAAGTAGAATTACTACAAGGGCTTTCAGCGATGCTGGCTGTTCATCTGCATTGCCCATATCGGCCGGTAGTCCGGAACTGACACCCTGGGCAGATAAAATAGCGGGGCTCTGAGGGGTCAATATTTGAGACCCCCCAGGGAACAAAACGGATATCACCGCTATCACTCCCACAACACATTCGGATGCAGAATCTTTCTTGCCACTCGATCTCAAAACTCTCTGAATTGATTCTGAGGTCGAGGGCTGTGCCGAGGGAGTCTGCTGTTGGGCGTCCACCGCTGGCTGTTGGGATCCGCCTAGATGCTGCAGACCGGTTGTGGTTTTTTTGCGCCTAGGAGACTCATTTAATAGCCTTAGGCTATTGAATTGAGTATCCAGCGCCAAGAACATATAATGAGTTTTACGATAACTCAATAATATTTCTTCAAAACCGCCCTTGGTTTGCCGCATAAAAGACATCATCTCCCTTTCAACCTCGCGACAGGCCTCGCAGCAGTAACGCAGACCGATGTTTCTTCTTACATCGTCCACCGTCCGAGCGACAACACCAACAGCCAGCAGCCGACTGTAAGATCATTTGAAGCAATAGCCTTTTTACAGGTTTTAGCTAAGCAGACAATAGCGGACATTATAGGGACTTACCACTGCACCTTTACGTAGGAAGAGATAAGAACAGTGCAGCTGCACCGAGAGAGCGGGTAAGCGGGTGAGCGTGGGAGCGACCTTAACGTTTAGCTGTCGCGACGACGCAAACTAAACGGAGAAGGCACAAAGAGGAATGCAAAAAAATGCAAAGCAAGCACCGGCAGTACAACTAAATTGTGAAACAAATAACAATTAAATACACAAAACAGAATAGCTGCATGCACACGAAGTGAACGGGAACTTTATAAATCACAAAGTAGAAGATATAAATAAAACCCCAGTTGTTTTAATGCAAAAATTAACACAAAACGAGAGCGGAAGAAAAAAACACGTCCATTCACTTGGAAGAGAGAAAGCTTTTTTAATAGTCTCTCGGTAAAACTACAATAAAATCTTGCACCTTATTGCTCGGGAAACATCAGAGACTCGCTCAAGTGCGCTATTCCGTAGGAGATCCTAAGGAACACGAGGCAATCCCAACTTTTTTTTCGCAAAGCAAAATATTTCGAAGATAAGGAAGCTCTTGAGCCAAACGCAGCTATAAGGACCAAAGTTGTACAGGCTCTCGGAAGTTGCTGGTGACATCGCGGCCAAACCCTTTGCCATAGTTACCTTATTCAAATTTATTGCTGATAATATCAGGCTTTCGTCGTTTTTTAAAATAGTTATTCGTACTGCGATCGCTGCCATTCGATGCTATGTTCGGGCAGGCTATTGATTGGTATTTCTTGTGCCGTTTGCATGCGTCCTATACAGAGTTCGGGTAGCAATTTATTACAACTTGTTACAACTTCTTACAAATTGTTAAGGCTATTAGGTTCTTGGAGGACAGATCGCAGTGCTCGCTGGGAATGATTCTATTGAATTGGTGGGGCAAAAGTTAAGGAAGTCACGTGCAAAGAAAATATTTAGAAAATATATACTGCTTATAACAGAGAGTCGTCATATAAAAGTCCAACGCAAGAATGAAAATAAATAAACTTTTCAGCTAAATATTGCTAAAAATCAAGACCAAGGCAAAGGAGTGCGCTATATATAGTGCTTTCAACATTCGTTTTCTAGGAGGGTGCAAAGGAAAAAAGGCATAGCGAAATGTCAACCTCTTAAGCCATTATAACGCGGACATGAGGTTGCCTTCAGAAAGTCGGCGTCGCGTTAGATCTTCCCCTCTTCAGCTTTCATCCAGTTAGGTGCGTTAGTTAGCGTTAGAAGAGGGCACGGCGGACATTGTCAGACTGCAAAAAAAGGAAATTCCTCTGAAATTATAGTGAGCCCCTAGTAGTAAAGGAGAAAAAAGCCTTAAATTCTGTTAGCCAGCTCAAAGGTGAGTCTTTAATTATGAGTTTATTTTTTTAATCATTGGCAAAATATTGATACACAAAAGTCGGTTCCATCGTCGAAGGACTATTTCAGAAAAGGATTCGATCAGCCCTGTCGAACAACCAAGGTGCCGCTCAAGAAAATATGGTTAAAGTGACAGTAGTGCGACCAATGATAAGGAAGGAGAATGTATCTCAACATCATTTTGTATGCTTTCCAAGGGTGTCGACTGAGTACAATAGGTTGCTATTATGTTTTTTACTTTTACGGTAAAATGTTTTCTATTTATATATTTTCGTTTCATTGTGCGTTAAGCTCAGACAGAATATTTAAATATGAATGTTCGTTATAACAATGCTACAAACATGGTGTCCAATCGGGCCAAGTTACCCCGGGAGACCATTAAATTTCTAAAATCGTTGAGTTCCTTTAAAGACTAAATTCTGATGAGATTGGGAGACTGCAGACGAAATCTGCTAAAACCATTTAAGTGAAGTCTAAACTCATCTATCGAAAATAGCTTCCTGACGAAAATCAAATCGATCTTACAGTTTTGGTAATCATACCTACCAGAATGTATTCATTCGCTGAAGCCGCGGCTAAAATTAACTTAAATGGTCAACTTAATCGTTATCCCAGATGGACATTTTCGAGGACAGCACAGCAGAAATGAAACTTGGGGCGAGCATCGCATGAAAGACAATCGAGTTCGAGTCGTCGGTCTCAAAAAAAATCAAGTTTACCCCCTATTAAGTGTTTTCGAATCTTTCAAGAGATCTTTTAACAAGCAGAGAATGCTAAAACATTATAGCTCTAAATTCAAAATGATTAACTATTGTCATTTGGGATAAACAAAAGCTATATAAAATAAATATTTACAAGGAAATAAAACTACTCCCTAATTAATTGAGACCGTTGTAAGAAACAATACATTTAGATTTTTTTTATTCATCGCAGCTTTATCTAAGGCAGACTCTACATCGTCACTGGACCAGAGAAGTACAAACCAGGAAAGCTTTGAGAAACACTTTTAGCAGTAAGAACAGCCAGTGTGGATTCGTCTGTGAGATTTCCAACATGCAGTTTTTATTAGCACGGAAAGACAATTCTGGAGCATTGAACCTTTATAATTTATTATAAAATTACTAAAAATTTTATTATTTATATTATATATAAATGTATTCATCAGTTAAACGCGTAAATTTGATTCTTTAAATAAACTTTTTAATTTCCCGTTAAAATCGTATTCAAAAACTAAACTATATTTTTATTTTTATGTTAGGGTTATATATACAAATTGAAATATGTAATTAGGGTGGTCTTTGGAGTATGAAAAAAAACTAAGCCCTTACGTATAAGGCTGAAGTGTTGCATTACGAATACTACTTAATTTGTGTCTTTAAAACAATTCAAAAACATGTTGAATAATATTTGACTTAAACAATCTCCTACCTGAATGAAGGGGGGATTACATCCGGGCCCAGTATGGTAGGGAGCCCGGACCTGGATCCCCGGGCCCCAATTTTCTCCCTGCGGGCCCGTATAAATAAATATACAAATCTAAATAATTTGCACACAGGACTCTAAATGGTTTATACAATTCAAAATGCGTTCTACAATGTCGAAAGGAATATATGATCTAAAATTTCTACTCGATATGTGAAAATGAAGTCAATACTTTATACGCTTGTATGCTATATGAAGAAGCATTTATCAGTTAGAATCGCTTGATTACTCAATTTATTTTTTTCGTTCTCACCTTATATTCGAGAGACGTTCCTTTTGAAAGCGGTTTGTATGTGTATATGGGAATTCTCTACACCATCGGAGCAAGTTTTCCCTGTGTAAGCATCACCGATGCTAGCCGTATAAAGGCTTACTAGTAGTGATGCCAATTTGGCCTTTTTCCGGACAGATCTGTCTGGTTTTTAACTGCTTTATCCGGAAGAAATTTCAAATTTCAAATTTCTATCCGGAAATCGGTCCTTTTTTAATTTTTTTGTCCTCACAAATTTTAAACTGAATTAATATAATTTTAAATTGATTTTTTACAATGTTATATAGTTTTAAATCGATGTTTACAATGAGTTGGCATGCAAACTGTAATCGATATCGTTTGAAATCGTAATATCGAAACACTTGTGCAAATTTACTTTTCTGATAAAGAATGCCAAAAAAATAATGAGCAAAAATTCCGCGAGTGGTGGCTGCAGCAGCCAGATTTTAAAAACTGGCTCTGCAAAGACAAATCGTCCTTTTTTTTTAATTTTAAGCCTTATTTCCGTTTTTTTTTTTTATAGTCTGTCCTGTTTTTGTAAAAAATTATTGGCATCATACTATGCAGACTTCGAGTGCCTCCTCGAACAAGCATATATGTAGTAAATGTCGGGCGCACTTTGATTGATTCTATTATATCCGATTTGTCTGCTATTTTTAAAAACTACTTGACTCATGTAGTTCCAATTCAAATGAGTCCACAGGACTCTTATGATTTTGATGAGGCACTTAATTGTCATATATGCAAAGGAATTTTAGGTAATGGCAGAGTAAGAGATCACTTTCATTTTACAGGTCAATTTCGTGGTGCAGCACATACTGATTGCAACCTAAAATATAGGACAGGAGATTTTATCCCCGTTTTTTTCCAAAATCTTTCGAAGTATGATCTCCACCTCTTCGTCAAACAACTTGGTGATATTGATGGCGAAATTAAAATACATAATACCTTTGAATAAGGAATTATACATTTCAATATAAAAATATATTAATAATAATTTTGCTAGAGGTTAGTGCACTGCGACCACTAGGGTCTATTGTGCCCTCGTCCTAGTGTATGAGCTATAGCTCCTCGAACAGTTCAATCGATCGCAAGAATGCGATGATGTCGCCTGGTCGAAGAGCCCTCATTTCCTTTGTGGTGAGTGTAAGGCCCCCAAAGTGGGCCAACCTCAACCGACTGATAGCCGGGCAATCCTCTAGTAGGTGCTCCGGAGTCTCTTCTCCTTCCAGACAAAGTCTGCAAAGGCTGTCCTCCCCTATTTTGAGATTGTGCAGATGCTTGCGCAGTCTGCAGTGCCCGGTCAGGAAACCCGTGACTATTCGGAGAGATCCTTTGCTCAGCTCCAAACAGTCCTTGGTCCTCTTACTGTTGTAACTACCTAGCAGACGTTTGCTCTGCCTTGCCCCTTTCGACGACTGCCAGAAGTCATCGCAAGCAGTCATGAGATCCACACGACTGCTCTGGCTAATGACTCCTGGCCCTAGTCCACAGAAGGGCTCCGGACCATAGAAGGGCGTACTCGCTAGAAAGACCACTTCATTGCCGGGGATCCCCGCATGCCCTGGTACCCAGTATATGGTTACTTTATTGTTCACACCCAACTCATTGAGTGTTTCTATACATTGCCATACTAGTCTGAAAACAATCTTATGGGCACTGAGTGCTCTGATTGCTGCCTGACTATCTGAGAAAATGGCTATGTCTCTCCGATTGTAACCCCGCTCAATATTGAACGAGGCACATCTCTCTATCGCGTGTACCTCCGCTTGGAAGATACTGTCGAATTTCCCTAGAGGTTCGTGATATTTGAGTCGGGGTCCACAGACACCCGCACCCGCACCATCCTCTGTTAGTGAGCCGTCAGTGTACCACCTAATAGCATGTGGTTTCACATCATAGGTGGTAGACATGCTGGTCCACTCCGACTTGTTGCTAAGCTCTGTTTTAAAGAGCTTATCAAAGCTAAACTTGGCCAATTGAACATCCTGCGGATATTCTAATAACAGGTCAGTTGCAGTCGCGGCCGAGTCAGCTGGTCCTGCCCCTGTTATCCTCATGGTAGATCTGCGCGCACTGTGCTTGATAAGCAAGTGCAGTGGTGGAAGCCCGAGCAGCACATCCAGAGCAGTGGACGGGCAGGTGCGCATAGCGCCCGAGATGCACGTGCAGGCAAGTCTCTGGAGTTTGCCCAGTTGCCTTCTTGTGACATCAAGGTCAGCGCGATTCGCCCAAACCGCAGCCCCGTAGCTGACTATGGGCCTCACCATAGCAACATACATCCACAGTAGGATCTTTGGAGATACACCCCAATTTTTCCCTGCAAGAGATCTACAACTCATTAAGGCCATAGTGGCCTTGCGAACGGCATGCTCCACATGTTGTCTCCACATTAGTCTCTTGTCTAGGATGACTCCCAGGTATTTGACTACTGTGGAGATCGGAATCTCTGCGCCCCCAATGGCTATGAGCCGAATGGATTTCAGCTTGTAGCGATTGGTGAAGGCGACCACTGTGGTTTTCGCTGGATTGATATTCAGCCCCACGTCTCTGCACCAGTCTAAGCTAAGTCTTAGGCCCAGTGTGATCCTGTCGCACAATGTGCTCTCAAAATTTCCTTTACATACTAGAGTGATATCATCGGCATAGCCTTGACATTCAAACCCATTTGCTGAAAGTTTAACTAGCAGCTCGTCCACCACGAGTCTCCAGAGTAGTGGTGATAGGACACCCCCCTGCGGACAGCCTCTGGTGGTTTGAGCTCTAACAGTCACACTGTTGACAGTGACTTCTGCTATCAAGGAGTTTGCCCAGCCAGGTCGTAAGACCCGTTTCAACTCCCCTTCTACAGAGTGCTCTTACCACAACGTCATGAGCTGTGTGAGCACAATCTATGTCCATAAAGGCACAAAGTGCTACCCCTTTGGCTTTTACAGAGCGCTGCATACTGTCCACCAGGCTCAAGAGAGCCGATTCAGTAGACTTACCTTCTCTATAGGCATGCTGATTCGCATGCAGAGGCCTTCCCACCAAGTGCGAGTTTCTAATGTGGTTGTCCACAATCTTCTCAAGGGTTTTCAGCAGGAAGGAGGTTAGGCTGATTCGGCCTTCGGGATAAGGATCCGCTCCATCCTAGGAATGTAACCCATTATTATGAGGAACAGCATTAGCTGTTCGACACCCTTCTGAAGATGGATGGGTATGATTCCATCCACCCCCGGAGCCTTGTAGGGGCTGAATGTACTCAGTCAACGCCCACCTAATCTTTTGTTCAGTTACGAACGCTGCAGCCAGGCTCCAGTTGTGTCTCCCGTTGGGGACCCTTTCGTAACTGTTGTCTATATCGGAGATGGTTCTACACATGGGGAAGTGAGTTTGCAGGAGAAGTTCTGCTTTCTCCTCCTCGTCCTCGGTGAATGATCCATCCGCCCTTTTCAGACAAAGTTCAGAAAGTACTTTGCCTTTCGAGATTGCCTTAAACACTCTAGCCGCAGGTGCGGCTTGCTCTATGGTAGAATAAAATTTCTGAAAGTGAGCAAGCTTACTAAACCGGATTTCTTTGTTATATTCTGTCAGCTTTTTGGTGTAAAGATTCCCAAGTGGTGCTGTTCTTTTTAGCTGTGTTGAACAGCTTCCTGACTTCTGTACGAAGTAGTCCTAGTTTCCTATTCCACCAGGGATTGTCCCTACTGGACTCTATGGATTTTTCGGGACAGCTTGCATGATATGGATCCAAGATTGTATCTCCTACTTCTTCTGAGAGTTGCTCAAGATCTTCTGGAGACGATACTCTCCTGCTTTGATTCACTCTGCTCAGATTTAATCCCAAACAGGACTGATAGGCTGGCCAGTCAGTCCGTCGTGGATTCCTGATAACCTTGCTGAATCTAAGACTACTATGAATGTCGAACAGGATGATCCTGAGATCCGACATTGACGGTTCTGAGGAGACCTTCCAGTTGCGAATCAACCGTGAGCCCCCCTCATTCTCGAAAGTGATATCTAGTACTTCAGCCCTGGTTTTAGTAATGAAAGTGGGTTCAGCCCCCACATTGAACACAGTGAGATCCCTAGAAAAAAGATAATCTAGTAAGCACTCACCTGTACCGTTGTTGTCCGTGCTGCCCCATGCAACATTGTGCGCATTGGCATCACACCCTAGCAGTAGGGGTAGCCTTTTGCTGCTGCAATGCTGCACCAGATCCTGAACCTCTGGTGGGGGGGCATCCGTCACGTCTCCTGGAAAGTATGCCGACGCCACCATAATACTCCCGTGCTCGCTAGTGATCATCACCGCTACTAGATCTCTGTTGAGAAATTGAGAGTGACAAAGAAAGTTAATATCCTTTCGCACCAAGATGCAAGCTCTCGGTGATGCCTCCCTTCCGTCTTCAATAGTTTGCATACTCACTTTACTTAGGCCGCAGATCCTGCCTCTGACGACCCAAGGCTCCTGGATGAGCACCAGCCCCAGGTCCGACCTGGAGACCAACCTGCCGATGACAGCCGAGGCTGTCCTGGCGTGATGCAGGTTGATCTGTGCCACGCTGGTGACCCCCATCCTTAGAGCTCTTCTTCACACTCCGAGAGCGTCAGATAGGCCTCTGACTGCAACTCGGTGGGTGTCCGCTCATCATCGGATGGCTCCTTTTCGCTGGTTGGCTCCTCTGCGCCGCTCATATGCAGACGCGCCAGATCCAGCCCCTCTAGAGAGACCGAGTCCAACTCGGCCTCCACTGCGGCGAGTTCCATGGCCTCAGCCGCCTCGTCCGATGGGACGGAGGGAGCCTCCTTGGCTGCAGCCGTTGAAGTGCCAGGCACAACGTCGGCGTTGGCCTCGGTACACACCTCCGCCGCCGCAGACTCCTGCTTTTTATGCAGGCGGCATTTCAGCTGGCCGAACCGAAAAATATATTACTCTGGGAAAAAATAAGTTAGAAATTAAATTTTTAGACACTATTCGTTTCATGCCCTCTAGCTTAGCCAGCCTTGCAGGAAATTTAAATGAAGGGGATTTCAAGGTTCTTCGAAATCAATTTCCAAATACAACAGATTTCAGTTTACTTCGTAGGAAAGGAGTATTCCCCTATGAATATCTAAATTCGAAAAAGAATTTGTCGGAAACTTGTCTCCCCTCAAGGAGTGCATTTTACAGTCATTTAATAGACTCAGCATGTTCTGAAGCTGACAACCTCCATGCAGTTCAGGTTTGGAACCACTTCAAGTGTCAAACACTTAAAGATTACATGAGCTCGATACCGCCCACTATTACACAACTCTGGGCTTGTCATGGGATGCGATGTTAAAAACAACAGAGATGTCCCTCGAATTGCTCACTGATGCTGACATGATAACATTTATTCAGTCTGGAATTCGAGGGGGTCTTGTTCAAAGTTGTCATAGGTATACGAAAGCAAACCACAAATACCTTAAAGATTTTAATCCATCAAAGGAATCAGAGTACTTAATGTATATGGATGCCAATAATTTATATGGATGGGCAATGTCTGAAGCACTGCCTTATTGGAATTTGAAATGGCTAGATTAATCAGAAATAGATTTTTTTGACGTAAAATCTATTTATGAAAGTAGCGAGTATGGATATTTTCTAAGTCTTAAAACGGCCTCCCCTCAAGCCAGGCGTGATACGCGATCCGTGCCCGCTGGCTTACAGGTTCGCAGCTGAGGGTTTAATCTAGCTGTGTCTGAACGGAGCCTTCTCAGGGCCGCGCAACCCTGGGTCGTAAGATGCCTTGCCAGATTCGTGACAACGGATGGGACGGGAGTGCTTATCCCTTCGGCATACATGGCCCATGACGATTCGGCTCCGCCAGAACCGGTGGTCAAGCTGTTGCAACGGGCTGAAGATACGAAGACAACCCTGGTGATCGGGTGCGATGCAAACGCGAGACACACGCTCTGGGGAAGTTCCGAAACAAATGATAGAGGTGAGTCACTTTTTGATCATATTATATGCCGTAACGTTACAATATGTAACAAAGGGAATACACCAACCTTTATATTTCCGAGCACGGAGGTCTTTCAGGGGTGGGAGGAGGTGCTAGATCTCACCTTACTCGTAGAACACAGCCGGTCTACAGTAGAGAACTGAAATGTGTCGCTTCAACATTCCTTTTCCGATCACAGGTACATATTCTTTGAGTTATCGGTGCCGACCAGCAAAGCGACACCTAGACGCAATCCACGAAAGACAAACTGGTGCAAGTTCAGAGATATTGTCCACGCAAAGGTTAGCAACAGGAGGATAAAGGTACAATCCTCAGCAAAGGCCCTCGATAAAGAAGTAGAGGACCTCACGAACATATTAAACAACGCCTACAATGAGACATGCAAGATGTCATTTTCAAAGAAACAGTATCCACCATGGTGGACCAAGGAACTGAGTGACCTCAGAAAGAGACCACGAAAGCCCTTTAATACATGTTTTGTGTCCAAAGAATGGGCACCTTACAAAGAAGTACAAAAACAATAAAAAAAGCAGTATACGAAGCAAAGAAAGAATCTTGGAAAAGTTACTGTGAGGCTTTAGAAGATAAAAAAGATACGGCAAGGCTAAGAAAAATCCTTGCTAAAGGGCACACAAGCGAATCCCTAATTAACAAACCTGACGGTACGTCAACATCGTCAGTCGAAGAATCCCTAGAGGTACTTGTAGACACGCACTTCCCAGGGAATGTGCGAGTAAACTCGTACCCGGGGAGACCTAGAACCCAACAGAATTTTACGACAACTGGGGACATTATCACCATTGAAAAGATACAATGAGCGATAAACTCCTTCCACAAATATAAAAGCCCGGGCTCCGACCGTATTATTCCGGCGATGCTACAGGCAGCAATAGAAAGCATCAGTAGGTGGCTTAAAGCCATCTATGAAGCAAGCATGAACCTCAGTCACACCGCTCCTATGGAGGAAAGCTAAAGCCAAAGCCGGGCAGGAGGGGTCACATTCTAGCTAAGGATTATAGACCAATCAGCCTAAGATCCTTCATCCTGAAGACGATGGAAAGGCTAATGGACATACACATAAGAGACAAGGCGGAGGGAAAGCACCTATCTGATGCTCAACACGCATACCGAAAAGGTTGATCGACCGAGACAGCACTGCATAAAGTGGTGAGTCACGTCGAGAAAGCTCTGAACTACAAAGAATACACAATGGCCGCCTTCTTAGATATAGAAGGTGCGTTCAATAACGGGATCGCCGAACCCATCCTGGGCTCCCTCAGCTCGATAGGTGTTAAGAGATGTACCAGAGAATAGATAGGTGCTATAGTATGCTCACGAGTAGGACGATAGTGGGCGAACTGGGTGGCACTCACCTCACGCGAGTAGTGAAGAGGGGCACACCCCAGGGCGGAGTATTATCGCCGCTTCTCTGGCTAACCAACATGAACAACATATTGAAAGAACTCAATTGTGGTGGAGTACGGGCAGTAGCATACGCCGATGACGTAGTGCATAAGCGACATTATGTCGGGTGCTCTGGACAGACTAAATAATTGGGCGAAATCCTGCGGACTTGGGTTTAACCCTAATAAGACAGAACTAATGTTATTTACAAGGAGATCAAAGATACCAAGTTATAACATGGCCAAAATGGATGGCATAGAGCTAAAACTTTCTCAGCAGGCGAAGTATTTGGGAGTTATACTGGACCATGTGATAAGTGTTTGTAGGGGGCCGATTCTCCAAAATAAGCGATCAAGTAGATGTAGGAAACTGCAGGAACTCCCACGGCGCAAAGCGAAATAATTCCAAAAGAAATGGTAGCGAAGGCACCAGAAAGAATATCAAGAGGCGGGGGCGTCGTGGGACTTCAATGTTTATTTCTTGCATTCATACATGGAACTAACTTAAAAACTAAAGCCGCTGATGTGAGCGCGGGAGACCGACGGCAGCCGATCGCGAAGTCCGCAACCCGAGCTCGAGCTCGGAAGCGAGCGCGGACGAAAGCGAAAGCTCTGTGCGCAGAGGCGGCACAGTGGCCCCTCACATAAACATCCCGCCCCCCCCTTGCAATCACTCGGGTTGCAACATGGTCCTTATTATGGCTGCTGGCAGGCTCCGCACACGACCCATCCAAACACGGTGCTCTGGGCCACCGCCAGCCCGTCCTGGATTCTCATCAAGCCTGGCTGCATCACTTGCGGATACATGTCCGCGCCCAGAATCACAGATATCGTCGCGGGTAGATAAAACCGCTCATCGGCCAGAGTAATCAGCTCCCGGACTGGAGTGCGAACGCGCACCTGATGCTCAACCTTGAAGGCCACATCCAACTGGACACTGGTGTCATTCTTGGCGCCCACAATTGCCGAACACATCCGCTCGTCCCCAACGCTGGTAGTTGGCAGACGGAAAGCAGCCGCTAGAGACACGTCGGTGCAGCGCAGATAAGCGCCGCCGTGTCGAAGACCTGAGTCCCAGTATGGATCCGCACCAGAGCCGTTGGCAGAAGGTTGACTGAAGAACGCCTTGGAGCGGCGGACAGCGGGGGCAGTACCGGTTGGCCAGGACAGCCCGTAGATGCTTCTCACTGCAGACTCGGCCACGGTAGGAATTGATACCTCGAGTATATCTGCTCTCCAGTGTGTTGGCGCTGCGTGGACGTGGAGACATCGTATCGTGACTGGCGGACTAGGACGGAGAGGAAAAATAGCAATCATTACTGGTAACACTACGAATTGGAACTACGGATTAGCTACGAAACAGCACAGTGACGTGGAACATTGGAGTGGACGGGAGACTGGTTACTGAGGGCAGACGGGTGCGTCTATCGGAAGGAGGACGACCTTTGGTATGGGACGTTTTATTAGTCCCCGCGCAGTGCGGATGTCGACCACAAGGACATGGCCATCGAATCCTGGAAACACTGCGTCAATTCGCCCTAATCGCCACTCATTGGACGGCAGGTTGTCTTCCTTAACAACCACCATGTCCCCGACACGGAGATCTCTAGTGGGGGCTCGCCACTTGTTCCGCTTATGGAGTTCCTTGAGGTACTCTTCCTTCCATCGCAGACGAAATTGCTGATGTAGAGCCTTTATGATGGTCGTGGTATCCCCCTATATCTCAGGTTCAACTATTGCTAGGAGTGGCCCTCCAACCAGAGAGTGCCCAGGAGTATGGGCTAATAGGTCACCGGGGTCTTCGGACATTGGCGCGAGTGGACGAGAATTCAAGAACGCCTCAATCCTAGCCAGAAGCGTGGACAGCTCTTCGAACGTGTATTTCCGCGTGGCCGTAGACTTATAAAACAAGGTTTTGAAGCTCTTAACGTCTGCCTCCCACAAGCCTCCCATGTGGGGGGCTCCCGGCGGGATGAAATCCCAAAGAAGCTGCTGGTGGCTATAGGCACTCGTCACAGCCCCTTTGAGAGCCTGGAGGAAATCGCGGGAGAGTAGGCTGGCCGCACCCATAAAGTTCTTCCCATTGTCCGACTGAACTTGACGGGGGCATCCTCATCGGGACACGAAACGGGCGAAAGCGGCGAGAAATTTTTCAGTCGTTAGGTCGGAGCTCGGCTCTAAATGGATGGCCTTGGTGGAGAAGCACACGAATACCAACACATACCCTTTGGTAATGAGGCAGGCTCGTCCCGTGTAGTTCTTGATGTCGAAGGGGCCGGCATAGTCCCTACCGGTATGTGTGAAGGGGCGTGAGAAGGACGTCCGCTCTTTGGGTAGCTCTCCCATGAGTTGCGTTTGCAACTTCTTTTTGTGGATAACGCATACCTTGCAGGAATGGATGACGGACTTGATCAAATTCCTCACTTTCGAGATCCGGAATTTTGAACGGATCAGACGGATCATCAGCTGATTACCGCCGTGCAGAGTTATGCGATGGGTAAAATGAACGAGGAGTCGAGACAGATGGCAGTTATATGGAAGAATAACCGGATGCCGTTCGTCATACTGGAGAAGTTCGGAGGCTGTAACCCACACGCCACACGCTCTCATGAGTCCTTGAGAATCCAGAAACGGGTTCAGGTTTTGAATCGGACTGGATGCTGGGACTGGCCGCTTGTGGCTTACACAGTCGATCTCAAGGCTGAAGTGCCTGCGTTGAGTGACGGAAATTAGGAGAATTTCGGCCGAAGCAACTTCAGTGGACGTTAGGTGGTTCTCGAACGAAGACGTGGTTTTTGGCGAGCGCTGGATGAAGCGACGAACATAGGCGAGGACTCGCAGCGCCTTATATAAAGTAGAAAAACGCTCAAGAATATCTTCCGGGGGGGCCTTCGCAACGTGGACCTTGACTGCTCGCTTCTCAAGTTCAGTCTCGGGGGAGTCATTGGCTGGAATGGGCCACTCGGAGCGCGGCCCTTGCAGCCAGGAAGGGTCTTGAAGAGCTACCGCCCGGCTAGCGAGATCTGCCAGATTATGTTCGGAGCTGACATGTGCCCATTTCTCCACCTCGGGGAACTGAGTGATCGAGGTCACCCGATTTGCTACGAACGTTGTCCAATGGCACGCCGGCCTGCGCAACCAGGCGAGAACAATCGTAGAGTCCGTCCAAGAGTGGAGGGCGGACGCAGGGCCGGGCATCTTGGGAAGAATTGCGTTGGCCATCTCGGACAATAGGACGGCTCTGCACAACTCCACTGGGGCCACCCGTGTCTTTGCTCCACTCGGACGTAGGTGGCAGCGCCGTATGCCTTTTGCGAGGCGTCACAGAATCCATGATGTTCTACCTTCAAGTGAGGACGAAAGGTGACCCAGCGGGGGATTCGGATCTGATTAAGCGCCGAGTAATCTTCCAGGAAGTCAACCCATCTTTTGCAGAATTCCTGAGGGAGGACATCGTCCCAGCCCAGATCCTGGAGCCAAATGTCCTGCATAAACATCTTTGCCCGGACAATGAAGGGGGCTAGCCAGCCGGCTGGATCAAACAACTTAAAAATTTAAAACAGGACCTGACGCTTTGAGAACGAAGATCCCGAGGTCAATTCTGGCGGAATGAAGAAAAATTCATCCGACGTCGCCTTCCACCGCACGCAACGAGTTTTGGCCGTGCTCTCTGCGTCGATTTCGAGAAAGTCAGCCCGAAGGAGATGGTCAGTCTGGAAGTTTGACAAAATCGCCTTGCTGTTGGCTGTCCACTTCCTAAGTGGGAACCCTGCCGAATCCAGGGCCCCTCGAGCTCTCGGATAGCTGCCTGCGCCTTTGAGTCTGCACCAGCGAGAACGTGGTCGACGTACATGAACTGTCGGATAACCTGACTCGCCTGCGGATACCTCGACTCTTCGTCTTCGGCGAGCTGTTGCAGGACGCGAATCGCTAGGAATGGAGCGCAATTGACCCCGAAGGTTACCGTTTTCAATTCGTAGTCGCGGATTTCTTCATCGGAGTTGCGAAACAGAATGCGCTGGAGTGGAGTATGCTTAGAGTCTACCCAAATCTGCCGGTACATCTTCTCGATGTCGGCATTGAAAACAAACCTTAAGTATCGCCACTTCAGGATTTGTATAGTCAGGTCGGATTGTAAGACCGGGCCCACGTAAAGAATATCATTCAGACTAGTCCTGTTTGCGGATGGGCATTGAAAACTACGCGCACTTTAGTAGTTGTGCTTTCGGTCTTGAGAACAGCCTGATGTTGAAGGTAGTACGTGGCGGAACTGCTCGTCGTAGAAACTTCGGCCATGTGTCCTAAGTCGAGGTAATACTGGATCACCGCGTCATACAGGGCTTTGAGGAGGGGATCCCTTTTTAGGCGCTGCTCGTTGCGGAGGAACTGAGCTAAAGCGAAGGATCGTGAAGATGCTAGCTCGGAACCCTTGTGCTCGGGGTCGCGCAAGTGGAGCGTCACAACATATTTGCCCCGATGGTCCCTTCTGGTGGTTTGTACGAAATTTTGTTCGCAAAACGCATCAGACTCAGGGACGATCTGTATGGGCACTTCCTCCACCTTCCAGAATTTGGTGAGGAGATGGTCAAGGGAGTCCTCAAGGGCGCAGGTAACTCGCGTGGAGAAGGCGGACACCCTGCGTGGGGCTGCCGAATGGACTAGGCCTGTCAACACCCATCCAAAAATGGTTTCCTGGCCGAGAAGTGAACCGCAAATGTCAGTTTTGGAATTGCCGAGGAGAATAGACGGAAGAATGTCTGCTCCTATCAAAATATCGATCTGGGAGCTCTCAAAGAACTTGGGGTCCGCCAGGGGGATGTTAGGAAGGTCCTTAAGAATATCTCGTGGAATTGGATACGAGGGTAAATTCCCGGCCAGCTGCGGAAGAACATAGGCCGCAGTCTTTAACTATATCCCAGGCCTGGAGGGCGATCGAATCAAAAAAGTACACAACTTGGTGGACTGAGCGGCCATGGTTTGGTTCAGGCCGGACACTTGGGCTTGGACAGTCTTGAACGGAAGTTTGACTAAGTTGAATAGCCGTTCTGTAATAAAAGTAGCTTCGGACCCAGTCTATCAAGGCTCGTGCTTGAAAGTTGCACCCCAGATGGCACACGGTAATGAGGGCACTGCCCAGTAGGACGGCTCTTGAACCGGAAGCGAACCGGATCTGATCGCAACGCCCGGAGTGTGGATATTGGCCTCAAATTGGCTCACACGGTCCGTAGTGGCGGTGAATTTCCTTACGGCGGATTTTTGAGGTCGACCGAGTTTGTTTTGTCGATAAACCTGGGCTGGTATTTGAAGAAATGTCGCTACTAGCCGGTGGATTGATAACGGGGGACCTAGATTTCGGATGAAAGGGCCGCGGAGATGCGGATTGGGACCTGTCCAAACGGATTGATGGGATCGTACGCGGCTTCTTGTCGTCTCCCGTGGGTATTCTCCGAATCGAATTCTGCCGATTAGCGTGTGTCGACGCGCGTGAGCCACAAGCTTCTCGTACGGAGCAGGGCGGTCACACTAATGCTCTTGGCGCGATCAGAAGCGGCGACTCGGCCCAATGAAGCCGGTTGAAGCTAATAGGCAGCAGAAATTCGGTAATAAAGGCGGATGGTGCCTTATGCGAAGTGGACCGCAGAATCGGTAACCCGTAGGTAGGCAGGAAAAAACGAGATCTTTATGTCGTCGGACGGATATGTAAAATATAAAGATTTCCTCGGTATATATATATTGCGTGGCTCGGACGTGGAGCTTGCTTTATATTTTAGTTGAAAAAAATGAGGCCCAGAAAATTTATAAACTGTACCGGAATCAAAAACCATCAATAAATAAATAACACATGCCGACAAAATCAGCTCGACCCTCTGACTCAGAAACCAGTATATACTATTCCGAAGGTTTTCGGTGCGCTGAATCCGAATCCGAGGTCGAAATTTCCAAATTGGCTCCGGTTTCCGAGATATCCTAACCTAAAAGTGCAAAAACAGCGTTTTTGCCTATATTTGAAGTTATGTAGCATCGAATTTGTTCTTTTACTGAAAATACTAAAAAAGCCATCTTAAAGTATAACTCTTGCCCTTTCAAATGCTGTTGAGTTTGATTAAATATCTCTTTTTTTCGAAAATTGAAATTTTCATGTTAATGGATTTACCCCAAAAAAAGATTATGGATAGGCCCTATGAAGTAAATATTTTTCTTTGCACATAAAACAGCTTAAATCTGTTACTCGGGGGTTTTTGGGGTCGATGATCACGAATCCGAACTCAAATTTTCAAAATTCAAGATGGCGGATCCAATATGGCGGACCAAATTCGTAAAAAGTTACTGGATCAAGCTGAAACTGGGTATATGGGGGTCTTCGGGGTCGCTGTTTACCAAACTGAGATAAAATTCTGAAATTAGATGATGAAATTTGATGTTCGATTTTTATTTTTTGTAAGTAAATTCAATTCAATTCAAAACGACCATAAACGAAATCGCGGGGAATGTCAGACAGCTCACTCGACAAAGAATACTCTATATCAATTACGATATCTCAGCGAAAAAAAGAGATATTTAATGAAACTCAACAGAATTTGAAAGGGCAAGGGTTATATTTTAAGATGGCATTTTTAGTATTTTCAGTAAAAGAACAAATTCGATGCTACATAACTTCAAATATAGGCAAAAAACGCTGTTTTTGCACGTTTAGGTTAGGATATCTCGGAAACCAGAGCCAATTCGAAAATTTCGACCTCGGATTCGGATTCAGCTCACCGAAAACCTTCAGAAAAGTATATACTGGTTTCTGGGTCAAAATTTCGTCGGCCTGTGTAATTATTACAAAAAATTACTTATTGTTTGTTCATGAAACAATTGCGAAGCCGGAAGGGTGGAATTAGAAAACCTTGGCTTTGGTTCGGCCGAAAACTCACTGTTGCCGTCGGCAAAGCAGTGTTCGTGTACGGTACGCAGGAGAGCGAAAAAAAACCCCACAGGAATAACAACACCGCGGCTTTGCACAGTGGTCTGGCCCATAGGCCAAAATTAAAAAAATGAAAGTCAAAACATTGGCTAGAATTGTGTCAACCCTAACTCGGAATTGTTCAAGCTACTAAAATGTATAATTGGTTTTGCTTTATTCTAACTATTCTCTTTAAGAATGAGTGCGAAACATAGAGCACAAAATTGATTTGGCTTGGCAGCGTGCGCAACTTGCAAGTGACGGTCGCAATTAAAATATTATTACACGTGAAAAGAAAGTGTTTTTCAAATGGAATCATTTAATATTACAAATAAAGGTATTAACTATAACTTTATGCAGTTTTAGAGTTTCTGACGTGTTGTTTTTAGTTTATTAAGTGATTGTGAAACCTGTGCCTTTTTAAGCATTAAATGTTAAGTGAACTCATTTTCACTAAGAGTTTCAAAGTGATGACCACCTAGTACCTCGATGAAATTAATTTTAAAAAATTGGTCAATGTTTATAGATAATGTTTAAAAATTTCAGCTGCAGAACGTTGCAGATGGCTGAATTACAATGAAAAGAACAACGGCGTCTCGCGGTTTTTCGAGCATTTTGGTCGCCCGCTCCATACAAGATGATATAATATAGTAGTCCGATCTTGATCAAATTAACACCGAAATTCTAGAATAATACAAAAAGGCCATATCTCAATTTTATGAAAATATGTGGAAAATTAGCTAAGTTAAAATTTGTTTCTTCCCTATTTGCCGATGGTTCCTATGGCAGCTATATGATATAGTTGTCCGATCTTGATCAGTTAAGCCCGAAATTCTGAATAATACAAAATGGCCATATCTAAAATTATATGAAAATATGTTAAAAACTGGTTAAGTTATAATTTTTTTCTTCAAAAACTTTCGATCGTTCCTATGGCAGCTATATGATATAGTCGTCCGATATGTCTACTTTTTACATAAAATATTAAATATATTTTTCTAAATCTACTGTACAAATTTCATAGTGATATCTCCACTAGAAGTATTTTTGGCCGCCCGCTCCATACAAGCCCGACCACTGTGCTTTGGTTCGGACGAGAACTCGCTGTTTCCGTCGGCAAAGCAGTGTTCGTGTACGGTACGCAGGAGAGCGAAAAAGAACCACAGCAATAACAACACCGCGGCCGCTACAGAAAATCAAACAAATTCAAAGCAAATCAAACAAAAAATAATCGCAGTCCCGCCCGTGTGGATTTGTAATAAACTTCGTTTTGAATGTTTGTTGTTTTTGTCTCGCTTTTAATTGTATTTATGTACGTATATATGTATATTAATTTCGTAGCGGAGGTTTAGTTACTGGAATCGGGTACAGATAATATGTGCATATATGTATGTATGTATGGGTTAAATATGGGCACGCATTTATGTAAGATGAGATATACTCAGCTTAGTTTTAATTATTATATTAGAATATGTTTATTATAGTTAACGATGAATATTAAAAGTTTAATTTAAGTTTTCTGCTTTTGTTTTTTCTGCTTTTCTTAACTCTGCCTCTGGCGTCCGGATCTGCTGACTTCTACTCTCCGAATGCCCTTCTCTCGCTTCTCCTGCTGCTTCGCTGTCGCTTCTCTCTGCTGTCACTCTGCTGTTTCTACTGCTCTCTTCTGTCGCTCTGCTGCTGCTACGCTGTCGCTTCTCCTGTTTTACTACTTTTTCTGCATCTCTTCTTTAATCTACTCGAGTACTGCTTTTCTTGAGAAGTACCAATACACCATCTTACATTCGGCCATTCCTGACTATTCATCTGTCCCAGATGACCAATCATCCTCATTGTCCTGGACATACCTCCACAACTTCATGTAATCACAACTTGTGGAAGTCTTACATGGGCCTTCAAAATCTGCTGCCTTTCGAACGTCGTATCTGCCGTTACTCTTGACAGTTGAAACTTCGTACGGTCCCATATATTCTCCAGCCAACTTCTTTCCCGCAACAAATTGTGTCCGGCGTATAGCGACTAGGTCTCCTACTTTATATGCGACTTCCGGTTTCCGCTTAAGGTCAAAATTCTTTTTATAAGATTCCTGTGCGCGTTGAGTCTCGATCTTTGCATCCTTTCTCAGTTGCTACCGTTGCTCGTCAAAATTCAAATACATCTCCTCCTCCAAAAGCTGTAGAATACGATCCATTGGCTTATTGTTCATCTGCACTCCGAATAGCAGCTCAAATGGTAACTTCTTGGTTGATGCATGTACGTGTGAATTGACCGCTCTCTGCACGTCTGGCACTGCCTTAAACCACTTGGCTGATTCATCCGCCGACATCTTTGAAATAATCGACAAAATTGTGCGATTCACCCTTTGAACTTGTCCATTTCCACGTGGAACTCCTGTTGTACTCCAAACGTGCTCGATTCCGTTTTCCTTCATATGTTCTGCAAACAAGTTGGCTGTGAAAGCAGAGCCTCTGTCCGAAACCATTCTCACGGGTTTTCCAAAAACTTCTGACCAAATCTCCTACTTCTTCAGCGTGTCCTCACAACTTTTAGTTTTTTTTGGGAACAGCCATATAAACTTTGTAAATGAATCCACCATCGCAAATATGTACTTGTACTGTTTTCCCGTAGCATCCATGGGACCCAAATGATCAACGTGCAGCGTGTGAAGGGGTTGATCACTTTTATCAATACAGCTTAAGAATCCTTCCTTCTTGCCAAGTTTCTTGTTGAAAATGATGCATCTCACACAGTTGTTCACTGCCTGCTGAACCTTCTGTTCTAAGTGAGGAATCCAATACAATTGTTGAACAGCATGAACAGTTTTCTGTAGTGCAAAATGACCTGCACTATGGGCTTCAACAATTACTTCTTTTTCCATCGTTTTCGGGATCACAAGGAGGTCATTGCCGTTCACCTCCTTGGAGACAAGTCCAGCTTTCATCTTGTAGCCCTCATATGGACGACTCTCCAGAATTTCCAAATTGCCTTTAGCATCTCATCTTTTCCTTGTGCGATTTTGATTCGAGCTGTGATCTCAGAGGACACAAGCATCACACGATCGGGATAGCGACTAAGGCAGTCCACATGCTTCAACCGTTCCCCAGGGCGATGTTCCACTGCAAACTCGAAATCCTGCAGGTAAACAATCCACTGCGTGACTGCCCTCGGCACATCCGCTTTCTGTAGGGTTTGCTTAAAAGCAGAGCAATCCGTAACCAGCTTAAACGGCGATCCCAGCAGATAATGTCTAAATTTCTTCACCGCTAGATAAACGGCCTTTGCTTCTAGGATATAACTGTGCTGGCAGGACTCAGCTTCTGACGTCTTCTTACTCCAATATTGTATTGGGTGGAGTCTGCCATCAAACCACTGCATTAAAACCGCTGCAAATCCATCTTTTGATGCATCCGTGTGTAATTCAGTTTTGGCCGCTCGGATATACAACTTTAAAACGGGTTCCTTCGTCAACGCATCCTTCAAACTATGGAATGCATTCATCTGCGGATGGGCCATTTGAAAGCAAACATCTTTTTGCAGCAGGTCAGTTAATGGGCGTGCAATCTGCGAATAATTCAATACAAATTTTCAGAAAAATCCCGTCAGCCCCAAAAAAGCTTGGACTGCTCTGACGTTTTTTGGCACCGGAAATTTGCTGACCGCAGCTGTCTTTTCCTGTCCAGGCCATATGTTTCTGTCCTCAATGTTGTGGCCCAAAAAAAAAAAACTTCTCTTGCAAGAAGTGACATTTTCGACACTTTATCTTCAGGCCAAACGCTCCAGCTCTGTTAAACACGAGTTTCATCTTTTCCAAACATTGTTCTGCAGTCTCGGCGTGTACAAGTCGAGTACATCTCTGCTCATCAGCTCTTGGAACACGTGGTTAACGTAGCGAATAAAAACAGCTGGCGAGTTCCGAAATCCAAACGGGGTTCTATTAAATTCGTACAATCCGGATTTGGTGATGAAGGCTGTGCATTTTTTGCTATCCTCCTCAACAGCTACGTGGAAGAAACCATTCTCCAAGTCCATTACAGTAAAAAAGCGTGCTTTTTGCAGCTTTTGCAGAACGTCGTCGATTATAGGAAAGGGAAAACAGTCTCTCAAAACCATCGAGTTCAGCTTTCGAAAATCGACGCAAATGCGCCGTGTGCCATCTTTTTTGCTCACCAGTACAATACGGCTAGCAAAGTTAGATGTAGATGGGCGAATGATTCCAGCATCTAACCATTCGTTGATCTGCTTTTCCACGTCATTCTCCTCGGCAATCGCAAATCTACTTTGGGATTGACGAAATGGGATGATTTCACCATCCGTAACGATTCTCAGCCTGACTGGAACTTCGGCTACCGAATCCACCGCCTTGTAGTTGTTGATCAGCAGCGACACCTCTTTAGCGTACTGCGGAGGAACATCTATTTCATCATCTGAATTACTTATGTGGTAAATACTCATCTGATTTGGTTCCTCACAAGCTTTCTCCCCCAGCTGGGAAGAAAACTTGTATCCGTCGGCCGACAGCGAAAAGTCAAACTTCGATACAAAATCAAAACCGAGCAGCGCGTCATACTCCATGTCTTCATCCTCCGCTACAACGAACTTGTGTCTAGTCATCTCCTTGTCCACCGCAACCTCAGCCAAAAAGTAACCAACTGGGCACGTAATCTCCCTTCCCAGCCCACGAAGCTTCGACGCACACCTCTCCAGGATAACATTTGGTATTTTGTTGAAGATATACTTGCGCAGTATAGATACTTCGGCTCCCGTATCTACCAGACACTCCAATGCCACGTTGTTGATAGTGACATTTTTCATACGACTTGAGCTGCGTACGACTTGGACGCCGGCAGCTGACCCAGGGCAATCTCTAACATGTGGCCCTCTTTGTTGCAATTGAAGCATTTTGCAGCAGACTTGCAGTCCTTACGAAGATGATCTAATGATCCGCAGTTAAAGCAGTGACTCTTCCTGTCGTGCTGTCCCTCGTGCTGCTTCCTCTGGCTCGACGTCCACTTTCCATCGTTCGGATTAAATGGCTTCTCGACCACACGGTCGAACACCTCATACTGCTCCTGTAGTTCTTTGTTAGACTTGCAACTGTAGAGAGAGTATCTGAAATCACTCCTCATGTTCAAGCCGTCAACAACATAGCGGATAACCGAACGTGCATCAATGTTGCCAAGTGAAGCGATCTTTTTCATCTGCAGTAGGTATTCGTGAAAAGATTCCTGCTTGCGTTTCTTGCGATCGCGGAGCTGCTCGTGTACATCCGCGCTGCACACATATTGTCGGCTGAACTCTGCCTCCATCAGCATCCGCATCTCTGAGTATTGGTGTACATACGTAGAGTCCAAAAACAACTTCGCTGTGTTCGTCATTTTGGCGCGAGCCTGAACATACATCTGCTTAATATTCAGATCGTAGGCTGCAGCATTCATCTCAAAGGTTAGGTTAGGTTATGTCGGAAGGCCCTCGAGGGGGCCACGCATAGGCCAATATGGCCCTTAGCTGTCCGAAAGTTTCTGAGTGGACCTAGAGAGTATTTACGCGGTTTTCGAAATCTTTAAGGATCGAAGTGCTTTTCGCGAAGGCAAGTAGTTCGCCTGGCTTCCTCCTGGAGGCATCTTCTAGCGATGCCAGAACCGGAGCGCCTAGGTATTTTATTCTTGCCCTTGCTAGGGCCGGGCATTTGCAAATGAGATGCTCCAAGGTTTCAGTTGCTTCGGATTCATCACATTTCCGGCATTTGGCGTTTTCGGTGATGCCCAGCTTGACTGCATGTGCAGCAGCTAGGCAGTGACCTGTGAGAATTCCCACTAAGAGCCTGCAGTCTTTCCTTGGAAGATGCAGTTCGTAGTGACTGAGTTTTGCGTTGCGCTCTTTGCACATGATCTTTGATGTTTTACAGGTTGTGGAATTTCTCCACCACCTGCTATTAGCTCGTGTGTCGGCCTGGCTCTCTAGCTCTCTTTGGAGCGTTCTAAGGGAGACAGGAACGTTTACTATTCTTTCAATCGGCAGTCCTACGCCTTCCTTTGCAAGTTCGTCGGCCGTCTCGTTGCCATCGATGCCCTGGTGGCTGGGAACCCAGTAGATCCGCACCGACGTAGTCGTGCTGAGGATATCTATTGCCTCCCTGCTTGCCAGTACATTTTGGAACTGACCGCCGACGATTGCATGGATCTTATCGCCGCTTGACTGTCTACGAACAAATTGACCGCTCCATATGGGCGGTCTATGCTCTGCGCAAGCTCTGCCGCTTTCCCTATGGCAAATACTTCCGCCTGGAAGATGCTGCATTGGCTTGGTAGCTTATACGACAGCCTCATTTCAGGGTCTGTGCAGTATATGCCCGCTCCAACTCCTCCTTCCATCTGGGAGCCGTCGGTGTATATGTTGAGGTGTTGAGCGTGGTCCTGACCTGTTTTCCAGTCGTCTGGTCCCATGAATGCAGTTGTTTTTACATCCGGGCACATTCTGGTGACCATGTAGTCAGATATACTGCTCATGTCTCGACCAATTGAACTATGCCCGAATCCCTGTAGGGACATATTCCCTGATGCAACTAGGCGTTGTGCCGCCTTTCCTGCAATCAGTTGCGCGTGGATGTCTAGGGGATCGACTCCTATTATAGTTTCGAGTGCTTTTATGGGGGTTGATCTCAGCGCCCCTGTTATGCAGAGCAGTGCCTGCCGCTGAGTCCGCTTCATGAGCTTGTTATACGTCTTCTTTTCCATGGCCTGCCACCACACTAAGACTCCATACATCAGAGTTGGACGCTCCACCGAGATGTAAATCCAGTGCATTAGAGCGGGTGAGAGGCCCCATGTGCTGCTAAGCATCTTCTTGGATGCATATAGCGCTATAGTGG
This sequence comes from Drosophila bocqueti, assembly GCA_018151655.1. Classification (NCBI taxonomy): domain Eukaryota; kingdom Metazoa; phylum Arthropoda; class Insecta; order Diptera; family Drosophilidae; genus Drosophila; species Drosophila bocqueti. The sequence goes on from JAECXF010000081.1 coordinate 1,424,165, forward strand.
CCTTTTTTACCCCCTCCAATACATTGGACCTCCATGCCAGCTTGCTGTCTAATACAATTCCGAGGTACTTGACTTGTGTTTTCGGGGTTAACCTGGTTGAGTTAATTTTCGGGGGGACCCATAGCGGAACCTTGTATCTCTTGGTGAAGAGAATGAGGTCCGTCTTGTCCGCGTTGATACTGAGTCCTACCTTCTTCGCCCACTCACATATCTCCCTGAGTGTTGATTCCATAATCGAGCTGAGGGTCGATGGGCAGACTCCCGTGATAATTATGCTAATGTCATCAGCATAAGCTGTTATCTTTGGGGCCTTCCTCTCGAATCTCTTGATCAGGTCGTCCACCACCAGATTCCACAGAAGAGGCGACAGGACCCCGCCTTGCGGCGTGCCCCTGTGTGCTCCTTTCACCGTGGAGGTGGTGCCCCAATCGGATTGTACCCGCCTACAGCTTAGTAGATTTCTTATCCACATACTGATGGCGGGGGGCGTGTTGGCCGCTTCTAGGCGGTCCATTATAGCGTCTGTGGTCACGTTGTTGAATGCTCCGGATATATCCACAAACACTCCTAGAGCATATTCTTTGTTATACAGGGCTCTCTCAATGGTGGCTACTAACGAGTGTAGTGCCGTCTCCACTGATTTCCCTTTCGTGTAAGCGTGCTGGTTGGATGACAGCAGTCGTCCTACATCGTTTCTGATGTATATGTCCAGCAGCTTTTCTAGCGTCTTAAGTAAGAATGAGGTGAGGCTAATCGGCTTGTAATCCTTGGGGCTCACATGGCTGCACTTGCCTGCTTTTGGCAGGAAGACAATCCTAGAGGTCCTCCATTGGATAGGGATATAGCCCGTGCTTAGGCAAGCTGTGAATATAGCGTGTAGCTATGGGGTGATCACTTCTTTGGTCACCTGTAGCATGGCTGGGAATATTCCATCTAGTCCTGGTGCTTTAATTCCCGCAAAGGAATCTATAGCCCATTGGATTCTTCTAGAGGATATAAGGTTTGTTGGGAGACTCTCTTCTCCAAGTGCGAGCTCCTGATGCTTGCTAGCATCGGATATCTCAGTGCATCCTGGGAAGTGAGCATGCATTAGTGCTGTTAGGGCCTCCTCGCTGCCCTCAGTCCACTGTCCGTCGTCGCGTTGGAGCTGACTCTGTATGGTGGGTTGCTTTGATAGCAACTTCCGGAGTCTAGCCGTTTCTGGGGCCGTCTCGATATTGGAGCAGAAGTTTCTCCACGAGCTTCGTTGTGCCCTGCGTATTTCCTTCTTGTAATCCTTGAGTAGGATCTTGTATTCCTCGTCGATCACATCCTCTTTCGCCTCTTTGGCGATTTTGAAGAATTCTCTGAGGTTATTGCGTAGGAGCGAAAGATTACTATTCCACCAGGGTGGCTTGGTCCTCTTCCTAGGTCTAGATGTCGGGCATGCTGCGCGTTGCGCATCTAGTAATTCCCTGGAGAGGGTCTCTAGGGACTTTTCTATGTCTTCAGCGGACTTTACTAGGCCCGGGCCAGTCGCGAGTCGTGTAAAGATTGTCTTCCTAAACTTTCCCCACTTGGTGTTCCGGGGGTTCCTAAAGACAGTTGGTTTGGGGAGTGGTCGAAGTCGTATTGGAATTGAATGTACTTATGATCTGAGAAGGATGGTCTCTCAAGGACTCTCCATTCTGATACCATTGTACATTGTCCCCTTACGAGTGTTATGTCTAGCACGTTTGAGGAGGTGGGACCTACGAAGGTATGTTCTTCTCCTACGTTAGCTATGCATAGGTTAGTGGGTAATAGAAAGTCTAAGAGTGACTCACCTCTGTCGTTGATGTCGGGGCTCCCCCACACGCAGTGATGTGCGTTGGCGTCCGCACCCACGATCAGTTGCTGGTCGTTCGGGATGGCTTCCACCATGCTCCTGAGTTCCTCCGGAGGGGCCGTTCTGTCGTGTGCCATGTAGCAGGAAGCTACCATAAGGCGCTTCTTCTCGCTCTCCAGCATCACAACAGTTAGGTCATCCGTGCTGTAATGAGACATAAGGTTAGCATGCAGACCCTTCCGTACAAGTACGGCGGTTCTATTTCTGCTTACCGATGGTGTGTAGAACAAGTTGTAATTAGAGGACTTTAGTCCGGCGACGGCATTGTCCGAGGCAATCCATGGCTCCTGGACTAAAGCTATGTCGGCGGACCCTTGCTCCAGGGCTATGAGGAGTTCCGCCGACGCGATTTTACTCTTATGGAGATTGAGCTGCAGCACCCTGAGTGGCATGGGTACTGGGCTCAACTCCATTCGACGGGTTGACTGTCAACGTCAGGTCACCGTCCTCCGCGTCCTCGTCCAGTGAGAGTCCCTGGGCGGCGTCCACGATGGTTTCCAGACCTAAGTCCTTCTCCACCTCGCCTGCCTTCAGGGTGTGAGCATCCTTATCCCCGGGATGGCGTTTTTTGAGGCGCAGGTACACGCTCCCCATGCCCCACGCCATCTTCCCGTATCTCGGATAAAGGATGTCCTCTGCCTCCTTGTTGATCTGGAGGACTGCACTCTGGCCCCCCTCCTTGGGTAATGGGGTCGCAAGGTGCAGAACCTTCCAGTCCGCGGTTGGGATGTCCGGATTCTGACGCTGCAGCAGCTTCAGCGCCCGGCCCCCTTGGATTGCGATGGGGAAAAGAACCTTCGCCTTAGGAATGGACGGGATTAGCTCCCTGTCCACCACCTCCAGCTGGGCCCCCTTCCACAACGCCTCCAGTTGGCAGACCGTTTGTGTCAGCCACTTCCTCGTCGGGTCATCCTTACACTTCAGGATTTTGACCCCGTTCAGCCACCCGGCACCATCAAATGTGGGCATGGGGGCCTCGGAGTCTTCCTCCATCCGTGCAAATAATGACTCAACGAGTCGCGCATGCACCAACTTCCACCGCGGCTCGGTCATCTTGCCGGCTTCATCGCTTTTGTCAATGAGTGCCACGATCAAGTGTCGTTTGGTCACCTCACTGACTTTAAGCTTCTTCGTCTCGGGCTTCGTCGCTTTTAGGGGGGGAGCGCCTGCCTCCTTCGGCCCGCGTCGCCGCTTGCTCCCCGGTGCGTCCTTGTTGGCGCTCTCGGTTGAGCGTTGCCTCTTGTTGGCCAGCGACTCCTCCACCTTGTTGGCGAATCCGCCCGTTGAGCCCATATTCGGGAGGTTGGCGAAGTGCAGCCTGCCCTCTGCGACCCTTTGCTCGGCCCAGGTAAGCTTTGCCTTCTCCTGTGGGGATAGGGCGGCTTTTTCCTGGAGCCGGCTCAGGATGCGAAGGGCGGCTTTATATTGCGCCTTAGCCTTCATCCCCTCGCTTGAACGCTTCGGCCCGTCCCTGCGCGGGGAGCTGGTGCCTGGTTTCGGCGAGCGGAGAAGGCTTTCCTCCTCTTCTTTAGAGAGCTGCACGCTCCCCAGGTCCGAGTCTGTATCGACTATGGCACCTGAGCGGCAAAGCTTCCCTTGCGACGTTGTGGCATTAGCACTACAACTGATATGACCTGCTCCCGTCAAATCAGAGGTGTGACCGCTGGCGACACGCAGAGGGGATTGCTCCCCCCCGTGCCCGCCGATGGTAGCAATCACGCCTTCCACCGACGTTTGGGCTGATATCCCAGCCCGAGTTGACTCCGTTTTCGTGTCCATATCAGAATACACTGGTTGATTTTCCGGGGAACCACCCACTTGCGTTTTATGCCTAACCGCCAGGCTGCGTTTTATGCCTAACCGCCAGGCACCTCCACCCATGGCAAAGTGATTCATTTCCTCCAGCTTTTCCAGCGGAAGGAATTGAACCGTTGCCTTAGCTAGACACTGTATTACCGCGGACGGAGCAAGCAGCATTGCATTACCCGTTGTCCGGGATAATACAGTGCCCATTGCCCAGCCGGCGCCCTCTTGGAGGGTTCAGATGGAGGATTTTCGCCAGCCATTCATCTCAAAATTTTCAAACCAATTTTTAACCGGCATGGACTCTCCGTCAAACTCTGGAATGATCTTCGCAAAGCTTTCTGCCGTAGTCGAGCAACCGTTGTTTCGCTCCTCCGCTCCAATCTTAATAGCAAGAAGCTGCACTTGTATTTTCGTCGATCGAGCTGCTTTCGATTAAACCAGCTGCGCCACGATGCTCTCCACTTGTCCCGACATGATTCTGCATGTTGCTTCTTGCATTCCCACATTGCTCTCCGCTTATTGCGGCAAGTTCTTGAACGATTTTCATTTCCTTCGTATTTTCATTTCCACTTATTTCGCAATCCCTTTCCAACGGCGTACTCATTTTAATCTTTTTGTCTGCTGCAGCCACTGACCTTGTGTAATACTGCTGTTTTGCTTTTGAAATTGGAATCCGCGACGGCTCTTGCTTAATTTTCTTCTCACTCACACTCATTCCCCGTTGCGTCTGCCAAAATCTGCTTCTTCGTCTTTTGAGACTTTTCGGGACAGCGTTGAGACTTCTCGGAACGGCGTTGAGACTTTTCGCGACGGCGTCACTTGCAATTTTCAGGTTAGGACGAGCCCCCAAATTTAAGATGAGATATACTCAGCATAGTTTTATTTATTATATTAAAATGTTTATTATAGTTAACGATGAATATTACAAGTTTAATTTAAGTTTTCTGCTTTTGTTTTTTCTGCTTTTCTTAACTCTGCCTCTGGCGTCCGGATCTGCTGACTTCTACTCTCCGAATGCCCTTCTCTCGCTTCTCCTGCTGCTTCGCTGTCGCTTCTCTCTGCTGTCGCTCTGCTGTTTCTACTGCTCTCTTCTGTCGCTCTGCTGCTGCTACGCTGTCGCTTCTCCTGTCTTACTACTTTTTCTGCATCTCTTCTTTAATCTACTCGAGTACTGATTTTCTTGAGAAGTACCAATACACCTTACATTTATGGAGGAACAGTGGAGCGTCGCGGAGTGGACTGTATATATAAATGTGCAGATAATATGTGCATACATATATGTATGTATGTATGGGTTAAATATGGACATGCATTTATGGAGGCACAGTGGAGCGTCGCGGAGTGGACTGTATATTTAAATGTCTGGAAAAGGACAGTAAAATTATGTGGCGAAAAAAATGGCACACACCGGAATGAGAACAGAAAGAATATCGAAACCAACGGCAGACTGTCCGGCGAACAGGGAACTCCCGCACACTGCACACTCGGTGGGCAATGTTGTTTATGCCTTTCTTTTCTCACCACAAAATTTTACTTTTTTACTTGGGCGAATTCGCGGAGTTAGAATTGCGCCGACATATAATTATAATAATATATGTACATATATATGTATATGCCAATATGTATTGGATGACTGCACATACATATATGTACATATGCCGCGACCGTTTGCACTTTGATGTACGCAAAGAGAACGGCGAAGAATATGGCGGCGCGAAAAAGAAGCGAAGTGGAGACGAATTGAAAATTTCGGCGGACTAGGAGCACTATTTATTCATGCGGACTAGGAGCACTATTTATTTATGCGGACTAGGAGCACTTTGTATTTATGCGGACTAGGAGCACTATTAACCGGCAGGCAGTAGAAGCAGAGGTAAGATCGTACTTATCTTTGGGCGGAACAAGCCGGGAACTGCTGGCAGAAGTGGCGAAGATGAACGAAAAATCCGGTTCTGATGGACCAATGTTTGTAGGGGGGCCGATCCTCCAAAATAAGCGATCAAGTGGCTGTAGGAAACTGCAGGAACTCCCATGGCGCAAAGCGAAATAATTCCAAAAGAAATGGTAGCGAAGGCACCAGAAAGAATATCAAGAGGCGGGGGCGTCGTGGGACTTCATACATGGAACTAACTTAAAAACTAAAGCCGCTGATGTGAGCGCAACCCGAGCTCGAGCTCGGAAGCGAGCGCAAAAGAGAGGCGAGCGCGGACGAGAGCGAAAGCTCTGTGCGCAGAGGCGGCACAGTGGCCCCTCACATAAACAATAAGTGTTGAATTATTAAATGGTGATTGAATGTGTTAAGCTTTAAATGACTCTTTTTGTGAATAATTGTTAACTTCTGTGGAATAAAACTATATGATGACCGTACTTGTCCGTGCTTATTGTGTAAACATTTGAAAATATGAATCGTCTTCTATTCAAAATGACCAAACTTAGCTGCAGCAACGCGCGGCTTCTAATATTTTTCATATTGCAAAAAAATGCAGGGCGAATTATCCGCGTCTGATTGGAGCAGCGACTCAGAATAAATGTTTTTATACTTAAAAATAAATAAGAAACAAAAAAAAAAAAAAAAATGTTGTTAAATTAAAAAATAAAAAAATAATTTTATTTTTTAAAATAAAAATTAAATTAAAAAAAAATAATTTGTTGTATAGCTTTTAAAGTTAATAATAATAATAATAATTTCTAGAGGTTAATGCACTGCGACCACTAGGGTCTATTGTGCCCTCGTCCTAGTGAATGAGCTATAGCTCCTCGAACAGTTCAATCGATCGCAGAAATGCGATGATGTCGCCTGGTCGAAGGGCCCTCATTTCCTTTGTAATGAGTGTAAGGCCCCCCAAGTGGGCCAACCTCATCCGACTGATAGCCGGGCACTCCTCAAGTAGGTGCTCCGGAGTCTCTTCTCTTTCCAGACAAAGTCTGCAAAGACTGTCCTCCCCTATTTTGAGATTATGCAGATGCTTGCGCAGTCTGCAGTGCCCGGTCAGGAAACCCGTGACTATTCGGAGAGATCCTTTGCTCAACTCCAAAAATTCCTTGGTCCTCTTACTGTTGTAGCTGCCTAGCAGACGTTTACTCTGCCTTGCCCCTTTCGACGACCGCCAGAAGTCATCGCAGGCAGTTATGAGATCCGCACGACTGCTTTGGCTGATGACTCCTGGCCCTAGTCCACAGAAGGGCTCCGGACTATAGAAGGGGGTGCTCGCCCCCTTTCTAGCCATTATGTCGGCCACTTCATTGCCGGGGATCCCCGCATGCCCTGGTACCCAGTATATGGTTACTTTATTGTTCACACCCAACTCATTGAGTGTTCCTATACATTGCCAAACTAGTCTGGAAACAATCTTATGTGCACTGAGTGCTCTGATTGCTGCCTGACTATCTGAGAAAATGGCTATGTCTCTTCGATTGTAACCCCGCTTAATATTGAACGAGGCACATCTCTCTATCGCGTGTACCTCTGCTTGAAAGATACTGGCGAATTGCGCTAGAGGTTCGTGATATTTGAGTCGAGGTCCGCAGACCCCCGCACCCGCACCCTCCTCTGTTAGTGAGCCATCAGTGTACCACCTAATAGCATGTGGTTTCACATCGTAGGTGGTAGACATGCTGGTCCACTCTGACTTGTTGCTAAGCTCTGTTTTAAAGAGCTTATCAAAGCTAAACTTGGCCAATTGAACATCCTGCGGATATTCTAATAACAGGTCAGTTGCAGTCGCGGCCGAGTCAGCTGGTCTTGCCCCTGTTATCCTCATGGTAGATCTGCGCGCACTGTGCTTGATATGCAAGTGCAGTGGTGGAAGCCCGAGCAGCACATCCAGAGCAGTGGACGGGCAAGTGCGCATAGCGCCCGAGATGCACGTGCAGCCAAGTCTCTGGAGTTTGCCCAGTTGCCTTTTTGTGACATCAAGGTCAGCGCGATTCGCCCAGACCGCTGCCCCGTAGCTGACTATGGGCCTCACCATAGCAACATACATCCACAGTAGGATCTTTGGAGACACTCCCCAATTTTTCCCTGCAAGAGATCTACAGCTCATTAAGGCCATAGTGGCCTTGCGAACGGCGTGGTCCACATGTTGTCCCCACATTAGTCTCTTGTCTAGGATGACTCCCAGATATTTGACTTCAGTGGAGATCGGAATTTCTGCGCCCCCAATGGCTATGGGCCGAATGGATTTCAGCTTGTAGCGATTGGTGAAGGCGACCACTGTGGTTTTTGCTGGATTGATATTCAGCCCCACGTCTCTGCACCAGTCTAAGCTAAGTCTTAGGCCCAGTGTGATCCTGTCGCACAATGTGCTCTCAAAATTTCCTTTACATACTAGAGTGATATCTTCGGCATAGCCTTGAAATTCAAACCCATTTGCTGTAAGTTTAACTAGCAGCTCGTCCACCACGAGGCTCCAGAGTAGTGGTGATAGGACACCCCCCTGCGGACAGCCTCTGGTGGTTTGAGCTCTAACAGTCACACTGTTGACAGTGACTTCTGCTATCAAGGAGTTTGCCCAGCCAGGTCGTGAGACCCGTCTCAACTCCCCGTCTATATAGTGCTCTTACCACAACGTCATGAGATGTGTTATCAAAAGCACCCTCTATGTCCATAAAGGCACAAAGGGCTACCCTTTTGGCTTTTACGGAGCGCTGTAAACTGTCAACCAGGCTCAAGAGAGCCGATTCAGTAGACTTTCCTTCTCTATAGGCATGCTGATTCGCATGCAGAGGCCTTCCTACCAAGTGCGAGTTTCTAATGTGGTTGTCCACAATCTTCTCAAGGGTTTTCAGCAGAAGGAGGTTAGGCTGATCGGCCCGAAGGATTTGGGATGAGGAACAGCATTAGCTGTTCGACACCCTTCTGAAGATGGATGGGTATAATTCCATCCACCCCCGGAGCCTTGTAGGGGCTGAATGTACTCAGTCAACGCCCACCTAATCTTTTGTTCAGTTACGAACGCTGCAGCGAGGCTCCAGTTGTGTCTCCCGTTGGGGATCCTTTCGTAACTGTTGTCTATATCGGAGATGGTTCTACACATGGGGAAGTGAGTTTGCAGGAGAAGTTCCGCTTTCTCCTCCTCGTCCTCGGTGAATGATCCATCCGCCCTTTTCAGACAAAGTTCAGAAAGTACTTTGCCTTTCGAGATTGCCTTAAACACTCTGGCCGCAGGTGCGGCTTGCTCTATGGTGGAATAAAATTTCCGAAAGTGAACAAGCTTACTGTACCGGATTTCTTTGATATATTCTGTCAGCTTTTTGGTGTAAGATTCCCAAGTGGTGCTGTTCTTTTTAGCTGTGTTGAACAGCTTCCTGACTTCTGTACGAAGTAGTCCTAGTTTCCTATTCCACCAAGGATTGTCCCTACTGGACTCTATGGATTTTTCGGGACAGCTTGCATGATATGCATCCAAGATTGTGTCTCCTACTTCTCTTGAGAGTTGCTCAAGATCTTCTGGAGACGATACTCTCCTACTATGATTCAGTCTCCTCAGATTTAATCCCAAGCAGGACTGATAGGCTGGCCAGTCAGTCCGTCGTGGATTCCTGATAACCTTGCTGAATCTAAGTAATTATTAAGTTATTATTACGATAAAAAAATTTTTCTTTTGAAAAATCTTCTATTTTTGAGTTATTCATTTTCTTTCGCTAGATTGGTCAAATCGCCCACTGTGCGGTGGCTCCAAGATGAGCTGTGGTGTGGGGGCTGGGATCTTCGCTGAGAACTGGGGGATTGAATCGACTTTTAGTCTCCCAGCATCAGCGACGGTCTTTCAGGCTGAGGTACTCGCCGTATTGGAGGCAGCCAGACTATCCAATCAGCGAGGCCTTAGCAATACCAAAGTGAGGATTTACTCGGATAGCCAAGCGGCTATCAAAGCCCTAGCAGCGGTCAAGACAAACTCTCAGTTAGTGTCGGAGTGTAAGGGAGCTTTAAACGAGCTTGCTGAACACAACGACGTTAGAATAACCTGGGTGCCAGGAAACAACGGCATACCAGGAAATGAAAAGGCAGATGAGCTAGCCCGCAAGGGCTCAGCCGAGCGTAGCAACATTAAAAATACACTAATATCGCTGAAAGCGGTACAGTCTAAGATACATGACTTTTTCGAAGGTCAGGCCACCAAAAAATGGTCAGGGACGAGTCAAAACAGAAGATCGAGGATATGTTGGCCGAACTTCGACAGCAAACGCACTGAAGAACTGATATTACATAGTAAAAAGGATACCAGTAGGATCACAGCTGTCTCCACCGGTCATTGGGCGATAGCATCGCATGCAATGAAGATGGGGCTGCAGAAGCTGCAAGGAACAAGCAGAACAGGAGACACCAGAGCACCTGCTCTGTCACTGTCCAGCTTTGAACAACAGGAGAATGCGTCATTTCTGTGCCTTCCAGCTGGAATCGCTGAGAGAAGTAGGGAAGCGTAAGATTGCAGCTATCCTTGCTTTTCTCAATGATTCGGGTTGGTGCTGAGCATGACCAGCTACAATCAGAAAACAGAGGGTGTGGATCAAAACGGAGAACAGCTCTAATTGGAGGCTCGAGGAGAGCCTTACCACTTTAACCTACCTACCATAAAGCTTTACAGCAGGCTATTAAAAACGGGCTGCAGGTAGAAAAAATTCATACCATCCTTCAATTTAAGCAAAACCCATGGCTTAAGAAGTGTATCGATATAAATACCGAGCTAGGCCTATGCCAATCTATGCAAAATTCGAATATTTACTATAAAGAAAAAACGTATTTTTTTTTCAATAATTTTCGAGTCAAAAATGGTCTACAAATAATTTTTTTTACGCCTGTAGTTTATCCTGTGCAGTTTTCATGCTCTTTAAAATAAGAGCTGGATGAAGAAAATCGGTTAACAATTTTTTTTTGTAATCATGCACGGCAAGTTGGAAAACATGGTTTTGAAAAAACTCCATAACTCATTGAATTTTTTTTTTCCATAATATGAAACATGTTTTCTTTTCTTCAAACTTGTCTCTAAATATAAACGATACCAAGTTTTATGTGCGCCGTTTTATTTATCCACAAAAAAATAGAATAATTCCGGCTACGAGGGTGGCTTCCCCCCTTAAAGCACAAAGATATTCGTCTAGTAACGGAATGGCAGGCCCCACATGTGAGTCCGCAAGGTGGGCGCCCCAGATTATGTGCAACGGACTTTATAGCCATGCCAAATTTTCACAGTGCAACAAAGTTTACTGAAAAGATGTATGCAATCCAAATTAATAGATTGCATAACGTTTGCAATAAACCAACTTACTTGGGTTTCGTAGTGTTGGAGTTAGCGAAATGGAAGATGTATGATTTCCATTATTCATACATGAAACCCAAATTCCAAGATGAACTGAAATAAAATTGCATGGATACAGATTCATTCATTCATATTAGTGGAGGGCAGTTGCGACTCCGCGATATTGGCGCGTTGTAGTCGGCTTGGAGATACCCTGCAGTAGGTTGTCTTCGGGGTGAGGCACGTGATCCAAGCTGGCTGGCCGCGGTTAGGGTCACGATGGTCGAGTCCGGGTGACGTTATGTCGTAATGACGATCGTCGGGCATATGCTCGCACATATCCTCCTCATTTGTTCTATCCTCCTAATACTCTCGACTTCCTCCCTCATCAAGATCTGCTAGCAAGAGCTAGACCTTGGACCCATGTCTGTTCTGATCTGCTCGAGTTCGGTTGCAGGAACCTTACTCCGCTTCCCTGTTCTCATCAAGATCTGCTAGAAAGAGCTAAACCTTGGCCCCTTCCTGTACTATGGCATGAGTTCGTTTACAGGAACCTTGCTCCGCTACCCTGGTCCACTTCAAGATTCGCTAGCAGGAGCTGAACCTTGGCCCCACGTCTATGCCACAGTGCACGAGCTCAGCTACAAGAACCTCACTCCGCTCCCTGGTCCACATCAAGATCCGCTATTAAGAGCTGAACCTTGGCCCACACCTACTCCTGATACTTAGTGAGTTAGGTTTCAAGAACCTTACTCTACTACCATCACTACTTGTTTGTTCTAACTACTTTCAGACTTACCCAGGTGTTGTCAGCTCGGCTGATCGAAAAATGTGAACTTGCACTGAGTTGTGCGTCGCCTTATATAGGCCGCGATCGGCTGTGTTTCCCCGTTCGATATCCGATTCTTGTCGATAGGCTCCAGGGTTGCCAAATCGCTGGGCATGTCCGATTGCCATCATACCCTGAACTATTGTAGAATTATAATAGGTAGTCTCGTCGGAAAAATTTGGTCCCTCTTCAATCATCGCAATGAGTGCGAGTGAGAGGGGCTCAACCTAGTAAGTGCGAGCAAAGCGACAATAGAATGTGTTGATTAACCCTTTAATGGTGTATGGGGCATTAAGTTTCCGTTCATAATAAAACGAGTTGAATTTTTTTTTTTTTTAACAAATTTGAGTTGGAAATGATGCGTTGTTTTTGTTTTTCCTCCCAGAACGCTTGTTTTTCAACACATTTTCGGCACACATTGCAACAGGTCATTTTACACAAGGGTGTCCGCAGCCGGTCCGCTCACTAAGAAAGACGAACACGAACTGAATCAAAACCCAAGCGCTGTGACAGCCGACAAGCCTACTTATTATGATTCTATCATGGTTCAGGGCTGGTGCCCTTGTCGTTGTTGGCGTTGCCAGATGGCGGACTATCGCCCTTTTATTTTACGATAATATATATAATATATGACTAATAACAATAATAATCTAATGCAGTAACTAATAATAACAATTCATAATAATAACAGTTCATAATAATAACAATGGCAGTAAATAATAATAACAATTCATAATAATTCATAATAATACTCATACTAATCGACTTAATCATAATACTTCATAATAATTCATAATAATAACAATGGCAGTACTAATTTAATTCGGAATTGTCGGCGCGGGGCGTAGCATCTCCCCCTCCGTTGGCAGATCAGGCCTTCGTGGTGCTGGTGAAGACTTCGCCGGCCGCATTGATCTTCACGATGTATATTACTTCGCCTACCGTCATCTTAAAGTTGACCCTCCTTTTCGGCGTTCGCTTCTCCAGCTTGCGTTTCACTTCCTGCTGGCTCTCCTCTGGAATTTGTTTGTTGTCGGGTTTCGGTGCAGTTGTTAATGTGTCATCTTCGTCCGTGTTCAAATCCAGAATGTCCTCATTTTCCCGTTTCCAGTCTGACAGTTTCTGTGGCGTTCTCCATGGTCCCATAATTTCTTCCGTTTTGTTTCGTGTTTCGAGTTGTTTGATTGATTGTTGTTGTTTAAGGTCCTTGGCTGTTCCGTAGTTGTACCCTGGGTTGGTGTTTCCGTTGCTTTTCGTCTCGGTGGTGGTATCGGTGTCCTGGGATCTTTCGGTCGTTTCCTGTGCTTGTGTTGGTTTGCTTGTCGTAATTTTAATTTAACAAAATCCGCCGTGGCCGGCTTCTCGGTCGGGGAGGGGAGCGGAGATCTTCTCCGCTAGAGGTGCGCAGACGCATCGCTGCGTGGCTCGGGTTTTAAATAAGTTTAGTATATGCTGGGAGAACTTTCTCCGTTGCTGTCTGCTCTTAAGGCTAGATAACCAATATAAAAAATACAGCCTTCGCTGGAGTGTGTTTCTTGAGCAAGTGCTCTTTATTATAAATGAAATCATACTGAAAACTAATTCTACTTTACTCAAGCTATTCGCGGCCGGCAAGCCGACCGCTCATCCAGCAAAGTGCTGACACTAGTAAAAACTGCATATCTCCCCATACTGGGAAACCAATGGGAACCAGACACGGCCCCTAAAGGCTTTTATGCTGAATCTGCATTTAAAATACTAGGGTAATAACACCAGACTTTTATCGACTTAAGTCTACTCATTAACGGTGTTAACTACTCTCCCCTTAGAAGTGTGACCGTCCTCGGTCATCTGGAACTTGTCAACGACTTGTTGTATTTCCCTCGCATCTCGTCTCCTCCTCAACACCAAGATGACCAGGATGGGGCAGCTAATGAAGACGCTGATTCCCCCGGAATTAAAGACTTGGTTCACCTCTAAGTTTTCGTTGTTGATCCTTTGGAGAAGTGGTATGCTGAGCCTGGGATCGTGGCCGATAATTTTTAGCAATGGGGGTGCAGCCATGCCCAGTGTTTTCCTTATGGCTTCACGTTGGTTAGCGTATTTGGTGCCGTTGATGACAGCCACTCGCTCGCACATAATTAGATGTGAGCCGTTGGTATCTATTTCGGGGCCGTCGCCATTTCTGACTTTAGCTGGACACTCATTGATTATTATTACGCCGTCGTCTACCAGTTTGATGGGGCTTAAATGGCTGGCCTGCGTTTTGCATAGTGCAGTGCTCCCCGCGTGCAGGCCTCGAGCGCAGGTATCGTGGGTAGCCAGCTTACAATACAAAGCGCAAGTTGTTGGTACGCAATCGGTGACTGCCAGGACGTCGTTGTTGCATTCCGCTACGATGTTCTCCGTTAGTTGCAGAATGAAGTTGGTGTGATACAGGAAAAATTGTGATCTTCTACATGTGGCTTTAGTATTGGGATATGCAATTATCACATGAACGATACTATCGGACTGGAAGACTTTAATATTAGATGTGTCAACCATATTATTTTGTTTCGTTCGAATGATTTTATTAACTGCTTATGTTAACTCGTTAATTTTGTTTTGAGTTTGTAAATTAATGACCACCTGCCTATTATTTGACTCTATCAATCGAAATTCGGACATTTTCAGCATTTCAAAATCGGCGGCATCGTAGGTGCCCGCTATTATTTTAAGTGAGGTGGCTAAAAAGTTTAGGCTTCTGGCAATCCTACGGTGTACATTCAATACGGACAATAAAATATAATTGGACGTTGATGCACTATGGTCAGTACATTCAAGTGGGCCATCTGACACCTAGCCCCTCCCTGTTCGTGTTAGGTGTTAGTAGGCGCGACAAATGAAAGTATAGAAAAGCAATACGAGGAAGTGACTACTGGCGTGCTGCCAGATTGTTTGCCTGCATGCGTACTAAGTGGGTTAGTATTAAGGTTTTTAGTTGGGGAAGGCTATCTACGTTTTATGTTATCATGTACAAATCGTTATAATTTGCACATAAGACTCTAAAGGGTTCATGCAATTCAAAAGACGTTCTACATTGGCGCAAAACTAAGGGAATATAGGATCTAGTATTTCTACTCGGTACGTGAAAGTTAAGCTGCCCCATCAAGTCAGCACTTTCCATGTCACCGTGGATAAGGTTAAAAATGAACGTAATGCCAAGCATGGTTCTACGGTTAGCTAAAGAAGGTAAGTTAATTAGGAGAAGTCTACTAGAGTACGAGGTTAACCTTTGGTTTGGAAAAGCAAAAAGTTCTTCTGAAGTGCCTCAATGCGATTACTGTGAACCCCATACTGAGGGCTCCAGACGCAAGATCCATATTCTAAGATAGGATGAACTAACGCAATATATATAGAGATTTTGTAACATAGGGGTCATTGAATTCTTTCGACCACCGGTTATTGAAACCAAGCACACCTCTGGCTTTATTCACCATGCACGAAATATGATCGATAAAGTCAAGTTTAGGGTCCAGTCGGACACCCAAATCATCGACTATATTAATTCTTTCCAAAGAGCAGCAGTTTAGCGTGTTAGACGCGAGCTTGTGGGCGACACGAGAGAAAATCATTAGCTTGCATTTAGAGCCGTTTAGGTTCAATAAGTTTATGCGGCACCATGTTTGGAAGTTATTGAGATCTGTTTGTAAATCAGACTGGCAGGAAGCGTCCTTATATTGCACGCAAAGTTTGACGTCGTCCGCGTACATAAGTACTCTGGAGTTCTGCCATTCAGATAACTTGAGATCCAACTAAGAGATCAACCGGAAATCCCATTAAATGGAGTTCTTGAACAAGAAGAGAATGGTTGACAGAATCAAATGCTTTACTGAAGTCAGTTAGATTACGTCTGTCTGAAAGCCCTTATGGAAGCCCATAACTAGGAAGGAAGTGAACTCTAAAAGATTGGTTGTCGTTGATCTACGCTTTAAAAATCCATGCTGACATGGAGAAATAATTGAACTACACAGGTGCTGCAAATGTGGAGTAATGATTTTCTCGAAAAGTTTTGGAATGGCCGACAACTTAGAGATTCCTCTATAGTTGCTGGCTGGAGAGGAAAAACAAATGATTCCTTCCAAATAAGGGGAAAGTGGGAGGTTTCTAGGGACAAGGTAAACAATTTTAGAAGGGGATTGCACAGGGCGTCGGCACAATACCAAAGAACACAGCCAGGTATACCGTCGGGACCTGGCGAATAAATGGGCTTAACGCGATGAAGATCTGAAAGAATAGTGCTTTCGTCTAAAGTAGGACTGAAAATAAAGTTCGATTTGGGCATGATGTAGGAATAAGTCTGCTTACAGTCAGTGGAAGTTGAGTAAGTGGTTTGAAAAAACTGCGCAAACAGATCGGCAATAGCCCGATCATTTTTTACGGGTGTATTTTCCAACGAAAGCGAGGAAGGATGCGTCAGTGGCTTACGTTTAGTGTTAACAAAATTATAAAACTGTTTCGGGTCCTGAAAGATCTGGATCCTACAACGAGTCACATAATTCTTGTAACACTGCGCGTTCAACACGGTAAATCTTGACCGAGCAGATAAATAAAGGGATAGGGCAGCGTTAGAACCGGTATATTTATTTTTAGTATACAGCCTAGATTTTTAGTTTTTAAGATGACTCAACTTTTTAGAAAACCAGGGAGGCTTATTCGATGTTGATGGATAGTATAACGGAACACACTCAGTAAAAAAGGAATTTATGGCACTGTAAAAAATATCCACGGCTACTGACATGTTAGTGCACATGTATAAATCGGACCAATTAAAATCTGATATGAAGTTATTCAGCCGTTCGAAGTTCGTTTTGCGAAAACAATGGACTTTCTTGGCTGGACAGTCAGATATATTCTGTAAGCCAGTCCCAATGTCGAGAGTCACGTCGAAAGTAGGATGATAGGGATCTTCGGGAAGCGTCAACGGCGCCACCCTGGCTAAACTGACTCTTGCCGGATCTGAAACAAAACAGAGATCAAGCAAGCGCTCTAGGGAATTTCGTACATGGTTGACTTGAGACAGCGAAATCTCAAGCAAGCCAGCAATAAAATCATGCTGTGTGGAGGTGAAAAGTATATTAGAGGAAATATTTGAGGACCAAATAGCCCCTGGGATATTAAAATCACCAAGAACTACTAAATGATCCTTATTTGTAAGTCGGTTGAAAACCGTTTGGATAGCGGAAAGATGGTTCCAATAAATAGGAATTTCGGACAACGGAGGAATGTATGAACAGGTAATGAAAATAGAGCTACCAATGATGGTTAGCTTCACACAGAGGAATTCAACATCGAACTCGTCGAAAGTTATTAATTCCGACGCGAGAGTTGAGTCAACCGCTTTGAGGACACCACCCCCACGTCTGTTAGGCCGATCCAGCCGATATATTTTGAACACAGCTGGGAAAACTTCGGAGCTTAGAATCTCCGGCTTTAACCAGGTTTCTGTGAACACAATAACCTGGGATGCAAACAAGAGACTATCAGAATACAATTTGGGAAGCTTACTACGTAGGCCTCTTGCATTCTGATAGGAGATAGAGAGGGAGTTGATTCGTTTTTTGAAGCGGATATCGTAGAGGGCGCAGTGGTCTGGTCGGGCCTGGGAGACTTATTCCTACGGGCCGCCGTTTCTTTTTCTTAGCTTCAAACTCTTTGACAACAATATACTCTGGCGAGAAATTGGTAGAGCATATTGTTTCAAAGAGTTAAAATATGAAATATTCCTAGCATAAGAAAATTTGAATTTTTCCACCTTTATTTGTATTTTTTCAGCTCTAGTTTTCCCTTGGATAAAGGCAATAACATCTTCCGATGTCTGAGCAGGGGAGAGCCGCGAAACAAATATCTGTTTCGTAGGTGGAATTACTACTCTTTGACTTAATTCTGAGGTCGAGGGCTGTGTTGAGAGAGGCTGCTGTTGGGAGTCCGCCGCTGGTTGTTGAGATCCGCCTATATGCTGCAGACCAGTTGCGCTTTTTTTGCGCCTAGGAGACTCATTCAATAGCTTAAGGCAATTAAATTGAGTGTCCAGCGCCAATAGCATATCATGAGTTTTACGAAAACTCGATAATATGTCTTTAAAACCGCCCTTGGTCTGCCGAAACAGACAATTGCGGGCATTATAAAGACTTTAATAAAATCCCGGTTGTTTTAATGCAAAAACTAACACAAAACGACAGCGCAATAAAAAAACACATCTGTTGACTTAGAATTTTTTTTCGCATATGCGACTCTGGGAATAGCTCGGACAACCTACTAGTCTCTTCTATCCTAATTTGGAATTCAGGTTCTCCTTTCTCTCTTCCAAGTGAACGGACGTGTTTTTTTCTTGCGCTCTCGTTTTGTGTTAATTTTTGCATTAAAACAACCGGGGTTTTATTTGTTTGTGATAAATAAAGTTCCCGTTCACTTCGTGTGCATGCAGCTATTCTGTTTTGTGTATTTAATTGTTATTATTTTCACAATTTAGTTGTGCTGCCGGTGTTTGCTTTGCATTTTTTGAATTCCTCTTTGTGCCTTCTCCGTTTAGTTTGCGCCGTCGCGACAGCTAAACGTTATGCTCGCTCCCACGCTCACCCGTTTACCCGCTCTCTCGTTCTCACGTTCTCCCGCTCTCTCGGTGCAGCTGCACTCTTATCTCTTCTACGTAAAGGTACAGTGGTAAGTCTTTATAATGTCCGTAATTGTCTGTTTCGCTAAGATCTGTAAAAAGGCAATTACTGCTAATGATCTTACTGTCAGCTGCTGGCTGTGCGACAACATTGTGCATGCCAAGTGCATTGGTGTTGTTGCTCGGACGGTGGACGATGTAAGAAGAAACATCGGTCTGCGTTACTGCTGCGAGGACTGTCGCGAGGTTGAAAAAGAAATGATGTCTTTTTTGCGGCAGACCAAGGGCGGTTTTAAAGACATTTTATTGAGTTTTCGTAAAACTCATGATATGCTCTTGGCGCTGGACACTCAATTTAATAGCCTTAAGCTATTAAATGAGTCTCCTAGGCGCAAAAAAACCGCAACTGGTCTGCAGCATATAGGCGGATCTCAATAACCAGCGGCGGACTCCCAACAGCAGCCTCTCTCAACACAGCCCTCGACCTCAGAATTAAGTCAAAGAGTTCTGAGATCGAGTGGCAAAAAAGATTCGGCATCCGAATGTGTTGCGGGAGGGACCGTTCCCCCGATGATTTCCGTTTTGTCCCCTGGGGGGTCTCAAATATTAACCCCTCAAAGCCCAGTTAATTTACCTGCTCAGGGTATAAGGCCCGGACTACCGGCCGATATCGGGAATGCAGACAATCAGTCTGCAGCGCCGAAAGCCCTTGTAGTAATTCCACCTACGAAACACATATTTGTTTTTCGGCTCTCCCCTGGTCAGACATCGGAAGATGTCATCGCCTTTATCCAAGGCAAAACAAGAGCCGATAAAATAAAAATTAAGGTGGAAAAATTCAAATTTTCCTATGCCAGGGACATTTCATCTTTTAAAATAAATGTTCCAAACGAACTTTTTGACACTATATATTCTACCAAATTCTGGCCAGAATATGTTGTCGTCAAGAGTTTGAAGCAAAGAAAAAGAAAAGGCGGCCCGTAGGAATAAGTCTTCCCAGGCTCGACCAGACCACTGCGCCCTCTACGATATCCACTCCAAAAAACTAATTAACTCCCTCTCTATCTCCTATCAGAATGCAAGAGGCCTACGTAGTAAGCTTCCCAAATTGTATTCTGATAGTCTCTTGTTTGCATCCCAGGTTATTGTGTTCACAGAAACCTGGTTAAAGCCGGAGATTCTAAGCTCCGAAGTTTTCCCAGCTGTGTTCAAAATATATCGGCTGGATCGGCCTAACAGACGTGAGGGTGGTGTCCTCAAAGCGGTTGACTCAACTCTCGCGTCGGAATTAATAACTTTCGACGAGTTCGATGTTGAATTCCTCTGTGTGAAGCTAACCATCATTGGTAGCTCTATTTTCATTACCTGTTCATACATTCCTCCGTTGTCCGAAATTCCTATTTATTGGAACCATCTTTCCGCTATCCAAACGGTTTTCAACCGACTTACAAATAAGGATCATTTAGTAGTTCTTGGTGATTTTAATATCCCAGGGGCTATTTGGTCCTCAAATATTTCCTCTAATATACTTTTCACCTCCACACAGCATGATTTTATTGCTGGCTTGCTTGAGATTTCGCTGTCTCAAGTCAACCATGTACGAAATTCCCTAGAGCGCTTGCTTGATCTCTGTTTTGTTTCAGATCCGGCAAGAGTCAGTTTAGCCAGGGTGGCGCCGTTGACGCTTCCCGAAGATCCCTATCATCCTACTTTCGACGTGACTCTCGACATTGGGACTGGCTTACAGAATATATCTGACTGTCCAGCCAAGAAAGTCCATTGTTTTCGCAAAACGAACTTCGAACGGCTGAATAACTTCATATCAGATTTTAATTGGTCCGATTTATACATGTGCACTAACATGTCAGTAGCCGTGGATATTTTTTACAGTGCCATAAATTCCTTTTTTACTGAGTGTGTTCCGTTATACTATCCATCAACATCGAATAAGGTTGGTTTACTAAAAAGTTGAGTCATCTCAAAAACTAAAAGTCTAGGCTGTATACTAATAATAAATATACCGGTTCTAACGCTGCCCTATCCCTTTATTTATCTGCTCGGTCAAGATTTACCGTGTTGAACGCGCAGTCCAGATCTCTCAGGACCCGAAACAGTTTTATAATTTTGTTAACACTAAACGTAAGCCACTGACGCATCCTTCCTCGCTTTCGTTGGAAAATACACCCGTAAAAAATGATCGGGCTATTGCCGATCTGTTTGCGCAGTTTTTTCAAACCACTTACTCAACTTCCACTGACTGTAAGCAGACTTATTCCTACATCATGCCCAAATCGAACTTTATTTTCAGTCCTACTTTAGACGAAAGCACTATTCTTTCAGATCTTCATCGCGTTAAGCCCATTTATTCGCCAGGTCCCGACGGTATACCTGGCTGTGTTCTTTGGTATTGTGCCGACGCCCTGTGCAATCCCCTTCTAAAATTGTTTACCTTGTCCCTAGAAACCTCCCACTTTCCCCTTATTTGGAAGGAATCATTTGTTATTCTTCTCCTCAAAAAGGGGAAAAACGGGGGCCCCAACCACAAAAGGGGATTTTGTAGGGGGGCCACCCCTAAAAAACTTTGGGACGGGGGGCACCAAAAAAAAATAAATAAATAAACTGTATATAAATAATAATAATAAACAAACTAAATAAATAAATAATAGAAAACTGTACATAAATAATAATAACAACTAAACTAAATAAATAATAATACAAACTGTATATAAAATAATAATAAGAATAAGCGAAATAAATAATAACCAACTCGGACCGTAAATAAATAATAAGTAAAATAAGTAACTAAATAATAACTGTAAATAGCTAACCCACACCCATAAACAACCACCCAACGATAAAGACATTCAAATTCAAACACGGTGCGCGCGCCCGCCCCAACGAACAAAACCACTGGCCACACTAAGTCAGGCAAATTCCCAGGCAGCTGCCACACTATTCGGGCAAATCCACGGCCCGTGCGGGCACACTGAAACCCGCCAAGCGCTATATAAAGCCGGCCGCTAGCCTCAGAGCTATCATTCGGTGGTCGGAGTCGACCAAGGTGGAAGTCACCTAGCGCGCAGCAGCAAGCAGCAAGCAACAACCAAGGAACTGGAACAGCGGTAACAAAGGAGTAAGACTTAACTAACCTAGGTATCGGTTGACGGCTTCGTCCTTTGCCTCCATACTAAGTCTATATCTTTACTATACTAAGTCTTGTGTAGACGGCTCCGTCCTATTGTCTTATACCTCGCTGACGGCTTCGTCCTGCAGACGGCTTCGTCCTATTTCTCGCCTATATCGCTGACGGCTTCGTCCTGCAGACGGCTTCGTCCTATTTCTCGCCTATATCGCTGACGGCTTCGTCCTGCAGACGGCTTCGTCCTATTTCTCGCCTATATCGCTGACGGCTTCGTCCTGCAGACGGCTTCGTCCTATTTCTCGCCTATATCGCTGACGGCTTCGTCCTGCAGACGGGTTCGTCCTATTTCTCGCCTATATCGCTGACGGCTTCGTCCTGCAGACGGCTTCGTCCTAGTTCTTATATACGCTGACGGCTTCGTCCCGCAGACGGCTTCGTCCTATTTCTCATATAACGCTGACGGCTTCGTCCCGCAGACGGCTCCGTCCTAGTTCTCATATACGCTGACGGCTTCGTCCTTCCGCAGACGGCTTCGTCCTAGTTCTCATATACGCTGACGGCTTCGTCCCGCAGACGGCTTCGTCCTATTTCTCATATAACGCTGACGGCTTCGTCCCGCAGACGGCTCCGTCCTAGTTCTCATATACGCTGACGGCTTCGTCCTGCAGACGGCTTCGTCCTATTTCTCATATATCGCTGACGGCTTCGTCCCGCAGACGGCTTCGTCCTATTTCTCCTATATCGCTGACGGCTTCGTCCTGCAGACGGCTTCGTCCTATTTCTCATACCTCGCTGACGGCTTCGTCCTGCAGACGGCTTCGTCCTACTTCTCGTATAGCGTTGACGGCTTCGTCCTAATTTACGCATACCTCGCTGACGGCTTCGTCCTGCAGACGGCTTCGTCCTAATTCTTGTATATCGTTGACGGCTTCGTCCTAATTCTCTCATCTCTTGCTGACGGCTTCGTCCCGCAGACGGCTTCGTCCTCTTTCTCATACATCGCTGACGGCTTCGTCCTGCAGACGGCTCCGTCCTACTTCTCGTATATCGTTGACGGCTTCGTCCCAATTCTCGCATATCTCGCTGACGGCTTCGTCCTGCAGACGGCTTCGTCCTATTTTCACACACACCGCTGACGGCCTCGTCCTAATTCTCTCAGACCCGCTGACGGCTTCGTCCTGCTGACGGCTCCGTCCCATTAACACTACGTATCCTTATTGACGGTCTCGTCTCAATTGATCCACGTCTTCCCGAAGGCCAGGGACGCATCACGGGATTCCCGATCATCCCACTCGAACGACAGGAAGCCACCTACGCGGACCCCGGACACGCGACCCCTCCCGCAGGACACGGACGCTCGCTGGTCGGAACCCCGACTCCGGAAATATTTACTCTGTCATTAATTTCAATAAACCATATATATATCTATTTTGGAAGCCTAATCCAGGTTCAAACCAGCGTTATTACTGGGGCTCGGGTCGGAATTTCCCTTTCTAGCACCACTTTCCTGAATCAAATAAATGTCCTGGATGATCCTGGCCAGCCCTGACCTACCCGAGGCTTGACTGAACGTCACAGGTGGCGCCCGAGCAGATTAAGTGGTGTTTAGAAGGAGCCGACGCCGAGAAAGTAATGTCCAGTTGGGTATATATGGCAACAAAACCAGAACTGATAGAGTACGCAAGTGAATTTGGATTGGATTCATCAGGAAAGAACGAGGAATTACGGAAAACATTGGCCGCTTTCTCGAAAAGGACGGACCACGCAGAAACAGTAAGAAAGAAACTGACACTGCTGGCAGAAAAATACAGGAGGGAGAGAAGCCCTGCTAGAATACCAGAGATCATCGTAACGGAGGAAAAAACAAGGATGGACAACGAAGTAGAAACAAAGATGGAAGGAAAGAAGGAGACAGGGATTATCGACAGGGTACGAAACTGGGACATCAGGTACCAGGGAACATCCAACCCACTAGAATTCCTAGAAAAAATGGAGCAATGGGCAAATGGATACGGACTCCATCTCGATCAGCTGGTCCAGACAATGCCATTCATACTGGAAGGGATCGCAATAGATTGGTGGAACACGACGCCAACAAGGATCACATCATGGGCACAAGTCCGAACAGAACTGCTGGAGTACTTCCTACCGCCCCGGTACGGAGAGCAGTTAGAAACCCAGATAGCACAGCTAAGACAAAGGGAAAACGAGCCAGTAAGGGAATACGCGATGAACCTAAGAAAGCTCATGAGATTCACGAAGCTATCGGAATCAGAAAAACTAGACTGGGTATACAAAAATTGCAGAAGCAAACTGAAGCTATATGCAAGAAGAACCGGATTTACAACACTGACGGAATTCCTCAAGCTCGCGGAAGAGGTAGAAGAGATCGAGCAAATGGAAGCACAAACCGGGCAAACAGCACCACAGCCGGTGAGGTCAGAAATATGCATGCGATGCGGCGGAACCGGACATACGGCACGCACATGCGGAAACCCACCAAGACTGTTCTGCTGGGTGTGCGGGAGAAACGGAGTCAGGACAACAGAATGCTGTCGAACCAGGTCGGGAAACGCCGGAGGCCTGAGCGGATAGAGCTGGCAGCTCAGGCACGAAGAATGGGTCCAGCAGCGGGTGATATAATGTGCGACGGCTACCAGATAGTAGCAACGTTTGGAGTAGGGTGTAGGATTGCCAAGGGCATAATAGACACCGGTGCAACCAAGAGCGCAATAAGCAGGAACATGTTCCAAGACCTAAGAGAGGAAGGAAGGTGGAACAAAATGCAGGCGGAGATATCACTAGCGGATGGATCGCGACAGAAGGCGATGGGAGGCTTCAGGGCAAACGTAGAGTTCGGAGGACGAAGGTTCGAAATAACATTCATGATCCTACCGAATGTGGAGGGAGGAATCCTCTTGGGAATGGACTTTCTGGCAGGTGCAGAAAGCGTACTCAGATGCGGCGGACTAGAGCTGAAAATCAGGGGATTCGACAACGGAGGAAGAGATGAAGGACAAGACATACAGGAGCCAACATCGCCAGGGAATCTGTCCGAACAGGATATCGAAGCATTTCTGGAAGAAAACAAACGAATATTCGAAAACATGAAGGGAGTCAGCAACGCAGCCGTACACAAAATCTACCTAAAGGACGACAAACCCATCAAGCAGAGGTATTACCCGCGAAACCCCAAACAGCAGGCAATAATCAACGAACAGGTAGACGAATTGCTAAGCCTGGGCTTGATAGAGCGATCACGAAGTCCATATAGTGCACCCGTAGTGCTAGTGAGGAAAAAAAATAACGAATGGAGAATGTGCATCGATTACAGGTTGCTGAACGACCGGACTGAAAAAGATGCATACCCCGTACCGCGTATGAACTTCATCCTCGACCAACTACGGGAAGCCAAATTCATAAGCACGATAGACTTGAAATCGGGCTATTGGCAAATCCCAGTAGAGGAGAAGAGCAGACAATACACGGCATTTACGGTACCGGGTCGAGGGCTGTTCCAGTGGACGGTAATGCCATTCGGACTGACCACAGCGCCAGCAACCTTCCAAAGAGCACTTGACAACGTTATCGGACCGGAAATGGAGCCATTTGCCTTCGCGTACCTAGGTGACATCATCGTAATAGGACGCACAAAGGAAGAGCACCTGGAAAAGCTGACAGAGGTATTCAGGAGATTGCAGCAAGCAAACTTGCGCATCAACCCAGAAAAATGCAAGTTTTTTCAAAAGGAGCTAAAATACCTGGGACACGTGGTGAGCGATCAGGGTATCCGAACGGACCCCGAAAAGGTAGCGGCGATCAAAGACCTACCAGCGCCGAAAACCACCAAAGAAGTACACAGCTTTCTAGGGATGGCCTCATGGTATAGAAGGTTCATACCGAAGTTCACCGAACAAGCGGGACCGCTACACGAATTAATCTGTAAAGGGAAAAAATTCGAATGGGGCGATCGTCACCAACAATCCTTTGACAGCCTCAAGGAAAGTCTCACAGAAGCACCGGTACTGGTATGTCCCGACTTTACAAAGCAGTTCAAACTGCAGACGGATGCCAGCGATGTGGGCATTGGAGCCGTACTCACCCAGGAAACGGAGGACGGAGAACACGTAATATCATTTGCAAGCCGGAAGCTAAGTAAGGCGGAGCAAAATTACAGCGCAACAGAAAAGGAATGTCTAGCAATCCATTGGGGCATCGGGAAGTTTAAGATGTACCTGGAAGGATATCAATTTATAGTGGTGACAGACCATATGGCGCTTAAATGGCTGAACTCCATCAAAAGTCCAGCAGGAAGAATAGCACGATGGGCACTGGGGCTCCAACCATACCAATTTGAGGTGCAATATCGGAAAGGGAAGCTGAACGTGGTGGCAGACACACTGTCAAGAGCCCCACCAGTGGAACTAAAAGCGATCAAGAACACCGGAAGTTGGATAAGCCGGAAGATCAGCGAAATACAAGAAAACCCACAGGACACAGAGTTCCGAGTAGAAGGAAAAAGGCTATACAAACTAAGTCAGGACAGAAGGGACCAACACCCATGGAAACTGTGCGTGCCGGAAGAAGAAGTGCAACAGATTCTAACAGAGAATCATTGCCAGGCCGAAACAGGACACATGGGAATGTTCAAAACGGCAAGAAGAATAAGAACAAAGTACTTCTGGCCACAACTGACAAAGGATGTACGGAACTTTGTAAGAAGCTGCGATAGCTGCCAAAGATACAAAGTGGCACAGCAGAAGGCAGCAGGGAAGATGCTGACCAAGGTCGCGGAAGCCCCGTGGGAAACGGTATGCGTCGATTTTGTAGGACCACTGCCACGATCTAAACACGGAAACACGGCACTGCTGGTCATGGTAGACAAGTTCTCCAAATGGGTGGAGTTGGCGGCAATACGACAAGCCACGGCCGATTCATTCTTGCGGGCGTTCCGGGAAAGGATTGTGACAAGGTTTGGTGCACCGAAGATATTAATATCGGATAACGGAGTCCAATTCACCGGCCGCAAAACGAAGCAAGAAATGGAGAGATGGGGCATCAGACAACAGTTCACGGCCCCATATACTCCGCAAGAAAACCCAACGGAAAGAACAAATCGGACCATCAAAACAATGATCGCCCAGATAACAGGCGAGGACCAGACGAACTGGGATGACAAACTCCCAGAACTAATGCTGGCGTTTAACAGCAGTACGTCGGAGTCCACGAAGTACAGCCCTGCACAGATAGTACTGGGAAAGGAGCTGAGAATTCCGAACACCGTATTCGACAGGGAAACGGAAGGATCAGGAATAAAGGAGGAAAGCGTGGAAAAACGATGGGAGCGCATAGAAGGCATACGAAAAGAAGCCGCAGGACACATGGGGAGAGCAGCGGAACAACAAAAACGACAGTACGACCTGCGAAAAAGAGAATGGAAACCGGCAAGGGGTGATCTCGTATGGTGCAAGACACACCATTTATCCAACGCGGCAGAAAAATTTAATGCGAAATTGGCCCCGAAATACGATGGTCCATGGAAAGTAACAGGGTTCGTGTCTCCGGTAATACTAACAGTTCGAAATCAAACGACACGGAAAACAAAACGAATATATATCGGAGACACAAAACCACACGTAAGCGAGGACTCAAACCAAAACGAACTCGATCAATCGACTATCGGACAAAGGCATATCGATATATCGACAACAACGGAAAATGAGGGATTAAACATAGCAGAGACAACGGGCACACTAAGGAGGGAAAACAAGATCAAAGACAACCACACAAAAAGGCGGAAGAGGCCTATATAAGAAGAGCCAAAATCAGTCCGGGCCACAGAAGGCGAGCGGCAGCAGCAATGAACAAGTTCAAAGTAAGCGCCGAGCAAGTTAGGAGGAGTTATGCCAAGGCAAAGGCAGGGCAACCCCGATCAAAATTGATCGAGCCCCAGGCACAGGGGACAACCCGAAAACGGACGGCACCACCGAAAATGGTACCGCCAAACCGCCCGGGGACTCAGGAGGGGACAACGGGGGCAACCACTTCCCAGCCGACGGAGCCCGTCCAGGGAAGCCGAAGCAACCCAAGCGCCCAGCCAAACGCCGAGGGACCGGCATCAAGCCGCGAAGCGAGGATCCAACCGCCGGAGACCATGCGGAAGATCCAAGCTGGAGGGTCTCAACCGCCATGTCAGAGGGGAGCAGGCTACCCCGCCCCGGTCCGACAGCCGACGGAATTCGTCCAACAGGGCCGAGACGGGGAAGCCGGAACCCCACCAGGGAATACTGGCAGGATTAACCCAAGGGAGGTGAGCGACGACGGAAGGGCCCGACCGGTGACGGAGACCGTCCAACGGGGCCGGACCAGAGTCGCGCATCTCCCAAGGGATGACACGAGACACCAGCAAAGCAGCGGAGAGAGGCAAGCAATAAGACCGACGACGACCCACGCACAACCAACAGGACAAGAAAACGGAAACCGACCAATGAGGACAGCACCAGCGCCAGTCAACTTTAGAACAGCCGGAATAACCAACTCAGCGGCAAGGACAACAACACCGCGAGACAGCTCTCCGGACCAGGACATCCTGGAACTAGATTCCGATAACGCAGGAAAAGTTTCAGGATGGACCATGCCAGAAGGAGCCCGAATTTCCGATGAAACAATGGAAAAAATAAGGGCAACACTGGCACAGAAAAAGAAACGGACGCAGAAACGCTGGCTGGAGAGGGACGGCGGAAACTGGTGGCGGATTACCTCTAATAGAGGCAATTTTGTGACCATAAAGCGTCACTTCCCTAAGGAGGGGGGAGTGTGACGCGGGGCGCACAAAAGAATAAATAAATAATAGAAAAACTGTATATAAATAATAATAATAAACAAACTAAATAAATAAATAATAGAAAACTGTACATAAATAATAATAACAACTAAACTAAATAAATAATAATACAAACTGTATATAAATAATAATAAGAATAAGCGAAATAAATAATAACCAACTCGGACTGTAAATAAATAATAAGTAAAATAAGTAACTAAATAATAACTGTAAATAGCTAACCCACACCCATAAACAACCACCCAACGATAAAGACATTCAAATTCAAACACGGTGCGCGCGCCCGCCCCAACGAACAAAACCACTGGCCACACTAAGTCGGGCAAATTCCCAGGCAGCTGCCACACTATTCGGGCAAATCCACGGCCCGTGCGGGCACACTAAAACCCGCCAAGCGCTATATAAAGCCGGCCGCTAGCCTCAGAGCTATCATTCGGTGGTCGGAGTCGACCAAGGTGGAAGTCACCTAGCGCGCAGCAGCAAGCAGCAAGCAACAACCAAGGAACTGGAACAGCGGTAACAAAGGAGTAAGACTTAACTAACCTAGGTATTGGTTGACGGCTTCGTCCTTTGCCTCCATACTAAGTCTATATCTTTACTATACTAAGTCTTGTGTAGACGGCTCCGTCCTATTGTCTTATACCTCGCTGACGGCTTCGTCCTGCAGACGGCTTCGTCCTATTTCTCGCCTATATCGCTGACGGCTTCGTCCTGCAGACGGCTTCGTCTTTTTTTCTATATCGCTACGGCTTCGTCCTGCAGACGGCTTCGTCCTATTTCTCGCCTATATCGCTGACGGCTTCGTCCTGCAATTTTAGATTATATCGCTGACGGCTTCGTCCTGCAGACGGCTTCGTCCTATTTCTCATATATATATCGCTGACGGCTTCGTCCTGCAGACGGCTTCGTCCTATTTCTCTCATATACGCTGACGGCTTCGTCCCGCAGACGGCTTCGTCCTATTTCTCATATAACGCTGACGGCTTCGTCCCGCAGACGGCTTCGTCCTAGTTCTCATATATCGCTGACGGCTTCGTCCCGCAGACGGCTTCGTCCTATTTCTCATATATCGCTGACGGCTTCGTCCCGCAGACGGCTTCGTCCTATTTCTCCTATATCGCTGACGGCTTCGTCCTGCAGACGGCTTCGTCCTATTTCTCATACCTCGCTGACGGCTTCGTCCTGCAGACGGCTTCGTCCTACTTCTCGTATAGCGTTGACGGCTTCGTCCTAATTTACGCATATCTCGCTGACGGCTTCGTCCTGCAGACGGCTTCGTCCTATTTCTTCGTATATCGTTGACGGCTTCGTCTCTAATTCTCTCATCTCTTGCTGACGGCTTCGTCCCGCAGACGGCTTCGTCCTCTTTCTCATACATCGCTGACGGCTTCGTCCTGCAGACGGCTCCGTCCTACTTCTCGCATATCGTTGACGGCTTCGTCCTAATTCTCGCATATCTCGCTGACGGCTTCGTCCTGCAGACGGCTTCGTCCTATTTTCTCACACATCGTTGACGGCGTCGTCCTAATTCTCGCAAACCCGCTGACGGCTTCGTCCTGCTGACGGCTCCGTCCCATTAACACTACGTATCCTTATTGACGGTCTCGTCTCAATTGATCCACGTCTTCCCGAAGGCCAGGGACGCATCACGGGATCCCCGATCATCCCACTCGAACGACAGGAAGCCACCTACACGGACCCCGGACACGCGACCCCTCCCGCAGGACACGGACGCTCGCTGGTCGGAACCCCGGCTCCGGAAATATTTACTCTGTCACTAATATCAATAAACCATATATATATCTATTTTGTAAGCCTAATCCAGGTTCAAACCAGCGTTATTACTGGGGCTCGGGTCGGAATTTCCCTTTCTAGCACCACTTTCCTGAATCAAATAAATGTCCTGGATGATCCTGGCCAGCCCTGACCTACCCGAGGCTTGACTGAACGTCACAGGTGGCGCCCGAGCAGATTAAGTGGTGTTTAGAAGGAGCCGACGCCGAGAAAGTAATGTCCAGTTGGGTATATATGGCAACAAAACCAGAACTGATAGAGTACGCAAGTGAATTTGGATTGGATTCATCAGGAAAGAACGAGGAATTACGGAAAACATTGGCCGCTTTCTCAAAAAGGACGGACCACGCAGAAACAGTAAGAAAGAAACTGACACTGCTGGCAGAAAAATACAGGAGGGAGAGAAGCCCTGCTAGAATACCAGAGATAATCGTAACGGAGGAAAAAACAAGGATGGACAACGAAGTAGAAACAAAGATGGAAGGAAAGAAGGAGACAGGAATTATCGACAGGGTACGAAACTGGGACATCAGGTACCAGGGAACATCCAACCCACTAGAATTCTTAGAAAAAATGGAGCAATGGGCAAATGGATACGGACTCCATCTCGATCAGCTGGTCCAGACAATGCCATTCATACTGGAAGGGATCGCAATAGATTGGTGGAACACGACGCCAACAAGGATCACATCATGGGCACAAGTCCGAACAGAACTGCTGGAGTACTTCCTACCACCCCGGTACGGAGAGCAGTTAGAAACCCAGATAGCACAGCTAAGACAAAGGGAAAGCGAGCCAGTAAGGGAATACGCGATGAACCTAAGAAAGCTCATGAGATTCACGAAGCTATCGGAATCAGAAAAACTAGACTGGGTATACAAAAATTGCAGAAGCAAACTGAAGCTATATGCAAGAAGAACCGGATTTACAACACTGACGGAATTCCTCAAGCTCGCGGAAGAGGTAGAAGAGATCGAGCAAATGGAAGCACAAAACGGGCAAACAGCACCACAGCCGGTGAGGTCAGAAATATGCATGCGATGCGGCGGAACCGGACATACGGCACGCACATGCGGAAACCCACCAAGACTGTTCTGTTGGGTGTGCGGGAGAAACGGAGTCAGGACAACAGAATGCTGTCGAACCAGGTCGGGAAACGCCGGAGGCCTGAGCGGATAGAGCTGGCAGCTCAGGCACGAAGAATGGGTCCAGCAGCGGGTGATATAATGTGCGACGGCTACCAGATAGTAGCAACGTTTGGAGTAGGGTGTAGGATTGCCAAGGGCATAATAGACACCGGTGCAACCAAGAGCGCAATAAGCAGGAACATGTTCCAAGACCTAAGAGAGGAAGGAAGGTGGAACAAAATGCAGGCGGAGATATCACTAGCGGATGGATCGCGACAGAAGGCGATGGAAGGCTTCAGGGCAAACGTAGAGTTCGGAGGACGAAGGTTCGAAATAACATTCATGATCCTACCGAATGTGGAGGGAGGAATCCTCTTGGGAATGGACTTTCTGGCAGGTGCAGAAAGCGTACTCAGATGCGGCGGACTTGAGCTGAAAATCAGGGGATTCGACAACGGAGGAAGAGATGAAGGACAAGACATACAGGAGCCAACATCGCCAGGGAATCTGTCCGAACAAGATATCGAAGCATTTCTGGAAGAAAACAAACGAATATTCGAAAACATGAAGGGAGTCAGCAACGCAGCCGTACACAAAATCTACTTAAAGGACGACAAGCCCATCAAGCAGAGGTATTACCCGCGAAACCCCAAACAGCAGGCAATAATCAACGAACAGGTAGACGAATTGCTAAGCCTGGGCTTGATAGAGCGATCACGAAGTCCATATAGCGCACCCGTAGTGCTAGTGAGGAAAAAAAATAACGAATGGAGAATGTGTATCGATTACAGGTTGCTGAACGACCGGACTGAAAAAGATGCATACCCCGTACCGCGTATGAACTTCATCCTCGACCAACTACGGGAAGCCAAATTCATAAGCACGATAGACTTGAAATCGGGCTATTTGCAAATCCCAGTAGAGGAGAAGAGCAGACAATACACGGCATTTACGGTACCGGGTCGAGGGCTGTTCCAGTGGACGGTAATGCCATTCGGACTGACCACAGCGCCAGCAACCTTCCAAAGAGCACTTGACAACGTTATCGGACCGGAAATGGAGCCATTTGCCTTCGCGTACCTAGGTGACATCATCGTAATAGGACGCACAAAGGAAGAGCACCTGGAAAAGCTGACAGAGGTATTCAGGAGATTGCAGCAAGCAAACTTGCGCATCAACCCAGAAAAATGCAAGTTTTTTCAAAAGGAGCTAAAATACCTGGGACACGTGGTGAGCGATCAGGGTATCCGAACGGACCCCGAAAAGGTAGCGGCGATCAAAGACCTACCAGCGCCGAAAAACACCAAAGAAGTACACAGCTTTCTAGGGATGGCCTCCTGGTATAGAAGGTTCATACCGAAGTTCACCGAACAAGCGGGACCGCTACACGAATTAATCTGTAAAGGGAAAAAATTCGAATGGGGCGATCGTCACCAACAATCCTTTGACAGCCTCAAGGAAAGTCTCACAGAAGCACCGGTACTGGTATGTCCCGACTTTACAAAGCAGTTCAAACTGCAGACGGATGCCAGCGATGTGGGCATTGGAGCCGTACTCACCCAGGAAACGGAGGACGGAGAACACGTAATATCATTTGCAAGCCGGAAGCTAAGTAAGGCGTAAGTAAGTAAGTTTAAGATGTACCTGGAAGGATATCAATTTATAGTGGTGACAGACCATATGGCGCTTAAATGGCTGAACTCCATCAAAAGTCCAGCAGGAAGAATAGCACGATGGGCACTGGGGCTCCAACCATACCAATTTGAGGTGCAATATCGGAAAGGGAAGCTGAACGTGGTGGCAGACACACTGTCAAGAGCCCCACCAGTGGAACTAAAAGCGATCAAGAACACCGGAAGTTGGATAAGCCGGAAGATCAGCGAAATACAAGAAAACCCACAGGACACAGAGTTCCGAGTAGAAGGAAAAAGGCTATACAAACTAAGTCAGGACAGAAGGGACCAACACCCATGGAAACTGTGCGTGCCGGAAGGAGAAGTGCAACAGATTCTAACAGAGAATCATTGCCAGGCAGAAACAGGACA
Source organism: Drosophila bocqueti (assembly GCA_018151655.1). NCBI lineage: Eukaryota > Metazoa > Arthropoda > Insecta > Diptera > Drosophilidae > Drosophila > Drosophila bocqueti. The sequence goes on from JAECXF010000081.1 coordinate 1,457,488, forward strand.
CATGGGAATGTTCAAAACGGCAAGAAGAATAAGAACAAAGTACTTCTGGCCACAACTGACAAAGGATGTACGGAACTTTGTAAGAAGCTGCGATAGCTGCCAAAGATACAAAGTGGCACAGCAGAAGGCAGCAGGGAAGATGCTGACCAAGGTCGCAGAAGCCCCGTGGGAAACGGTATGCGTCGATTTTGTAGGACCACTGCCACGATCTAAACACGGAAACACGGCACTGCTGGTCATGGTAGACAAGTTCTCCAAATGGGTGGAGTTGGCGGCAATACGACAAGCCACGGCCGATTCATTCTTGCGGGCGTTCCGGGAAAGGATTGTGACAAGGTTTGGTGCACCGAAGATATTAATATCGGATAACGGAGTCCAATTCACCGGCCGCAAAACGAAGCAAGAAATGGAGAGATGGGGCATCAGACAACAGTTCACGGCCCCATATACTCCACAAGAAAACCCAACGGAAAGAACAAATCGGACCATCAAAACAATGATCGCCCAGATAACAGGCGAGGACCAGACGAACTGGGATGACAAACTCCCAGAACTAATGCTGGCGTTTAACAGCAGTACGTCGGAGTCCACGAAGTACAGCCCTGCACAGATAGTACTGGGAAAGGAGCTGAGAATTCCGAACACCGTATTCGACAGGGAAACGGAAGGATCAGGAATAAAGGAGGAAAGCGTGGAAAAACGATGGGAGCGCATAGAAGGCATACGAAAAGAAGCCGCAGGACACATGGGGAGAGCAGCGGAACAACAAAAACGACAGTTCGACCTGCGAAAAAGAGAATGGAAACCGGCAAGGGGTGATCTCGTATGGCGCAAGACACACCATTTATCCAACGCGGCAGAAAAATTTACTGCGAAATTGGCTCCGAAATACGATGGTCCATGGAAAGTAACAGGGTTCGTGTCTCCGGTAATACTAACAGTTCGAAATCAAACGACACGGAAAACAAAACGAATATATATCGGAGACACAAAACCACACGTAAGCGAGGACTCAACCCAAAACGAACTCGATCAATCGACTATCGGACAAAGGCATATCGATATATCGACAACAACGGAAAATGAGGGATTAAACATAGCAGAGACAACGGGCACACTAAGGAGGGAAAACAAGATCAAAGACAACCACACAAAAAGGCGGAAGAGGCCTATATAAGAAGAGCCAAAATCAGTCCGGGCCACAGAAGGCGAGCGGCAGCAGCAATGAACAAGTTCAAAGTAAGCGCCGAGCAAGTTAGGAGGAGTTATGCCAAGGCAAAGGCAGGGCAACCCCGATCAAAATTGATCGAGCCCCAGGCACAGGGGACAACCCGAAAACGGACGGCACCACCGAAAATGGTACCGCCAAACCGCCCGGGGACTCAGGAGGGGACAACGGAGGCAACCACTTCCCAGTCGACGGAGCCCGTCCAGGGAAGCCGAAGCAACCCAAGCGCCCAGCCAAACGCCGAGGGACCGGCATCAAGCCGCGAAGCGAGGATCCAACCGCCGGAGACCATGCGGAAGATCCAAGCTGGAGGGTCTCAACCGCCATGCCAGAGGGGAGCAGGCTACCCCGCCCCGGTCCGACAGCCGACGGAATTCGTCCAACAGGGCCGAGACGGGGAGGCCGGAACCCCACCAGGGAATACTGGCAGGACTAACCCAAGGGAGGTGAGCGACGACGGAAGGGCCCGACCGGTGACGGAGACCGTCCAACGGGGCCGGACCAGAGTCGCGCATCTCCCAAGGGATGACACGAGACACCAGCAAAGCAGCGGAGAGAGGCAAGCAATTAGACCGACGACGACCCACGCACAACCAACAGGACAAGAAAACGGAAACCGACCGATGAGGACAGCACCAGCGCCAGTCAACTTTAGAACAGCCGGAATAACCAACTCAGCGGCAAGGACACCAACACCGCGAGACAGCTCTCCGGACCAGGACATTCTGGAACTAAATTCCGATAACGCAGGAAAAGTTTCAGGATGGACCATGCCAGAAGGAGCCCGAATTTCCGAGGAAACAATGGAAAAAATAAGGGCAACACTGGCAGAGAAAAAGAAGCGGACGCAGAAACGCTGGCTGGAGAGGGACGGCGGAAACTGGTGGCGGATTACCTCTAATAGAGGCAATTTTGTGACCATAGAGCGTCACTTCCCTAAGGAGGGGGGAGTGTGACGCGGGGCGCACAAAAGAATAAATAAATAAACTGTATATAAATAATAATAATAAACAAACTAAATAAATAAATAATAGAAAACTGTACATAAATAATAATAACAACTAAACTAAATAAATAATAATACAAACTGTATATAAAATAATAATAAGAATAAGCGAAATAAATAATAACCAACTCGGACCGTAAATAAATAATAAGTAAAATAAGTAACTAAATAATAACTGTAAATAGCTAACCCACACCCATAAACAACCACCCAACGATAAAGACATTCAAATTCAAACACGGTGCGCGCGCCCGCCCCAACGAACAAAACCACTGGCCACACTAAGTCAGGCAAATTCCCAGGCAGCTGCCACACTATTCGGGCAAATCCACGGCCCGTGCGGGCACACTGAAACCCGCCAAGCGCTATATAAAGCCGGCCGCTAGCCTCAGAGCTATCATTCGGTGGTCGGAGTCGACCAAGGTGGAAGTCACCTAGCGCGCAGCAGCAAGCAGCAAGCAACAACCAAGGAACTGGAACAGCGGTAACAAAGGAGTAAGACTTAACTAACCTAGGTATCGGTTGACGGCTTCGTCCTTTGCCTCCATACTAAGTCTATATCTTTACTATACTAAGTCTTGTGTAGACGGCTCCGTCCTATTGTCTTATACCTCGCTGACGGCTTCGTCCTGCAGACGGCTTCGTCCTATTTCTCGCCTATATCGCTGACGGCTTCGTCCTGCAGACGGCTTCGTCCTATTTCTCGCCTATATCGCTGACGGCTTCGTCCTGCAGACGGCTTCGTCCTATTTCTCGCCTATATCGCTGACGGCTTCGTCCTGCAGACGGCTTCGTCCTATTTCTCGCCTATATCGCTGACGGCTTCGTCCTGCAGACGGCTTCGTCCTATTTCTCGCCTATATCGCTGACGGCTTCGTCCTGCAGACGGCTTCGTCCTAGTTCTTATATACGCTGACGGCTTCGTCCCGCAGACGGCTTCGTCCTATTTCTCATATAACGCTGACGGCTTCGTCCCGCAGACGGCTCCGTCCTAGTTCTCATATACGCTGACGGCTTCGTCCTGCAGACGGCTTCGTCCTAGTTCTCATATACGCTGACGGCTTCGTCCCGCAGACGGCTTCGTCCTATTTCTCATATAACGCTGACGGCTTCGTCCCGCAGACGGCTCCGTCCTAGTTCTCATATACGCTGACGGCTTCGTCCCGCAGACGGCTTCGTCCTATTTCTCATATATCGCTGACGGCTTCGTCCCGCAGACGGCTTCGTCCTATTTCTCCTATATCGCTGACGGCTTCGTCCTGCAGACGGCTTCGTCCTATTTCTCATACCTCGCTGACGGCTTCGTCCTGCAGACGGCTTCGTCCTACTTCTCGTATAGCGTTGACGGCTTCGTCCTAATTTACGCATATCTCGCTGACGGCTTCGTCCTATTTCCCACACATCGTTGACGGCGTCGTCCTAATTCTCGCAAACCCGCTGACGGCTTCGTCCTGCTGACGGCTCCGTCCCATTAACACTACGTATCCTTATTGACGGTCTCGTCTCAATTGATCCACGTCTTCCCGAAGGCCAGGGACGCATCACGGAATCCCCGATCATCCCACTCGAACGACAGGAAGCCACTTACACGGACCCCGGACACGCGACCCCCTCCCGCAGGACACGGGCGCTCGCTGGTCGGAACCCCGGCTCCGGAAATATTTACTCTGTCACTAATATCAATAAACCGTACATATATCTATTTTGTAAGCCTAATTCAGGTTCAAACCAGCGTTATTACTGGGGCTCGGGTCGGAATTTCCCTTTCTAGCACCACTTTCCTGAATCAAATAAATGTCCTGGATGATCCTGGCCAGCCCTGACCTACCCGAGGCTTGACTGAACGTCACAACTTTTCGAGAAAATCATTACTCCACATTTGCAGCACCTGTGTAGATTGTAGTGTGTAACGCGTAAGTTTGTCTGCTTTAGGAGGATCTGAGCTGCGGGGCACGCTATATGTTTCCGGCTCTAGCTCGTCGGCTTTGGGGGTGGTGGTCTTGCTTACCCAGATCTCGGACACTGACTACACATTATTATCAACAAGTCAAGAAAAATAGCTGCGACAAGAAAAATAGCTAGAACTAAACCGGAAGATATGATAAATCAAATTCATTGAAGGGGAAGGGTTAGAAGGAAAAGCGGAAGCTTAGAGAACAGACAGAAGGACAGAGAGAAAACTAATTTCTTTGCGGAGACACAGATGGTGTTGTGCTCGCATAATGCCCGCCCTACCTTCGATCACCTGCCGCAAGAGCATGACTCTGGTGATCCCTTTTGATCCTTACGACCGTGGAGTCATCAATTCGAGTCGGTAAAAACACAGGAATTTAAGGCTTCATGATTTCATTAGATACATAAGTTTAATATAAATGAACTAATTAAGGCTAACATTACGTTTAAATTCATTGGTCTCGTGATAGAAAGAGAGATAGATTATATATATATCATCTTAACAATAATTATAGAATTATAAATTAATATACTTTATTGTAGAGAATTACTTTAGTTGCTTTAATCTTTGATCGCTCTTTAAAATTTAATTCATTCTTGCTTGGTTCAGTTTCTTGACTTCATGTCGTTCTAATTCATAAATTCCGTTAAATTAAGTTTAAATTTTTTTTGAAGCGATAGTTTACTAATTTAATCTCTTGTGATATTCAATTCTGGTTTAATTTTTAGCAAAGGGTAGACTTAATTTAATTTCTTTAGGCTTTCGTTTGTTTCTTCCAAAGATATAAAAATATGGTTTTATTATCAACACTCACACATTATGTCCGTCGGCGAAAGATCGATCTCCCTCGATGGTGGCTGAAAATTAATTGCTGTTCTTGGGGCTAAACAAAAGCGAAAAGAGACATGTTCTTTTACCCTATTCTTTACCTCGAGCAAGAGAAAAAAATTAAAAATATTTACTTAAACTTAATTGGGAATTCTTAAATATTTAAGAAATAGGATTACAATTTCAAAACATCTTCTCATCATTCTTGGCTTTCAGCTTCAGCAAAAATTTTCATCAAAAAATCGTAAAAGGGCTTACGTAAGAGTTACGCAACGCCGAGTAGGTTAGGTCGTTGGAAAAACTAGGAGAGAGGCATCTCAGCTTGTACTCGTCGAAATTTAATTTAATTCGCGCATTTTTATTCACAAATTTTGTTCACTCCTTTATAGCCATCGGACGACGGACGTTGCCTATGCCCACAAATCGGGACTAATTAACTTCACCATAGAATATAGGTTAAAGCCGAAAGGGCACGAAGGTCAAATCAGGGTCAAATGAGTTCAGCCGTCGATCACTGGCAAACTCCAAAAAACTCATACGTAACTGCTGGCTATGCAGGCCGGCCCCTGAAGAACGCTGCGCAGCCGCGCTTGTGGCCGGTTTCACTGCACTAGGAATTAAATGTACATCCTTCTGCTCGCTTCCTAGCCCGTCATGCCCCGCTTAGGGGGTGCTCCTCGGGACAGGAACTCGATTTCTGCTTACTGGGTTTAACCTGTCGATTTTGAAATTTGCCACAGTAAGCAACCGATAACCGAAACACTCTTTCCAATAAATATTTACCTACTGAATACTAGATTCCAATGTAAATGAAGGGGACCTCCCAGGTCTAACGTCTCTTGGACTGGCCGACACCAGCCAGTGCTATTTTAGCGGACAGTTGCTTTTGTGACCTGGACAATAAAGGGTTATGCACTGTACACAGACGCAAGCAGCTTAACTCCTACTCACTTGAATTTGCACAAGCTTCGGCTTAACCTTTTCTTTGAACCGACTTTACTATTGACCGCGTGGACTTAGCACTTATTCACAACTTTGGGTGCGGGACGCAATTTAAAATGCTTGTGCACTCCACCGGATCTCGATTTCAAAAGAAATTTAGTACGGAAACGGATGGAGCAACTTAGGTTCAGGCGCAGCAGCAGCGAAAATTTCCTAATTGGAACACGAGCTTTCCAGATCTTCCCTGGCGCCGATATGAGCTATCTGTTATATTTGCCCTAAATTCTGTTCTGGCAAAACAATACAATAAAAAAATTGCAGCTCACGAATTCTTATGCACATGCATTAAAGCTCAGCTTAACCATCGCGAAAAGGCTGTCTGCTTTTAGGCCGAACTTCATATATCATTTTAATATGCTCCAAAGCTAGGCTTAAAGATCTTAAGATCTGTAGCATGCTTTTTGGCCAAAACTTATTTCGCGGCTCTTCAGTCGCCACTACAAAAGCCCCCCGGTAACATCTGGCTAGGGTATTCCTTCCATTAATACCCTAGACTGATGCCGACTGAAGACACGTCATTGGCGAATATCTTTCGCATGGTATGTACCCAATAGTTTGTGACGTTCAGTCAAGCCTCGGGTAGGTCAGGGCTGGCCAGGATCATCCAGGACATTTATTTGATTCAGGAAAGTGGTGCTAGAAAGGGAAATTCCGACCCGAGCCCCAGTAATAACGCTGGTTTGAACCTGGATTAGGCTTCCAAAATAGATATATATATGGTTTATTGAAATTAATGACAGAGTAAATATTTCCGGAGTCGGGGTTCCGACCAGCGAGCGTCCGTGTCCTGCGGGAGGGGTCGCGTGTCCGGGGTCCGCGTAGGTGGCTTCCTGTCGTTCGAGTGGGATGATCGGGAATCCCGTGATGCGTCCCTGGCCTTCGGGGAGACGTGGATCAATTGAGACGAGACCGTCAATAAGGATACGTAGTGTTAATGGGACGGAGCCGTCAGCAGGACGAAGCCGTCAGCGGGACGAAGCCGTCAGCGAGATATGCGAGAATTGGGACGAAGCCGTCAACGATATACGAGAAGTAGGACGGAGCCGTCTGCAGGACGAAGCCGTCAGCGATGTATGAGAAAGAGGACGAAGCCGTCTGCGGGACGAAGCCGTCAGCAAGAGATGAGAGAATTAGGACGAAGCCGTCAACGATATACAAGAATTAGGACGAAGCCGTCTGCAGGACGAAGCCGTCAGCGATATACGAGAAATAGGACGAAGCCGTCTGCAGGACGAAGCCGTCAGCAAGATATAAGAGAATTAGGACGAAGCCGTCAACGATATATGAGAAGTAGGACGAAGCCGTCTGCAGGACGAAGCCGTCAGCGATATACGAGAAATAGGACGAAGCCGTCTGCAGGACGAAGCCGTCAGCAAGATATAAGAGAATTAGGACGAAGCCGTCAACGATATATGAGAAGTAGGACGAAGCCGTCTGCAGGACGAAGCCGTCAGCAATGTATGAGAAATAGGACGAAGCCGTCTGCAGGACGAAACCGTCAGCGAGGTATGAGAAATAGGACGAAGCCGTCTGCGGGACGAAGCCGTCAGCGATATAGGCGAGAAATAGGACGAAGCCGTCTGCAGGACGAAGCCGTCAGCGATATAGGCGAGAAATAGGACGAAGCCGTCTGCAGGACGAAGCCGTCAGCGATATAGGCGAGAAATAGGACGAAGCCGTCTGCAGGACGAAGCCGTCAGCGATATAGGCGAGAAATAGGATGAAGCCGTCTGCAGGACGAAGCCGTCAGCGAGGTATAAGACAATAGGACGGAGCCGTCTGCACAAGACTTAATATGGCAAATATATAGACTTAGTATGGAGGAATAGGACGAAGCCGTCAACCAATACCTAGGTTAGTTAAGTCTTACTCCTTTGTTACCGCTGTTCCAGTTCCTTGGTTGCTGCTTGCTGCTTGCTGCTGCGCGCTAGGTGACTTCCACCTTGGTCGACTCCGACCACCGAAATGATAGCTCTGAGGCTAGCGGCCGGTTTTATATAGCGCTTGGAGGGTTTTAGTGTGCCCGCACGGGCCGTGGATTTGCCCGAATAGTGTGGCAGCTACCTGGGCATTTGCCCGACTTAGTGTGGCCAGTGGTTTTGTTCGTTGGGGCGGGCGCGCGCACCGTGTTTGAATTTGAATGTCTTTATCGTTGGGCGGTTGTTTATGGGTGTGGGTTAGCTATTTACAGTTATTATTTAGTTACTTATTTTACTTATTATTTATTTACAGTCCGAGTTGTATTATTATTTATTTAGTTTAGTTGTTATTATTATTTATGTACAGTTTTGTATTATTATTTATTTAGTTTAGTTGTTATTATTATTTATGTACAGTTTTGTATTATTTATTTATTTAGTTTGTTTCTTATTATTATTTATATACAGTTTTTCTATTATTTATTTATTTATTTTGTGCGCCCCGCGTCACACTCCCCCCTCCTTAGGGAAGTGACGCTCTATGGTCACAAAATTGCCTCTATTAGAGGTAATCCGCCACCAGTTTCCGCCGTCCCTCTCCAGCCAGCGTTTCTGCGTCCGCTTCTTTTTCTCTGCCAGTGTTGCCCTTATTTTTTCCATTGTTGCTTCGGAAATTCGGGCTCCTTCTGGCATGGTCCATCCTGAGACTTTTCCCGCGTTATCGGAATCTAGTTCCAGGATGTCCTGGTCCGGAGAGCTGTCTCGCGGTGTTGGTGTCCTTGCCGCTGAGTTGGTTATTCCGGCTGTTCTAAAGTTGACTGGCGCTGGTGCTGTCCTCATTGGTCGGTTTCCGTTCTCTTGTCCTGTTGGTTGTGCGTGGGTCGTCATCGGTCTAATTGCCTGCCTCTCTCCGCTGCTTTGCTGGTGTCTCGTGTTATCCCTTGGGAGATGCGCGACTCTGGTCCGGCCCCGTTGGACGGTCTCCGTCACCGGTCGGGCCCTTCCGTCGTCGCTCACCTCCCTCGGGTTAGTCCTGCCAGTATTCCCTGGTGGGGTTCCGGCTTCCCCGTCTCGGCCCTGTTGGACGAATTCCGTCGGCTGTCGGACCGGGGCGGGGTAGCCTGTTCCCCTCTGGCATGGCGGTTGGGACACTCCAGCCTGGATCTTCCGCATGGTCTCCGGCGGTTGGATCCTCGCCTCGCGGCTTGATGCCGGTCCCTCGGCGTTTGGCTGGGCGCTTGGGTTGCTACTGCTTCCCTGGACGGTCTCCGTCGACTGGGAAGTGCTTGCACCCGTTGTCCCCTCCTGAGTCCCCGGGCGGTTTGGCGGTACCATTTTCGGTGGTGCCGTCCGTTTTCGGGTTGTACCCTGTGCCTGGGGCTCGATCAATTTTGATCGGGGTTGCCCTGCCTTTGCCTTGGCATAGCTCCTCCTGACTTGCTCGGCGCTTACTTTGAACTTATTCATTGCTGCTGCCGCTCGCCTTCTGTGGCCCGGACTGATTTTGGCTCTTCTTATATAGGCCTCTTTCGCCTTTTTGTGTGGTTGCCTTCGATCTTGTTTTCCCTCCTTAGTGTGCCCGTTGTCTCTGCTAGGTTTAATCCATCATTTTCCGCTGTTGTCGATATATCGATATGCCTATGTCCGATAGTCGATTGATCGAGTTCATTTTGGTTTGAGTCCTCGCTTACATGTGGTTTTGTGTCTCCGATATATATTCGTTTTGTTTTCCGTGTCGTTTGATTTCGAACTGTCAGTATTACCGGAGACACGAACCCTGTTACTTTCCATGGACCGTCGTATTTCGGGGCCAATTTCGCATTAAATTTTTCTGCCGCGTTGGATAAATGGTGTGTCTTGCACCATACTAGCTCACCCCTTGCCGGTTTCCATTCTCTTTTTCGCAGGTCGTACTGTCGTTTTTGTTGTTCCGCTGCTCTCCCCATGTGTCCTGCGGCTTCTTTTCGTATGCCTTCTATGCGCTCCCATCGTTTTTCCACGCTCTCCTCCTTTATTCCTGATCCTTCCGTTTCCCTGTCGAATACGGTGTTCGGAATTCTCAGTTCCTTTCCCAGTACTATCTGTGCAGGGCTGTACTTCGTGGACTCCGACGTGCTGCTGTTAAACGCCAGCATTAGTTCTGGGAGTTTGTCATCCCAGTTCGTCTGGTCCTCGCCTGTTATCTGGGCGATCATTGTTTTGATGGTCCGATTGGTTCTTTCCGTTGGGTTTTCTTGCGGAGTATATGGGGCCGTGAACTGTTGTTTGATGCCCCATCTCTCCATTTCTTGCTTCGTTTTGTGGCCGGTGAATTGGACTCCGTTATCCGATATTAATATCTTCGGTGCCCCAAACCTTGTCACAATCCTTTCCCGGAACGCCCGCAAGAATGAATCGGCCGTGGCTTGTCGTATTGCCGCCAACTCCACCCATTTGGAGAACTTGTCTACCATGACCAGCAGTGCCGTGTTTCCGTGTTTAGATCGTGGCAGTGGTCCTACAAAATCGACGCATACCGTTTCCCACGGGGCTTCCGCGACCTTGGTCAGCATCTTCCCTGCTGCCTTCTGCTGTGCCACTTTGTACCTTTGGCAGCTCTCGCAGCTTCTTACAAAGTTCCGTACATCCTTTGTCAGTTGTGGCCAGAAGTACTTTGTTCTTATTCTTCTTGCCGTTTTGAACATTCCCATGTGTCCTGTTTCTGCCTGGCAATGATTCTCTGTTAGAATCTGTTGCACTTCTCCTTCCGGCACGCACAGTTTCCATGGGTGTTGGTCCCTTCTGTCCTGACTCAGTTTGTATAGCCTTTTTCCTTCTACTCGGAACTCTGTGTCCTGTGGGTTTTCTTGTATTTCACTGATCTTCCGGCTTATCCAACTTCCGGTGTTCTTGATCGATTTTAGTTCCACTGGTGGGGCTCTTGACAGTGTGTCTGCCACCACGTTCAGCTTCCCTTTCCGATATTGCACCTCAAATTGGTATGGTTGAAGCCCCAGTGCCCACCGTGCTATTCTCCCTGCTGGACTTTTGATGGAGTTCAGCCATTTAAGCGCCATATGGTCTGTCACCACTATAAATTGGTATCCTTCCAGGTACATCTTAAACTTCCCGATGCCCCAATGGATTGCTAGACATTCCTTTTCTGTTGCGCTGTAATTTTGCTCCGCCTTACTTAGCTTTCGGCTTGCAAATGATATTACGTGTTCTCCGTCCTCCGTTTCCTGGGTGAGTACGGCTCCAATGCCCACATCGCTGGCATCTGTCTGCAGTTTGAACTGCTTTGTAAAGTCGGGACATACCAGTACCGGTGCTTCTGTGAGACTTTCCTTGAGGCTGTCAAATGATTGTTGGTGACGATCGCCCCATTCGAATTTTTTCCCTTTACAGATTAATTCGTGTAGCGGTCCCGCTTGTTCGGTGAACTTCGGTATGAACCTTCTATACCAAGAGGCCATCCCTAGAAAGCTGTGTACTTCTTTGGTGGTTTTCTGCGCTGGTAGGTCTTTGATCGCCGCTACCTTTTCGGGGTCCGTTCGGATACCCTGATCGCTCACCACGTGTCCCAGGTATTTTAGCTCCTTTTGAAAAAACTTGCATTTTTCTGGGTTGATGCGCAAGTTTGCTTGCTGCAATCTCCTGAATACCTCTGTCAGCTTTTCCAGGTGCTCTTCCTTTGTGCGTCCTATTACGATGATGTCGTCTAGGTACGCGAAGGCAAATGGCTCCATTTCCGGTCCGATAACGTTGTCAAGTGCTCTTTGGAAGGTTGCTGGCGCTGTGGTCAGTCCGAATGGCATTACCGTCCACTGGAACAGCCCTCGACCCGGTACCGTAAATGCCGTGTATTGTCTGCTCTTCTCCTCTACTGGGATTTGCCAATAGCCCGATTTCAAGTCTATCGTGCTTATGTATTTGGCTTCCCGTAGTTGGTCGAGGATGAAGTTCATACGCGGTACGGGGTATGCATCTTTTTCAGTCCGGTCGTTCAGCAACCTGTAATCGATGCACATTCTCCACTCGTTATTTTTTTTCCTCACTAGCACTACGGGTGCACTATATGGACTTCGTGATCGCTCTATCAAGCCCAGGCTTAGCAATTCGTCTACCTGTTCGTTGATTATTGCCTGCTGTTTGGGGTTTCGCGGGTAATACCTCTGCTTGATGGGTTTGTCGTCCTTTAGGTAGATTTTGTGTACGGCTGCGTTGCTGACTCCCTTCATGTTTTCGAATATTCGTTTGTTTTCTTCCAGAAATGCTTCGATATCCTGTTCGGACAGATTCCCCGGCGATGTTGGCTCCTGTATGTCTTGTCCTTCATCTCTTCCTCCGTTGTCGAATCCCCTGATTTTCAGCTCAAGTCCGCCGCATCTGAGTACGCTTTCTGCACCTGCCAGAAAGTCCATTCCCAAGAGGATTCCTCCCTCCACATTCGGTAGGATCATGAATGTTATTTCGAACCTTCGTCCTCCGAACTCTACGTTTGCCCTGAAGCCTCCCATCGCCTTCTGTCGCGATCCATCCGCTAGTGATATCTCCGCCTGCAGTTTGTTCCACCTTCCTTCCTCTCTTAGGTCTTGGAACATGTTCCTGCTTATTGCGCTCTTGGTTGCACCGGTGTCTATTATGCCCTTGGCAATCCTACACCCTACTCCAAACGTTGCTACTATCTGGTAGCCGTCGCACATTATACCACCCGCTGCTGGACCCATTCTTCGTGCCTGAGCTGCCAGCTCTATCCGCTCAGGCCTCCGGCGTTTCCCGACCTGGTTCGACAGCATTCTGTTGTCCTGACTCCGTTTCTCCCGCACACCCAACAGAACAGTCTTGGTGGGTTTCCGCATGTGCGTGCCGTATGTCCGGTTCCGCCGCATCGCATGCATATTTCTGACCTCACCGGCTGTGGTGCTGTTTGCCCGGTTTGTGTTTCCATTTGCTCGATCTCTTCTACCTCTTCCGCGAGCTTGAGGAATTCCGTCAGTGTTGTAAATCCGGTTCTTCTTGCATATAGCTTCAGTTTGCTTCTGCAATTTTTGTATACCCAGTCTAGTTTTTCTGATTCCGATAGCTTCGTGAATCTCATGAGCTTTCTTAGGTTCATCGCGTATTCCCTTACTGGCTCGTTTTCCCTTTGTCTTAGCTGTGCTATCTGGGTTTCTAACTGCTCTCCATACCGGGGCGGTAGGAAGTACTCCAGCAGTTCTGTTCGGACTTGTGCCCATGATGTGATCCTTGTTGGCGTCGTGTTCCACCAATCTATTGCGATCCCTTCCAGTATGAATGGCATTGTCTGGACTAGCTGATCGAGGTGGAGTCCGTATCCATTTGCCCATTGCTCCATTTTTTCTAGGAATTCTAGTGGGTTGGATGTTCCTTGGTACCTGATGTCCCAGTTTCGTACCCTGTCGATAATCCCTGTCTCCTTCTTGCCCTCCATTTTTGTTTCGATCTCGTTGTCCATTCTTGTTTTTTCCTCCGTTACGATGATCTCTGGTATTCTAGCAGGGCTTTTCTCCCTCCTGTATTTTTCTGCCAGCAGTGTCAGCTTCTTTCTTACTGTTTCTGCGTGGTCCGTCCTTTTCGAGAAAGCGGCCAATGTTTTCCGTAATTCCTCGTTCTTTCCTGATGAATCCAATCCAAATTCACTTGCGTACTCTATCAGTTCTGGTTTTGTTGCCATATATACCCAACTGGACATTACTTTCTCGGCGTCGGCTCCTTCTAAACACCACTTAATCTGCTCGGGCGCCACCTGTGACGTTCAGTCAAGCCTCGGGTAGGTCAGGGCTGGCCAGGATCATCCAGGACATTTATTTGATTCAGGAAAGTGGTGCTAGAAAGGGAAATTCCGACCCGAGCCCCAGTAATAACGCTGGTTTGAACCTGGATTAGGCTTCCAAAATAGATATATATATGGTTTATTGAAATTAATGACAGAGTAAATATTTCCGGAGTCGGGGTTCCGACCAGCGAGCGTCCGTGTCCTGCGGGAGGGGTCGCGTGTCCGGGGTCCGCGTAGGTGGCTTCCTGTCGTTCGAGTGGGATGATCGGGAATCCCGTGATGCGTCCCTGGCCTTCGGGGAGACGTGGATCAATTGAGACGAGACCGTCAATAAGGATACGTAGTGTTAATGGGACGGAGCCGTCAGCAGGACGAAGCCGTCAGCGGGACGAGCCGTCACTGAGAATGCGAGAATTGGAAGGACGAGGCCGTCAGCGGTGTGTGATGAAAAGAGGACGAAGCCGTCTGCGGGACGAAGCCGTCAGCAAGAGATGAGAGAATTAGGACGAAGCCGTCAACGATATACAAGAATTAGGACGGAGCCGTCTGCAGGACGAAGCCGTCAGCGATGTATGATAGGACGAAGGGGACGAAGCCGTCAACGATATACGAGAAGTAGGACGGAGCCGTCTGCAGGACGAAGCCGTCAGCGATGTATGAGAAAGAGGACGAAGCCGTCTGCGGGACGAAGCCGTCAGCAAGAGATGAGAGAATTAGGACGAAGCCGTCAACGATATACAAGAATTAGGACGAAGCCGTCTGCAGGACGAAGCCGTCAGCGATATACGAGAAATAGGACGAAGCCGTCTGCAGGACGAAGCCGTCAGCAAGATATAAGAGAATTAGGACGAAGCCGTCAACGATATATGAGAAGTAGGACGAAGCCGTCTGCAGGACGAAGCCGTCAGCGATATACGAGAAATAGGACGAAGCCGTCTGCAGGACGAAGCCGTCAGCAAGATATAAGAGAATTAGGACGAAGCCGTCAACGATATATGAGAAGTAGGACGAAGCCGTCTGCAGGACGAAGCCGTCAGCAATGTATGAGAAATAGGACGAAGCCGTCTGCAGGACGAAACCGTCAGCGAGGTATGAGAAATAGGACGAAGCCGTCTGCGGGACGAAGCCGTCAGCGATATAGGCGAGAAATAGGACGAAGCCGTCTGCAGGACGAAGCCGTCAGCGATATAGGCGAGAAATAGGACGAAGCCGTCTGCAGGACGAAGCCGTCAGCGATATAGGCGAGAAATAGGACGAAGCCGTCTGCAGGACGAAGCCGTCAGCGATATAGGCGAGAAATAGGACGAAGCCGTCTGCAGGACGAAGCCGTCAGCGAGGTATAAGACAATAGGACGGAGCCGTCTGCACAAGACTTAATATGGCAAATATATAGACTTAGTATGGAGGAATAGGACGAAGCCGTCAACCAATACCTAGGTTAGTTAAGTCTTACTCCTTTGTTACCGCTGTTCCAGTTCCTTGGTTGCTGCTTGCTGCTGCGCGCTAGGTGACTTCCACCTTGGTCGACTCCGACCACCGAAATGATAGCTCTGAGGCTAGCGGCCGGCTTTATATAGCGCTTGGAGGGTTTTAGTGTGCCCGCACGGGCCGTGGATTTGCCCGAATAGTGTGGCAGCTACCTGGGCATTTGCCCGACTTAGTGTGGCCAGTGGTTTTGTTCGTTGGGGCGGGCGCGCGCACCGTGTTTGAATTTGAATGTCTTTATCGTTGGGCGGTTGTTTATGGGTGTGGGTTAGCTATTTACAGTTATTATTTAGTTACTTATTTTACTTATTATTTATTTACAGTCCGAGTTGTATTATTATTTATTTAGTTTAGTTGTTATTATTATTTATGTACAGTTTTGTATTATTATTTATGTACAGTTTTGTATTATTTATTTATTTAGTTTGTTTCTTATTATTATTTATATACAGTTTTTCTATTATTTATTTATTTATTTTGTGCGCCCCGCGTCACAAGTTTACCTTGTAAATCTTCTAGCTCGTAGTAAGAGTTTCTTAACCTTTTCCGAACTCTGGCTTTTACAAAAGCAGGACCGAACTTAGCATTGTAGCCTGTCTGAAAACAGCTTTGCTTAAAATTCCTGCGAAATACTTCTTGCCCTTCTACATACGAAACGACTCTTGACCGGAGATTGTACTTCTTCTCGTTTTCGGAGTGCTTCGCTAGCATCCGTTGGCATGCTTTCTCCCGTACTATTTCGAACGAGTCTTGACGGTCAAATTTCAAGGATCGGTCATCCAATAAGTTGAGCTTCCTCAACAATGAGTACGTAGAACCCGAAGTAATCATGTGTTGCCCGAAAACCATGTAGTAAGGAGAAGTCCCTAAGCTAGAGTGTACTGATGATCTCAACGCACAACAAATCCTATTTAGGTATTCGTCCCAGTCCTTTTGATCGGGTCGCAAATACGCTCTAATGGCAGCGATAACTGAGCGATTAACGCGCTCGGAGGCGTTAGCCTGCGGCGAATGCACGGCGGTGAGCGTATGCGTAATGCCATACTGCTGCGATAATTTCAGAAAAGCGTGCGAACGGAACTGAGATCCATTGTCTGACACTATTGTTTCGGGAGTGCCATACGCCATGAACAATTCCCCTTCCAAATATTTTATAACTCCACCTGCATCTATCTTCTTTACTGGTTTGAGAAACACATATTTGGAAAAATGGTCGAGAACGATAAAAATCCCAATATTTCCACCTCTGGATCTGGGGTACGGCCCAAGAAAATCTATAAATAATCGTTGGAAAAACCTTTGACTCTCCGGCGCTTTTCCTAACGGTGGTCGCAGAACATAATTTGGTGCTTTTGTGGTTTTGCACACCTCACAAGCATTAATATAAGCCTTAACATCTGCTACGAGTCCAGGCCAGAAATAGTAACGTCTAACTCTTTCAATGCAGCTATCACGTGTTCGTTTACCCGAGACAAGGAGTCGGGAACTACGTTAAGCGAACCTTTTCGATGCTCAATCTCGAAATCATACCTTTGCAAGGCCAAAGCCCATCGAGCTAAGCGCGAATTTAGATCGTGGTTAGACATCAACCATTTTAATGAAGCATGGTCCGTTATGATTTTGAATCTATGTCCTTCCACATACGCCCTAAAACTTTTAAGAGCCACGATCGCTGCGAGACATTCTTGCTCTGTGACGGTATAATTTCGTTGCGCCTTATTTAATTTCTTTGAAATGAAGGCAACAGGACGCTCATCTCCTTCTTCCGAAACTTGAACTAATACAGCTCCAACTCCGGTCTTACTCGCATCGCAATGTATTGCGAACGGTTTCGAAAAATCAGGACTGCATAAAACAGGAGCCTCGCTAAGACATTGTTTTAGCTTCTCAAAAGATTCTACTGCTGCCTCAGTCAAACTGAATCTTCTTTTCGTAGTCATCAAATCTGTTAATGGAGCGGCAAGAGACGCAAAATTTGGAACGAACTTGCGATACCATCCACACAGCCCCATAAAACTTCGCCAGCTGCGCAATGTTGTAGGCAATGGAAAGTTCCTTATAGCGGCAACCTTTTCAGGGTCAGTTCGGATTCCTCCATCGCCGATAATATGGCCCAAGTATCGCACCCTCAGCATGCAGAAGTGACTTTTGCCAATATTGATCGTCAAACCTGCACGCCTTATGCGAAGAGCAACCTCTCTTAGCACTTCTAAATGCCTCTCAAAACTAGAAGACACTACCAGCAGATCATCTAGATAAATGAAAACCTCGTTCCTCAGATGAGCTGGCACCACTTTGTCCATCAGCCGAGACATTGTGCTTGTGGCATTGCAAAGCCCAAACGGCATAACTTTAAACTGATAGAGGGGTCTACCCGGGACTGTGAACGCCGTCTTGTCACGCGATGCAATATCTAAAGGAACTTGCCAATACGCATCTTTAAGATCAAGACTAGTTATATATTCAGCCTTAGGCAATCTACTCAAAATTCCACTAATTTGAGGTAGAGGATATGCATCCTTTTCGGTGAAGCTATTCACCTTACGACAATCTAAACAAATTCTAACCTTCCCAGGTTTCGTTACCATAACGATTGGAGATGACCAAGAACTGTCGGACTCTTCTATCACTCCTAGTTGTATCATCCTGTCAATCTCGGCATACATTGCCTTTTCTACGGCCGGTGAAACAGGGAAATGGCGTTGTTTTATTGGTTTAGCCGTACCTACATCTATTGAATGTGATATAAGGTTGGTCTTTCCGAGACCTTCTTGGCTAAACGATGGAAAACAACTAATAACGTTCGTTAATTTAGCTTTATTTATATCGGACAATCTGTGCTGATCTACTTTGACTTTGCAATCATCCTCCGGTGTATCTAACTCGGATATGATCAGACTTCTGGGAAGTAAATCGTAAATCTTCCAGAAATCTATGCCCAAATACAAATCTTGTTTAAGCGACGGTACTATGTAAACTTTTAACAACTTTATTTCGTCGCCGTACTCCACCTCGGTTTGTAAATGTCCTACTATACGCTGTGCTCGGCCGTCTGCCGTTGCAGCACTACTATTAATGGCCTTATAGTTCCTTGCGGCTATTATCTCAAGAGCTAAGTTACCTCCAACACAGCTTATCGAAGCGCCAGAGTCTAACAGACCGTAAACTGTACGATTAAACAACCGAATTGGCACAAACGGACGAGGATCTTTAGGTCCTGCAGGTAGTGAATTTATATGATTTATTCCAATTTTACAATTCTTGACATTATGCCAGAATGCTTGTATTCGACTAGAGTTTCGAGCCTTCCGCTTTTCAAAATTATATAAATAATTATCTTCTGGTATAGTTATACCCTTTAATAAAGGGATTTTGCTGTGTAGTAAAGGACAAGTAGGTAGTTGTTGTTCGTCAAGGAATGGGAGTTGTGCAATTATTGTTGCATCTTCTACTCTTCGGTCATTGTGGATTGGTTTCGGGAGGCATGAGGAATCTTCGGTCTGAATTGCGGCTTCGACATGCCGGCTTTGGAGTTTTTTGAACACTTACTACAACTTGGTTTGTAAGTATTTGCAGCTCCACATCCGTAACAGAATACCCTTCTTTCGGATACACAATCCTGATATCTATGGCCCTCCTTGCGGCAGTTCCAACATAATAAGGAAAACGCTTCGACATCAACCTCACTTTCAGGTTCTGATTCTACCTGAGTCTCGCATTCCTGATTAAATTCAGAAACTTCCCGTCTGAACGGAGTGCTGCGCACGTAGCCACTGCACCGCTTAACATCGGCCAAGAAAGCTTCGCGCCTACGACAAATCTCTCTTAGATCTGAAACAGTGTTAATCTCAAGGTTTAAGATCTCATGTCTGATTTCTGGACGCAAATTATTTCTAAGAACTCGAATTACTTTACTCGAAGTCCACGGATGCTCCAGCTGATCGACTAAGCCAGATACTGTATCATAAAAACAATCAAAAGATTCATTTGGTTTTTGTTTAGTGTTTCTAATTAACTCTTCTATATCTACATCGTCTCTGCTCTGGCGAAACTGGAGACGCAAAGCTGAACAGAATGTATCCCAATGAATTTCGCCGTGCGCTTTATGATAACGCCAATAAAATTCATTGGCTTTCCCTTCAAAAAGGACGCTGGCATGTTTACAAAGCAGATTGAAATTATTGCCTAACGTCTCTCGTGTTAGAGTATCTACCCTATAAATAAAATTGTCTACTGATACGCCTATTCCAGAAAATTTTATCTTCCAGCCATTTAGGATGTGTACGACCTTATCTGGTCGGTTTAACAAATCGGAAGTAGTGCTTCTTTGGGAAGCGGGAGAGCCCGGAGCCAAGAGGACTTGTCTTGCATTGCTGCCGGTTTCATTCCTTGCTTCGACCCTATCTTCATTGCTTAGCGATCGACGTGAAGAATGTTCTCTCTGAGAATTGTCAATACCACTACTTCTGCTTGCTAACGCCCTGGTTATCGTATCGGTTATTGAATTCTGGATTAGATCAGTCATCTTTTCCGATAGCGTAGCAAATATTCTTTGTTCCATAGCCAGTAATATCATAGCATTTTCTGATAAACTACTGGAATTGCTAATTCCACCGTTATTAGCTTGCGTACTTTGTCGCGAGGTCGAAGCTGTATTATCTGAGACTTGCTGAGCAACTGTATCTACGGGCTGTCGTTTCCTTGAACCACTTCGAGTTTGTCGCTCCGATACATCTGCAGTTTTCGAGATTGCTGACCTACAAGACACTTTGCACACCGGACATTGTGTACTTTCTTTCCAATGAGCTTCTATACATCGCTTATGAAACTCGTGTTGACATGCGGTTATAAAAACCTCAGCAGGATTTATATCTGCTGTACATAACGGACAAACGACCTTAGGGCTTGATTCTGCTCCTCTTTCAGGAGATCGGTCTAACCCCATCATTCCCAACTGATACCAAAATTTGGCAATCTACTCAAAATTCCACTAATTTGAGGTAGAGGATATGCATCCTTTTCGGTGAAGCTATTCACCTTACGACAACTGATACCAAAATTTGGTTCGAATATAAAAAATATAACGACAAACGACAACGGTTAACCAACTGCAATCGAAACTCTTAGAAATTGTTGATTTGTTTTGCTTCTTTGCAATAAATAAAGTCAAAAAATTTAGAAGTAAATATATAATATATATATAAAGGTAATACATGTGTTTACCGAACTCTGAATTAGATGTCACACGTCTCGAAGAATCACAATAAAATAAAATACATTTTCTCGGAAAATTAAAGATTGGAAAGTGAAAGACTTGTGTTTAGACTTTAAAAGAGAGAAGTCTATCTCTTTGTTTCAAATTCGGACAGCGATTAGTTCGGAAACTGATAAGCATGTATTCCAGAATGTGATCAAAAGAAACTAAAACTTCAGGGAAAATTTAAAAGAATAAAAGAAAGTTTTAATATACTCTTCTGGGATATAGCACCACTCGGAAGAAATGCCTATATGTTCCGTCTAGTCGAGTTTAGAGTAGAGGCTTAGTATTATAAACTGGGACAGAAGAAAAGCTCTTTTTATTGCCTCCTCTGTTTTCCACATCATTACTAGACACTTCGTCATCTCTTCTAAGGAAAAAAAAAAATTTCAATATTTTTTCTTCTTGGTAAATCTGGCCAGTTAGGAATGCAGATATTTACCTCAACTGTTTTCCAAGACAATCAAGAAAAAACAAAAAAAAACTGTTGATAGTTAGAATGAAAGAAGTTGAAAGCAAAAAAAATGGAATTTTAGAAATAGAAAGAATTTATTTACCCTCGATTTTTTATTAAAGAACATCTTTAACAAATCCACACGCTTTAAAAAAATATCTGGCCAGTTAGGAATACTAATACCCTCTAAACTGTTATCCAAGAATTATTTAGACAAAGGAGAGTTAAATAAGAAGAATGAATTTGTTTATCCGCGAGTCTTAATAAAACATCCTTTTACTAAGGCTCGTTGGGCGCCATTTTTTTATTATTAATAATAATAAATTATAACTGTAGTGTGTAACGCGTAAGTTTGTCTGCTTTAGGAGGATCTGAGCTGCGGGGCACGCTATATGTTTCCGGCTCTAGCTCGTCGGCTTTGGGGGTGGTGGTCTTGCTTACCCAGATCTCGGACACTGACTACACATTATTATCAACAAGTCAAGAAATTGAGCGTGCTGCGACAAGAAAAATAGCTAGAAATAAACCGGAAGATATGATAAATCAAATTCATTGAAGGGGAAGGGTTAGAAGGAAAAGCGGAAGCTTAGAGAACAGACAGAAGGACAGAGAGAAAACTAATTTCTTTGCGGAGACACAGATGGTGTTGTGCTCGCATAATGCCCGCCCTACCTACGATCACCTGCCGCAAGAGCATGACTCTGGTGATCCCTTTTGATCCTTACGACCGTGGAGTCATCAATTCGAGTCGGTAAAAACACAGGAATTTAAGGCTTCATGATTTCATTAGATACATATGTAAGTTTAATATAAATGAACTAATTAAGGCTAACATTACGTTTAAATTCATTGGTCTCGTGATAGAAAGAGAGATAGATTATATATATATCATCTTAACAATAATTATAGAATTATAAATTAATATACTTTATTGTAGAGAATTACTTTAGTTGCTTTAATCTTTGATCGCTCTTTAAAATTTAATTCATCCTTGCTTGGTTCAGTTTCTTGACTTCATGTCGTTCTAATTCATAAATTCCGTTAAATTAAGTTTAAATTTTTTTTGAAGCGATAGTTTACTAATTTAATCTCTTGTGATATTCAATTCTGGTTTAATTTTTAGCAAAGGGTAGACTTAATTTAATTTCTTTAGGCTTTCGTTTGTTTCTTCCAAAGATATAAAAATATGGTTTTATTATCAACACTCACACATTATGTCCGTCGGCGAAAGATCGATCTCCCTCGATGGTGGCTGAAAATTAATGGCGGTTCTTGGGGCTAAACAAAAGCGAAAAGAGACATGTTCTTTTACCCTATTCTTTACCTCGAGCAAGAGAAAAAATTAAAAATATTTACTTAAACTTAATTGGGAATTCTTAAATATTTAAGAAGTAGGATTACAATTTCAAAACATCTTCTCATCATTCTTGGCTTTCAGCTTCAGCAAAAATTTTCATCAAAAAATCGTAAAAGGGCTTACGTAAGAGTTACGCAACGCCGAGTAGGTTAGGTCGTTGGAAAAACTAGGAGAGAGGCATCTCAGCTTGTACTCGTCGAAATTTAATTTAATTCGCGCATTTTTATTCACAAATTTTGTTCACTCCTTTATAGCCATCGGACGACGGACGTTGCCTATGCCCACAAATCGGGACTAATTAACTTCACCATAGAATATAGGTTAAAGCCGAAAGGGCACGAAGGTCAAATCAGGGTCAAATGAGTTCAGCCGTCGATCACTGGCAAACTCCAAAAAAACTCATCCGTAACTGCTGGCTATGCAGGCCGGCCCCTGAAGAACGCTGCGCAGCCGCGCTTGTGGCCGGTTTCACTGCACTAGGAATTAAATGTACATCCTTCTGCTCGCTTCCTAGCCCGTCATGCCCCGCTTAGGGGGTGCTCCTCGGGACAGGAACTCGATTTCTGCTTACTGGGTTCAACCTGTCGATTTTGAAATTTGCCACAGTAAGCAACCGATAACCGAAACACTCTTTCCAATAAATATTTACCCACTGAATACTAGATTCCAATGTAAATGAAGGGGACCTCCCAGGTCTAACGTCTCTTGGACTGGCCGACACCAGCCAGTGCTATTTTAGCGGACAGTTGCTTTTGTGACCTGGACAATAAAGGGTTATGCACTGTACACAGACGCAAGCAGCTTAACTCTACTCACTTGAATTTGCACAAGCTTCGGCTTAACCTTTTCTTTGAACCGACTTTACTATTGACCGCGTGGACTTAGCACTTATTCACAACTTTGGGTGCGGGACGCAATTTAAAATGCTTGTGCACTCCACCGGATCTCGATTTCAAAAGAAATTTAGTACGGAATCGGATGGAGCAACTTAGGTTCAGGCGCAGCAGCAGCGAAAATTTCCTAATTGGAACACGAGCTTTCCAGATCTTCCCTGGCGCCGATATGAGCTATCTGTTATATTTGCCCTAAATTCTGTTCTGGCAAAACAATACAATAAAAAAATTGCAGCTCACGAATTCTTATGCACATGCATTAAAGCTCAGCTTAACCATCGCGAAAAGGCTGTCTGCTTTTAGGCCGAACTTCATATATCATTTTAATATGCTCCAAAGCTAGGCTTAAAGATCTTAAGATCTGTAGCATGCTTTTTGGCCAAAACTTATTTCGCGGCTCTTCAGTCGCCACTACAAGATCAATCATTTCTTCATGTCAGCATGGATTTTTAAAGCGTAGATCAACGACAACCAATCTTTTAGAGTTCACTTCCTTCCTAGTTATGGGCTTCCATAAGGGCTTTCAGACAGACGTAATCTATACTGACTTCAGTAAAGCATTTGATTCTGTCAACCATTCTCTTCTTGTTCAAGAACTCCATTTAATGGGATTTCCGGTTGATCTCTTAGTTGGATCTCAAGTTATCTGAATGGCAGAACGCAAAAATTCCTCTTTAAAAATTCTTTATCTAATGTTCTCAGGGTTACTTCTGGCGTCCCGCAAGGGAGCCATTTGGGTCCCCTGTTGTTTACATTATTTATCAACGACCTGCCCAAAGTTCTGACTAACTCCAGAGTACTTATGTACGCGGACGACGTCAAACTTTGCGTGCAATATAAGGACGCTTCCTGCCAGTCTGATTTACAAACAGATCTCAATAACGTCCAAACATGGTGCCGCATAAACTTATTGAAACTAAACGGCTCTAAGTGCAAGCTAATGATTTTCTCTCGTGTCGCCCCCAAGCTCGCGACTTACACGCTAAACTGCTGCTCTTTGGAAAGAATTAATATAGTCGATGATTTGGGTGTCCGACTGGACCCTAAACTTGAATTTATCGATCATATTTCGTGCATGGTGAATAAAGCCAGAGGTGTGCTTGGTTTCAATAACCGGTGGTCGAAAGAATTCAATGACCCCTTTGTTACAAAATCTCTATATATATTGCGTTAGTTCATCCTATCTTAGAATATGGATCTTGCGTCTGGAGCCCTCAGTATGGGGTTCACAGTAATCGCATTGAGCCAGTTCAGAAGAACTTTTTGCTTTTCGCTTTACGCGGTTTGAACTGGGATCCACACCAGAGGTTATAATTCGACGTTGATGCACTACGATCAGTACATTCAAGTGGCCCATCTGACACCAAGCACGTGCCTGTTCGTGTTAGGTGTTAGTAGGCGCGACAAATGAAAGTATAGAAAAGGAATACGAGGAAGTGACTACTTGCGTGCTGCCAGACTGTTTGCTTGCATGCGTAATAAGTGGGTTAATATTAAGGTTTTTAGTTGGGGAAGGCTATCTACGTTTGATGTTATCATGTACAAATCGTTATAATTTGCACATAAGACTCTAAAGGGTTCATGCAATTCAAAAGACGTTCTGCATTGTCTCAAAACTAAAGGAATAAAGGATCTAGTATTTCTACTCGGTACGTGAAAGTTGCTGGGTCAGCAAGTCAGCACTTTCCACGTCTCCGTGGATAAGGTTAAAAATGAACGTAATGCCAAGCATGGTTCTACGGTTAGCTAAAGAAGGTAAGTTAATTAGGAGAAGTCTACTAGAGTACGAGGGTAACCTCTGGTTTGGATCC
This sequence comes from Drosophila bocqueti, assembly GCA_018151655.1. Classification (NCBI taxonomy): domain Eukaryota; kingdom Metazoa; phylum Arthropoda; class Insecta; order Diptera; family Drosophilidae; genus Drosophila; species Drosophila bocqueti. The sequence goes on from JAECXF010000081.1 coordinate 1,482,461, forward strand.
CAGTTCAAACCGCGTAAAGCGAAAAGCAGAAAGTTCTTCTGAACTGACTCAATGCGTGTACTGTGAACCCCATACTGAGGGCTCCAGACGCAAGATCCATATTCTAAGATAGGACGAACTAACGAAATATATAAGGATTTTGTAACATTATGTAAGTATGTTCACATATCGAATGCACACTGTACTCAGTGTTATGCATAAATAAATACAATAAATACAAATATATTAATGCACTTATTTTATAAGTCAAAGACCCTTGCAATGGGGTATCTAAGTGCTGAGTCCGCATTTCATACATGCGCGACATACGTGAACATAATACCTCCTCTACCTCAGCGACCCCTTTGCCGTCGCTTACTTATATGTATATGTATGCTGCAGCCTACGCCGGCAGCGCTGCTACCTGAATTAGGCTAAGAAACCTTTTGTATGAATAATTCAAGAGATTAACAAATCTACATTCATTGGAGCGGGACCTTCCCTTCTTCATTAATAAAAGCAAAAGCTATTAAATTGAAACCAAGGAAAGTGTTTTCTTCTGTATGGAGATCCTGCCAGGAGCTAGTGAAAAGCTCTGATATACGATATGGCGACCGTGACATAAGTGGACATAAGTGTGTGACGATCCAAAAATCCAGCAACCAGTGACTATATGAAATATAGCAACTATAAAATCCTATATGGATCTTCGAATCTTCCAATTCGTTTATAACTACGTGATGATCTACTGCGAATCGTGAGTTGCAAATTCCAGACCACATAATTTAACGTGTCTTCGTCATTCTCTGGAAGTAAAAACAATATTGAATCCAAATGGCTGATGGGGCGGAGCAAAAAATCGAGACCCCCGTTATGGAGAAAGTCGCCGCCTGACCATAGAATTCGAAGATTCCACGCTCTACTGAAACTGAAACTGAAACTGAAACACACCTAGGACATCCTCATCCCGGCATTACTAGCCGAGAACATCCGTATATGCAGCGGAAGATAAATAGTCTGTGCGAGGACCAGCACCGGCGCCGCCTGAGCCCATAGGCCCAGGTCAGCAGCAGCAGAAACCGAATGCGGGAGGCAACCCGCCGCCTGCACCTTCGAGGGAACGTTAGCGTGCCAGCCCGGCGACGCCCAGCTGACGTAAGGAAGAGTTGCAGCCAAACAGCGTGCCAGCCCGGCAACAGCAGCACCGGGCCAGCCGAATATAATTATTTTTTTTGTTGCCCTGCGTGGCACACCAAAGAATCGATGCACTGCGCTGCATGCTAATTTTAAACGACACATTGTAACATTGAGCGGAATTTTTCTGCCCGATGAGCACTATGGCCCGTAAAGCCATACGAAATAATAGGTAGGACAATTGTAATATTAAATTTCTCCCCGCCACACAGTGGTTGAAAATACCTTCAGTAGGAATATCGAGCTAAAAATTAATACACTGCTTTAAAGACCGAATAAAAAAATTTATATAAAAAAAAAATTATTCTTAAAAATCAAAAATATAGCAAAATACAAATGCACGAACACGAAAAAAAATAAATGAAACCGAAAAATGCAAAAGCGTGCAGCTAAAATTTAAAACATAGACAAAGAAAACATGTATTAGTAATAATGAATAAGTTTCATGCCACTTAATAAAATTCAGTAATACTTTTTAAAATAAATATATACATACATATAAAATGCTATATGTATAGAGTATCGACTTCAATAAGTAGTGCTGAAAAACCATTCATAAATGGTATACTATTAATAAGCAAAAATAAAATCCAACAATCCAAGTGGACTCCACTGCAAATATTGAGAATAAGATCGAATTACAATCGAATTCGAATCTTACGAATATATTGTTGTCGATAATCGTTGCAATTTTATGTGCATACATTTTATATAAAGCTTATATTAAGCACAATAAATGTATCACAAAAAGGGCCTTAAGCCATGCAAACGACCTAGATAAGGTCTAAACGATTATGGCAGAAATATATTATATTGTTGTAAAAAAAAAAGGGAATATACATATACATATATGAAAAGTTAAACAAATAAAGATTAAAAAAACAAAAAAACTTGTTGTATCATAAATTTATTAAATTATTTATATATATGTATATATTTTTATTCTGGTACTGAAGAACTAGTGAGATGGTTCTGAGGTGGGCTAGCTGAAGCCACCGGACGGGTCGCAGGTTGCGGATAGCGCAAGGCCTCCTGAGGAGGTTAGCTGCGAATAACGACTTGTCGTGAATAAGCAGTCCCGGACAACAGCGGGTACCACACCGTTGTAGTACCGACAAGGCGCTTGTCTGACCGTCTTTAATACATAGTCTTACATACTCCATACCTCCTACACGTTTTCCTACCCACATCCTATCCCCAACATCTCACAAGGGCAGTGGTGACGTCCTGAGGCAATGGTGCCACTTCACCCCCCTAAGCCAGGGTGTCATGCGTTTCCGTGCCCATTGGCTGGTTTGCAGTCAGGGGTAACCGACTGTATTCGGACGGAGCCTCACCGATACCTGGCCGCCTCGGTGAGTAAACCTGGCCCCAGCGTGTTAATGGGGGCCATGACACGCTGGTAATACCTTCCCCTACACTCGTGGGACCAATTTATGGAATCTAAGGAATACAAACATTTAAACACGCGGGACTTAACCGCAACTCAGGTGGCAGAGCGGATAGAGGAGGCGGCTCTGGACGACGTTGGTAAGCTGTCGCTGCGTAGGGGCTTGGCCCCTCACCCTAAGAGTGCTGCAAAGCCGAAGGGCCTGGCCCTGACGCAGAGCGCCTCGAAGAGTGCTGCAAAGCCGAAGGGCTCGACCCCGACGCAGAGCGCCTCGAAGGGTGTAGAGACCTTAAAGTCTCGAGTGGCCGGCAGTGAGGCCACCAAACGTACTGACAGCAGGGGGGGGGTCGCAGTGCCCGGCACTGCCCCAGCGGCTGTCCAGCAGGCGGGCGACGCCAGCAGGAGAGACGCTGCAACACCCTCTTCCGTAAGGTCGAGGCAGCAACAGGCGAAGCAACCTGTCCCAGCGGCAGGGCAGCCTGGAGGAGCCGGTGATCCCCTGAGGCAAGGACTCAGCGGAGCCGGCCGTAAATGGTACCTCCGGTACCTCGAGCGTGGCTTGAAGCCGGAGGAGGCCCGGAAAAAAGCACTGGAGCACCGTGCACCGAACGGCCAGGCCGTTGCGGGGACGAACGTGTCTCCAGTGGAGAGAGTCGGCGGCCAGGCCGTTGCGGGGAGGAAGCGGCTACTGCAACACACGTCGCCGCTTGACCTCCCCAAGACCGAGTCCAAACGGACCAAGAACGTCGCAGCGCTGGAGGGATCGAGGACCTCGCTAGTCGGGAAGCGTCCGAAGGTGGCCTCGTACGCAAGTGTAGCCAAGGGCACGAACCTTGCTATACTGGCGGAGGACTACCCGAGGAGGCTCCTGACGAAGGATGAGCTGTCGGCGGTGGAGCAGGCCCTCGTCGAAGAGATGAGGAAGGGCTGGACCGCGGCTCTAAACTTTAACGGCATCCAGTTCCGTGATGGTCTACTACTGGTGGACTGCATGGACTGCGATGCCAAGAAGTGGCTGGAGCTGACGGTCCCCAGCATCAGCACCAAGGTGGGTGTACAGCTCCGCACCTGCCTGCAGGATGATGTGCCGGCGATGAACATCGTCACAGTTTACCTGCCACGCACCGCAGGGGAGACGATGGAGAAGTCCCTTGGGCTGCTCAATGAGCAGAACAGGGGCCTTCTCACCCAGACATGGCGGGTCATCCGGCACCTGGAGTCCAAGGGCGGCAAGGTGCTGATGCTCGGCCTGGATGAGGAGGCGTTGACACTCCTTAAGAAGCGCGAAATGCTGGTGAGCTACAGGTTCGGCCAGCTTAAGTGCCGCCTGCACAAGAAGCAGGAACCTGTGGGGGCGGAGGTGCCCACTAAGGCGAATACCGACGATGTGCCTGGCACATCAACGGCAACAGCCAAGGAGGCACCCTCCTGCCCCTCGGGCGAAGCAGCTGAGGCCCTGGACTTAGCAGCAGTGGACGCCGAGTTGGACTCGGTTTCGCTACAGGGGCTAGACCTGGCGCGCCTGCACATGGGCGGCGAGGAGGAGCAAACCAGCATTGAGGAGCCATCCGATGATGAGCGGACACCCACCGGGATGCTGTCAGAGGCCTATCTGACGCTCTCGGAGGGTGAAGAAGAGCTCTAAGGATGGGGGTCACCAGCGTGGCACAGATCAACCTGCATCACGCGAAGGCAACTTCGGCTGTCATCGGCAGGTTGGTCTCCAGGTCGGACCTGGGGCTGGTGCTCATCCAGGAGCCTTGGGTCGTCAGAGGCAGGATCTGCGGCCTAAGTAAAGTGAGTATGCAAACTATTGCAGACGGAAGGGAGGCATCACCGAGAGCTTGCATCTTGGTGCGAAAGGATATTAACTTTCTTTGTCTCTCTCAATTTCTCAACAGAGATCTAGTAGCGGTGATGATCACTAGCGAGCACGGGAGTATTGTGGTGGCGTCGGCATACTTCCCGGGAGACGTGACGGATGCCCCCCCACCAGAGGTTCAGGATCTGGTGCAGCATTGCAGCAGCAAAAGGATACCCCTACTGCTAGGGTGTGATGCCAATGCGCACAATGTTGCATGGGGCAGCACGGATAACAACGGTAGAGGTGAGTGCTTACTAGATTATCTTTTGTCTAGGGATCTCACTATTTTCAATGTGGGGGCCGAACCCACATTCATTACTAGGACCAGGGCAGAAGTACTGGATATCACTTTCGGGAATGAGGGGGGCTCACGGTTGATTCGCAACTGGAAGGTCTCCTCAGAACCGTCAATGTCGGATCTCAGGATCATCCTGTTCGACATTCATAGTAGTCTTAGATTCAGCAAGGTTATCAGGAATCCACGACGGACTGACTGGCCAGCCTATCAGTCCTGCTTGAGATTAAATCTGAGCAGACTGAGTCATAGTAGGAGAGTATCGTCTCCAGAGGATCTTGAGCAACTCTCAAGCGAAATAGGTGACACAATCTTGGATGCATGTCATGCAAGCTGTCCCGAAAAGGCAATAGAGTCCAGCAGGGACAATCCCTGGTGGAATAAGAAACTAGGACTACTTCGTGCAGAAGTCAGGAAGCTGTTTAAAAAGAACAGCGCAAGTTGGGAATCTTACACCAAAAAGCTGACAGAATATAACAAGGAAATCCGGTACAGTAAGCGTGCTCACTTCCGGAAGTTTTGCTCCACCATAGAGCAAGCCGCACCTGCGGCCAGAGTGTTCAAAGCAATTTCAAAAGGCAAAGTACTTTCTGAACTTTGTCTGAAGAGGGCGGATGGATCATTCACCGAGGACGAGGAGGAGAAAGCGGTACATCTCCTGCAAACTCACTTCCCCATGTGTAGAACCATCTCCGATATGGACAACAGTTACGAAAGGATCCCCAACGGGAGACCCAACTGGAGCCTGGCTGCAGCGATCGTAACTGAACAAAAGATTAGGTGGGCGTTGAGTACACTCAGCCCCTACAAGGCTCCGGGGGTGGATGGAATTATACCCATCCATCTTCAGAAGGGTGTCGAACAGCTAATGCTGTTCCTCATAAGTATTTTCCGGGGGAGCCTAGCAATGGGTTACATTCCTAGGGCATGGAGAACGGCTAGGGTGATCTTTATCCCGAAGGTTGGGAAGAAAGACCCCTTTCATCCCAAATCCTTCAGGCCGATCAGCCTAACCTCCTTCCTGTTGAAAACCCTCGAGAAAATTGTGGACAACCACATCAGAAACTCGCACTTGATGCGAAGGCCTCTGCATGCGAATCAGCATGCCTATAGAGAAGGAAAGTCTACTGAATCGGCTCTCTTGAGCCTGGTTGACAGTTTACAGCGCTCCGTAAAAACCAAAGGGGTAGCCCTTTGTGCCTTTATGGACATAGAGGGTGCTTTTGATAACACATCTCATGACGTTGTGGTAAGAGCACTATGTAGACGGGGAGTTGAGACGGGTCTCACGACCTGGCTGGGCAAACTCCTTGATAGCAGAATAGCAGAAGTCACTGTCAACAGTGTGACTGTTAGAGCTCAAACCACCAGAGGCTGTCCGCAGGGGGGTGTCCTATCACCACTACTCTGGAGCCTCGTGGTGGACGAGCTGCTAGTTAAACTTACAGCAAATGGGTTTGAATGTCAAGGCTATGCCGATGATATCACTCTAGTATGTAAAGGAAACTTTGAGAGCACATTGTGCGACAGGATCACACTGGGCCTAAGACTTAGCTTAGACTGGTGCAGAGAAGTGGGGCTGAATATCAATCCAGCGAAAACCACAGTGGTCGCCTTCACCAATCGCTACAAGCTGAAATCCATTCGGCCCATAGCCATTGGGGGCGCAGAGATTCCGATCTAAACTGAAGTCAAATATCTGGGAGTCATCCTAGACAAAAGACTAATGTGGAGACAACATGTGGAACACGCCGTTCGCAAGGCCACTATGGCCTTAATGAGCTGTAGATCTCTTGCAGGGAAAAATTGGGGAGTGTCTCCAAAGATCCTACTGTGGATGTATGTTGCTATGGTGAGGCCCATAGTCAGCTACGGGGCAGCGGTCTGGGCGAATCGCGCTGACCTTGATGTCACAAAAAGGCAACTGGCTCTGGATGTGCTGCTCGGGCTCCCATCACTGCACTTGCATATCAAGCACAGTGCGCGCAGATCTACCATGAGGATAACAGGGGCAAGACCAGCTGACTCGGCCGCGACTGCAACTGACCTGTTATTAGAATATCCGCAGGATGTTCAATTGGCCAAGTTTAGCTTTGATAAGCTCTTTAAAACAGAGCTTAGCAACAAGTCAGAGTGGACCAGCATGTCTACCACCTACGATGTGAAACCACATGCTATTAGGTGGTACACTGATGGCTCACTAACAGAGGAGGGTGCGGGTGCGGGGGTCTGCGGACCTCGACTCAAATATCACGAACCTCTAGGGCAATTCGCCAGTATCTTTCAAGCAGAGGTACACGCGATAGAGAGATGTGCCTCGTTCAATATTGAGCGGGGTTACAATCGAAGAGACATAGCCATTTTCTCAGATAGTCAGGCAGCAATCAGAGCACTCAGTGCACATAAGATTGTTTCCAGACTAGTTTGGCAATGTATAGGAACACTCAATGAGTTGGGTGTGAACAATAAAGTAACCATATACTGGGTACCAGGGCATGCGGGGATCCCCGGCAATGAAGTGGCCGACATAATGGCTAGAAAGGGGGCGAGCACCCCCTTCTATGGTCCGGAGCCCTTCTGTGGACTAGGGCCAGGAGTCATCAGCCAGAGCAGTCGTGTGGATCTCATGACTGCCTGCGATGACTTCTGGCGGTCGTCGAAAGGGGCAAGGCAGAGTAAACGTCTGCTAGGCAGCTACAACAGTAAGAGGACCAAGGAATGTTTGGAGTTGAGCAAAGGATCTCTCCGAATAGTCACGGGTTTCCTGACCGGGCACTGCAGACTGCGCAAGCATCTGCATAATCTCAAAATAGGGGAGGACAGTCTTTGCAGACTTTGTTTGGAAGGAGAAGAGACTCCGGAGCACCTACTTGAGGAGTGCCCGGCTATCAGTCGGATGAGGTTGGCCCACTTGGGGGGCCTTACATTCACCACAAAGGAAATGAGGGCCCTTCGACCAGGCGACATCATCGCATTTCTGCGATCGATTGAACTGTTCGAGGAGCTATAGCTCATTCACTAGGACGAGGGCACAATAGACCCTAGTGAACGCAGTGCATTAACCTCTAGAAATTATTATTATTATTATTTATATATTTTTATATTTGAAAAATAAAATTATGTGATAAGAAAATTATTAAGCCACCACCACAAAAACATTTACCACAAGAAAAGAAAAGTGCCCAGCCGACTGCCCAGGACCTCTGGCCAGTGTTCACTGCAATTATACGTGCAGTCAATGCCAGCCTTGAAAAGTCCAGCAACACATTTTCTTGCCTTAATAAACAAATATGAATAAGGAAAAACCCACCTGAAAGAGTCGTTTAAAAAAAAAAAAAAAACCCAACATCAGGGATATGGGTAGATCGATTTCTCTAAAATTCCAGATTGAATATTAAAAGACTGCAAGGTCTATACAAATCTTAGCATGGAATGGAACGAATTGTGCAAAGTATTAAACGAAATAAAGCACCAGTTCGATAAGTCGTATAAATCTTTGACACAGAATAGGCCAATTCAAAAGGCCACTGTAAACAAACATGCAACTGTTTTGGTACAGTGTTTCAACCAAGCACGCGCAATAATATACGAAAATAGAGAAAGACAAAGCAAGAATCATTGGTCCGAAGTATCGGGATTCCTTAACAGGTTTCGAAAACACTTGCTGTCTATAAGAGACAAATTCCAATTGGACATTTTAATCCCAAAAATCTTGAACACCCAATCGACACTTGAAACAGGCGAAGATTCTGAGCCGACTGAGCTAGAAACTCAGGACCCTGAAACTCAGGACCCTAAGACTGAGGCAGAAGAAGCTCATGTTGAGGAACAAGATCTGCGCGATCTCAGCATTCCCGCGGTATTAACAATACCAACAACACAGGAAGAGGTATTGGAGTCGGACGAATCTGTTTCATTAATAGGTTTACTAGATACCATAGAAACCATAATGACCGACTCAGCGGCCCAACGGGCGTATATCAAAGATATATCAAGCGCCATACCTGAATTCAACGGTGAAAAATTAAATCTGGCAAGATTTTTAACAGCCGTTAGATTGGTCATACCTGGTACTGAAGAACTAGTGATATGGTTCTGAGGTGGGCTCGCTGAAGCCACCGGACGGGTCGCAGGTTGCGGATAGCGCAAGGCCTCCTGTGGAGGTTAGCTGCGAATAGCGACTTGTCGTGAATAAGCAGTCCCGGACAACAGCGGGTACCACACCGTTGTAGTACCGACAAGGAGCTTGTCTGACCGTCTTTAACACATAGTCTTGCACACTCCATACATCCTACAAGTGTTCCTACCCACATCCTATCCCCAACATCTCACAAGGGCAGTGGTGACGTCCTGAGGCAATGGTGCCACCTCACCCCCCTAAGCCAGGGTGTCATGCGTTTCCGTGCCCATTGGCTGGTTTGCAGTCAGGGGTAACCGACTGTATTCGGACGGAGCCTCACCGATACCTGGCCGCCACGGTGAGTAACCCTGGCCCCAGCGTGTTAATGGGGGCTATGACACGCTGGTAATACCTTCACCTACACTCGTGGGACCAATCTATGGACAACAGTATTTTTAAAAAACTAAATACGCGGGACTTAACCGCAACCCAGATAGCAGAGCGGATAGAGAAGGCGGCTCTGGATGACGGTGGCAAGCTGTCGCCGCGCAGGGGCTTGGCCCCTCACCCGAAGAGTGCTGCAAAGCCGAAGGGCCTGACTCTGACGCAGAGCGCCTCGAAGAGGGATGCAAAGCCGAAGGGCTCGACCCCGCCGCAGAGCGCCTAGAAGGGTGTAGAGACTTTCAAGTCTCAAGTGGCCGGCAGCGAGGCCACCAAACGGACGGACGGCAGGGGGAGGGTTGCAGTGCCCGGCACTGCACCGGCGGCTGTCCTGCAGGCGGGCGACACCAGCAGGAGGGACGCCGCAACACCCTCTTCCGCAAGGTCGAGGCAGCCCAGGAAGCAGACTGTCCCAGCGGCAGGCCAGCCTGGGGGAGCCGGAGATCCTCTGAGGCAAGGCCTCAGCGGAGCCGGCCGCAAGTGGTACCTCCGGTACCTCGAGCGGGGCTTCAAGCCGGAGGAGGCCCACAAAAGAGCGCTGGAGCACCGTGCGCCGAACGTGGCTCCGGCGAAGAGAGCTGCGGGGACGAGCGTGTCCCCGATTGAGAGAGCCGGCGGCCAGGGCGCTGCGGGGAGGAAGAGGCAGCTTCACCACACGTCGCCGCCCGAACTCCCCAAGAGCATGTCCAAGAAGACAAAGAGCACCGTAGCGCTGGAGGGCTCGAGAACCTCGCAAAGCGCTAAGCGTCCAAGGGCAGCCTCGTATTCCAGTGTCGCTAAGGGCACGAACTGGGCCATACTAGCGCGGGACTACCCGAAGAGGCTGATGGAAAAGGAGGAGTTGTCAGCGGTGGAGCAGGCCCTCGTCGAGGAGATGAGGAAGGGCTGGACCGCAGCCCTCAACTTCAACGGTATCCAGTTCCGTGACGGTCTACTATTAGTGGACTGCATGGACAGCGATGCCAAGAAGTGGTTGGATCTGACGGTCCCCAGCATCAGCACCAAGGTGGGTGTGCAGCTCCGCACCTGCCTGCAAGAGGACCTACCGGTAACCAACGTAGTCACCTTATACCTGCCACGTGCCGCAGGGGAGACGTTGGAGAGGTCTCTTGGACTGCTCAATGAGCAGAACAAGGGCCTGCTCACCGGGACCTGGCGTGTCATCCGGCACCTAGAGTCGAAGGGCGGCAAGGTGCTGTTGCTCGGCCTGGATGAGGAGGCACTTACACTCCTCAAAAAGCGAGACATGCTGGTGAGCTACCGGTTCGGCCAGCTGAAATGCCGCCTGCATAAAAAGCAGGAGTCTGCGGCGGCGGAGGTGTGTACCGAGGCCAACGCCGACGTTGTGCCTGGCACTTCAACGGCTGCAGCCAAGGAGGCTCCCTCCGTCCCATCGGACGAGGCGGCTGAGGCCATGGAACTCGCTGCAGTGGAGGCCGAGTTGGACTCGGTCTCTCTAGAGGGGCTGGATCTGGCGCGTCTGCATATGAGCGGCGCAGAGGAGCCAACCAGCGAAAAGGAGCCATCCGATGATGAGCGGACACCCACCGAGTTGCAGTCAGAGGCCTATCTGACGCTCTCGGAGGGTGAAGAAGAGCTCTAAGGATGGGGGTCACCAGCGTGGCACAGATCAACCTGCATCACGCCAGGGCAGCCTCGGCTGTCATCGGCAGGTTGGTCTCCAGGTCTGACCTGGGGCTGGTGCTCATCCAGGAGCCTTGGGTCGTCAGAGGCAGGATCTGCGGCCTAAGTAAAGTGAGTATGCAAACTATTGCAGACGGAAGGGAGGCATCACCGAGAGCTTGCATCTTGGTGCGAAAGGATATTAACTTTCTTTGTCTCTCTCAATTTCTCAACAGAGATCTAGTAGCGGTGATGATCACTAGCGAGCACGGGAGTATTGTGGTGGCGTCGGCATACTTCCCAGGAGACGTGACGGATGCCCCCCCACCAGAGGTTCAGGATCTGGTGCAGCATTGCAGCAGCAAAAGGCTACCCCTACTGCTAGGGTGTGATGCCAATGCGCACAATATTGCATGGGGCAGCACGGACAACAACGGTAGAGGTGAGTGCTTACTAGATTATCTTGTATCTAGGGATCTCACTGTGTTCAATGTGGGGGCTGAACCCACTTTCATTACTAAAACCAGGGCTGAAGTACTGGATATCACTTTCGGGAATGAGGGGGGCTCACGGTTGATTCGCAACTGGAAGGTCTCCTCAGAACCGTCAATGTCGGATCACAGGATCATCCTGTTCGACATTCATAGTAACCTTAGATTCAGCAGGGTTATCAGGAACCCACGACGGACTGACTGGCTAGCCTATCAGTCCTGTTTGGGATTAAATCTGAGCAGACTGAATCAAAGCAGGAGAGTATCGTCTCCAGAAGATCTTGAGCAACTCTCAAGAGAAGTAGGAGACACAATCTTGGATGCATATCATGCAAGCTGTCCCGAAAAATCCATAGAGTCCAGTAGGGACAATCCCTGGTGGAATAGGAAACTAGGACTACTTCGTACAGAAGTCAGGAAGCTGTTCAACACAGCTAAAAAGAACAGCGCCACTTGGGAACTTTACACCAAAAAGCTGACAGAATATAACAAAGAAATCCGGTTTAGTAAGCGTGCTCACTTTCGGAAATTCTGTTCTACCATAGAGCAAGCCGCACCTGCGGCTAGAGTGTTTAAGGCAATCTCAAAAGGCAAAGTACTTTCTGAACTTTGTCTGAAAAGGGCGGATGGGTCATTCACCGAGGACGAGGAGGAGAAAGCAGAACTTCTCCTGCAAACTCACTTCCCCATGTGTAGAACCATCTCCGACATAGACAACAGTTACGAAAGGGTCCCCAACGGGAGACCTAACTGGAGCCTGGCTGCAGCGATCGTAACTGAACAAAAGATTAGGTGGGCTTTGAGTACACTCAGCCCCTACAAGGCTCCGGGGGTGGATGGAATCATACCCATCCATCTTCAGAAGGGTGTCGAACAGCTAATGCTGTTCCTCATAAGTATTTTCCGGGGGAGCCTAGCAATGGGTTACATTCCTAGGGCATGGAGAACGGCTAGGGTGATCTTTATCCCGAAGGTTGGGAAGAAAGACCCCTTTCATCCCAAATCCTTCAGGCCGATCAGCCTAACCTCCTTCCTGCTGAAAACCCTTGAGAAGATTGTGGACAACCACATTAGAAACTCGCACTTGGTGCGAAGGCCTCTGCATGCGAATCAGCATGCCTATAGAGAAGGAAAGTCTACTGAATCGGCTCTCTTGAGCCTGGTTGACAGTTTACAGCGCTCCGTAAAAGCCAAAGGGGTAGCCCTTTGTGCCTTTATGGACATAGAGGGTGCTTTTGATAACACATCTCATGACGTTGTGGTAAGAGCACTATGTAGACGGGGAGTTGAGACGGGTCTCACGACCTGGCTGGGCAAACTCCTTGATAGCAGAATAGCAGAAGTCACTGTCAGCAGTGTGACTGTTAGAGCTCAAACCACCAGAGGCTGTCCGCAGGGGGGTGTCCTATCACCACTACTCTGGAGCCTCGTGGTGGATGAGCTGCTAGTTAAACTTACAGCAAATGGGTTTGAATGTCAAGGCTATGCCGATGATATCACTCTAGTATGTAAAGGAAATTTTGAGAGCACATTGTGCGACAGGATCACACTGGGCCTAAGACTTAGCTTAGACTGGTGCAGAGACGTGGGGCTGAATATCAATCCAGCAAAAACCACAGTGGTCGCCTTCACCAATCGCTACAAGCTGAAATCCATTCGGCCCATAGCCATTGGGGGCGCAGAGATTCCGATCTCCACAGAAGTCAAATACCTGGGGGTCATCCTAGACAAGAGACTAAAGTGGAGACAACATGTGGAACATGCCGTTCGCAAGGCCACTATGGCCTTAATGAGCTGTAGATCTCTTGCAGGGAAAAATTGGGGAGTGTCTCCAAAGATCCTACTGTGGATGTATGTTGCTATGGTGAGGCCCATAGTCAGCTACGGGGCTGCGGTTTGGGCGAATCGCGCTGACCTTGATGTCACAAGAAGGCAACTGGGCAAACTCCAGAGACTTGCCTGCACGTGCATCTCGGGCGCTATGCGCACCTGCCCGTCCACTGCTCTGGATGTGCTGCTCGGGCTTCCACCACTGCACTTGCATATCAAGCACAGTGCGCGCAGATCTACCATGAGGATAATAGGGGCAGGACCAGCTGACTCGGCCGCGACTGCAACTGACCTGTTACTGGAATATCCGCAGGATGTTCAATTAGCCAAGTTTAGCTTTGATAATCTCTTTAAAACATAGCTTAGCAACAAGTCGGAGTGGACCAGCATGTCTACCACCTATGATATGAAACCACATGCTATTAGGTGGTACACTGATGGCTCACTAACAGAGGAGGGTGCGGGTGCGGGGGTCTGCGGACCTCGACTCAAATATCACGAACCTCTAGGGCAATTCGCCAGTATCTTTCAAGCAGAGGTACCCGCGATAGAGAGATGTGCCTCGTTCAATATTGAGCGGGGTTACAATCGAAGAGACATAGCCATTTTCTCAGATAGTCAGGCAGCAATCAGAGCACTCAGTGCACATAAGATTGTTTCCAGACTAGTTTGGCAATGTATAGGAACACTCAATGAGTTGGGTGTGAACAATAAAGTAACCATATACTGGGTACCAGGGCATGCGGGGATCCCCGGCAATGAAGTGGCCGACATAATGGCTAGAAAGGGGGCGACTAGGGCCAGGAATCATTAGCCAGAGCAGTCGTGTGGATCTCATGACTGCTTGCGATGACTTCTGGCAGTCGTCGAAAGGGGCAAGGCAGAGCAAACGTCTGTTAGGTAGTTACAACAGTAAGAGGACCAAGGACTGTTTGGAGCTGAGCAAAGGATCTCTCCGAATAGTCACGGGTTTCCTGACCGGGCACTGCAGACTGCGCAAGCATCTGCACAATCTCAAAATAGGGGAGGACAGCCTTTGCAGACTTTGTCTGGAAGGAGAAGAGACTCCGGAGCACCTACTTGAGGATTGCCCGGCTATCAGTCGGTTGAGGTTGGCCCACTTTGGGGGCCTTACACTCACCACAAAGGAAATGAGGGCTCTTCGACCAGGCGACATCATCGCATTCTTGCGATCGATTGAACTGTTTGAGGAGCTATAGCTCATACACTAGGGCGAGGGCACAATAGACCCTAGTGGTCGCAGTGCACTAACCTCTAGAAAAATTATTATTATTATTAGATTGGTCAATTTAACAAAAGGACCATTTGAAGAATTAGCGGTAGAGGTCATTAAGTCCAAAATAATCGAATCAACCTTGTACAAGGTTAAAAATGAGACCACTATCTCTTCGATAATTGCCATATTAGAAGCCAATATTGTCGGCGAATCGTCCGATGTAGTAAAGGCTAAAATGGCTAGAACGATGCAGAAAGGTAAAACTGCAGAAAAATTTACCAATGACATTAACCACCTTAGGAAACTCCTTGAAGCATCATATATTGATGAAGGTTTATCGGCTGAATATGCTGAAAAGTTCAGCACCAAGGAGGCCATAACCACAATGACTAAAAATTGTGAACATGGCAGGCTAAGAACCATACTGGAAGCCGGTAATTATAATACAATGAATGAAGCCGTTACGAAGTATATGCAATGCAGTACTGAAATGACAGGCAATGCAAATTCAGTATTATTCGCACGCGGTGGACAAGCCTATCGTGGTAATAACTATCGAGGTAATTTTCGTGGTAGAGGCCGTGATAACTTTCAGTATAACGCGCACTACCAAAGTAATGGTTACTATAGAAACAACGGATACAACGAAAATTATAATAACCAGACCAATAACTATAATAGAGGTCGTAGAAATTATAGACAAAGGAATAACAGAAATAACGGTAACCAAAACCGAAACAATGTGAGAGTAACTCAAAACTCGGGAAACTCTCAAAACCCTTCAGATGTGTAATACCAAATAAAAAAATCTATACCATCAATCTTGGTAACAACACTTTTGTATCTTCTTATAACACGGAAACAAATAAAAAAAACCTGTGTTCCTAGTGGACGGGTGCAGACATATCAATATTAAAGGAAAATTCTGACATATTTTATGATGTTCAGGAAAATAATAAAATCACTATTCAAGGCACAGGCCGAGAATTAATAAAAACCAAAGGGTTAATTTTTATTGAGATACAGACAGATAAATATATAATTCCACATGATTTTCATATAGTAGATCCATATTTTGCAATACCATGTGATGGAATAATAGGCATTGATTTCATAAAGAAATTTAATTGCCAACTAGACTTCAAACCCACCGAAGATTGGCTTATAATGAGACCAAAAAATTTGAGTTTCCCAATTCATGTTCCAATAACATACAGTTCTGGTAATAATTCCGTGATTCTATCAGCAAGATCTCAAGTGGTCCGAAAGATTCACATATCATCAAATGAAGATAGTGTACTAATTCCCAACCAGGAAATTCAAAGTGGTATTTATGTTGCAAACACAGTTGCAACTGTCAAAAACGCATTTGTACGATTGTTGAATACAACCAATGTAGATAAAATAATAAATATTAATGATTTAAAATATGAAACACTTTCGAACTACGAAATAGTTCAAACTAATCCCAAAGTAAGAGAAAAAAATGTCTTATCTCAACTAACAAAAAACTTCCCCCCCCAATTCAAAACAAAATTAACAGAAATATGCACCAAATATAGTGATATATTCGGACTCGAAACCGAATCAATAACAACAAATAATTTCTATAAACAAAAACTAAGATTGACTGATGACGAACCGGTATACAAAAATCCTCATAGTCAAAAAGACGAAATACAGGTACAGGTACAAAAACTAATAGATAATAAAATAGTCGAACCATCTGTATCACCTCACAATAGCCCACTTTTGTTAGTTCCAAAGAAATCTCTTCCCGGTTCTGATAAGAAAAAATGGAGACTAGTAATCGACTATCGTCAAATTAATAAAAAACTGTTGTCGGATAAATTTCCGCTACCCAGAATTGATGATATTTTAGATCAACTAGGAAAAGCGAAATACTTCTCATGTCTAGACTTAATGTCTGGATTCCATCAAATCGAACTCGAAGAAAATTCAAGGGATGTAACATCTTTCTCGACGAACAATGGTTCATATCGTTTCACGCGATTACCATTCGGTTTAAAAATAGCGCCAAATTCATTCCAAAGAATGATGACTATAGCATTCTCCGGATTAGAACCTTCTCAAGCTTTCCTTTACATGGATGATCTAATAGTCATAGGTTGTTCTGAAAAACATATGCTTAAAAACTTAACTGATGTTTTCGAGAAGTGTAGGACATACAATCTAAAATTACATCCTGAAAAATGTTCATTTTTCATGCACGAGGTCACATTTTTGGGACACAAATGCACAGATAAAGGAATCTTGCCTGACGACAAAAAATACGACGTCATCAAGAATTATCCAGACCCACATAATGCGGACAGCGCTTGAGGATTCATAGCTTTTTGTAATTATTATAGACGTTTTATCCAAAATTTCGCCGAATATTCCCGTCACATAACAAGATTATGTAAGAAAGATGTTAAATTCGAATAGTCAACTGATTGCCAGAATGCCTTCGAACATCTTAAATCGGTACTAATGAATCCAAATTTATTACAATACCCAGATTTTAGCAAAGAATTTTGCATAATAACTGATGCTAGTAAGCAAGCATGTGGAGCAGTTTTAACTCAAAACAAAAACGGACTCCAGCTCCCAGTTGCGTACGCATCACGATCGTTTACTAAGGGCGAAAGTAATAAAAGCACCACAGAACAAGAATTGGCAGCAATTCATTGGGCAATAACTTACTTCAGACCATACGTTTATGGTAGACATTTCACTGTCAAAACTGATCACAGACCACTCACATACCTGTTCTCCATGATAAATCCAAGCTCAAAGCTAACGCGAATGAGGCTTGAACTTGAGGAATATAACTTTACAGTCGAATATCTGAAGGGCAAGGACAATTACGTAGCCGATGCATTATCCAGAATAACAATATCAGATTTGAAGGAAATGCAAAATAAAAATTCCATTCTGAAAGTCACTACCAGAAACCAAAATAAACAGAAAAATTCCTGCGCAGGAAAAGAACAAGTAGATTTGCCTAGGCAAACTCGAAACAAAGCTTCTCAGCCCAACGTATACGAAGTCATAGTAAATGACGAGGTACGAAAAGTAGTGACCTTGCGAATAACGAATTCACTATGTATACTAAAACGTGGAAAAAAAGTTATAGCAAGAATTGATGTTAGCGATATGTACACCAATGAAAACACCTTGAAAAAGAACCCGGTATACTTAATATCCGCCAACTCAAAGTGGCACCGAGCGAAAAGATCTTTGACACCATCTCAATAGAATCTTTTAAAATTATGGGCAATAAAACATTACAATCTCTAAGAGTAGCGCTACTCAAGCCGGTGACCCAATTATCAAATAATCAAAACGATAAAGAAGCAATACTGTTTACATTCCATGATGATCCGATACAAGGAGGTCATACAGGCATAGCTAGAACATTAGCTAAAATAAAAAGGAGTTATTACTGGAAAAATATGACCCGATACATATCAAATTATGTAAAAAAATGCCCTAAATGCCAAAAGTCAAAAACGACAAGGCAAACAAAGACCCCATTGACAATAACAGAAACGCCACAAATGGCTTTTGACAGGGTAATTGTGGGTGGATTGGAATTGTTTACTCACAGTGGTTAGACGTGTTTTTCTGAGCTCCAGAAGTGAACCGTCTACGACACAGTGAACCAGCGCCACAGGCCCTGAAAAAATTTGGTTACTGCAGTGAGACACCTTGGGACAAGGTACGTACCAGAATCGGCCCCGGCAGGTATCCGGTCTTCCCGAATCTTGGCACCCGCGACGACCACTGGAACTTGAGGGCAAGGGGGGAACCTCTCTCTCGTTCACTGAGAGCCTCTCTTTCCTTTGAACGTCGCTCACTCCAACGGAAAAAAGGTAGTTTCCACAAGCCGTTTTCCCTCGCGTTTTTCCTCCAACGCACAGCACAACAAGATCAGCTGATCGCAGTGTTGCGCAACGCACCAGCAGAGAGCTTTCGCACTCGCGTAGTGTTGGAAAACGCGAGCAGCCCGCGCAATTTTAAAAAAACCTAAAGCTGAGCCAAACCACTGGCCGCAACTTAGTTTTCCTCTAAATTGCTGAAGCCAAACACCTCGGGCCCATTCACTGCTGCTCCCGCAGCCGGCTCCTGTGGAGAACAAGGCAAAAGGCCGAGGATCGGGCTATATTCCAACCCCTCCTGGCTCTGGGGACCGAGTAGGAGCGGTATAACTCCCATCAGTCATCCGCTGGGGGAAATCCCCGTGCACCGAGGGACCCCAACTAGGAGCAGGTGCCATGAGCAAGGCCGCGCCAACAGCCCGGGACGATGAGATTCAGGCACTAGCGGTAGCTAGAGCGGAGGAAGAGCTGCTTCAAAACTTCCAGCGTATGAAGCAGAGGGTCCAACGCTCGCCTCTGGCGACCAGCACCGAGACGCACCCTGTTTCGGCGCCGCCGAAAATCAATGGGCCGATATTTGTTTTCGGCAAAGGTGAGGAGGAGATGGCCACTCCGAAAAGATCTCGGGATGCAGCGATGCCCGAGGGGAAACAAACTGGCGCAACCAAGAAGCAGAGGGTCGAGGCAGATGCACCAGTCCTTGTCGACAAACTGGGAGCAATGCTGGACGAGATGATTGCGAAGTTCACTGACACCAAAAGCAAGAACAAGAAGGTGGTTCGTCACGTCACCCAGGGGACGATAGACACGCTGATCGCAATGAAGGAGCTGCAGATCGAAGTCTGTGCTGCGCTGGCCGCCGGCCACACTAACGGCCGCACCAATGGCGCCACAGCATGCGCGAGCCAACAGACCTCGCCATCACTGGTTGCTGGTATGATTTCTAGAGGCTCTCCCGAAAGCAGGCCTGTAAACACGGCCTGGCAGCAGGTCAAGGCTAGGCCGAAACCCAAGCCTTCCCAATCCAGAGCTGAGGGCAGTGTATCCAAAGAGGACCGTGCGCCTCGCAATACGATGCCCAGGAAGCAGCGATCTGACGCAATCCTGATCAAGTGCACCGAAGGATCCTACGCAGACGTGCTGAGGTTCGTCAAAACGGAGCCCTCACCCCAGGGACTCAAAGACAGCGTCCAAGGCCTGCGAAGGACAGCCAAAGGGGGCCTCCTTCTGAGGATGCAGAAACCCCTCGACCCATCCACGCAGCAACTGCAAGTGGCACTAAAGACAGCCATCTCTGGCAAGGCGGAGGTGTCAGTCATGCAGGAGACGGTCCAGATCGAGATCCGCGACCTGGACGACCTGACCAGTGTGGATGAGGTAACTATGGCCCTATTTGCGGGAGAGGAGAGCGACATCCCAAGCGACGCCACACCCAGGATGCGGAAAGCGTTTGGAGGAACGCAAATCGCGACGGTCAACTTGAGACCTGAGCATGCGCGGAGGTTGCTCGACAAGGGCAAAATCCGGATTGGATGGGTAGTCTGCCGCATCAGGGAGAAGACGGAGCCAAGGCGCTGCTACAAGTGCATGGGCTTCGGGCACACCTCGGCAAGATGCCGAGCCTCCGACGCAACGGCCAAAGCCACACAGGAGGCATGCTTCAAGTGCGGAGGCACCGGTCACAAGCACAACACGTGCAAGGGCAAGCCCAGGTGCATCCTTTGCACCAGAGGCGGCAAGACCGCGAAAGAGGCAGAACACGCCACCCTGAGCAGGACCTGCCCTGACTACCGGAAGGCCATCCAAAACCTGCATTATGTTTAAGGTCCTCCAGCTGAACTTAAACCATTGCAGAGCTGCACAAGACTTGCTGGCACAGACGGTCTTTGAGGAAAGAGCTGACGTGGCTGTACTGAGCGAACCGCACAAGCCAAAAGCAGAAGGTGTATGGCAACAGAGCGCGGACGGTGGTGCTGCCATCTGGAGCTGCGGGCAGTCCCCCGGCCACCTATCTCAGAGGGCCTCGAGACCTGGATACGCCAGGGCTAAGGTCCATGAAACCACCGTCTACAGCTGCTACCTAGCCCCAAGCCTGCATATTGATACCTACAGGGACATAGTGCAGGAAATCGCCTGAGATGCCCGCGGACGATCCCCGGTACTAATAGCTGGGGATTTCAACGCATGGGCCACCGCCTGGGGAAGCTCGAGGACGACTCAGCGACTCAGTGGATATCTGTCTCCTTAATGATGGCATCAAATGCACATACAGCAAGGCAGGCAATGTGTCATTTATTGACCTGACTTTCGCCAGCCCGGAGCTCTCCCGAAGCAGCCACTGGGAAGTTACGGACTTGCTCACATACAGTGACCACGCTGCTATAACTTTCCAGATGATGCGCAGCCAGCACGGCCCAGCTAACCGACAGCCCGCGTATAAGGTACACACCCTTAACACAGAGGTTCTACTAGCCAGTATGGACGCAAATGATATAGCTGGCGATGCCAACACATGTGCAGCTGGACTAGCTGCCAGAATCAAGGCTGCTTGCGATGCCGCAATGGCTACCTCCAGTAGAGGAAACGGCAGACGACCAGTGCCCTGGTGGAACCAGGAGCAGCAGCCAGAAGCGAATGCCTCTCTGCATGGCGAAGATGCCAGAGGAACAGAGGACGTCCAACGCAAGCGCTGTTCGAGGCCCACTACAGGGAGAGGAAAAAGGCTCTCAAGTCTGCCATCAAGGCGAGCAAGAACAGGTGTTTCCAGGAGCTGTGCGATGCAGCAGACCAGGAACCATTCGGCTCGGCCTACAAGATGGTTATGGGCAAGTTCTACAGGCCACCGACTCCAACCTCGCAGGAACAACTCGGAGACATCGTCTCCACGCTGTTCCCTGCGCAGCCGCCACTAACGCTGCCAAACATTCACTCGAGCGATGAGATCCTCATCAGCGAGGAGGAAATCAACCGTGCGCTGTCCAGCTGTAAGACAGGCAAGGCCCCGGGACCTGATGGCATTCCCAACGCTGCACTGCGCGCCATAATGGAGGCCTACCCGAGCCTATTCGCGCAGGTCTACAACAGGTGCATTGCCGAGTGCACATTCCCAAAAGTCTGGAAGCAACAAAGACTGGTGCTCATCCAGAAACCAGGCAAGACCAATGATGACCCGTCCTCATATCGCCCCCTTTGTATGCTAAACACAGCGGGGAAGATAT
The DNA here is from genome assembly GCA_018151655.1 of Drosophila bocqueti. Classification (NCBI taxonomy): domain Eukaryota; kingdom Metazoa; phylum Arthropoda; class Insecta; order Diptera; family Drosophilidae; genus Drosophila; species Drosophila bocqueti. Next base: position 1,504,027 of record JAECXF010000081.1, read on the forward strand.
TCGAGCGCATTATCTGCAGCAAGCTGGAGGCAGAAGTCGAAGAGCTTGGAGCCCTATCGAACCAGCAGCACGGCTTTCGAAAGAAGCGGAGCACGATCGACGCGATCCGCGAGGTAACGGAGATGGCAGCTAGCGCAATCGAAGGCGAGAGATAGCGGGGTGGCACCAAGCAATATTGCTTGGTTTGCACCCTAGACGTCAGAAACGCGTTCAATTCAGCGAATTGGAGTCTAGTTCTGCAGGCACTACAGCGCTGCGGCATATCCGGATACCTCACCCTCCTGATAGCGGACTACTTCCGGGATCGCGTCCTACTGCACGCATCCGACGACGGCAACCAGGTCGACCACGTGACTGGAGGAGTGCCCCAGGGCTCTGTTCTTGTGCCAATCCTGTGGAACGTCATGTATGACGGGATACTGAGGCTGCCTCTACCTGATGGCTGCGCCGTAGTAGGGTTCGCCGATGATATAGCGCTAGTCACGGTGGAGAAGCATCTGGCCGATGTCACTGCTAAATGCAGCCTCGCAATTGACAGGATGATGTCCTGGCTTGCCGACAATGGGCTCTCGCTCGCCGAGCACAAAACGGAAGCGCTGCTCATCAGCAGCAGGAAGGTTGTGGAGAAGGTAAACTTCCGGGTCGGCTCGACAACCATCGAGTCGATCCCATCAATAAAGTATCTGGGAGTCATGATCGACCACAGATTGAACTTTAAGACCCACCTTGAGTACGCGGCGGCCAAGGCATCCAAGGCTACGGCAGCCATATCAAGAATGATGGCCAACACGCGTGGTCCCTAGCAGTTTAGCAGGAGACTGCTAGCAACAGTGGTGACCTCGACAATCCTGTATGCCGCGCCGATATGGGCTGAAGCCATGAGGACCACCAGTTACAGCCGGCAGTGCAAATCTGTGTACAGACGCTGCGCATTGCGCATTTCCAACTGCTTCTGCACGGTGTCCGAGGAAGCTGCATTGGTGTTATCGGGAGCAATCCCAATAGATCTCCTGGCAGACGAGCGCAGAACAGGGAATTCTGGCAGCAGAACCCAGCGGAGCAGCACCATTGCGCGGCGGCAAGAGCGCTGGAACAATGCGAGCACTGGGCGGTGGACGCACAAGCTCATCCCCGAGCTGGTCCCCTGGGTGCAGAGAAGCCATGGACAGCTGAACTACCACACATCGCAGATCATCTCAGGACACGGATGCTTCAAGGCCTACCTAAACAGGTTCAAGCATGAGGACAACCCATACTGCGAATATTGCGGCAGCGAAGTCATCGAGGACGCGGAGCATGCCTTCTTCGTGTGCCCCCTCTTTTCGGCAGAGCGAGCTGCCTTGGAAGCAGCCTTAAGGGGGTCTTCTACCTTCGCGTTCAAATTTGGGGCCTATTTTTCAAAAATGGATAGCAAAAAAACTACTCATGATATCCGAACAAAATTTTTTTATTTGATTAACTAATGCTTGAACTTGAAAAAAAAAAAAACCATATGAATTTATCATAACATTTGCCATTGCCGCGTCGTCGAATTAACCTCTGCCGGCGCGAAAGAGTCAAACGGCTGGCAAGAAATCTCAGCTTCAGAACATGCAAACAACAAGAAGTTTTTTTAACTTAATTTTAAGAACGTCGATTAGGTCAGGACACAAGCTTTTTTTAATATTTGAAAATTTCACAAAATGGCAGCGATTTGAACAAAAAATTTAATTTTTGACCATGTTTTTCAACCTAAAAATGACTGTAAAAAATTGAACAAAAATTTTTTCGAAAAAAGCTTGTGTCCTGACCTAGCGAGATGTTTTGTGATCTAGGATACAGATCTAGGATATCTTCTAGGGTTTCGTCAAAATCGTGCCAAAACTTTTGAAAAACACTACTTTCGGGAAAATGCGTTTAAAGATAGGAAAAATGGTCGAAACGTATGGAGGTGGCAATCTTTCGGGCTTCGTATACCCATGAAGGAATGCGAATTTTACAAAACCCTTTATATGGCGTATTCCTCAAATCCTCTAGTATTTAAAAAAAATTTAAAAAAAAAATCGATTTTTTCAAACCGCGAAGGTAGAAGACCCCCTTAAACCGTCGCCCTACACCCGACAACCTAATCAGCTGTATGCTGGAAGCCCCTTCCAAGTGGGAGGCCGTCGCCGGAATGGCAGCAACCGTGACGAGAGAACTGAGGCGCCGGGACTAGACCCGACGCACTGAAGGCGACAGATGAGCGGCAACTTGACCGCCAGCCGCTCCGTGAAGTAGAGCTTTGCGGCAGTCCCACGGAAGCGGACTCTTCACTTCTACCTCCTATCCTTCTTCTTATGTTATATATGTACTTCATACTCTGTTTTAAATAAAAAAAAAAAAAAGGGTAATTGTGGATACGATCGGTCCACTACCCAAATCTGAAAGAGGAAATGAATACGCAGTAACTTTAATCTGCGATTTAACAAAATACCTCGTAACAATACCCATCAAAAACAAAAGTGCAAAAACAGTAGCAAAAGCTATATTTGAAGATTTTATTCTAAAGTACGGTCCAATGATGACGTTCATTACGTACATGGGAACAGAATATAAAAATTCAATAATTGAAGATTTATGTAAAAATTTGAATATAAAAAACATAACATCTACTACACACCATCATCAGACTTTAGGAACCGTAGAAAGAAGTCATAGAACACTAAATGAATTCATCCGGTCCTATATCTCACTAGACAAAACCGATTGGGACAATTGGATCCCATATTTCACGTATTGTTTTAACACTACGCCCTCAATGGCACATGTCTATTGTCCATATGAGCTAGTATTCGGTAAAGCATCGAACTTGCCGATACATTTTAATAGCATAGATAGAATAGAACCACTATACAATGTGGATGATTACGCTAAAAAAACTAAGTATAGGTTAGAAGTAGCCTATTAAAGAGCTAGCTTAATGATAGAAGATAACAAACTTAAAAATAAAGAATTATATGATAGGAAAGTTAAAGATATCCAACTAAAAATAGGAGACCAGGTTTTGTTAAAAAACGAAACCGGACATAAGTTAGATTTTAAATATACTGGACCATATAAGGTAGAAAGTATAGAGGAAAACGAAAATATTATAATTTCAAATAATAAAAATAAGAAACAAAAAGTACATAAAGATAGATTAAAAATTTTTATTTCCTAATCAACATATGTATATTTTTATTACTTAATTAATTAATTTTCAATTAGTAAAAAAAAAAAATTAAAAAATAAATAAATAAATAAATTAAAAAAAATAATAATAATAATAATATAAATACAAAAAAAATATATACTCTAGAACCTGAATTTTAATTAAAACACTTTTTAATAATAAGTAAATACAAAAATATATAATAATTAGAAAATAACTCCATAGATTACGTTATTTTTCAAAAGGAGGGAGATGTAGTATGTTCACATAGCGAATGCACACTGTACTCAGTGTTATGCATAAATAAATACAATAAATACAAATATATTAATGCACTTATTTTATAAGTCAAAGACCCTTGCAATGGGCTATCTAAGTGCTGAGTCCGCATTTCATACATGCGCGACATACGTGAACATAATACCTCCTCTACCTCAGCGACCCCTTTGCCGTCGCTTACTTATATGTATATGCATATAAGCGTCGCAGCGCTGCAGCCTACGCCTTTTGTATGAATAATTTAAGATATTAACAAATCTACATTCATTGGAGCGGGACCTTCCCTGCTTCAATAATAAAAGCAAAATCTATTAAATTGAAACCAAGGAAAGTGTTTTCTTCTGTATGGAGATCCTGCCAGGAGCTAGTGAAAAGCTCTGATATACGAAAAGGGGTCATTGAATTCTTTTGACCACCGTTTAATGAATCCAAGCACACCTCTGGCTTTATTCACCATGCACGAAATATGATCGATAATGTCAAATTTAGGGTCCAGTCGGACACCCAAATCATCGACTATATAAATTCTTTCCAAAGAGCAGCAGTTAAGCGTGTAAGTCACGAGCTTGGGAGCTACACGAGAGAAAATCATTAGCTTGCATTTAGAGCCGTTTAGGTTCAATAAGTTTATACGGCACCATGTTTGGAAGTTATTGAGATCTGTTTGTAAATCAGACTGGCAGGAAGCGTCCTTTTATTGCACGCAAAGTTTGACGTCGTCCGCGTACATAAATACTCTGGAGTTAGTCAGAACTTTGGGCAGGTCGTTGCTAAATAATGTAAACAACAGGGGACCCAAATGGCTCCCTTGCGGGACGCCAGAAGTAACCCTGAGAACATTAGATAAAGAATTTTCAAAGAGGACCTTTTGCGTTCTGCCATTCGGATAACTTGAGATCCAACTAAGAAGATCAACCGGAAATCCCATTAGATCGAGTTTCCGGACAAGAAGAGAATGGTTGACAGAATCAAATGCTTTACTGAAATCAGTATAGATTACGTCTGTCTGAAAGCCCTTATGGAAGCCCCTAACTAAGAAGGAAGTGAACTCTAAAAGATTGGTTGTCGTTGATCTACGCTTTAAAAATCCATGCTGACATGGAGAAATAATTGATCTACACAGGTGCTGCAAATGCGGAGTAATGATTTTCTCGAAAAGTTTTGGAATGGCCGACAACTTAGAGATTCCTCTATAGTTGCTGGCATCCGATTTGCTACCTTTTTTGTGGAGAGGAATAACAAATGATTCCTTCCAAATAAGGGGAAAGTGGGAGGTTTCTAGGGACAAGGTAAACAATTTTAGAAGGGGATAAGCACACAGCCAGGTATACCGTCGGGACCTGGCGAATAAATGGGCTTAACGCGATGAAGATCTGAAAGAATAGTGCTTTCGTCTAAAGTAGGACTGAAAATAAGGCTCGATTTGGGCATGATGTAGGAATAAGTCTGGTTACAGTCAGTAGAAGTTGAGTAAGTGGTTTGAAAAAACTGCGCAAACAGATCGGCAATAGCCCGATCGTTTTTTTACGGTTGTATTTTCAAACGAAAACGAGGAAGGATGCGTAAGTGGCTTACGTTTAGTGTTAACAAAATTATAAAACTGTTTTGGGTCCTGAGAGATCTGGACCCTACAACGAGTCAAATAATTCTTGTAACACTGCTCGTTCAACACGGTAAATCTTGACCGAGCCGATAAATAAAGGGATAGGGCAGAGTTAGAACCGGTACATTTATATTTAGTATACAGCCTAGACTTTTTGTTTTTAAGATGACTCAACTCTTTAGTAAACCAAGGAGGCTTATTCGATATTGATGGATAGTATAACGGAACACATCCAGTAAAAAAGGAATTTATGGCACCTTTGATATGCCGCTAATTGATAGCGTCATTAATTAGATAAAAAGGGTTATCTGTCACATGTCACCCCCTTAAAAGGGTAGTGTAATAAAAATTGATTAGGGTCACTGATTGAATGGTGTGAGGACACGTGGGAAACGTGTGTGGAAGCGGTACCGCCACGAAGACGCACCCGATACGACAACTAGTGCGAATGCGATCACGCGATATCGAAACGCGTTTGATCCGCGTTTTCCCACGATCGAATCAGACCCAAAAAGGGATGGAGGGTAGCACCTGTGCACGTGCGATCAGGTCAACAAAGCCGGTGCACACACAAGAGGAAGGGCTGAAAAGGTCACTTGTGTGTGCACGAAAGGACGGCCTCATGCAATGAAGAGGATGGGATGAAAGGTCACTTGTGCGTGCTCGAAACGGGCTCACCGACTTGAACTCTAAAAGGAAGGGACAGTCTCAAAGACTGCATGTATTCTAAAGAATGCAAAGCATCAAAAGTCAAGGGATGTGATCTTAAACCCACACAACCCCCCTATGAATGTCATCAACACACCCACCTCATAATAAAAAAAGGTATGTGTAGACAGCTAATTGAAGAGTTCTTAGGAAGGTTGGTAGGATAAAAAATAGGATCCTAGGAAAATTCTTTCGAAAGTGAACAAAAGGAAAAGTCTATCAAGCCAGGCGCCACATCTTATTCACTTAAAGAACAAGTATATTTCCATCCATTAAAAGGTATGTGCAGACAGCTAATTGAAGAGTTCTTAGGAAGGTTACAGCTTACAAACAATGGGAGGGATGTGTGGTGGGATAAAAAGGATATTTTCGAAAATTCTTTCGAAATGATGAAAAAAAGGGACGATTAAAAGGAAAGTCAATAAAACCAGGCGCCGCACCCAACCGCTTAAGGAATCAACTAAGGGATGAGTCGCCGCTTCTCCCTCTCTATCTCTTAAAGAGCTAAATTTCCGTTCCTTCCATTCCAGGTAAACAAAACCTAAAAATTAAGAGAATGCTGAAAATAAAATTTTCCGAATCCCAAATAAAAAGAGTAGTTACTTTATTTTAGAAAAATTATAATTTTATTTTCTCAAGTACAATGATCAAAAACGATGTTCTAAATTTAAATACATTTTGATAATTTTAAGACATTTGTTTGAGCGTACAGTATAGAGATGACATGCGCAGGTATCAACGCCTTCGTTAACATTATTTTGAGTCCAGCAACAAGATGAGAAATGTTCGCCATATATATAAGAAACCAGTGGAAAATCACTCAGCCTATTACAAAAATATTTTAAGGACTCTTTCAAATATTTTGTGTGTTCGGGGAAAATTTGTTCCTTATAATTTTTCAAGAAATTGTTTATTTTTAATATAAGTTGCATGATTCCCATATTGGATGTAATATTCCTTCCGTTGTCCGCAAACATTTTTTTTTGTTTTATATTTTTATTCCGTAACAACGATTTCCAAAAATTGATTGAAGAAATGCCCTACAACTTCTTAGACGATACGTTGAGTTAAGCCAGTCAAAGGTGTGTATTCGACTAGACGATCATGAATGAGAAGGCAATATACCTTTGTATTCATCTCACTTGGACTAGTTAGTTCAGTTGAAATTTTAACATCAATTGGTCCCGACTTGACAGACTCATTTTGATAGGATAGGTCAACAGCAACAATTGGTGCTTTGGTCTTAAATTCTGTTGGTGATAGAAGTGGACGAGATTCTCTATTGCAATAACCTTCTTGAAATCTTGCATACATGTCATACAAGACAGCAAATCGATTTTCATCATATTTAATATTCAAATCCTCATAGGGGTAAATGTCACAATTTAAATGAACCTTTAAATTTCTCAAATTATTTGAAATTAATTCTCCATTTAATGCAAATGCTATGATAGCAAAGCGTGGTCGTTCCCTATTTCCAGCCAGTTTCACATTCCATACGTGTTGCGTTCCTTGTACTAGTGTAGGATTAATATGCATTTCCCAACTACGAAATGATAGTGGAAGACTATCACCGCTTTTAACAACATTATACATTTTAATTTTTGCGGCATCGATTGGAACAATATGAGGTACTTTCCAGCTAATGTTATGTATGGCGATATTATGCGTTTTCCCATCAACTGTTTTAATATACATATCATCAGTATTTTTAGCTAGTAGGAGGATGATTTCATGTTTACAATTTAATACAACTTTCTTATAGTAATATAAATCCCATCAACATTATCAGTGGTACTGAAAAGGTGAAATGTCCACCAGACCTGATGTTCTCTACTCCCCCCCACCCAGCATTGAGATAATGATAACCCTCATGTTGTCCAATTGAGAGATAGTTCTTGAGTGTTGATGTAATACCAGTGAAGCGTGTCCTATCAAGTTCACATCCATTTAATTCATATCTTATTTCATCCAAAAAATTGGCCATACAATTATTTTTGAGCAAACCATCAACACCATTTATACTGCTTGCTCCTGTATTTTTATCAATAATTTTGTTCCTTCAAAGTGGAGAAAGCTTTCACATGGAAGGACATATAAATCTTGGTTTTGTATTGTGATACGAACTTCATCATTTGTCTTCAAGTTTCGTTGATATGGATAATAAGTGTGGTATTCCTTTTTAATGATAGTTTCATCATTAATTGGTTTATCAAGAACGTGAAAAATTTCATTCATTTGAAACTACTTTTTTATATTAAATCCAAGTGATTTTAAAATCAATTTATTTTATGTGAGAGGAGTTCGCTTGTGAGAAGCTCCTTTAGATGATAATGATGACGGTGATGACGTTTTCACTTCAGCTTTTGATTTTGTAATGCTGATAGGGGGGCGAAGGACACGCTTTTTTTTATAGATTATCATTCTACTGATCGTAGGTTAGGTTAGGTTAGGTCGGAAGGCCCTCACGGGGCCACGCATAGACCAATATGGCCCTTAGCTGTCCGAAAGATTGTTCTGATTGGACCTAGAGTGTGTTTACGCGATTTTCGAAATCATTAAGGATCGAGGTGTTTTTTGCGAAGGCAAGTAATTCGCCTGGCTTCTTCCTGGAGGCATCTTCTAGCGATGCCAGAACCGGAGCGCCTAGGTATTTTAATCTTGCCCTTGCTAGGGCCGGACATTTGCAAATGAGATGCTCCAAGGTTTCAGTTGCCTCGGATTCATCACATTTCCGGCATTTGGCGTTTTCGGTGATGCCCAGCTTGACTGCATGTGCCGCAGCTAGGCAGTGACCTGTGAGAATTCCCTCTAGCAGTCTGCAATCTTTCCTGGGAAGATGCAGCACGTAGTGACTAAGTTTTGCGTTGCGCTCTTTGCACATGATTTTTGATATTTTGGAGGTTGTGGAATTACTCCTCCACCTGCTGTTGGCTCGTATGTCGGCCCGTCTCTCTAGCTCGCTTTGGAGCGTCCTTAGGGAGACCGGAACGTTTTCTATTCTTTCATTCGGCAGTCCTACGCCTTCCTTTGCAAGTTCGTCGGCCGTCTCGTTACCATCGATGCCCTGGTGGCTGGGAACCCAGTAGATCCGCACTGACGTAGTCGTGCTGAGGATTTCTATTGCCTCCCTGCTTGCCAGTACATTTTTGGAACTGACCGCCGACGATTGCATGGATCTTATCGCCGCTTGACTGTCTACGAACAAATTGACCGCTCCATATGGGGGGTCTATGCTCTGCGCAAGCTCTGCCGCTTTCCCTATGGCGAATACTTCCGCCTGGAAAATGCTGCATTGGCTTGGTAGCTTATACGACAGCCTCATTTCAGGGTCTGTGCAGTATATGCCCGCTCCAACTCCTCCTTCCATCTTGGAGCCGTCGGTGTATATGTTGAGGTGTTGAGCATGGTCCTGACCTGTTTTCCAGTCGTCTGGTCGCATGAATGTAGTTGTTTTTACATCCGGGCACGTTCTGGTGACCATGTAGTCAGATATACTGCTCATGTCTCGACCAATTGAACTATGCCGGAATCCCTGTAGGGACATATTCCCTGATGCAACTAGGCGTTTTGCCGCCTTTCCTGCAATCAGTTGCGCGTGGATGTCTAGGGGATCGACTCCTATTATAGTTTCGAGCGCTTTTGTGGGGGTTGACCTCAGCGCCCCTGTTATGCAGAGCAGTGCCTGCCGCTGAGTTCTCTCCATAAGCTTGTTATAGGTCTTCTTTTCCATGGCCTGCCACCACACTAGGACTCCATACATCAGAGTTGGACGCACCACCGAGATGTAAATCCAGTGCATTAGAGCGGGTGAGAGGCCCCATGTGCTGCTAAGCATCTTCTTGGATGCATATAGCGCTATGGTGGCCTTTTTTACCCTCTCCAATACATTGGACCTCCATGCCAGCTTGCTGTCTAATACAACTCCGAGGTACTTGACTTGTGTTTTCGGGGTTAACCTGGTTGAGTTAATTTTCGGGGGGACCCATAGCGGAACCTTGTATCTCTTGGTGAAGAGAATGAGGTCCGTCTTGTCCGCGTTGATACTGAGTCCTACCTTCTTCGCCCACTCACATATCTCCCTGAGTGTTGATTCCATAATCGAGCTGAGGGTCGATGGGCAGACTCCCGTGATAATTATGCTTATGTCGTCCGCATAGGCTGTTTGGGGCCTTCCTCTCGAATCTCTTGATCAGGTCGTCTACCACCAGATTCCACAGGAGAGGCGACTGGACCCCGCCTTGCGGCGTGCCCCTGTGTGCTCCTTTCACCGTGGAGGCGGTGCCCCAATCGGATTGTACCCGCCTGCAGCTAAGTAGATTTCTTATCCACACGCTGATGGCGGGGGGCGTGTTGGCCGCTTCTAGGCGGTCCATTATAGCGTCTGTGGTCACGTTGTTAAATGCTCCGGATATATCCACGAACACTCCTAGAGCAAATTCACTGTTATGCAGGGCTCTCTCAATGGTGGCTACTAACGAGTGTAGTGCCGTCTCCACTGGTTTCCCTTTCGTGTAAGCGTGCTGGTTGGATGACAGCAGTCGTCCTACATCGTTTCTGATGTATATGTCCAACAGCTTTTTTAGCGTCTTAAGTAGGAATGATGTGAGGCTAATCGGCCTGTAATCCTTGGGGCTCACATGGCTGCACTTGCCTGCTTTTGGCAGGAAGACAATCCTAGAGGTCCTCCATTGGATAGGGATATAGCCCGTGCTTAGGCAAGCTGTGAATATGGCGTGTAGCCATGGGGTGATCATTTCTTTGGTCACCTGTAACATGGCTGGGAATATTCCATCTAGTCCTGGTGCTTTTATTCCCGCGAAGGAATCTATAGCCCATTGGATTCTTCTAGAGGATATTAGATCTGTTGGGAGACTCTCTTCCCCCAGTGCGAGATCCTGGTGCTTATTGGCATCGGATATCTCAGTGCATCCTGGGAAGTGAGCATGCATTAGTGCTGTTAGGGCCTCCTCGCTGCCCTCAGTCCACTGTCCGTCGTCGCGTTTGAGCTGACTCTGTATGGTGGGTTGCTTCTATAGCAACTTCCGGAGTCTAGCCGTCTCTGGGGCCGTCTCGATGTTGGAGCAGAAGTTTCTCCACGAGCTTCTTTGTGCCCTGCGTATTTCCTTCTTGTAATCCTTAAGTACGAATTTGTATTCCTCATCTATCAAATCCTCTTTCGCCTCTTTGGCGATTTTGAAGAATTCTCTGAGGTTATTGCGTAGGAGCGAAAGATTACTGTTCCACCAGGGTGGCTTGGTCCTCTTTCTAGCTCTAGAAATTGGGCATGCTGCGCGTTGCGCATCTAGTAATTCCCTGGAGAGGGTCTCTAGGGACTTTTCTATGTCTTCAGCGGATTTTACTAGGCCCGGGCCAGTCGCGAGTCGTGTTGAGATTGTCTTCCTAAACTTTCCCCAGTTGGTGTTCCGGGGGTTCCTAAAGACGGTTGGTTTGGGAGAATGGTCGAAATCCTATTGGAATTGTATGTACTTATGATCTGAGAAGGATGGTCTCTCGAGGACTCTCCATTCTGATACCATTGTACATTGTCCCTTTGTGAGTGTTAAGTCTAGCACGTTCGAGGAGGTGGGACCTACGAAGGTATGCTCCTCCCCCACGTTCGCTATACATATGTTAGTGGATAGTAAAAAGTCTAGGAGTGACTCACCTCTGTCGTTTATGTCGGGGCTTCCCCACACGCAGTGATGTGCGTTAGCGTCCGCACCCACGAGCAGTTGCTGGTCATTCGGGCTGGCTTCCACCAGGCTCCTGAGTTCCTCGGGTGGGGCTGATCTATCGTGGGCCATGTAGCAGGAAGCTGCCAGGAGGCGCTTCTTCTTGCTTTCAAGCATCACCACAGTCAGGTCATCCGTGCTGTAACGAGACATAAGGTTAGCGTGGAGACCCTTCCGTACGAGTACGGCGGTTCTGTTCCTGCTTACCGTTGGTGCGTAGAACACATGGTGTGCTGAGGACTTCAGTCCGGCAATGGAATTGCCCGAGGCAACCCACGGCTCCTGGACCAAAGCGATGTCGACGGACCCTTGCTCCATGGCAATCAGGAGTTCCGCCGACGCGATTTTGCTTTTATGGAGGTTGAGCTGCAGTACCTTTAGTGTCATGGGTACCTGGGTCAGCTCGGGACGGGTTGACTATGACTGTCAGGTCACCGTCCTCCTCCTCCTCATCTGAGGCGTCGAGCGTCATTTCCTGGGCGGCGTCGACGATGGAGTCCAGACCAAGGTCCTTTTCCACCTCGCCTGCCTGCAGGGTGTGCGCATCCTTGTCCCCCGCGTGGCGCTTTTTGAGGCGCAGGTAAACGCTACCCATGCCCCACGCCATCTTCCCGTATCTGGGGTACAGGATGTCCTCCGCCGCTTTGTTGATCTGAAGGACTACGCACTGGCCCCCCTCTTTGGGTGTCGGGGTCGCAATGTGCAGCACCTTCCAGTCTGCGGTGGGAATATCGGGGTTTTGGCGCTGTAGCAGCTTCAGCGCCCGGTCACCTTGGATGACGATGGGGAAGAGTACCTTCGCCTTCGGTATGGATGGGATTAGCTCCCTGTCCACCACCTCCAGGTTGGCCCCCTTCCACAACGCACAGTGGTTGATCATGTATGGGAAGTGCGGCCAAAAATACTTCCCGTAGGAATATCGAGCTGAAAATTTGTACACTGCTTTGGAGACCGAATAACATAATAAATATTAAAAAACATTGGCAAAAACCATAAGTTAAAGCCCGAAAATTTAAAAAAATAACATTTTTACACAAAAATTCCATTGCATACTTTCAGGGGCAGAAAATCCCATATTATTAAATTCTATTTTATTTAATTTTATTATCTAAATACAAAATAAAACAAAAATGGGATGTAAAAATTCATAGTAGGCTTATACTACATTATAAAAAATTAAATAGAACAACGAGAAAAAAAAATTCTAAAAAAAATTAATCTAAAAATCAAAAATATAGCAAAATTCAACTTAAATACGAACACAAAAAAAACGAAAAACTCCACGTGCAGCTGAAATTTTAAACATAGATAAAGGAAACATGTATTAAAAATAATATGTAAGTTTCATGAGGTGGTAAGAGGGGGATCCCAAACTTTTCTTCCTCTGAAATCAATGTATACACAAAAATTCAGCACTCGGGAGGTCACTGTTGAAAAACTAACTTTAAAAAAATAACACAACACATAATGACATGAAAAATACTCAGTTTTACAGTACACACCCTGTTTTTCAATATTCATTTTAATTGACGTTAATCCGACACGATTTAATATCAAAATTTAATTTTCTTGTCAGAGCTAATTTTTACACTGCATTCACTTCCGCGACCACGATATTTTGTTGTCTGTTTTCTCCCTTAATTTGTAGCGCGTACGAATGAGAGAGACAAAAACTGAAATAACAGTTAGATTTATTGGTATGTTAAGATGTATTTTTAAAACAAAGTTTGTTGAATTTCAAAAAAAAAATTTTTGATTTTTGGCCAATGAAATCAACCACAGTGCAACGCCTCCATCTGGCTAACCGTTTGCGTCAGCCACTTCCGAGTCGGGTCGTCCATGCACTTCAGGATTTTGACCCCATTCAGCCACCCTGCACCATCGAAAGTGGGCATGGGACCAAGGGAGTCATCCTCCATCCGTGCAAACAGCGCTTCGACGAGCCTCGTGTGCACCGTCTTCCACCGTTCTTCGGACATCTTTCCATTTTCATCGTTCCGGTCGATGAGTGCCACGATCAGATGTCGTTTGGTCACCTCACTGACTCTCTGTACCCTCTGAGGCTTCTTCGCCTTAGGTGGAGGGCCTACCTGCTTGGGCCCGCGTTGCCGCTTGCTCGCCGGAGCGTCCTTAGTGGCGCTCTCGGCAGAGCGTTGCCTTTTGCTGGCAAGCATCTCCTCCACCTTGTTGGCGAATCCGCCCGTAGAGGACATGTGGGGGGATTTTGGCATAGAATAACCTGCCCTCTTCAATCTTCTGCTCGGCCCAGGCTAGCTTTGCCTTCTCCTCTTGGGAGAGGTCAGCTTTGGCCCGAAGCCGGCTTCCAATTCCGAGGGCAGCCTTATACTGCGCCTTCGCCTTCCTCCCCTCGCTAGACCGTTTCGGCCCGTCCCTGCGCGGGGAGCTGGTACCTGGTTCTGGCGAGCGGAGTAGGATCTCCTCCTCCTCTAGTGTGAGCTGCGCGCTCTCCAGGTTCTGTATCGACGGGGCGGTTTTTTTTTTTTGAAACGGGGGTTATTCCAAACTCATGTAATACGTGATTCGTTATATTACCGACATATGATCCGCTAATAATGTTGCATTCCAATCTAATGGAATTTACATTTAAAATATTTATAGGATTATCCGATTTGTAAATTTCATCATTATGTGGTTGTAATTTTCGTTTATTAAATCCAAATAGCTGACCAATTGATCGATCATGATTAAAATATATAGTTTCATTTTTCGTAATAACATGAACTTGAAATGTATTATTATTACATTTAATTTTGACACTGTCATGAAGTTGAAACTCTTTAAGCTTATTAAATATATATTTAATAATATCATCAAACTCATATGAGCCTACTGGTATTTCAATAACTTTATTCCCAATATGAAATAGATTGTTTTTCGTATCAACATTTGGGGATTGAATTGAATGTATAGAAATCAATAAGAGCACATTCATAATTCCGTTTCAGTTCAATCTGTGGGAAAAAGTTTTTGCTTATAACTGAAGTATTTCCAGTTAATGCAATTGTTAACGATGTACTCATTATGAAGCTTAATTTTGAACTGTTCTAATAATCATTATCATAGCATAGTTATATAAATAGAAATATTATAATATAATAAATTGATCAAATCCTTTTCGATAACGTCCAGAATTAATTTCAACATCTTTAGAAATTAAGAAAAATCCAAACTTGGTCTCCCAACACTTTCTTGTAATATTTATAAATGTACCTAATGTCATATCACCACATACAAGTTAACAAGTGGAGCATTAAGCATCGGGCTCCACCCTTTCCCCCGCATCCCGGGCCAGCTCAACAAAGCGATGGCACGACAGAGTGTTGACCGGCCGACTTCACCTTTCCCCCGCACCCCGAGCCAGCTCAGCATAGCGACATCCGCCGTGCTAATTATTGGAACGCTGACCACTCGCCGTACAATGGGAGCACGGCGGGAAGTGCAAGGTTTGCAATACAGCCCTGCAAGGTTGGCAATACGGCAAAACGGACGCTGACAACGGCACTGCAAGGTTTGCAACTGCAAACTGACGTCGACTGCAATAACACCGGCTACCGAGGTTTGGCGGAAGCAACGAAATTAGAGGCCAGGGAGTGCGAATTGGACTGGAGTTCAACCACGATCATTGTGTAGATTTAATCATTGAAGAAATAAAGACTATAACGTCGATCAATATACTCATTATTGAAGGATACCTATATGGCTAGGTATGATAAGTCCCAGTAAGGACCTGGGCAGGTCCTTACGGAGGGACCTTAACTTACATGATCTCTATAAATGTTTCGCATGTTTAATATGTCCTGATTGAAAACCACTAAAAAGTTACAGTTATCTCGTACTAAATGTTTGGCTACATGTGCATACGTTTGAGATAAGTAGAATGAATCTATGTTCATATGTCTTCCGAAAGAGAAAAAGCTTTTAATATTGTCCTGCTTCGTCGAAGCAGGAATATCATCGAAGATCATAATAGAATTCTTTTTTGCTTCTTCTGGTGATATAATGCTGTCATTTTATGAAAATGTGTAATATCCCATTCCTCGTATTGGCTTGATAAGTTTTTCTAAATACTCATATTTAGGTTAAAATAAATAAATATTTTCAAATTTGAGACCATTTTGATTTTCAATCAGGCTTAACATCATATTAGTTTTCCCACAATTTGATGGGCCGACAATTAAGGCTCTAATTGTATTCGGTAACAAAGTGCTGTGGCGTGGGGGTTTGTTCTCTCCTCCCCCACCACACTCAATATTTCGAACTATGATGTTTTTATTTTGCTTTAATAAACGCATGTTATTGTGATAAGTAATTCATTCAATGACAATCTTTTGATAATTGAGGTTCTTATAAAATGGTTCAACGTCTTTATAATATAAACAGTCATAAAGCAATTGTCAAGCAGGGTACTGCTCTCATAAACAATATTATGAATGCTCTACCCTTTGAGGCTCATTTACCTGGATATAACTTCTGTGGACCCGGTACAAAGCTAGAGAAGCGATTAGCTAGAGGCGATCGTGGAATTAACGGGTTAGACGAAGCGTGTAGAATTAATGATATATAGTACTCAAATAGTAAGGACTTGAGTGATCGCCATAAAGCGGACTCTGTTTTAATTGATAGGGCTTGGGATCGAGTAAAAGCAAAGGATAGCAGTATCGGGGAGAGAGCTGCTGCTTATTTTGTAACAAACATGATAAAGGCTAAAAAAAAGTTTGGAATGGGAACAAAGCAAGTGAAGAAGAAGACATTAAAAAAATCCCTTGCTTCAATAATCAAGCATGCCACCAAGGAATTGAAAAAGAATAAGCCGCTTGACATATTGAATGCAATAAAAGTAGCACGCAAAGCTGTAAAAAACACAATGGGATGTAAGAAAAATATATATATTCCTCGCATTATCAATGTACCCAAAATAGGAGGCTTCCTGCCACTCGTTCCAATTTTAACAGCTCTAAGTGCTGTTGGGAGTTTGGCTTCAGGAAGTGCAGCAATAGCAAAGACTATAAACAGTGCACGCATTGCTAAAGCACAGCTGCAGGAAAACCAGAGACATAATAGAAAGCTTGAATCAGTTGCATTGGGTGAAGGCTTTTACTTGCAACCATATAAGAAGGGTTATGGGATTTCATTTTCAAAAAATAAAAAAAATAAAAAAAGTAGTCAAAAAAAATATTAAATGTGCTACCCAAAAGGGCGTTATCCATCTTTTATATAATGAGGTTTGGCTTTAAAAATATGACTTATACACTTTGTTTTATAAAAAAGTAATAAAAAAAAAAGAAAATCTCAGGTATAATTATCAACGATTCCAAAAATTTGGGACCTTTAACTGTGGACACTTGTGTATAAAATTCTTGCTAGACTCCGCTTCGTCTCGCGAATGTGGCTATATGTTTGCTTTTATTACGCGAACTGTCCCTTCTTCTCACACCATTACATTGAACTATGAGTAGTGGTAGGAGAAGAAGAAGAAATTCGGTCCTGGGCTGGGTATAAATTCAGACAGTTCCTGGAGGAAAAATATCATTCAGTGACCAGCAGTCAGCACCAGCACCAGCACCAGCTCTATCAGCTCTATCAGCTCTATCAGCTCTATCAGCTCTATCAGCTCTATCAGCTCTATCAGCTCTATCAGCTCTATCAGCTCTATCAGCTCTATCAGCTGTATCAGCTCTATCAGCTCTATCAGCTCTATCAGCTCTATCAGCTCTACCAGCTCTACCAGCTCTACCAGCTCTACCAGCTCCACTAGCTCCAGCATCAGCTCTACCACATCCACCAGCTATGAACAACATGAGGATATTCAAATTGATCCCCTTATGCTTGCCTTTAACCCATGCATAGTTAAAGGCAAGCTTAACTTTAATCAGCTCCCGATTAATACGGGGCTTGAAATTTTCTCAGCTTCCCGCGTCAAGGGAAAATTTGGCGAAAATTTTAGGATTGAGTTGGAGGCTCACTATGTGTATCTGCCAGAACGCTTTAATGCGGTCGAAGATTGCATTTTAGCCTATTTCAGTGAACAAAGATACATTATGTATAAGTTGCCAGATGGAAACGTTGATTTTTAAGTCAAAAACGAATAAATAAATTGTTTATGTAGGGGGTGGCGAGGATCCTCCGCTAAAGGATTCCAGAAAATGTAGAAATTTCCCACGATGCAGTCGAAAATGACGAAATGAAAAAGCGGGGGCGTCGTGGGATCGGTCGGGGTTTGTCAGCTTTATTTCGCTGCATACATAATACTAACTTAAGCTTAAACCGAGGTGCCGAGGAGCGGCGGAATAGTGCAGCGAAGCGGCCGGAGATTGCAGCGGAGCGGAGAGCGGGCGAGCGTCGGCACGCTCGACGAACTATGCGCGGAAGCCCGAAAGACGGGAGCGCAAGAGCGGCCGAGCTTTCGGAAGCTCGGTGGCCAGAGGGGTACAATGGGCCCCTCACGTAAACATTCCGGCCCCCCTTGCAATCACTCGGATTGCAACATTGTCGTCCTTCTTGTTGCTGGTGGCAGGATCCGGAGCGGCTTCAGCTGCCGTGATCGATGCGCATCATAGGGCGTTGAGACGGCGAAACTGATCGGCACGGAGCGTACTGATGCGTTGCTCTCTCTGTCGCGGATGGATTCCGTGTAGACTCGGCTTCGGTAGGACTAAGTACCTCGAGAACGTCTGCTTTTCGGCGAAATGTTGATGATGAATTCCACTCAGACTCGGCTACGGTAGGACTAGGTACACTGACGAGCAAAACTGTAACACGAGTTTCATATTCTAACTTCAACTTTTAACTTTTGTTGCTACTATATTTGACTATCGCTTGTAAAAATATGAAGCGATTTGATCATCTGGAACAAATATGCCGAAGCAAAATGTAAAAAAAGTCAATTGTTACAGTTTTGCACTGGTGTTATATATTAAACGAAATTTTTTTTTAAAATTATTTTAATAAAGAGTCCGCAGCCCTTTTGATTTTTTTAGATCCCCTATGCGATTTGGCATATTTTGGGTATAGCGTAGCACCATTTCAAGAGGAATAGCGTACCAGACTCCTTTGTGCTTTCCCACAGCTCCATCATTCCACTTGGGGGACTGCATATTTTGCCAGTTGGGATTCTACATGGCTCCACAAATTTTCTACAGGAATTCATATCAGGAGATTGCGGTGGCCACTTCAGCGACTGAAAATTTTGCTTTTCCATCAAATTTTTTACCAAAATCGAAGTGTTTTTGGGATCATTGTCTTGCTGAAAAATGCATTTTTTTGCGGCAAAACCCATATTTTTAATTACTTTTGGAAGATATTGTTGCAAAATGGTTAAATACTGTTCCTTACGGATTATTCCTTCAATTAAGACCAAAGGACCAACTCAGTTTTTTTGTATACAGCCGAAACTTTGCTGCAACTCACGAAAATTGGACGGTAGCTGATTGGAATGCTGTACGTCATAAATAATAAGTTAAAACATTTTAAAAAATTTGGTTTTTCAGGTTATATGGTCAGATGAAACCAAAATTAATCGTTTTGAGTCAGATGGACGCTCTTGGTATTGGACTAGAGATCCCACAATCCAGTCACCAAGTAACGTGAAGCACGGTGGCGAATTAATAATGGTTTGGGGCTGTATATACAAAAACGGAGTTGGTCCTTTGGTCTTAATTGAAGGAATAATGTGTAAGGAACAATATTTAACCATTTTGCAACAAAATCTTCCAAAAGTAATTAAAAATAGGGGTATTAATGCAAAAAAATGCATATTTCAGCAAGAAAATGATCCCAAATACACTTCGATTTTGGTAAAAAATTGAATGTAAAAGCAAAATTTTCAGTCGCTGTAGTGGCCACCGCAATCTCCTGATTTGAATTCCTATAGAACATTTTTGGAGCCATGTAAAATCCCAACTGGCAAAATATGCAGTCCCTCCAAGTGGGATGATGAAGCTGTGGGACAGAACAAAGGACGACTGGTACGCTATTCCTCTTGAAATGGTGCTACGCTATACCCAAAATATGCCAAATCGCATAGGGGAGCTAAAAAAATCAAAAGGGCTGCGGACTTCTTATTAAAAAAATTTTTTAAATAAATTTCGTTTAATATATAACACCAGTGCAAAACTGTAGCATTTGACTTTTTGTACATTTTGCTTCGGCATATTTATTCCAGATGATCAAATCGCTTCATATTTTCACAAGCGATAGTCAAATATAGTAGCAACAAAACAAGACTAAGATTATTATCGTACATAAAATAGGAGAGAAGATACTGACCGTTGAAGTTAGAATATGAAACACCGAAAATTGTCTCTTGTGCCAGAAGAGAGCCTAGAATGTTGCGCTTGGAACCGCTCAGAAGTACAGACGGAAGAATGTCTGCTCCTAACAGGATGTCGATTTCGGAGGGCTCGAAAAACGTTGGATCCGCCATGGGGAGATCAGGAAGCTCCCTTAGGAGGTCTCTCGGAATATGGAATGATGGAAGTTTTCCGGCTAGATGAGGAAGGACATAAGCAGTCGTCTCTAACTGCAGCCCGGGTCTGGAGGTTCGAATAGAAAAGTTGCAGAGCTTCGTGGATTGAGCGGCAACTGTGTCATTAAGACCGGAAACCTGGGTCTGGACGGGCTTGAATGGTAGCTTGATTCTGTCAAAGAGTCGCTCCGTAATAAGCGTTGCTTCGGAACCAGAGTCGATCATGGCTCGTGCTTGGAAGGTGCGACCAAGATGGCAGATGTTAATAATAGCTGTGCCGAGCAGGACAGCTCTTGATCTTGACGCAAAGCACACTTGCACATTTTTATGATCATCGGAAGTTGTGGCGCTTCTCGCAATGGGTTCGAGTCGTGGACTAGATGGATCGAAGGATCTTGGAACTGTTGTATTGTCGTGGTGCAAAAGTGTGTGATGCCGGCCACGGCAGGTAAATCAGGAATTTGCACTAGTGCAGTCCCGGTGTCGGTGGCCTCGAGCAAAACAATTTAAGAAGAGTTGCTGTCTTCGGATATACTCGGACCGATCGTTGACATCCATTGTCAGGAAACGGGGACATGTCCGAAGGGGGTGATTTCCCACGGAACACAGATCACACCCTCTGCTCAATAAGAGCACATAATTCATAATTCCGTTTCAGTTCAATCTGTGGGAAAAAGGTTTTCGCTTATAACTGAAGTATTTCCAGTTAATGCAATTGTTAACGATGTTCTCATTATGAAGCTTAATTTTGAACTGTTCTAATAATCATTATCATAACATAGCTATATAAATATAAATATTATCTATATATATAAAATGCTTTGTCCTGACTGACTGATAGATCACAGCCATGGCCAAACCACATGTCTTAGAGACTTGAAGTTTTTTTTTAAAAATCAGAAAACAAATTTCCAGATTCGTATGGGTATTTTAATTTTCTAATTCCACCTGCAACCTATTTAAAAAAATAAAAAACATAATAAATTAAAAAAATAATATTAATGGAATAATTTTGATATTGGTCTAAGGCATAGAGTAGGCCTTGCCTCATTTTATATTTGTCATTCGACTTCAAAGAATCTTTATTTCTCATTCAGTGCGCTGACTTCAAAGCGAAATTTAATACGAAATTTTAAGTGTGGATCTGCATCCGATCAAAGCGAGGATGCAATAGCGGGCCCTCCAGTAATATAATAAATTGATCAAATCCTTTTCGATATCGTCCAGAATTAATTTCAACATCTTTAGCAATTAAGAGAAATCCAAACTTGGTCTCCCAATATATTCTTGTAATATCCATAAATGTATCAAATGTCATATCACCACACACATGATCTCTATAAATGTTTCGCATGTTTAGTAAGTCCTGATTGAAAACAACTATAAAGTTACAGTTATCTCGTACTAAATGTTTCGCAACATGTGAATACGTTTGAGATAAGTAGAATGAATCTATGTTCATATGTCTTCCGAAAGAGAAAAAGCTTTTAATATTGTCCTGCTTCGTCGAAGCAGGAATATCATCGAAGATCATAATAGAATTCTTTTTTGCTTCTTCTGGTGATATAATGCTGTCATTTGATGAAAATGTGTAATATCCCATTCCTCGCATTGGCTTGATAAGTTTCTCCAAATACTCATATTTAGGTTGAAATAAGAATTTCGAAAATACATAAATATTTTCAAATTTGAGACCATTTGGACTTTCAATCAGGCTTAACATCACATTTTGATGGGCCGACAATTAAGGCTCTAATTGTATTCGGTAACAAAATGCTGTGGCGTGGAGGTTTGTTCTGTCCTCCCCCACCACCCTCAATATTTCGAACTATGATGTTTTTATTTTGCTTTAATAAACGCATGTTATTGTGATAAGTACTTCATTCAATGACAATCTTTTGATAATTGAGGTTCTTATAAAATGGTTAAACGTCTTTATAATATAAACAGTCATAAAGCAAATGTCAAGCGGGGTACTGGTCTCATAAACAATATTATTGATGCTCTACCCTTTGAGGCTCATTTACCTGGATATAACTTCTGTGGACTTGGTACAAAGCTAGAGAAACGATTAGCTAGAGGCGATCGTGGAATTAACGGGTTAGACGAAGCGTGTAGAATTCATGATATAGAGTACTCAAACAGTAAGGACTTGAGTGATCATAAAGCCATAAAGCGGACTCTGTCTTAATTGATAGGGCTTGGGATCGAGTAAAAGCAAAGGATAATAGTATCGGGGAGAGAGCTGCAGCTTATTTTGTAACAAACATGATAAAGGCTAAGAAAAAGTTTGGAATGGGAACAAAGCAAGTGAAGAAGAAGACATTAAAAAAATCCCTTGCTTCAATAATCAAGCATGTCACCAAAAATAAGCCGCTTGACATATTGAATGCAATAAAAGTAGCACGCAAAGCAGTAAATAACACAATGGGATGTAAGAAAAATATATCAATTCCTCGCATTATCAATGTACCCAAAATAGGAGGCTTCCTGCCACTCGTTCCAATTTTAACAGCTCTAATTGCTGTTGGGAGTTTGGCTTCAGGTAGTGCAGCAATAGCAAAGACTATAAACAGTGCACGCATTGCTAAAGCACAGCTGCAGGAAAACCAGAGACATAATAGAAAGCTTGAATCAGTTGCATTGGGTGAAGGCTTATACTTGCAACCATATAAGAAGGGTTATGGGATTTCATTTTCAAAAATTAAACAAAAACAAAAACGTAGTCAAAAAAAACAATTAAATGTGCTACCCAAAAGGGCATTATCCAACTTTGATATAATGAGGTTTGGCTTTAAAAATATTCCACACTTTCGAGGAGTTTATATAAAAAATGAGTTACCTAAATTCCCTCTTTAACATGAGTGTGGAATAATACATTTAGCAGACTCTTCATCAAATGGAACGCATTGGGTGGCATATTTTAAGAAAGGATTAAATTCATTTTATTTCGACAGTTTTGGAAATTTACAGCCACCATTAGAAGTAGTTTTATATTTGGGAAAAAACCTCAGGTATAATTATCAACGATTCCAAAAATTTGGGACCTTTAACTGTGGACACTTGTGTATAAAATTCTTGCTAGACTCCGCTTCGTCTCGCGAATGTGGCTATATGTTTGCTTTTATTACGCGAACTGTCCCTTCTTCTCACACCATTACATTGAACTATGAGTAGTGGTAGGAGAAGAAGAAGAAATTCGGTCCTGGGCTGGGTATAAATTCAGACAGTTCCTGGAGGAAAAATATCATTCAGTGACCAGCAGTCAGCACCAGCACCAGCACCAGCTCTATCAGCTCTATCAGCTCTATCAGCTCTATCAGCTCTATCAGCTCTATCAGCTCTATCAGCTCTATCAGCTCTATCAGCTCTATCAGCTCTATCAGCTCTATCAGCTCTATCAGCTCTACCAGCTCTACCAGCTCTACCAGCTCTACCAGCTCCACCAGCTCCAGCATCAGCTCTACCACATCCACCAGCTATGAACAACATGAGGATATTCAAATTGATCCCCTTATGCTTGCCTTTAACCCGTGCATAGTTAAAGGCAAGCTTAACTTTAATCAGCTCCCGATTAATACGGGGCTTGAAATTTTCTCAGCTTCCCGCGTCAAGGGAAAATTTGGCGAAAATTTTAGGATTGAGTTGGAGGCTCACTATGTGTATCTGCCAGAACGCTTTAATGCGGTCGAAGATTGCATTTTAGCCTATTTCAGTGAACAAAGATACATTATGTATAAGTTGCCAGATGGAAACGTTGATTTTTAAGTCAAAAACGAATAAATAAATTGTTTATGTAGGGGGGTGGCGAGGATCCTCCGCTAAAGGATTCCAGAAAATGTAGAAATTTCCCACGATGCAGTCGAAAATGACGAAATGAAAAAGCGGGGGCGTCGTGGGATCGGTCGGGGTTTGTCAGCTTTATTTCGCTGCATACATAATACTAACTTAAGCTTAAACCGAGGTGCCGAGGAGCGGCGGAATAGTGCAGCGAAGCGGCCGGAGATTGCAGCGGAGCGGAGAGCGGGCGAGCGTCGGCACGCTCGACGAACTATGCGCGGAAGCCCGAAAGACGGGAGCGCAAGAGCGGCCGAGCTTTCGGAAGCTCGGTGGCCAGAGGGGTACAATGGGCCTCTCACGTAAACATTCCGGCCCCCCCTTGCAATCACTCGGATTGCAACATTGTCGTCCTTCTTGTTGCTGGTGGCAGGATCCGGAGCGGCTTCAGCTGCCGTGATCGATGCGCATCATAGGGCGTTGAGACGGCGAAACTGATCGGCACGGAGCGTACTGATGCGTTGCTCTCTCTGTCGCGGATGGATTCCGTGTAGACTCGGCTTCGGTAGGACTAAGTACCTCGAGAACGTCTGCTTTTCGGCGAAATGTTGATGATGAATTCCACTCAGACTCGGCTACGGTAGGACTAGGTACACTGACGAGCAAAACTGTAACACGAGTTTCATATTCTAACTTCAACTTTTAACTTTTGTTGCTACTATATTTGACTATCGCTTGTAAAAATATGAAGCGATTTGATCATCTGGAACAAATATGCCGAAGCAAAATGTAAAAAAAGTCAATTGTTACAGTTTTGCACTGGTGTTATATATTAAACGAAATTTTTTTTTTTAATTATTTTAATAAAGAGTCCGCAGCCCTTTTGATTTTTTTAGATCCCCTATGCGATTTGGCATATTTTGGGTATAGCGTAGCACCATTTCAAGAGGAATAGCGTACCAGACTCCTTTGTGCTTTCCCACAGCTCCATCATTCCACTTGGGGGACTGCATATTTTGCCAGTTGGGATTCTACATGGCTCCACAAATTTTCTACAGGAATTCATATCAGGAGATTGCGGTGGCCACTTCAGCGACTGAAAATTTTGCTTTTCCATCAAATTTTTTACCAAAATCGAAGTGTTTTTGGGATCATTGTCTTGCTGAAAAATGCATTTTTTTGCGGCAAAACCCATATTTTTAATTACTTTTGGAAGATATTGTTGCAAAATGGTTAAATACTGTTCCTTACGCATTATTCCTTCAATTAAGACCAAAGGACCAACTCAGTTTTTTTGTATACAGCCGAAACTTTGCTGCAACTCACGAAAATTGGACGGTAGCTGATTGGAATGCTGTACGTCATAAATAATAAGTTAAAACATTTTAAAAAATTTGGTTTTTCAGGTTATATGGTCAGATGAAACCAAAATTAATCGTTTTGAGTCAGATGGACGCTCTTGGTATTGGACTAGAGATCCCACAATCCAGTCACCAAGTAACGTGAAGCACGGTGGCGAATTAATAATGGTTTGGGGCTGTATATACAAAAACGGAGTTGGTCCTTTGGTCTTAATTGAAGGAATAATGTGTAAGGAACAATATTTAACCATTTTGCAACAAAATCTTCCAAAAGTAATTAAAAAATAGGGGTATTAATGCAAAAAAATGCATATTTCAGCAAGAAAATGATCCCAAATACACTTCGATTTTGGTAAAAAATTGAATCTAAAAGCAAAATTTTCAGTCGCTGAAGTGGCCACCGCAATCTCCTGATTTGAATTCCTATAGAACATTTTTGGAGCCATGTAAAATCCCAACTGGCAAAATATGCAGTCCCTCCAAGTGGGATGATGAAGCTGTGGGACAGAACAAAGGACGACTGGTACGCTATTCCTCTTGAAATGGTGCTACGCTATACCCAAAATATGCCAAATCGCATAGGGGAGCTAAAAAAATATAAAGGGCTGCGGACTTCTTATTAAAAAAAATTTTTAAATAAATTTCGTTTAATATATAACACCAGTGCAAAACTGTAGCATTTGACTTTTTGTACATTTTGCTTCGGCATATTTATTCCAGATGATCAAATCGCTTCATATTTTCACAAGCGATAGTCAAATATAGTAGCAACAAAACAAGACTAAGATTATTATCGTACATAAAATAGGAGAGAAGATACTGACCGTTGAAGTTAGAATATGAAACACCGAAAATTGTCTCTTGTGCCAGAAGAGAGCCTAGAATGTTGCGCTTGGAACCGCTCAGAAGTACAGACGGAAGAATGTCTGCTCCTAACAGGATGTCGATTTCGGAGGGCTCGAAAAACGTTGGATCCGCCATGGGGAGATCAGGAAGCTCCCTTAGGAGGTCTCTCGGAATATGGAATGATGGAAGTTTTCCGGCTAGATGAGGAAGGACATAAGCAGTCGTCTCTAACTGCAGCCCGGGTCTGGAGGTTCGAATAGAAAAGTTGCAGAGCTTCGTGGATTGAGCGGCAACTGTGTCATTAAGACCGGAAACCTGGGTCTGGACGGGCTTGAATGGTAGCTTGATTCTGTCAAAGAGTCGCTCCGTAATAAGCGTTGCTTCGGAACCAGAGTCGATCATGGCTCGTGCTTGGAAGGTGCGACCAAGATGGCAGATGTTAATAATAGCTGTGCCGAGCAGGACAGCTCTTGATCTTGACGCAAAGCACACTTGCACATTTTTATGATCATCGGAAGTTGTGGCGCTTCTCGCAATGGGTTCGAGTCGTGGACTAGATGGATCGAAGGATCTTGGAACTGTTGTATTGTCGTGGTGCAAAAGTGTGTGATGCCGGCCACGGCAGGTAAATCAGGAATTTGCACTAGTGCAGTCCCGGTGTCGGTGGCCTCGAGCAAAACAATTTAAGAAGAGTTGCTGTCTTCGGATATACTCGGACCGATCGTTGACATCCATTGTCAGGAAACGGGGACATGTCCGAAGGGGGTGATTTCCCACGGAACACAGATCACACCCTCTGGGAGCCGGAGCCATCCTGGCTTCGCTGGAGTTGAGTCTGCGCGGTGGGGCGCTCGCAGTTGCCGATCTTGGCGGAATTTGCCCCGGAACGCTAGGTCTGATGTCGTCGATTGCCTCCAGAGTCCGATAGCGCTCTGTCAGGAATGCGTCCATCTCACCCCAGGTTGGAATTTCGGCCTTGTTGTGGACTGATTGCTGAACGACCGGTCAGGCCTTGCCACGCTGAGACGAAACCTTCATTGGTTAGCGGGGCCTTACAGACAATGGCGTGCGCATCGCCACTTGTCTTCGACAACAGTTGGAACAGCTTTTCCACCGGTGTGAGCCCCGAGTTGCGGATATAAATGGCGGTGAACAAGTCTCTGAATGTGGGCCACCGAAGGTAATCACCAGCGAAAACTTCGGTGTCCACTGGCGGTACCCGGCACCCCGTAGAAGCGGGCAGTTGGCTGGGTGCGGGAGCCTGAGCGCGCTGGACGGTGGCCTTTTCTACCACTTCCTGAAGATGGGCAACACACCTCGAAAAAACGGTGTAACAGTAGCTGTATTTGGATCTCAGCACTGTTGAAGTGGCAGGGTCATCAGCGAACACGGATAGAAGGTCTAAGCAGCTTCTGTAGTCCTTTTTTACATCTTCCCATAAGCCCCGGACTTCGTCCAGATGGACTCGGCGCATGTAGGGGGAGAAACTGTCAGTGCCAGGGGCGCCCGGAGTATGGATGTCAGCTTCGAACTGGCTAACTCCGTCCGTCGTGGCCGTGAACTTCTTCAGGGCGACTTCTAACGCACTCTGTGTCATCTTTGCGACTGACCGAGTAAGCCTTGGCTCGGGATCGTGGACAGTGTCGACTGACTCGTCGCTTTTTGCCTTTGGAATGGCACTGGCAGCCTTTGGCTTTAATTAGGACGACCGCGGAGATGCGGATTGCGACCTGTCTAAGCGGATGGATGGGATCAGACGGGGCTTTTTGTCGCCTCCCGTGGGCATTCTCAGAATCCTCAGCTGATCAGAAGAATAAGAATCTGATAAGAATCAAGGTTGCAACGGCCGCTCACGCTGGTTGAAATATTGCAGTATTTTTAGTACAGCGGACAAAAAAAATCCAAAACAATCCAGAAATCCCTTACCAGAGAATAATTTGAACCCCAAAAAATCAACGGAGTCAGGCAAAAGTGGCGCGGGGCTCGAGGAGGCACAGACGAATATTCGGTCAGAAAACACTCTTGACGGCCGACTGCTGCTGCGGGCGGATATTGCACTATGCGGATCAGCAGAAAAAAATAGCCAAAATTGGCAGGAAAATTGCGGTCGGGAACGAAAAAAAATGTAAATATAAATATTTCGGTCGAAATATATGTACTGCGTGGCTCAGATGTGGATCTAAAATATTTTTGCCGTTGACACAGGGGAAAATTTAGGCTCGCGACAGGGTCGATCGGTTGCCGTAATCCCAATATCAATTAATTAATAATTTCCTTAATAATTAAAAACCGGAAAAATTATTTACTCTTCAATAATACTGCGAAGCCGGAAAGGTGGACTTAAAAAACCTTGGCTTGGTTCGGCAACGGTCTCCCTGCTTGCCGTCGGCAAAACAGTGCGTGTGCAAAGAGACGGAACAACAACGGAAAATAAACAGCAACAGCAATAACTCGGCTGCTGCGGAATGTCCAAAAAATTGAAAAAAAGCAATCGCGGTCCCGCCCGTGTGGATTTGCAGTAATAATTTTTCTTCTTTTTAATTTGTATTTAAATCCGTATTTGATTTAATTTAAAATTTCCTGGAATCGGTGCAGAAAATATTCAAGAAAATATTCAAGGGCATGCATGCATATGTATGTAAGAGCACAGTAGAGCATCGATGAAGGGGACTGTATTAATTGACTGTCTTGAAAAGGACAGTAAAATTATGTGGCGAAAAAAAGACACGCACCTTTGAACACAGAAAGAATATCGAAACAACGGCAGACTGTTCGGCGAACAGGGAAAATTACCGCACAGTGCACACTCGTTGGCCGATATTGTTTATCTTTCTTTTTTCACCACACAATTTCACTTTTCACTTGCAGAGTTTTAATTGCGCCGACATATAATAATATATGTACATATATATGTGCCAGAATGTATTAGATGAATGCACATACATATATATGTACATATGCCGCGACCGTTTGCACTTTGATGTACGGAAAGAGAACGGCGAGGAACCAAGATCGACGCGGAGGAATAAAATTCTCAACTGCCGTTGTGTCAGGAAAATTCGCGGAGGTGGAATTGACACGGAAAAATAGTCTTACAGCAGTGCGACCGAAATGGTATGTTCGGAGCGCTGCTAAAGACCGGCAGTGAGAAAAATGACGAAAAGACCTTGTACTTATCTTTAGCGGCGGCACCACCAGAGCTGCTGGTACAAAAATGGATTCCAGGACGATATCCTTATCCGGCTCGAAGGACCATGTTTATGTAGGGGGGTGGCGAGGATCCTCCGCTAAAGGATTCCAGAAAATGTAGAAATTTCCCACGATGCAGTCGAAAATGACGAAATGAAAAAGCGGGGGCGTCGTGGGATCGGTCGGGGTGCGTCAGCTTTATTTCGCTGCATACATAATACTCATTTAAGCTTAAACATAGAGCCGTGCTCCCGTCCGCTTTACTTCGCTAAAGCGAGAGCGGGAGATCGACAAAGGCCGACTGCGTTTGGAATTATCCCGAGATCGGGGCGCGGGCCAGGGAGCGGCGGATGAGTGCAGCGGCCGAAGATGTAGAGAGGAGCATAGAGACCGATCGCTGCTAAGAAAGGTGCCGAGGAGCGGCGGAATAGTGCAACGAAGCGGCCGGAGATTGCAGCGGAGCGGAGAGCGGGCGAGCGTCGGCACGCTCGACGAACTATGCGCGGAAGCCCGAAAGCTCGGTGGCCAGAGGGGTACAATCGGCCCCTCACGTAAACAAAATAAATAAATAATAATATGAACATTACATTTTTAAAGATTTTTTTATTCGGGATATGGGAAAAATTTCTTTTCAGCATTTTTACTTTCAGTTTATTTAGTTTTAATTTAATAAAACAATAAATATATTTTAAACATTATATTTCAAAATTTTTGTATTTATGATTGGGAAATGGGAAAATTTGTTTTCAGCTTGATATATATATTTTGTTCTTTAATGAATGGTTATTAGCAGCTCTGTAGGTTACCAGGTTTAATTTGATACAATTCTTCATTAAACATTGATATACCACAAAAGAAGAGGAAACTTTCATTTAACGATATAAATAAACAAAACTAATAATGTCCACAAATCATATGATTGGGGGAATGATTATGATCATGATGATGATGATGATATATTCTATTCTCAATCAGCTATAGAGGAGGAGGATGAGGAGGGCGAGGATGAGAGCCATAAGGAGGACTCTTTCGCTCCTACCACATCAGCTGCGATTACAAGTCAACAACCTTTTCACACATCACCGTCAATATCGGAGGAGACTTCAAAAAATTTCAACATTTGTGAACTGACCCGAGAACGGGTTTTGGATAAGACGTAATAGAAAAAATGGAGATGGTCAATTAATGCTTGGGAGTAGTCATATAAGTGTTTCCAACAATAGAATAGAATTTGAAGATGGTGAAAACTGGCAGCTTACAAATGGTCTATATTCTTTAATATGTCATCACATACCACAAAACTATAACTCTGATGAATTGGAAATTTATAGACAAATTTTAGTAAAAACGAATGTCTATCGAAGAAACTTTCTTCCAAATGGACAGGTGAAAGGAACAAGGGCATTGAAGTATTCGGAAATTATTAAGCCGCTCTTAGCTAAATCTCCGATTGCCGAATCTACACCAAAACAAACTAAAAAATGATAACACAACTGGATTCATGAGACTTGAGATGAGTAGACCAAACTTCGTATACTGGGACAATGCGAATGAATTAGTCCAACGATTACAGCTATTAATTGGATCACAGT
Organism: Drosophila bocqueti; assembly: GCA_018151655.1. NCBI lineage: Eukaryota > Metazoa > Arthropoda > Insecta > Diptera > Drosophilidae > Drosophila > Drosophila bocqueti. The sequence goes on from JAECXF010000081.1 coordinate 1,534,774, forward strand.
CTTCAGGAAATATGTCCCATTCAAATGAAATTACATCTATAATTGAATAATTGAGAGAGGCACAAATAATACATTAATATAGTATATATTTAGAGATTAATAATAAAATAAGGTTATTAACATAATGTCTGTTGACAAGTTTGGACGCTATTTACATGAAAAGCAGAGCTCTAATCACCTTAAACGATATGAGAAAACTGCACCAGGACTTTACTTAGACAGCAATGGAAATTTTAATTTACAAAGAAGGCGTTTAAAAAATGCTGGCTTTCCAAAGGAAAATGGAGATAGCGTAGTTAAAGAATATGTTGATAAAGCCATTCACGAGTTGACAATATCTTTATCATCATTGAATATCAAATATCGAGAAGAAATCGGTCAAAGCTTTGATGGGCTAGAGGCTATTGATGTTGATACATCGGGAAATTTTAGTATTCAGGGCTTGAAAAATGGAAAAGAATCTGACGAAAAAGCTACTAAATACTAGGTTGATCAATCTATAGAGAGACTAAGGGATTTAATTATTACACATCGAAATGAATTAATTGTGTCTTTACCTGATATTAAAACAGTGGATATTGAAGATCGATTGGACCGACTTGAGGTTGTTATCTCAAGCATTATAGAAAAAATTAGGTTTTTAATTAATTAGTCTTCACAACATTAAAACGAATTAATAAAAAGTTATTACTTAAATATGAGTAGACGGGGTATTATTAATGAATTACATGCTCCATCGCGTAAACATTTTTTTGCGTCGTAGGGTAATTATCAAGGGAATTGATAATTTATTTCAAGTTGACTTAGTGGAAATGGGAAAATATTCAACCTCAAATAACGGGAATCGCTACCTGCTAACTGTATCGACACATTTTCCAAATTTGCTTGGGGTGAAGCGATTAAAACAAAAAGTGCAAGAGATGTTACTGAGGCTATGGAAAAAGTATTTAAGAATGGTGGTAGAGTCCCCACAAATCTTCAAACAGATGATGGGAAAGAGTTCTTTAACACCCAATTTAATGCATTAATGAAGCGTTATAAAATTAATCATTATTCAACATTTAGTGCACTAAAGGCTTCAATTGTTAAACGATTTAATAGAACATTAAAAGAAATTATGTGAGAGAGAGATTGATATGTATAAACGTCTTATTTCCGTTTATAACAATACAAGACATAGAACAATAAAAAGGCCCCTATTAGTGTGAATATCAGGAATGAGAAACATATTTTGGATACTGTATATAATAACAAAAAACTATTTACAGGAAGTAAACTAAAGATTTGAAATAATGTACCTACGTATTAGTAAATATAAAGGAATATTTGAAAAATCTTATAGAGCAAATTGGAGCACAGAAATCTTTAGAATTATCAAAGTAAAAAATACTTATCCTGTTACTTACTTACTTGAAGATTTAAAGGGTAACCTCATTATGGGGGGGTTTTATAAGGAAGAACTGAAAAAAAACTCGTTTTCCTGATGAATACCTAGTGGAAAAGGTATTGAAAAGAAGAGGTAATGAGCTCTTGTGCGCTGGCTCAATTTTCCAAAAACTGAGGACAGTTGGATTGATGAATCCCAAATTTTATAATAAATTAAACACATGTTTAATTTTTTTTTTCAAAGTATTTGTCTTAACTATTATATACATTAAATATATATATAATGTATATATGTATATATATTTAAACATTTTTAAATAAATTATTATATTATAAACTAAAATAAATTGTTTTATTTATTTATTTATTTTTTAATTATTTTATATAGCTACATATTATTATATATACATTTAAATACTTACAATTAATTTACTCGTATAAGTTATTTATTTATAACATTGAATATCAAATTATTGCTTTTGAAACAGTTTTTTGAGAATACCAGGCACACCTCCCGGACTGGGAGGAGGAATACTTTTGGACAACAAAAAGAATACGAAACGGGGAAGGGATACAAAATGATGTGGGAAGAGCACCACACCACAATACTGACGATATCCGAGAGGGAAATAAACAAAACAAAAACATTTAACAAACAATTCAAAACATAGATAATTGTATACATATTTTCGTGGTTTGAGCACACACTGGAGGAGGGGTCCCTCTACTCCTCACTCCTCATCCTCGCCGTCCAGGATGGCCTTGAAGCTGAAGGGCTGGAAGGCGTAGCCGAGACCCTCGTAGAACTTGCTCATGAACTCCACCCAGTGCAGACGCAGGGTGTGCAGGAAGGCGGACAGACCCTCCATCAGGACCAGGATGGCCAGAGTGAACAGGCACCAGGCGCCGAAGATGAGGAAGAGCCCGATGGCGCCGCCCACTCCGGACATCTTCAGACCCAGCGACAGAACCATGTTCCACAGCACCTCGGAGAGCTGGGCATGGGCCAGGGACAGAGCCCAGAGACGCAGATAGGAGGCCGTGTGCGAGATGGTGCTGAGCACATATTCGATGGTGTGGATGGCCTGGTGGATGTAGATCTCGCTCATCGGCTCATCCTCGTGACTGTGGGCGCCTCCTGCGTTCTCCTCATTGCCAGAGAAGCTCGTGGGCAGCGGGGTCTCGCCTTCGGCCAGTTCCAGTTCCATGTTGCCGGTCAGCTGGCCGTTGTGCTTGGCATGAGCGTTGTTCTTGCGGGTGAACTTGATATACAGGGGCTTGCCCAGCAGCATCCAGGGAATGCAGCACAGACCGATGAGCACGAAGGTCTTCTGCAGCTCCGGCTGGGACTCGAACATGAACTCGTTGCATCCCTTGGGCGGCGGTGTGTTCTTGAAGAGCATCATGTTGATGAACATGATCAGGACGGAGGGAGCACAGCCGGGTGTCTCGGGCTGGAAGTCTGTCTTGGCGTTGTAGCTCACCCACTTGAAGAACATCATGAACACCATGTAGCCGAATAGCAGCAGCAGGAAGAGGATCTGGGGCACGAACTCCAGGAAGATGGATGCGTAGCGCTTGAAGTGGGTGAAGTTGACCACGGACATGCACACGCCGAACACCATGTGCAGCACTCCGAAGATGATCGAGAGCTTCATCTTGAAGCTGTTGAGGAAAATGATCTAGTTGTCGGCCAGCTGCCACACGGGATCCAGGCCGAAGGGATAGACGCCGTTGGCGGAGCTGTTGGGCGGCATCTGCAGGCTGGGGTTGCTCAGCACCGTCGAGGCGTTGTAGTTGTTGCTCCAGCGCGATCCAAACAGGTTCATCGACTTGGAGAAGATGTCGTTGTAGACCAGTCCGGTGTAGCAGGCAAACAGGCCCATCAGCAGGATGATGTAGCGGCCGCCGAAGAAGATGTTCCAGATCTCGCCACCGTTGCGGATGCGGGCCAGCTTCCGCTCGGAGAGAACCATCCAGGCGCCGAAGAGAACCAGAATCAGGCCGTGGCCCAGGTCGCCGAACATCACGGCGAACAGGAAGGGGAAGGTGATGCAGGTGTACAGGGCGGGGTTGCACTCCCTGTAGGAGGCCACGCCGTAGGCATCGATCAGGTTCTGGAAGCCGCGAGTGAACTTGTTGGTCCTGTTGAAGGTCGGCGGCTGTTCGTTGGTGTCGATTACGTTGAGGAACGAGGGGATGGTGCTGCCCACGGCAGCGGATCCGTCGGAGAGGGCCTTCTGGACGATGGGCAGGTCCTTGGTGGGCACCCAGCACTCGCCGATCAGGCACTTCTTGGTCACGTCCAGGCGAGTGCGCACGTTGCGCACCATCTCCTCGCGCTCGTTGTGCGAGCTGGGACAGGGGTAGAGCGAGGCGTGGAAGCCGGTGCAGACCTTCTTGATGCGGTTCTTCAGCTGCTCGCCCTGGAAGAAGGCCACGAAGACGGTCTTGTAGATGGGATGGCCCGTTTCGCATACGAGCTTTGTGTCGGACGTGTTTTTCTACCGCTCTTCCTTTTTCAAAGTTTTCATAGTGAACATTTATTCAACTCAGCCCAAATTTTTGGCAAGTTGTCAGCGTTTCTGTGATATTTATTATCCATAAATAGCTGGTTCAGTTTAAACAAAGACAGTGACTTTATTTATGTAAAACTAATTTTGTTTTACATTTTATCAGATTGCTCTGCCTTTCTGTTCTTGCGCTCTGTGTTTACCGCTTATCGCTGCATCGCCTAGTGCTTGTTGTTGTGCAAGTGTTTTGCATACGCGAAATCAATCACACAAACTCATTACTTCTCTGTGCTCAGAAAAAGCTTTTATTTTCGCGCTTTTCGATCTTTTGTTTTGATCGGTTCCTTCGCCGTGATATTTGCTAAATTTTATTGCTCGATTTGACTGCTCCTGTGCGAATTATTTTAAAATAATGGCAACCTGTTGCATCAATTCGTGTCCGAGCGGCGGTGCAATTACCGCGCGGCAGGCCACTGTTTATTGTTGGCTCTGCGACAATATCGCTCACCCTGCATGCGCCGATCTTGGACAAATTGGCCCGCGTATTGCTGATCGCATACGGAGCAATTCTGGATTGGATTGGACCTGCCCGAGCTGCCTGCATATCAAATCGGACATGAGGGCTTTTATGAGGCAAACTCACCTCGAGTTTCAGTCCTTGGCTGCCGGCTTCAGGGACTTATCAAGCAGTTTCCAGAAGGCGGAGCAGCACTTTAAATCACTTAAGCTGCTAAGTGACTCCGCAAATCAACAAATGAGCAACCTAACTAATAGCTTCCTATTTGTTCCAGACCCTGCGAGCCCCCTTATGCGGTTTAGCCCTCGATCTAAGCCCGCTGATAACACCGCGGCCGTGGTCAACGGCCCTGGTGAAGTTACGGTTCTTGCCCCCATATCTGGCGGGAATAGTGTCGACACGGTTTTGGGTCTGCAACCAGCCAACTTCGACGTGCCTTTGGATCTACATCCCGTCAACGCCGACCAACCTTCCACGTCGGCTACCGCTGACTGCGCGTCGTTGGACTTTGATGCCCACCCTGGGGTGCCTCCGGCGGTCTCAACTTTAGCGCCACCAATCACCAGCCAAGCACCCCAAGTTTCTACAATTTCTGGAGTTGCCCAACGAAGACCAGCGCCTTTAGCTGGCGTTGCTCCTAAGAAGCTAATCTTTGTTTCCCGCCTCAATCCAGGGGCCTCTGAGGTCGATGTAAAGACCCATTTGAGCAACAAGTTGAATGTTTCTGGTACCGAATTTACTGTCACTAAATTCAGTTTTAAGCAAAGACGCGATATATCTTCGTTTAAAATTGGAATTTCTGATGTACTATTTCCTAGGGTTCTTGATACTTCCGTATGGCCTGAACACGCAATTGTTCATGAATTTATCAATAAGAGTGACCCTCGGGTTCGCGTGCCAAGATCTCCCTCGGCTAGAACTCCAAAAAACTAAAAGATTCCTTTATCCTACACTACCAGAATGTTCGCAGCTTACTAGGCAAACTTAGTAAACTGCACGTCAACAGTGTCTCCTTTGATGCCAATGTTATTGCCTTTACTGAAACGTGGCTCAACTCCTCTGTCTCTGATAGTGAATTATTTGCAGGAAACTATGTCGTTTATAGACGTGATCGTCTTATGCGTATCGGCGGTGGTGTTCTTATCGCTGTTAAGTCTAATCTTGTTTCAAACTTGCTTCCGATAACTGACATTAATTGTAATTTAGAGTTTGTTGCAGTTCGCATCCGTGTTCACGATTATTTTGTTTATGTCTCATGCTCGTACATCCCACCCCGGTCTGACACTGATATATATTTGCAGCATTTAATGCTAATACAAAATATACACTCGTCCCTCGGCATTAATGATCACCTCATTGTTATGGGTGATTTCAACCTGCCTTCCATATCTTGGGCGCCCTCTCCTGACTCGAATTTTCTAGTTCCCACTGCTCCTCACGATCTTATTCATGGCCTTATCGACCTTTCATTGGGACAATTAAATTTTATTAAGAACTGTGGAGACAAAGTCCTAGACTTAATTTTTTCGTCGGAGTTTGCCAACGCTTACGTCTCTAGAATCGATCCTCTCTCCAGCCCTGAAGATGCTTATCATCCCACATTGGAGTTAATTCTAGAAGCCTCGACTCCACTACTGCCGTGTCCTTTAGCTGAGCCAGCCTCTTTTCGCTGCTTTCGTAAAGCTAATTTCACTGACATGATTTCTTATTTATCATCAATCGATTGGACTTTTCTTGACTCCACTGACGATCCCTTGCACATGGTTGAGCGCTTTTATGACATACTATACTCCGGTTTTGACATGTTTGTTCCATCGTTTCCCTCTCCTGACATTTCGCATAAGCCTCCCTGGTTTTCTCGTCGACTTTCCTATTTAAAAAACGTGAAGTCCAGACTTTTTAAAAAATTCAGACGAACCGGGCTGCAAGTCGATCGTGCTAGATATTTAATAGCCCGCTCTGACTTTCTGACTCACAACTCTGAATGTTATAAGAACCACCTAAATCGATGTAGATTTGAGTTTCAGGCTAATCCCAAGCAGTTCTATGCTTTTGTTAATTCAAAACGAAAGTCGCACATTTTCCCATCCTGTCTTCACCTCCATAATGAGTCCGCCTCGAACGAGCATGACATCGCGAACTTATTCGCTAAATATTTCCAAACTACTTATACATCCATTAGTTCTGACTCGACCACACCATATCCATACTCCCTTCCGCACTCTGACAGTATTTTTTTGCCCACAATCAGCGAAAACGACGTTTTTCAGCAACTCAAATCACTTAAGCTATCCTTCTCTTCTGGTCCTGATCTTGTTCCTAGCTGTGTTTTGAGATATTGTGCCAGTGCATTATGTAGTCCTTTGTCTAAATTATTTAAGATATCCCTTCAGTTTTCATTTTTTCCCGATAGTTGGAAGGAATCTTTTATAATTCCCCTTCACAAAAAGGGTAGCAAGTCCAATATTGAAAACTATAGAGGGATTGCAAAACTTAGTGCGATTCCTAAGCTTTTCGAATCTCTAATTACTGCTCAACTTCAGCACCAATGTCGCTCAATAATGTCCCCCTACCAGCACGGCTTCATGAAACACAGGTCAACTTCCACAAACCTTCTGGAGTTTAGTACTGTTATTAGAAACTCATTTAAAAATAACACCCAAACTGACGTTGTCTTTACGGACTTCAGTAAAGCCTTTGACTGTGTGAATCACCAGCTGCTGCTGAAAAAACTTACGCTTTTGGGTTTCCCTGTCTTGCTGACTAATTGGATCGCCACCTACCTATCCAACCGAACTCAAAGAGTAGCCTTCAAGGGTTCTTTTTCAGACTGCGTCCGCGTAACTTCGGGTGTTCCGCAAGGGAGTCACCTTGGGCCACTTCTGTTTGGCATTTTTATTAACGACTTGCCCAATGTCGTTCTTCATTCCCAAGTTATGATGTACGCTGATGACGTCAAACTATGCTTACCACTGACAAACCCTGACTTTTATAGGCTTTTACAATCTGACCTAAACAACGTGCAGTCCTGGTGCATTAACAATTTGCTGTTTCTTAACAACGCTAAATGTAAATTTATGTCATTTTTTCGTAAAAACTGTTTCTCTGCAAGTTATTCTTTAGGGTTGAGTGAGCTTGAGCGCATCCATTCGGTTACCGATCTTGGAGTTCTTTTTACCCATAATTTGAATTTTTCCGACCACATTGGCATAATTGTTGGGAAAGCTAAAGGTGTTTTTGCCTTTGTCAAGCGTTGGTCTAAGGAGTTTGACGATCCTTACACCACAAAACTCCTTTATGTCTCTCTTGTTCGTCCTATTCTCGAATACTGTTCGTGTGTTTGGTCACCTCAATATGCGAAGTATCAAGACCTTATTGAATCGGTCCAGAAACAATTCCTTTTGTTCGCTCTTCGGGGATTTCATTGGGACCCACATCGCCGCCTCCCATCTTACATCGACAGGCTGCGTCTTCTCAGTCTTCCCACTCTGAAGGATCGTCGGACCTGCCACGGAGTGATCTTTCTATTTAAATTAATTAATGGTCATGTTTGTTCGTCCTATCTTCTAAGTCAATTGCATTTCTCAGTCCCTGTTAGACCTTCTCGTCACTTTCGTCCTATTGCTCTTGATTTGTGTAAAACAAACTTCGAGTTGCATGACCCTTTTCGTGTTTTATGTTCTTTTTATAATGAGTTATACTTTTTGTTACATGTTGAATTGTCGTTAGATTTAAATACACAAAATGTTTTAAGACACCTATCCTTGCCTCGGCCCACATGATGTGAGTCGGAGCACATCGTTAAAAAACACTCCTTACTTCGGCTGAGGTAAGGATACGGCCTACAATAGCAGTCACTTGCTATATTTTCTAATAAATAAATAAATAAATAAATAAATAAATTTATTCTAAATTACACTTGAGCCAATTAAAACGAAGGACTGGATAGAATGCAGGAACGCATTAATGCGCATTTTTAATCAGTTAGGCAAACCCAAATTACTAAAGGCAGACAGAGACGGAGCTTTCTCCAGCTTGACTCTAAGGCTGACGGCAGAGTGCGAGCGAGAAGCGAAGCGAGAAGCTATGAGCAAAGCGAGAAGCTATGAGCAAAGCGAGAAGCTATGAGCAAAGCGATTTGATGTCAGAGTGAAAGCGAAGCGAGAAACGAGCTATATTGTTAAAATGTAGTTAGTTTAGTTATTAATGTCAAAAATCAAAACAAAAACCGTGCGAGCATTGAAAATGAAAAGTAAACAAAGCACAGAATGTCAAAAAACAATACTAAAATCGTACGTTCTGAGCGGGTTGAAGCGATAAAGCAGGTTGGAACCTGCTCGCCCGCTTTGCTCTCGCTTTATCGCTTGAACTCGCTACTCGCTTCGCTTTCACTCTGACATATTTCTAGCGATTTCATATAAAAATACATGAAGCGATTTATCGCTCGTTCTCGCTCAATATTATCGCTTCGCTTCGCTTCGCTTCGCTTCTCGCTCGCACTCTGCCGTCAGCCTAAAGCGATGGCTTGAATCCGAAGAAATCGTATTGCAACTAAACACGGCAAAAAACGGAGTAGCAGACGTCGAAAGATTACATAAAACAATAAATGAAAAAATCCGTATAATCAATTCATCTGATGATGAAGAAGTAAAATTAAGCAAGATAGAAACAATGTTTTACACATACAACCATAAAATTAAACATGACACAACTGGACAAACACCTGCTCAAATTTTCTTATACGCTGGTCATCCAATATAAGACACTCAAAAAATTAAAGAAAGGAAAATAGATAAAATAAATGAAGATCGACAGGAATTTAATATTGACACTAAATACAGAAAAGGTCCACTTCAAAAGGGAAAATTAGATTAGAAATGTAGAACAAATAGACGATGACCATTACAAAATTACTATTCGAAATAAGGAAACCAAATACTACAAATCACAATTTAAGAAACAAAAGATAACTAATACCGTTAAACTTCCGCAGGAACCTTGTGTATAATGATGTTGCTTCTTTTATTCACCAAGGGCCATACTCAACAAATTCAAATAACCAACCCAGATTCCGACCTTGGCTATTTACTCTTCTCAAGTAATCCAATTCAAATACCGGTAGTATATGAACATTACTGTCTAAGAATTAATTTAACTGAAATCAATGTTATAACAAAATCTTTTGGTAACAAAATCGCAGACTCACCTAAAATGAAATATTTGTACAACAAATTATTGAAAGAATTAAATGGTTTAACTATTCATCAACAAATTAGGCAAAAACGTGGACTATTCGACATAATAGGTTCATCTTTTAAATTTTTATTCGGTACGCTTGATGAAAATGATAGAGTAAAAATTAACAAAAAATAGATCTAATTGCAGAAAATTCAATTCAAGTTCATAAATTAAATGATGTCGTAAAATTTGTGAATGAAGGACTGCAGAAACTCACCAACTACGAAAATAATCGCAATAATATTGACACACTCGTCTATGAACTCACGCAATTTATTGAGTACATAGAAGACATAGAAATGGGCATGCAACTTTCACGACTTGGTCTTTTTAACCCAAAATTACTCAACTACGACAAGTTAGAAAGCATTAACAGCCAGAATATACTTTTAATCAAAACATCAACTTGGATTGACAAAACAAATAACGAACTATTACTCATTTCACATATTCCTATTAACCACAAAATCTTGAACACTATTAAAATAATTCCCTATCCCGACCATAATGGGTATCAGTTAGACCATACAGATCAACAATCATATTTTGAAGATGAGAATAAAATTTATAATCAAGACAAAAGAGAAGTTAATAATGAATGCATTAAAAACATAATTAAGCGCAAGAATCCAATTTGTAATTTTATACCAACTCTCTCGAAAGAAATAATTCAATACGTTGAACCAAATATTATACTTACATGGAATCTAACTAAAACTAAAATCACACAAACTTGTCAAGATCTAAATGGCGATATTAAAATAAATGGAAACAAAATTATAAGAATAAAACAATGTAAAGTTAAGATTGGAAATATTATTTTAAGCGAAAATTCGTTAAGTCCAGAATTTGATTTAACTCAGAACACAATGACGTTTTAAAATTAATTTCAGAAAATAATACCACATTCTATGCAACTATTATAATTTTTGTTATTGTTCTTATCATTTTTCTTGTCTTATCAAAAATTTGTACACTAAATCCACTAACTCTTTTATATATAAAATTTAGAAAACAAGCAAAAAATAATCAAGAACCCCAACAAGAAATAGAATCGTCACAAATACAGTTGCCCGCATTGTACCCTGAAATGTCAGCCCAAGCATAGGCAACCCTTTTAAGGGGAGGGAAGTGACATATTCACATAGCTAGCACATAAGAATAATATCAGATCCCACGAAATCCAAATGTAAGAATTTGCTGAATATCAGATCCCACGAAATCCAAATTTAATATAGTGACATATTCACATAGCCAGTATATGAGAATATGCTGAATATGCACATCCCACGATATAAACAGTTGCACCCGGAGTAAGCGATGCCGCTCTCCCTACATACACATTGTATACAAACACATACTACCACAAGCGGGAGAGCTTGCTCCCGTTCCGAATAAGGGCCTCATTAGAAATATTCTTTGTCACCTGAATCAGTCTTAAGCCGAGAATTCAAGAATAAAGTATTAAAACTTATTTCGTTGATCTTTTATTTCTTGGGGTTGCCCTTAGTTCGCGGGGCATTTATTCGACTCAATTATAATAAACATTTTACTGACGCAGCCGGTAGGATACAAAAAGTATCCAAAAAAAGAACCTCGAGTAGAAAATAAATTACATTTTATAATCCAGTTCTCGTAAAATTTCCCAACGCGATACGCGCAATCACTTCAACTTGGATTATAATTCCAATTCGGTTGTCCAGAAAACATAGTGGAAGTGAAGCAAAGAACTAAAAACAAAATTTACAATAAACAAATTTAAATTTAATTTAAACAAACGCTTACTTTTAAATAAGTAAAAGCAAAATAATACAAATAAAAATAAAACCAAATAAATATTATTTTTATGTACTGAAACAAAAATTAACAAGAAAGGAAGCTAACTTCGGCATGCCGAAGTTTAAATACCCTGGCAGTAAGTAGAAGAAGAAGAAGAAAAATGTTCTGACTTTCCGCTTTCTCAGAATGTTGCTAGCAAAAAATCTTGCCAGCGAAAAAAATGTTGCTAACGAAATATGATGCGAACAAATTAAATGAATTCATATATATATTCCTATGGCAGCTATATGATATAGTGGTCCGATTTGAATAAAATTAAAACCGAAATTCTGAAATAATACAAAATGGCTATGTATAAAATAATATGAAAATATATTGAAAATTGGCATAGTACAAATTTTTTTTCTCAAAAATTTCCGTTCGTTCCTATGGTAGCTATATGATATATTCGTCCGATCCGGCCCATTCCGACATATATAGTAGTGAGAGCATATATAAGACTATCTGCAAAGTTTCATTCAGATAGCTTCAAAACTGAGGGACTAGTTTGCGTAGAAACGGACAGACGGACAGACAGACAGACGGACAGACGGACATGGCTAGATCGACTCGGCTGTTGATGCTGATCAAGAATATATATACTTTATAGGGTCGAAAATGTCTCCTTCACTGCGTTGCAAACTTCTGACTAAAATTATAATACCCTGCCAGGGTATAAAAAGTTACAATAAACAAATTTAAATTTAATTTAAACGAACTCTTACTCTTAAATAAGTAAAAACAAAATAATACAAATAAAAATAAAACCAAATAAATATTATTTTTGTGTACTGAAACAAAAATTAAAAAGTTACAATAAACAAATTTAAAATTAATTTAAACAAACTTTTACTCTTAAATAAGTAAAAACAAAACAAAAAATAAATAAAACCAAATAAATATTTGTGTTGTGTATTCAAGCAAAATTAAAAATTTACAATAACAATGTCGCAACCAAATATTGCCGCACCCCAAATCGTGGTACTAAGCGATAACAACCTTGCCGAAGCCCGTCGGCAAGATGTCATGCCATTCAAAGGCGATCCAGAAACCCTCTACACCTTTGTCAGCAGAGTGGACTACGTAATTTCACTCTACCCAACTAGTGATGTGCGACAACAGAGGATCCTACTTGGAGCCATCGAAAGGAACTTGGACGGTCAAGTAACAAGATCTTTGGGGCTTCCGAACATCGAAGATTGGCCCACCCTAAAATCGGGACTCATCGCAGAATTTAAACCCCAAACACCGAACTTCAAGCTACTGGAGAACTTCCGGGAGACACCTTACAGAAAGAGCATTCTGCGAAGAAGCGGAAAGACGACGTCAATTGCTGATTTCTAAATTACACCTGGAAGGTAACCATTCGGAATTTCTTATTTATGTTCAGGATATTAAAGACTCTATTAAAATACTGATAAGAAAACTACCAATACAATTATTTACTATTTTGGCTCATCATGATATTGCAGACTTAAGATCTTTAATTACTATTGCACAAAATGAGGGAATTTATGAAGAACATATTAATTTTGAATTGAATAAAAATCCGGAAAATCGGAATAAAAACTCAAATCCTAATCAGAATTCGAAATCACACAAATTTAATACCAATAATACCCAAACTCAATATCGACCAAGTTATCCACATTATTCTCAACCCTTCCAACCTAATTTTAATCAATACATGCAACCAGTTAGACCCACCTATACCCAGCAGATACCCAACAACCAACCTATGTGGCACGCACCTAATTATTTTGGACCGAACCCATACATGAACCCACAACCAATTATTCACAAAACCCCTTTTCCACAACATTCCAATAAAACCCAAAACCCTCAAACAGCAAATTTTAGAGGAAATACATACCCTCAACTACAACAACCCTCCACATCTAAAAATACTAACTATCCAATTACCAAACGACTAAGACCATCGGACAGTGAACAAACCAAAATGTCTATTGACGAATCGAGATTTCAAGACGCGTACGAATACGGACAATTTCAACCTAATTATTATGAACAGCAGTATTATGACCCCAACCAATACCATGGGTTCGTCAATGAAGACCAAAAACAGGTACAACCCGAACAAATTAATGACGAACAAAATCAAAATAACTCAGAACCAAATGAAAATTTTCGGGTAACAGCCCCGGACAACACGAATACATAGAAATACCATACAAAGGTTGCACATACAAATGCCTTATAGACACAGGATCCACAATAAATATGATCAATAGAAATATATTTTGTCTTCCTATTCAAAATACTAGATGCGAAGTTGTAACATCAAATGGCTCAATTACGTTGAACAATTTGGTTATGTTACCTAGAAATAGTATTTTTAAAACAAATGAACCATTTTATGTACACAATTTTTCTAATAATTACGATATGTTAATTGGCAGAAAATTGTTGAAAAATGCGCAATCATTTATAAATTACAAAAATGCTACAGTTACCATTTTTGATAAAACATACAAAGTAATTACTTCAGAATCAGGAAGAAACCAAAATTTTTACATTCAAAAAACACCAGAACCAATTAAAAATTCAAGTCATGAATCAATAAATAAAATAGATTTTTCACTATTTCGATTAGATCATCTAAATCAGGAAGAAACCTTAAAGTTGAAAGGTTTATTAAATAAATTTAAAAGCCTTCAATATAAAGAAGGAGACAAGGTAACATTTACAAATACCACTAAACACGTTTTAAACACAACAAATAACTCCCCAATTTATTCAAAACAGTACCCACTCGCTCAAACGCACGAAATTGAAGTCAAAAACCAAGTTCAGGAAATGCTTAATCAGGGTTTAATTAGAGAAAGTAATTCACCATTCAATAGTCCTACCTGGGTAGTACCAAAAAAAACGGATGCTTCTGGTAAAATTATATATAGAGTAGTAATTGATTACAGAAAAATCAATGAAATAACTATTCCCGACAGATATTCAATACCGAACATGGACGAAATCCTTGGTAAATTGGGAAAATGTCAATATTTTACAACTATAGATTTGGCAAAAGGGTTTCACCAAATCGAAATGGACCCAGAATCAATATCTAAATCTGCATTTTCAACCAAAAGCGGTCATTACGAATACCTTCGAATGCCATTCGGCCTTAGAAATGCACCCGCTACTTTTCAAAGGTGCATGAATAACATCCTTCGACCGTTGCTTAACAAACACTGTTTAGTGTATCTGGATGATATTATAATTTTTTCAACATCTCTTACCGAGCATTTAAATTCAATACAATTGGTTTTTTCAAAAATTGCTGAAGGCAATTTAAAATTGCAGTTAGATAAATGCGAATTTTAAAAAAAAGAAGCTAATTTTCTTGGTCATATCGTTACTCCTAACGGCATAAAACCAAACCCTCTAAAAGTTAAAGCCATAGAATCGTATCCAATTCCAACAAAAGTAAAAGAGATTAGAGCTTTCCTTGGATTAACCGGTTATTATCGTAAATTTATCCCAAATTACGCAGACATAGCAAAACCAATGACCAAATGTTTAAAAAAGGGAGCAAAAATAGACGTACAAAATCTTGACTACATAGAAGCATTCAAAAAACTTAAAGCTCTAATAATTAGAGAACCAATTCTCCAACTTCCCGATTTCGAAAAAAAATTTATTTTAACCACAGATGCCAGTAATTTAGCCCTTGGGGCAGTACTTTCTCAAAATGGTCATCCTATATCCTTCATTAGCAGAACACTTAATGAACACGAATTAAATTACAGTGCTATCGCCATAGTTTGGGCCACTAAAACTTTTCGACATTATTTACTAGGACGACACTTTCCCATTGCTAGTGATCATCAACCTCTTAGATGGCTACATACCTTAAAGGAACCGAATGCTAAGTTACAAAGATGGAGAGCTAAATTACACGAATACCAATTTAAAATCGATTATAATAAAGGGAAGGAAAATTCAGTTGCTGACGCATTATCAAGAATTAAAATTGAAGAAAATCATCATAGTGAAGTAACTCAACATAGTGCAGAAGAAGACAATAGTAATCTCATTCATTTAACTGAAAAACCAATTAACTATTTCAAAAAACAAATCATTTTTATTAAATCCGATAAAAATAAAATAGAGAATTCAACAATATTCGGGAACTCCATTACCACAATTCAATATGATTTAATGACATTCGAAAAGGCTAAACAAATTTTACTTGATCATTTTATTCATAGAAGCATAACCATTTATATTGAGAGCGATGTAGATTTTGAAATTATCCAAAGAGCGCACAGAGAAATTATTAATACCACCTACACTAAAGTAATTCGCAGTCTCTTCCTATTAAAGAATGTTGGCTCATATGCCGAATTTAAAGAAATCATACTTCAATCACATGAAAAACTTTTACATCCAAGTATACAGAAAATGGGTGGTAAGGGTGCATCAGACCAAGGCAAGATCAGCATAGTATTTGCTGATGTATATTCCTTGTGCCACTGGTGCATCAAGTCGACTCGCAGGTGAATATCAATTTGATAGACACCACCTTCTCCTCGGAGAGGGTCCTCCGCGTGGTACCTCCTGGAAACGTACTACGGTACGGCTAATGTGAGCGGCAATTTCCCTGTGAATCCTCCATCCTATAACTCCTTTGAATCCACCTCCTTACCGAGACCTGGGTAAGTCTTAAAACGGCCTCCCCTCAAGCCAGGCGTGTTACGCGACCCGTGCCCGCTGGCTTTTGGTTCGCAGCTGAGGGGTTAATCCAGCTGTGTCTGAACGGAGCCTTCTCAGGGCCGGGCAACCCTGGGTCGTAAGTTGCCTTGCCGCGGCTTTGGGGCGAAGCCGCGGTCGACCTCCTTCAATGCCCCAAACCCCCTCTGGCCCGCCGCGCTTGCCTGGTCGAGCAAAGCGGGCGACTATGCAGATGAAAATGAATTCCCAAAGCCATGCTTCGGACCTCGTGGGGAGGCTAAACCCCGCACAATGTCAGAGATGGACGAGGAGGAGCTGCTAATGCCTAGGCAGGGCTTAGCATCTCGAGAAACATCGGATATTGATGAAGACGAGCTGTTGAGGCCAAGCCCGGTCGCCAACGCTCCATTAATATCCGAGGGGGCGCTAGTACTAGCACTCCCCAAGCCAACACTCACACAGGTGTGGCTCAGTTGAGCACCACCGTAGTCGACCCACAGCTCACACATCAGAAGAGGCGTGCTAGGGCACACAGGGCCCGCTTCGTTCTAAGCAAGATTGCGAAGAACGAGGCTGAGGGCAAGGTGGACCCGAGAGACGCCGCTGATAAAGCGAAATTCCTGGCAGTAATTGCGGATTTCGAAGCCTACCAAAAGGCTAACCCCGAGGCGTTCCAGCCCCCGAAGGCGAAGCGTGAGCGATCACAGGAGGTGAGCGTAAGCGCACCTAAGAGGGCCAAGGACGCTCAGGGGAAAGCAAGAGCGACATCCTTCGTCAAGACGAAGAAGTTCAGCGAGGTGGCCAGAGACGGTCTGGCTATGGCGCTGGTTGATGAGCTCAACGATGACGGGCGCCTGCTGGCAGAGAAGTGGGGGGAGATAGAGGCCAAGCTGTCTGACTTGGTGACCGACAGGTTGGTTGCCACGCCAGGCGGTCCTATCCCCTCCTTCGACTCTTCGGACGTGGTGAGAGGGCACCGGGTAATTAGGTGCGACGACGGGTTCTCGAGGAGCTTCCTGGAAGAATGTGTGGCCCAGATCGGCGACACGTGGAACGGCCTTAGGATAAGGTTGGTTCACGCCAGGGAGATTCCGAGAAGACCCAGAGCTCGCATCTGGTTACCTCTGGGGCAGTCTGACCATGCCAGGGTGCTCAAATGTCTGAGAGCACAAAACCCAGACGTCCATACAGAGGACTGGGCCATCTTAAAAGCTGAAAGAGAAATGAAGACGAGCCAGCCATTTCTTTTGCTCATAAACCAGCGTTGCCTGCCGCAGCTGGAAAAGAATGATTTCAAAATCCGGTACGGCATCAGGAAGGCCAAGATCAAGGTCTTTCTAGCCGAGCCGGATGAGCTACTGGAGGAGGTGGACGACACGAACAAGTTGTTGGATGACCTGATCATCGACGACAAGTCGCCCAACTCCACACCGACGAACACCAATGCCGACAGTAGTGCAAATTAACTTGAAGCGCAGCATGCACGCTTCAGCTAATTTGTCCATCCTTCTAAGGGAGAAGGATGTCGACATTGCGCTACTACAAGAACCATGGACCAGGAACGAGCAAGTTTCTGGTCTGACACTACCTGGATATACACTATTGTACACAAACTCGACAGGTAGACCGAGAGCATGTATAGTAATAAAGAATCTTTTTAACGCTTTTCTCTGTTCTAATCTCAGTACATCGGATCTAGCAGTTGCCAGATTCGTGACAACGGATGGGACAGGAGTGCTAATCTCCTCGGCATACATGGCCCATGACGATCCGGCTCCGCCAGAACCGGTGGTCAAGCTGTTGCAGCGGGCTGAAGACACGAAGACAACCCTGGTGATCGGGTGCGACGCGAACGCGAGACACACGCTCTGGGGAAGTTCCGAAACAAATGATAGAGGTGAGTCACTTTTTGATCATATTATATGCCGTAACGTTACAATATGTAACAAAGGGAATACACCGACCTTTATATTTCCGAGCACGGAGGTCTTTCAGGGGTGGGAGGAGGTGCTAGATCTCACCTTACTCGTAGAACACAGCCGGTACACAGTAGAGAACTGGAATGTGTCACTTCAACATTCCTTTTCCGATCACAGGTACATATTCTTTGAGTTATCGGTGCCGACCAGCAAAGCGACACCTAGACGCAATCCACGAAAGACAAACTGGGGCAAGTTCAGTGATATTGTCCACGCAAAGGTTAGGAACAGGAGGATTAAAGTACAATCCTCAGCTAAGGCCCTTGATAAAGAGGTAGAGGACCTTACGAACATACTAAACAACGCCTACAATGAGACATGCAAGGTGTCGTATTCAAAGAAACAGTATCCACCATGGTGGACCAAGGAACTGAGTGACCTCAGAAAGAGAGCACGAAAGTCCTTCAATATATGTTTTGTGTCCAAAGAATGGGCACCTTACAAAGTAGTACAAAAACAATACAAAAAAGCAGTATACGAAGCCAAGAAAGAATCTTGGAAAAGTTACTGTGAAGCTTTAGAAGACATAAAGGATACGGCAAGGATAAGTAAGATCCTTGCTAAAGGGCACACAAGCCCATCCCTAATTAACAAACCTGACGGTACGTCAACATCGTCAGTCGAAGAATCCCTACTTCCCAGGGAATGTGCGGGTAAACTCTGACCCGGGGAGACCTAGAACCGAACAGAATTTCACGTCAACTGGAGACATTATCACCACTGAAAAGATACAATGGGCGATAAACTCCTTCGACAAGTATAAAAGCCCGGGCCCCGACGGTATTATTCCGGCGATGCTACAGGCAGCAATAGAAAGCATCAGCAGGTGGCTTAAAGCCATCTATGAAGCAAGCATGAACTTGAGTCACATACCGCTCCTATGGAGGAAAGCTAAAGTGATATTTATACCAAAGCCGGGCAGGAGGGGTCACATCCTAGCTAAGGATTATAGACCAATCAGCCTAACATCCTTCATCCTGAAGACGATGGAAAGGCTAATGGACATACACATAAGAGACAAGGCGGAGGAAGATCACCTATCGGATGCTCAACACGCATACCGAAAGGGTCGATCGACCGAGACAGCACTGCATGAAGTGGTGAGTCACGTCGAGAAAGCTCTGAACTACAAAGAATACACGATGGCCGCCTTCTTAGATATAGAAGGTGCGTTCAATAACGTGAACGCCGAACCCATCCTGGGCTCCCTCAGCTCGATAGGTGTTGAGAGATGCACCAGAGAATGGATAGGTGCTATGCTCACGAGTAGGACGATAGTGGCCGAACTGGGTGGCACTCACCTCACGCGAGTAGTGAAGAGAGGCACACCCCAGGGCGGAGTATTATCGCCGCTTCTCTGGCTAACCAACATGAACCACATATTGAAAGAGCTCAATTGTGGGGGAGTAAGGGCAGTAGCATACGCCGATGACGTAGTGCTACTAGTATCAGGTCCATTCCCCGACGTCATAAGCGACATTATGTCGGGAGCTCTGGACAGGCTAAATAACTGGGCAAAATCCTGCGGACTGGGGATTAACCCTAATAAGACAGAACTAATGTTATTTACAAGGAGATCAAAGATCCCAAGCTATAACATGCCCAAGATAGATGGCATAGAGCTAAAACTTTCTCAGCAGGCGAAGTATTTGGGAGTTATACTGGACCCTAAGCTGTCATGGAAACGAAACATCGAAGAGAGAGTCAGGAAGGCAAGCATTGCCTTCTACTCCTGTAGAAAGATGTTTGGGAAAAACTGGGGACTACACCCAAAGACCATAATATGGCTCTACACAGCAGTAGTTAGACCTATATTAACATACGGGGCTCTAGTATGGTGGCCGGCACTCACTAGAGCCTATAACATCACCAAACTAACGAGGATACAGCGTTCGGCTTGCGCAGGAGCAACGGGGGCTATGCGCTCGTGCCCGGCGGCCGCCCTGAACGTAATCCTGGACATCATGCCGATTGACCTATTTATCAAGGATGCGGCGGCGCAGAGTGCGGTGAGACTAAAAGCAAGCAATTGCTGGAGGGATCGCGGCATAGGACACCGCACTATTCTTGACGGGGTCACGTCGTTAATAGACAAAAACACGGACTACATGACAACCGAAATTAGATTCGGCAACGGCTATACGACCTCCTACCCGACAAGGGAGGAATGGACTAGAGGCAGAGTAACCGAACAAGATGAGGTATCGCTCTACACCGATGGCTCCAAGATGAGCTGTGGTGTGGGGGCTGGGATCTTCGCTGAGAGCTGGGGGATTGAATCGACTTTCAGTCTCCCAGCATCAGCGACAGTCTTTCAGGCTGAGGTACTCGCTGTATTGGAGGCAGCCAGACTATCCAATCAGCGAGGCCTTAGCAATACCAAAGTGAGGATCTACTCGGATAGCCAAGCGGCTATCAAAGCCCTAGCAGCGGTCAAGACAAACTCGCAGTTAGTGTCGGAGTGTAAGGCAGCTTTAAACGAGCTTGCTGAACACAACGACGTTAGAATAACCTGGGTGCCAGGACACAACGACATACCAGGAAATGAAAAGGCAGATGAGCTAGCCCGCAAGGGCTCAGCCGAGCGTAGCAACATTAAAGATACTCTGATATCGCTGAAAGCGGTACAGTCTAAGATCCATGACTATTTCAAAGGTCAGGCCACCAAAGAATGGTCAAGGACGAGCCAAAACCGAAGATCGAAGCTATGTTGGCCGAACTTCGATAGCAAACGTACTATAGAACTGATATCCCATAGTAAAAAGGATATCAGTAGGATAACAGCTGTCTCCACCGGTCATTGGGCGATAGGATCGCATGCAATGAAGATGGGGCTGCCCTATAACACAAGCTGCAGATGCTGCAAGGAACAAACAGAGCAGGAGACACCAGAGCACCTGCTCTGTCACTGTCCAGCTTTGAACAACAGGAGAATGCGTCTTTTCGGTGCCTTCCAGCTAGAATCGCTGAGAGAAGTAGGGAAGCGTAAGATTGCAGCTATCCTTGCTTTTCTTAACGATTCGGGTTGGTGCTGAACATGACCAGCTACAACCGGAAAAACAGAGGGTGTGGATCAAAACGGAGCTCAGCTCTAATTGGAGGCTCGTGGAGAGCCTCACCACTTTAACCTACCTACCATACAGAAAATGACAAAATTATTTAAAGAAAATCACTTCTTTCCAAATAGTCATGTAATAAGAAGATACTTTGGTTTTGGTTTGATTAGGTTTTTATTGATTGGAGCAGGTAAGGTCCCGCTCCAATGAAAGTGTTTTCTTCATTGTTGATTTAATTATTTCATATGTTCCTTAAATACATTTCGCCTAAGGCTAAACCGCGTAGCTGCGGCTACGCCAGCAGCGGAGCGGCTCACTTATGTATATCATATATCTATATATGCTGATCGGGAGAGAGAGTTATGCACTTATGTATTTGGCACTTGGTAAGCGTGGGAACGCTGACCGTGCAAATATATATTGGCCCCTTAAAGTGGATGATCATGTTACATCCGTCTGGGCCTTATTGATTGCATAAACGCAGTAACAACGTGCTGCTATGCGTTTGTATGCTTTAAGTACTATTGTACTTAAATGTTCTTAATGTTACATAGGCGCATACTACATCTCCCTCCTTTTGAAAAATAACGTAATTCTATGAAGTTATTTTATACGATTTTCTTAAGCGATTTATGTATTTATTTTTATTTATATTTATATCTATATATTTATTTATTTATTTATTTTTTATTTTTTTTTTTTTTTTTTTTTTTTTTTTATTTTTTTTTTTTTTTTTATGTGTGTAAAATTACTTTCTTCACTATTTTTTTTTGTATTAATATTATTATACTTTTCATATTGGTTTTAACCTATCCTTATGAACTTTTTGTTCCTTATTTTTCTTATTTTTTATTATTATATTATTCCTTTCTTCTATTCTAATGACCTCAAATGGTCCTATATAGACTGGTTCTAACTTATGTGCTGTTTCATTTTTCAATAAAACTTTATCGCCTACGTCTATTTTAAAATCTGATACCCTATTGTCATATGCTAATTTTTGTCTTATTTTATTATTTTCTAACATTATACGGGCCCTCTTATACGCGTTTTCTAATCTAAATTTAACTTCTTTAGCGTAGTCATCTATATTATATATAGGTTCTATTCTATCTATTTTATTAAAATGTATTGGCAAGTTACTTGGCTTACCAAATACTAGTTCATATGGGCAGTAATTATGGGTTACTGATGGTGTAGTATTAAAACAATACACAAAATATTGTAACCATATGTCCCAATCAGTTTTGTCAACTGATATATATGAACGAATGTACTCGTTGAAGGTTCTATGACTTCTTTCAACGGTACCCAAAGTCTGGTGATGATATGCAGTAGACGTTATGTTGTCTATTTTCATATAACTGCATAAATCATTTATAATTGAATTTTTGTATTCTGTTCCCATGTCCGTAATGAACGTCTTCATTGGACCGTACTTCAGAATAAAATTTTCAAAAATTGCTTTTGCGACGGTGTTTGCACTTTTATTTGCAATTGGAATGGCAACTAAATATTTAGTTAGGTCACATATTAAGGTGACTGCATATTCATTGCCATTTTCTGACTTAGGTAGTGGACCAATAGTGTCTACTATCACTCTGTCGAACGCTTTAGTTGGTGTGTCAGTTAGGGTCATAGTTGTTTTTGTGTGCGTCGTTGTTTTCGACGTCAGGCATTTTTGACATCTACGTATGTACTCCTTGACATCACGTGTCATGTTTTTCCAATAGTAGTGTCTTTTTATTTTGGCCAATGTTTTTGAAATGCCTGTATGACCACCTTGTATGGGATCGTCATGGTTTGTAAACAGAATCGCTTCTTGATCTTTTGTATTTTTTATTAGGGTCACCGGCTTGAGTAGCGCTACTCGTAATGTTTTTAGTTTTTTATTGCCCATTTTGATAAAAGATTCTATTGAAGTTAATTCAAAGATCTTTTCGCTCGGTGCCACTTTGAGTCGGCTGATCTTAAGTATACCGGCTTGCGTTTCAAGCCTTTGGAAGAACTGACCTAAGTCTAGAATTCCATTGGTGTACAGATCGCTAACATCAATTCTTGCAACAACTTTATTTCCATGCTTTAATGAGCATTTGGATTCGGTTATTCGCAAGGTCACTACTTTACGTACTTCGTCATTTGTTATGACTTCATATACGTTGGGCTTAGAAGCGTTGACAATAGATTGCTTTGGCAATTCTAATTGTTCATGTCCTGCGCAGGATTTATTCTGTTTACTTTGATTTCGCGTAGTGACTTTTAATATGGTTGCATTCATGTGTTTTAGTTCGTCGATGGTTATTCTTGATAACGCATCCGCTACATGATTGTCCTTGCCCTTTAGGTACTCTACAGTGAAGTCATATTCTTCTAATTCTAGCCTCATTCGGGTTAGTTTAGAGCTGGGATTTACCATCGAAAACAGATACGTGAGTGGTCTGTGATCTGTTTTGACAGTGAAGTGCTTGCCATAAATATATGGTCTGAAATGCACTATTGCCCAATGAATAGCTGCTAACTCTTGTTCCGTTGTACTCTTGTTACTTTCTCCTTTTGTAAAGGCTCTTGAAGCGTATGCAACTGGAAGTTGGAGTTCATTGTGCTTTTGAGTTAACACCGCTCCACACGCTTGTTTGCTTGCATCTGTGATTATGCAAAATTCTTTACTAAAATCTGGATATTGTAACAGAGTTGGTTGCATAAGGTGATGTTTTAGGTGCTCGAATGCAGTTTGGCATTCGATTGACCATTCAAAAGGAACATTCTTTTTACATAATCTTGTTATGTGCCGTGAATAGTCGGCGAAATTCTTTATAAAACGTCGGTAATAATTGCAAAATGCAATGAATCTTCTAGCGCTGTCCGCATCATGTGGGACTGGATAATTTTTGATGACGTCATATTTCTTGTCATCTGGCAAGATTCCTTTATCTGTGCATTTGTGACCTAGGAAAGTCACTTCACGCATGAAAAATGAGCATTTTTCTGGATGTAATTTCAAGTTATTTTTTCTGCACAGTTCAAACACGTTGGTCAAGTTTTTGATCATGTGTCGTTCTGAGCATCCAATAACTATTAAGTCATCCATATAAAGGAAGGCTTGGGAAGGTTCAAGTCCTGAGAATGCTATAGTCATCATCCTCTGAAATGAATTTGGCGCTATTTTTAAGCCGAAAGGTAATCGCGTAAAGCGATATGAGCCATTGCTCGTTGAAAACGACGTTATATCTCTTGAATTTTCATCAAGTTCAATTTGATGAAATCCTGACATTAAATCAAGACACGAAAAATATTTTGCTCGGCCAAGTTGATCTAGAATATCTTCGATTCTTGGCAGAGGAAACTTATCAGCCAAAAGTTTTTTATTAATTTGACGATAGTCGATTACTAATCGCCATTTTTTATCTATTGAGCCCGGAAGGGCTTTTTTTCGGAACTAACAAGAGTGGACTATTATATTCTGATACGGATGGTTCGACTATACGATCCGTAATCAGTTTCCCTACTTGCTTCTGGATCTCTTCCAGATGGCTATGTGGACTTCTATAGTTTTTAATATAAACCGGTTCTGTATCTTTCAGTCTCAATTTTTGTTTATAAAAGTTGTTGGTTGTGATCGCCTCTGTTTCAAGACCGAACACATCACTATACATGGTGCATATTTCCACCAGTTTTGTTTTGAACTGGGGTGGAAAATTCTTAGTTAGTTGAGCTAGGACAGTTTTTTCCCTATTGCTTGGAGGAGTTTGAACTATTTCATAGTTCGAAAGTGATTCGTATTGCAAGTTGTTGATGTTAATTAACTGGTCGGTACTGGTTGTATTTAGTAAACGGACAAATGCATTTGATGCTGTGGCAATTGTGTTTGCAACATAAATGCCATTTTGAATTTCCTGATTTGGGATCAATATGCTATCCTCATTCGAGGTTAGCTCTATTTTTCGGACGACTTGCGTTCTTGCTGGTAAATATATTGAATTATTACCAGAGTTAAACTGTATGGGAACATTGATTGGAAAATGTAAGTTAGATGGTCTCAATGTAAACCAATCTTCTAACTCTTGAAAATCTAAAACGCAATTAAATCGTTTTATAAAATCTAAACCTATAATCCCATCGCTTGGTAGTGGTAAATTAAAATCTACCAAGTGAAAATTGTGCGGGATTATATAATTTCCTGTCTGTAGCTCTACGGAGGCTTGGCCTTTCGAGTATATTACTCCTTTGCCTATGCCTTGGATACTAATTATTTTATCCCTGTTGATGTCATGAAAGACATCGGAATCAGTTTTTAATAGGGATATATCTGCACCAGTGTCAATTAAAAATGTTAGTTTTTTACTGGTTGCTACATTTGTTAGTGTTATAAATATATTGAGACTGAGGTTTACTTTATGAACCTTGGCATATATTAGGTTTTTGCACCTAAAGGTCACTGCTGGTTTTCCGGGTTGCTTTGAACAACTCGGACTTGTCCATTATTGGCATTATTGTTGGAGTTGCTCCTTTGGCCTCCTCGATAATTACCTCTGTTATTGTAGCGCCGGTTATTGTTATTATAACCTCCGCGGATTTGGCCGTCTCGGCTATATCCACCTCGGTGTTGTCCACCTCGGTTTCGATAACCTCCGCGGTTCGCTACATTATTGTAATAGAGTACGGCATTTGAATGCCCAGTTGCGTCAGTGCAACTGTTTACGAATTTCGAGATTGCATCGTTCATGTTGTTGAACGTGCCTGCCTGCATGATAAGTTTTACCTTATCTATTGAGCAATTTTTAGTCATTGCCTTTACAGCGTGTGTTACACTGTATTTGGCTGCCAGTTCTTGGGGTAGCCCATCACTAATATAGGCTCCTTCTAAAGCTTTAGTTAATAGCTCCACCTCTTGGGTGTAAACGTTCGCTGTTTTGCTTTTTTGTTGTAGGTTCATCAATTTTGCTGATAACACCTCAACTGATTCACCTTTAACAGCGGACTGAAGCTTGTTTATGACCTCAATTATTGTTGTCTCACTGTTAATTAGGTTTCTGGCTGACCCTTTTAGTTTTGTCTTAATTATCGACACAGCCAGTTGCTCATGTTCACCTTTTATGGTGTCGACTATATTGAGAGCATCCAAAAAACTTCTCAAGTTTTCCGCTTTACCATCAAAAACTGGTATAAGCTTAGATGCTGTGTTTATAAAATCAATATTGGTCTGAGCCATTGTTAAATTTGTACTTGGCTGGATGCCTTCTGGTTGTTCGGGCACGTTACGTGTTGATAGCAACACAGATGGATCAAATGACGAAGGTTGTGTGGACACGTTAATAGTCTCTTCCGACTCTTTAACTTCCCTTGACAACAACACAGATGGGTCAAGTGATGCAGGTTGTACGGACACGTTAATAGTCTCTTCTGACTCCTTAATGTCCGGTGACAGCAACACTGATGGATCAAATGATGCCGGTGTACTTAATATAGATGGGCAAAATAAAAATAATTTATGCCTATCTGATACACAAATCAATTGTTCCCGCAAGCGTTTTAAGATGTCTGAAGCTTGCACCCAGTTTAGGCCGCTGAGCCTGTTTTTATTAGCTGAGATTAATTCACGTATTTTATTGTATTTTTCAATAAGAATCTCAACGTGTTTTATTTTGGTCTGATTTGATATTACAGCGCTTTTATTTAAGCACTTAAATGATTTATCAAATTCTACTCGTACCTCTTTGATTTCTGAGGAGAGTCTGGACCATTCCATTTGTTAGTAAGGGGAAACAAAAAAAATTCATAAGGTGTTGGGAGTCTCCTTTTGTAGAAATGGGAGTAGTTAACATTTTTTTGATATAGTGAAAAATGAATTTTATTCAGCTGTATATGTCTTTGTGTTTTTTTTTTTTATTTTACGCTTGTCATTGTACCAAAACCCTTTTTTTTTTTGAGTGTGAAAAAGGTAGTGTGTGAGTTAATGTGGTTGGCTTACAGATTTAATTACAATTTTTAAACAAAATTAAAAATCCAACCACATTTGTTAGTAAAAGCCTAACAGAGATTAGTATTTTTCAAGCAGCGGTTTCCCGCATCGGCTGGAATTTAGAAGTTAAAAACTAAGGCAAATTGGGGCATTGGCAAAATTTTGCAGCCCGTTTGCGTTATTTCGCACATTGCGAAACTTGGAAACTTGTCTTCTTGGATGCGCTCTTTGTAGCGTTTTTCGGCTGCCTTGTTTAGGCAAATTGGGGCATTGGCAAAATTTGCAGCCCGTTTGCGTTACTTCGCACCAGTGCGAAGTTTTTCTTCAATTTGTTCCAAACGCTCTTTGTAGCGTTGCCGGCTCTCTTCATCTTTGGCGAGCTGGGTCATTTCTTTGACCAGCCGCCGTTGTTGGAGAAGCTTGACCCGACGGCCACTTCTTTTATGTTTTTTGATTGTTTTCTTTTGCTGTCGAGCCCGATACTCAGATATTGTGAGTGGGCGTGGTCCGTCTGTTGGGTTTTCTAAAGCTTCTTTTAATGTTGGCGGATCTTTCTGCCTTCTTGGCTCCGCTTTTCCGAATTCTGGCTCATCCGCCATTCATTTACACGGTATTTATCGTTTCAAGCCATGTAATTAATATAATATAGCTCAGCCAAGTATTTCACTCTCGGGGCGCGCGGATTAATTAATTAATTAGTGCCCAACCTCACAAGTCGAAAATTCACGAGTCACAAGTCACTATATGTCGAAAAATCACGTGGAGTGTCGCTGGCAGCGACGAGGACTGAGCATCCGACTCTGCCGGCAATTGGTTTCGAAGTCACATGTCACGGTCGCCATGTAATAAGAAGATACTTTGGTTTTGGTTTGATTAGGTTTTTATTGATTGGAGCAGGTAAGGTCCCGCTCCAATGAAAGTGTTTTCTTCATTGTTGATTTAATTATTTCATATGTTCCTTAAATACATTTCGCCTAAGGCTAAACCGCGTAGCTGCGGCTACGCCAGCAGCGGAGCGGCTCACTTATGTATATCATATATCTATATATGCTGATCGGGAGAGAGAGTTATGCACTTATGTATTTGGCACTTGGTAAGCGTGGGAACGCTGACCGTGCAAATATATATTGGCCCCTTAAAGTGGATGATCATGTTACATCCGTCTGGGCCTTATTGATTGCATAAACGCAGTAACAACGTGCTGCTATGCGTTTGTATGCTTTAAGTACAATTGTACTTAAATGTTCTTAATGTTACATAGGCGCATACTACAGTCAACTACTAATTCAGAATATAATAAACGAATGCAACATATGCAATTTGGCTAAAACAGAACATAGGAACACCAAAATGCCTTTTAAAATCACACCTAATCCCGAACATTGTCGAGACAAATTTATGGTAGATATTTATTCATCTGAGGGAAAACATTACATCAGTTGCATTGACATTTATTCTAAATTACACTTGAGCCAATTAAAACGAAGGACTGGATAGAATGCAGGAACGCATTAATGCGCATTTTTAATCAGTTAGGCAAACCCAAATTACTAAAGGCAGACAGAGACGGAGCTTTCTCCAGCTTGACTCTAAGGCTGACGGCAGAGTGCGAGCGAGAAGCGAAGCGAGAAGCTATGAGCAAAGCGAGAAGCTATGAGCAAAGCGAGAAGCTATGAGCAAAGCGATTTGATGTCAGAGTGAAAGCGAAGCGAGAAACGAGCTATATTGTTAAAATGTAGTTAGTTTAGTTATTAATGTCAAAAATCAAAACAAAAACCGTGCGAGCATTGAAAATGAAAAGTAAACAAAGCACAGAATGTCAAAAAACAATACTAAAATCGTACGTTCTGAGCGGGTTGAAGCGATAAAGCAGGTTGGAACCTGCTCGCCCGCTTTGCTCTCGCTTTATCGCTTGAACTCGCTACTCGCTTCGCTTTCACTCTGACATATTTCTAGCGATTTCATATAAAAATACATGAAGCGATTTATTGCTCGTTCTCGCTCAATATTATCGCTTCGCTTCGCTTCGCTTCGCTTCTCGCTCGCACTCTGCAGTCAGCCTAAAGCGATGGCTTGAATCCGAAGAAATCGTATTGCAACTAAACACGGCAAAAAACGGAGTAGCAGACGTCGAAAGATTACATAAAACAATAAATGAAAAAATCCGTATAATCAATTCATCTGATGATGAAGAAGTAAAATTAAGCAAGATAGAAACAATGCTTTACACATACAACCATAAAATTAAACATGACACAACTGGACAAACACCTGCTCAAATTTTCTTATACGCTGGTCATCCAATATAAGACACTCAAAAAATTAAAGAAAGGAAAATAGATAAAATAAATGAAGATCGACAGGAATTTAATATTGACACTAAATACAGAAAAGGTCCACTTCAAAAGGGAAATTTAAAGAAAATAAAAATGTAGAACAAATAGACGATGACCATTACAAAAATTACTAATCGAAATAGGGAAACCAAATACTACAAAACACAATTTAAGAAACAAAAGATAACTAATACCATTAAACTTCCACAGGAACCTTGTGTATAATGATGTTGCTTCTATTATTCACCACGGGCCATACTCAACATATTCAAATAACCAACCCAGATTCCGACCTTGGCTATTTAATCTTCTCAAGTAATCCAATTCAAATACCGGTAGTATATGAACATCACTGTCTAAGAATTAATTTAACGGAAATCAATGTTATAACAAAATCTTTTGGTAACAAAATCGCAGACTCACCTAAAATGAAATATTTGTACAACAAATTATTGAAAGAATTAAATGGTTTAACTATTCATCAACAAATTAGGCAAAAACGTGGACTATTCGACATAATAGGTTCATCTTTTAAATTTTTATTCGGTACGCTTGATGAAAATGATAGAGTAAAAATTAACAAAAAATAGATCTAATTGCAGAAAATTCAATTCAAGTTCATAAATTAAATGATGTCGTAAAATTTGTGAATGAAGGACTGCAGAAACTCACCAACTACGAAAATAATCGCAATAATATTGACACACTCGTCTATGAACTCACGCAATTTATTGAGTACATAGAAGACATAGAAATGGGCATGCAACTTTCACGACTTGGTCTTTTTAACCCAAAATTACTCAACTACGACAAGTTAGAAAGCATTAACAGCCAGAATATACTTTTAATCAAAACATCAACTTGGATTGACAAAACAAATAACGAACTATTACTCATTTCACATATTCCTATTAACCACAAAATCTTGAACACTAAAATTTATAATCAAGACAAAAGAGAAGTTAATAATGAATGCATTAAAAACATAATTAAGCGCAAGAATCCAATTTGTAATTTTATACCAACTCTCTCGAAAGAAATAATTCAATACGTTGAACCAAATATTATACTTACATGGAATCCAACTGAAACTAAAATCACACAAACTTTGTCAAGATCTAAATGGCGATATTAAAATAAATGGAAACAACATTGATTTAACTCCATTGTATTTACCAATTAATGTAACTAAAATTAAGATAGTAGAACACAATGACGTTTTAAAATTAATTTCAGAAAATAATACCACATTCTATGCAACTGTAATAATTTTTGTTATTGTTCTTATCATTTTTCTTGTCTTATCAAAAATTTGTACACTAAATCCACTAACTGTTTTATATACAAAATTTAGAAAACAAGCAAAAAATAATCAAGAACCCCAACAAGAAATAGAACCGTCACAAATACAGTTGCCCGCATTGTATCCTGAAATGTCAGCCCAAGCATAGGCAACCCTTTTAAGGGGAGGGAAGTGACATATTCACATAGCTAGCACATAAGAATAATATCAGATCCCACGAAATCCAAATTTAATATAGTGACATATTCACATAGCCAGTATATGAGAATATGCTGAATATGCAGATCCCACGATACAAACAGTTGCACCCGGAGTAAGCGATGCCGCTCTCCCTACATACACATTGTATACAAACACATACTACCACAAGCGGGAGAGCTTGCTCCCGTTCCGAATAAGGGCCTCATTAGAAATATTCTTTGTCACCTGAATCAGTCTTAAGCCGAGAATTCAAGAATAAAGTATTAAAACTTATTTCGTTGATCTTTTATTTCTTGGGGTTGCCCTTAGTTCGCGGGGCATTTATTCGACTCAATTATAATAAACATTTTACTGACGCAGCCGGTAGGATACAAAAAGTATCCAAAAAAAGAACCTCGAGTAGAAAATAAATTACATTTTATAATCCAGTTCTCGTAAAATTTCCCAACGCGATACGCGCAATCACTTCAACTTGGATTATAATTCCAATTCGGTTGTCCAGAAAACATAGTGGAAGTGAAGCAAAGAACTAAAAACAAAATTTACAATAAACAAATTTAAATTTAATTTAAACAAACGCTTACTTTTAAATAAGTAAAAGCAAAATAATACAAATAAAAATAAAACCAAATAAATATTATTTTTATGTACTGAAACAAAAATTAACAAGAAAGGAAGCTAACTTCGGCATGCCGAAGTTTAAATACCCTGGCAGTAAGTAGAAGAAGAAGAAGAAAAATGTTCTGACTTTCCGCTTTCTCAGAATGTTGCTAGCAAAAAATCTTGCCAGCGAAAAAAATGTTGCTAACAAAATATGATGCGAACAAATTAAATGAATTCATATATATATTCCTATGGCAGCTATATGATATAGTGGTCCGATTTGAATAAAATTAAAACCGAAATTCTGAAATAATACAAAATGGCTATGTATAAAATAATATGAAAATATATTGAAAATTGGCATAGTACAAATTTTTTTTCTCAAAAATTTCCGATCGTTCCTATGGTAGCTATATGATATAGTCGTCCGATCCGGCCCATTCCGACATATATAGTAGTGAGAGCATATATAAGACTATCTGCAAAGTTTCATTCAGATAGCTTCAAAACTGAGGGACTAGTTTGCGTAGAAACGGACAGACGGACAGACAGACAGACGGACAGACGGACAGACGGATAGACGGACATGGCTAGATCGACTCGGCTGTTGATGCTGATCAAGAATATATATACTTTATAGGGTCGAAAATGTCTCCTTCACTGCGTTGCAAACTTCTGACTAAAATTATAATACCCTGCCAGGGTATAAAAAGTTACAATAAACAAATTTAAAATTAATTTAAACGAACTCTTACTCTTAAATAAGGAAAAACAAAATAATACAAATAAAAATAAAACCAAATAAATATTATTTTTGTGTACTGAAACAAAAATTAAAAAGTTACAATAAACAAATTTAAAATTAATTTAAACAAACTTTTACTCTTAAATAAGTAAAAACAAAACAAAAAATAAATAAAACCAAATAAATATTTGTGTTGTGTATTCAAGCAAAATTAAAAATTTACAATAACAATGTCGCAACCAAATATTGCCGCACCCCAAATCGTGGTACTAAGCGATAACAACCTTGCCGAAGCCCGTCGGCAAGATGTCATGCCATTCAAAGGCGATCCAGAAACCCTCTACACCTTTGTCAGCAGAGTGGACTACGTAATTTCACTCTACCCAACTAGTGATGTGCGACAACAGAGGATCCTACTTGGAGCCATCGAAAGGAACTTGGACGGTCAAGTAACAAGATCTTTGGGGCTTCCGAACATCGAAGATTGGCCCACCCTAAAATCGGGACTCATCGCAGAATTTAAACCCCAAACACCGAACTACAAGCTACTGGAGAACTTCCGGGAGACACCTTACAGAAAGAGCATTCTGCGAAGAAGCGGAAAGACGACGTCAATTGCTGATTTCTAAATTACACCTGGAAGGTAACCATTCGGAATTTCTTATTTATGTTCAGGATATTAAAGACTCTATTAAAATACTGATAAGAAAACTACCAATACAATTATTTACTATTTTGGCTCATCATGATATTGCAGACTTAAGATCTTTAATTACTATTGCACAAAATGAGGGAATTTATGAAGAACATATTAATTTTGAATTGAATAAAAATCCGGAAAATCGGAATAAAAACTCAAATCCTAATCAGAATTCGAAATCACACAAATTTAATACCAATAATACCCAAACTCAATATCGACCAAGTTATCCACATTATTCTCAACCCTTCCAACCTAATTTTAATCAATACATGCAACCAGTTAGACCCACCTATACCCAGCAGATACCCAACAACCAACCTATGTGGCACGCACCTAATTATTTTGGACCGAACCCATACATGAACCCACAACCAATTATTCACAAAACCCCTTTTCCACAACATTCCAATAAAACCCAAAACCCTCAAACAGCAAATTTTAGAGGAAATACATACCCTCAACTACAACAACCCTCCACATCTAAAAATACTAACTATCCAATTACCAAACGACTAAGACCATCGGACAGTGAACAAACCAAAATGTCTATTGACGAATCGAGATTTCAAGACGCGTACGAATACGGACAATTTCAACCTAATTATTATGAACAGCAGTATTATGACCCCAACCAATACCATGGGTTCGTCAATGAAGACCAAAAACAGGTACAACCCGTACAAATTAATGACGAACATAATCAAAATAACTCAGAACCAAATGAAAATTTTCGGGTAACAGCCCCGGACAACACGAAGACATAGAAATACCATACAAAGGTTGCACATACAAATGCCTTATAGACACAGGATCCACAATAAATATGATCAATAGAAATATATTTGGTCTTCCTATTCAAAATACCAGATGCGAAGTTGTAACATCAAATGGCTCAATTACGTTGAACAATTTGGTTATGTTACCTAGAAATAGTATTTTTAAAACAAATGAACCATTTTATGTACACAATTTTTCTAATAATTACGATATGTTAATTGGCAGAAAATTGTTGAAAAATGCGCAATCATTTATAAATTACAAAAATGCTACAGGTACCATTTTTGATAAAACATACAAAGTAATTACTTCAGAATCAGGAAGAAACCAAAATTTTTACATTCAAAAAACACCAGAACCAATTAAAAATTCAAGTCAGGAATCAATAAATAAAATAGATTTTTCACTATTTCGATTAGATCATCTAAATCAGGAAGAAACCTTAAAGTTGAAAGGTTTATTAAATAAATTTAAAAGCCTTCAATATAAAGAAGGAGACAAGGTAACATTTACAAATACCACTAAACACGTTTTAAACACAACACATAACTCCCCAATTTATTCAAAACAGTACCCACTCGCTCAAACGCACGAAATTGAAGTCAAAAACCAAGTTCAGGAAATGCTTAATCAGGGTTTAATTAGAGAAAGTAATTCACCATTCAATAGTCCTACCTGGGTAGTACCAAAAAAAACGGATGCTTCTGGTAAAATTAAATATAGAGTAGTAATTGATTACAGAAAAATCAATGAAATAACTATTCCCGACAGATATCCAATACCGAACATGGACGAAATCCTTGGTAAATTGGGAAAATGTCAATATTTTACAACTATAGATTTGGAAAAAGGGTTTCACCAAATCGAAATGGACCCAGAATCAATATCTAAATCTGCATTTTCAACCAAAAGCGGTCATTACGAATACCTTCAAATGCCATTCGGCCTTAGAAATGCACCCGCTACTTTTCAAAGGTGCATGAATAACATCCTTCGACCGTTGCTTAACAAACACTGTTTAGTGTATCTGGATGATATTATAATTTTTTCATCATCTCTTACCGAGCATTTAAATTCAATGTAAAAACAAGAGCTTTTTCTTCAGTATAAATGATAAGTCGGATGGTGCTAGTTTAATAGTTAAATTTTAATGACAATTCTTGATTATTTCTCCTCACTTAAACTCCTCGTGGCTATAGCTTCAACTTCAATTTTTTCGTCTATCTTTTTTCTATTCCTATCTGCCACCCGTTCGCTAGTACGAGTTGGCAGCCTAGTGCAACAGCTGTTATGTTAACATCATTCAAAAAGCGCGGAATTCAAATATACAATTCCAATATACAATATTCTAATTGGGTTTTGACCCAACATACCGGCCCCCTTGAAAGTATGCGATTGACTTTCAAGAGACAGGTAATAAGGCGAGTTTCCGTATAGGGCGGCGGATGATTCCCTTGGCAGTGCGTACGTCGGCTACACGCACGATGTTGTCCGCTCCTGCGATCGTGTTGACTATGCGACCAAGAAGCCACCGTTGTGGGGGAAGATTATCCTCGTGAACGATGACCATGTCGTTGACAGCCAAATTTGGTGAAGTCTTCGTCCAGGTTGTGCGAACTTGGAGCTCGTTGATGTACTCGTGGCTCCAGCGACTCCAGATGTGATGTTTGAGTGCGCTGACCCGTTTCCATCGATCCAACTTGTCCAGGTTGTCGTCGATTGGTGGAAGTTCCGGTAGTGCTCGGAGTGCGTCACCCACTAAGAAGTGGCCAGGCGTGAGAGCGGCCAGGTCGTTTGGGTCTGATGAGAGCGGCGTTAACGGGCGAGAGTTCAGGATCGCCTCGACGTCAGCAGCTGCAGTGGCTAACTCCTCGAAGGTTAATCTGGTGTCTCGAAGAGTGCGATTGAGTAGTCCCTTGACACTTTTGACTGCAGCTTCCCATATGCCCCCGAAGTGTGGAGCCCTGGGTGGAATAAAGTGGAAGTTAATGAACTCTGAGCGACAGAAATTGTAGATTGGTTTTGTTGTTTCGTCTTTAAACAAAAACTGCTTCAACGATTCGAGCTTGTTGTTGGCTCCTGCGAAATTTGTAGCGTTGTCACAGAATATGTCCGAGGGAAGTCCGCGTCTGGCAATAAAGCGCTTTAGTGATGCAATGAAGCTATCCGTCGTGAGATCCGATACCACTTCGACATGTATCGCCTTCGTGGCAAAGCAAACGAAGACGGCTAGGTAGGCCTTGGTAGGCGGCTTACCCCGGATGCGCAAATAGACGTTGATTGGTCCGCAAAAGTCTATTCCGCATCTTGAAAATGGCCTAGATGGTGTGATCCGTTCTTTAGGCAGTTGGCCCATTAGCTGCCTTTCGAGAGTTGGTCGATAGCGACGACAATGTATACATGAGCGAACGACTTGTCGCGCCAAGTCCCTTGCATTCACTATCCAGAACTGTTTTCTAATTAAAGCGACGAGCGTCCGTGGCCCGGCGTGATAGTTCTGTAGATGAAGATAGCGAGCGAACTGTGACACAAATGGATCCTTAGCTGGGAGCAGGACAGGATGCTTTTGGGTGTCTGGGTAGTCTGCTAGCTCCAGGCGCCCTCCGACCTTTAGCAGTTGGAAGCCATCTGTAACCTGGAGGAAGAGACTAAGATTTTTAAGGTTAGTGCGAATCGGATGGCCCTTCAGGACCGAGGACATCTCTTGAGCGAAGTGAATAGTTTGAATATTCCAGACGATGCAATGTAGCGCCCGCATCAGTTCTGCTGGCGTCGGCGAAGGTGAGTGGAATGGCGTTAGTTTACGGCAGCGCTGAGTAAATCTGTACATCCAAGCGATAACTAGTAGGCAGCGATGATGCGAACTGATCTTGTAGATTCCTTCAAGCAGTTGATTAGTAGTCGTGTGTACGGCAAAGGCTGATTTTCTCTTCTCCAGTTGGACAGTTTCCATATCAATGTCACTGTTGTCTCGACTGTCCTTTGGCCAATGTTGATGATCTTGGCCTAGGAACTCAGGTCCTTCGAACCAGATCGATTGTTCCAACTCGGTGATAGTGCAGCCCCTGGACAAGATATCAGCCGGGTTGCAGTGAGTAGGAACATGTCTCCAGTGGCAATCTGACGTGAGTTCTTGAATTTCAGCAATTCGATTGCCGACAAAGGTTGATAAGGTGGCCGAGTGTTGGCGATTCCAATGTAGAACGATTTGAGAATCGCACCATAAGAACGAAGTCGGCTTTCTGTCAGCGAAGATTCTAATGATTTTTTTGTAGAGCTGTGCTAACAAATGTGCTCCACACAGTTCTAATTTCGGCAGAGATAGCTTCTTGGTGGGAGCAACTCTGGACTTCGATGTGATTAGCTGTACCTTGGTTAGCCCATCTGATCCGATTGTGCGAGCGTAGATGCAGCATCCATACGCTCGAATGGAGGCGTCACAAAAGCCGTGTATCTGAAAGGTATGTATCGCTGATTGGAGGCAATATCGTGGTATTGCTACAGACTCCAACGACGAAAGCGATGCAAGCAGGGACATCCAAGCTGTATGAATGCCTTGGGGTACTGACTCGTCCCAATGTAGTTTTAGGAGCCACAGCTCCTGGAGGATAATTTTTGCCACTATGATGATGGGAGTAACTAATCCCAACGGATCAAACAGCGAAGAGGCTATGGACAAAATCGAGCGCTTGGTGACGTTGTCCGAATCGACTCTTGGCGAGAACGAGAACATGAATGTGTCCCGTACTTGGTCCCATTTTAGGCCAAGCGTGCTGGTTAACATTTCGTCGTCTAACTGCAAATGTTTGACTGTAGCGTCATCGACAAACTTGCAGTGATTTGAATGCCATTTTGCGAGTTCTAATTGGCCATCCTGTAGAATCGCTGTAACTTCCCTTTTGATTTGATGTAGCTCCTCTACCGTATCCGCTCCACCTAGGAAGTCATCCACATAGAAAGACGATTTGATGGCTTTAGCTCCCATCTCCAATTTGTCCATGAATTTGTCGGCTAGATATGACAAACTGCGTATGGCTAGATACGGTGCAGCCGCTGTGCCATAAGTTACAGTATTTAATTCGAAGGTGCTCAATGGTTGCGATGGCGACGTTCTCCAAAGAATGTATTGGAATCTGCGATCCTCGGCAAACATGTTGACTTGGCGAAACATCTTGACCACATCCGCAGTGATGGCATAGCGATGTATCCGAAAACGCAGGAGTAGTGTATAAAGATCTGGCTGAATGGTCGGTCCGACCATCAGAATGTCGTTGAGCGATTTCTGGGACGTCGTCTTACAAGATGCGTCGAAAACCACTCTGAGCTTTGTTGATGTGCTATTAGGCTTGAGCACGCAGTGGTGCGGAATATAATAATGCGGAGTGTTTAACTGTGGATGGCTCACGGGACTCATGTGTCCCAGATTTTGAAACTCCTGCATAAATTCAACATATTTGGCCCCTACCTCAGGCCTTTTGC
Source organism: Drosophila bocqueti (assembly GCA_018151655.1). Taxonomy (NCBI): domain Eukaryota; kingdom Metazoa; phylum Arthropoda; class Insecta; order Diptera; family Drosophilidae; genus Drosophila; species Drosophila bocqueti. The sequence goes on from JAECXF010000081.1 coordinate 1,573,079, forward strand.
ATAGGCTGCGTTCGAGGGAGAGGAATCTCCTTTTGGCGTACTTCCAATCGACCATCTGAATTACGTCGTACCGTATTGGTGTAGAACTCCTCACAGTTTCGCTGCTCTGGCGTAAGTGTGATCTCAGGAGTCTCCACATGATCGATGCGCCATAGCCGTTCCATTTTTCGGTCAATTTCTGTTAATGCGATAGATGAGTACTGATGGAGTGTTCTGGGATGAGCTCGGCATCGACCAGACACTATCCATCCAAGTAGTGTTTTTTGTAGTACGGGCAGATCCTTTCCTAAATTAACTTGGCCGACTGCCAATATATCGAAGAAGGTTTCCGTCCCCAAAAGCAAATCGATCCGACGAGACTTGTTGAAGCTCTCGTCAGCAAGAGATGAGTGCTGCGGAAGGTTCCACGCAGAAATGTCAATTTCCGATTCTGGATGATAGGCGATGTGGGATGTCACGCAAAAATCAAGGAGCAACTCGAATCCATTGTGCCTCGACTTGATATTGGTGGTTGCATGGTGTTTAATTCGCGTTTGTGTCTCACCAATGCTACGAATCTCGAGGTTAAGCTTGCTCCGTGGCAGTCGAAGTCTTTGGGCAAACTCCTCGGTTATGAAATTCACCTGAGAACATGAATCCAGAAGCGCTCTTCCTATTTTATAGCTTCCAGATGCATCCTTGACCAGGATCAGTGCCGTGGCCAAAATGACACAGTCGGAACGAGACTCCGTGTGGGTATGCGCGACTGCGTCCGAAACTTGTACAGGCTCCGCTTGAGGGAGTGACAAGGGAGCTGCGGCCGATCCTGGCGATGGCCGATGAAGCAGCGAGTGATGCGGTAGTGCACATGAGTGGCATCTCCGCGTCGACGGGCAGTTGGCTACAAGATGACCCCTGCCAAGGCAATTAATGCATAGCTTGTGGCGCTTTACTGCATTGAGGCGATTATCTAGGGCGAGATTGATTAGTTCTGGGCATCTAAAGGTCTTGTGGTCTGTCTGCGAACAGATGTTACAAGTTTGTGTGGTGCAATTGAAGGACAGACTTGCCTGATTCCTCTGCGAGAGCGACCTATGGCCACCTGGTTGACTCATAGGGGCTTCAGCAGGAGGCTTCTTATCCGATTCCAAATATTGGCAATGACGTTCAACGACTCCAACGCATTTGTCCCACGAAGGCAACGTAGTGTAGTCCAGCGACTCATTCCACTTCCTCTTAGTTTCCTGGTCCACTTTGCCCATAACTATGGAGATGAGCATGGCCTCGCAGATCTGTGGCTCGGTGCTCAACGAACGCAACGAGTTGTATAATGCGGATGCATTATCGATTAGGCTGCGCAACTGCTGACCATTTGACTTGGCGACAGTTGGCAATGCGAAGAGTGACGATATGTTATCCAAAAATACGAGAGTCGGGTTGTCATAGAGCTGCTTTAAGCGGTCCAGAGCCTTTGTGTAGTTGTCTGCGGTCACCTGGAAAGCTCGAACCGTTTCAAGGGCTGGTCCTCGAAGACAGTTTAACAACTGGTTGAACTTCTCGATCTTAGACATGGATGGCTGGTGGCCAATAGCTTGGTTAAACGACAAGATAAAGTTTTGGTACTCGCAGTATTTGCCATCAAATGTCGGCAATGATAAGCGCGGGAGCTTAACTGCAGAAGTGTGCCCAAAATTAACCGTAGATTCATGAATGCCGGTGCTGTTAGCGTCTGGTCCAAGTTGCTCCTGAACGCAAACCTTGGCGTGGATAAACAGCTCCTCTATTTCACAGCGAGTATTGCGCTGCGCCTCAGCTGGCTCCATCTGCTCTATGGCTTCCTGGGTAGATAAAGCGAGTTTAAAATACGATTCCAAAATCGACAAACGGCAAGATAATTCCAACGGAGATAAATTCAAACCAGGTTCCACTGATTTGCTCATACGTGTAAGGTTTTTCCGAGCACTCGTTCGTTGAGCTTTAAGTTGCTCCAGCGAAGACATTTTTGCAGATGTTTGTTTACTTTATTTAATTTCGATCTGGCAATTCCTTGCTTGACAAGGTCTGTGAGAGCGAGCGAGACGACGAGCTGGAGTGGAAAATTTTCGCTCGCCAAGCCGAGAGTGCAACCTAGAGTGTTGCGACAGAATGAGGTTATGTATGGGGGTGCTCCTGGGGGCAATAGGTATAGATGGAGGACCGAGATGTCGACTCCAACTATGGCGATGACACTTGGAGGATGTCCAACGATGTCCAATGATGCGGCGGGAGACCCTTGAGTATAGCCGACAGCTGCGCTGCATGTAGTTGTGCGCAAATGCACTAGCGACAATCCTATGCGGACGCTGGGTAGACCGGCAGCGAATGCGATGCGCGAATGTACGAGAGTTTGGCAGGGCAAAAAGGTCGTAAATGCGCGTGCGAGACTTAGAGCAAAGTAAAAATGGGGGCGAACGTAACCACAATCATCACCAAAATTAACCAAAACGTAGCACAAGTCCTGTCACGGTCGCCAAAATGTAAAAACAAGAGCTTTTTCTTGAGTATAAATGATAAGTCGGATGGTGCTAGTTTAATAGTTAAATTTTAATGACAATTCTTGATTATTTCTCCTCACTTAAACTCCTCGTGGCTATAGCTTAAACTTCAATTTTTTCGTCTATCTTTTTTCTATTCCTATCTGCCACCCGTTCGCTAGTACGAGTTGGCAGCCTAGTGCAACAGCTGTTATGTTAACATCATTCAAAAAGCGCGGAATTCAAATATACAATTCCAATATACAATATTCTAATTGGGTTTTGACCCAACATTCAATACAATTAGTTTTTTCAAAAATTGCTGAAGCCAATTTAAAATTGCAGTTAGATAAATGCGAATTTTAAAAAAAAGAAGCTAATTTTCTTGGTCATATCGTTACTCCTAACGGCATAAAACCAAACCCTCTAAAAGTTAAAGCCATAGAATCGTATCCAATTCCAACAAAAGTAAAAGAGATTAGAGCTTTCCTTGGATTAACCGGTTATTATCGTAAATTTATCCCAAATTACGCAGACATAGCAAAACCAATGACCAAATGTTTAAAAAAGGGAGCAAAAATAGACGTACAAAATCTTGACTACATAGAAGCATTCAAAAAACTTAAAGCTCTAATAATTAGAGAACCAATTCTCCAACTTCCCGATTTCGAAAAAAAATTTATTTTAACCACAGATGCCAGTAATTTAGCCCTTGGGGCAGTACTTTCTCAAAATGGTCATCCTATATCCTTCATTAGCAGAACACTTAATGAACACGAATTAAATTACAGTGCTATCGCCATAGTTTGGGCCACTAAAACTTTTCGACATTATTTACTAGGACGACACTTTCCCATTGCTAGTGATCATCAACCTCTTAGATGGCTACATACCTTAAAGGAACCGAATGCTAAGTTACAAAGATGGAGAGCTAAATTAAACGAATACCAATTTAAAATCGATTATAATAAAGGGAAGGAAAATTCAGTTGCTGACGCATTATCAAGAATTAAAATTGAAGAAAATCATCATAGTGAAGTAACTCAACATAGTGCAGAAGAAGACAATAGTAATCTCATTCATTTAACTGAAAAACCAATTAACTATTTCAAAAAACAAATCATTTTTATTAAATCCGATAAAAATAAAATAGAGAATTCAACAATATTCGGGAACTCCATTACCACAATTCAATATGATTTAATGACATTCGAAAAGGCTAAACAAATTTTACTTGATCATTTTATTCATAGAAGCATAACCATTTATATTGAGAGCGATGTAGATTTTGAAATTATCCAAAGAGCGCACAGAGAAATTATTAATACCACCTACACTAAAGTAATTCGCAGTCATACGCCGAATTTAAAGAAATCATACTTCAATCACATGAAAAACTTTTACATCCAAGTATACAGAAAATGACAAAATTATTTAAAGAAAATCACTTCTTTCCAAATAGTCAACTACTAATTCAGAATATAATAAACGAATGCAACATATGCAATTTGGCTAAAACAGAACATAGGAACACCAAAATGTCTTTTTTTTTTTTTTTTTTTTTTTTTTATAATAGGTTTATTGAAGTGGCTGTTTTTACACTAATAACTATAACTATTATTTTCAAAAACAATTTGTATATAGTGGTTCTTTACAATTAATTTAAAGTGTCAATTTGTATGCTTCAGAGCAAACAGCTGCCCGAATTGTTAGCAAGATGGTTTAAAGGATTTTACGGCTCGGCAGTTGACCTAGGGTGACCTTCTTGAGCCTGCGTCTGGTCCGCGCAGTTGCTGCAGCCCTTGCTAGCGGGTTGGGGTGGACTCGGAGTCTGGAACAGTGTCTCCTGGCGAAATCGTTGATTGTGTCACCAACCAGCGGGACATGGAGATCTCGGTGAATGTCAGTGTTGCGGATATACCACTCTGCCCCACTAATGCGCCTAAGAAATTTATCTTGGAATGAACTTATCTTCTTTAGATTGGACTTAGAAGCGATGCCGTAAATGGGAAGTCCATACTTCCAAATTGGCGCTATGATAGATAGGTAAACCCTCTTCTTGTTGGCTAAACTTAGCTTAGAGTTAGCATGAGTTAGCCAATATAGCCTCCTCGCAGCGTTCTCCAATTTCCCCCTTGTCTGCTTGATGTGAGAGGCAAATGTGAGCCTGCGAACAAGGATCAGGCCCAGGTAACGGTGCTCCTTGTGCTGAGGAAGCAGTTGATCGTGCAGGAAGACACCCGGGCTGGAATCCTTGCGCAGAGTGTAGGTGACCGTAGCACACTTGTCAGGGCTAATGGCAATGTTCCACCTACAAGACCAATTTTCAAAACGCTTGAGGATTATCTGGAGTTGGTCAGTTGCCTCGAAGACACAATCAGATTTAGACAATATGGCAGTGTCATCTGCATAAGTGGCGATGCACAGACTGTTGCTGCGTCTGCAAGTGGGCATCGGGGCGTCATGAGTGAAGAGGGTGTACAAGGTAGGACCCAACACACTTCCTTGAGGAACTCCGGCAAGAATGGGTCTGGTCGAGGAGGATATTCCATCCTGAACAACCTGGAAGGATCTGTCCTTCAGGAAGCTAACGACAAGCTCGAAAAGCTGGTGAGGAAGAAGACCCCTGAGCTTGGCCAGCAGTCCAGGGTGCCAAACTCTGTCAAAGGCTTGTTGGATATCCAGGTATGCAGCTACCGTATATTGCCTCTTTTGGAAACCATCCATGATGAAGTCGGCAACTCTGTGAAGCTGCTCGGGAGTGCCATGATTTTGCCTGAAGCCAAATTGGTGATTGGGCATCGCGTTCTGGACTTCAGGTGTCTTCAGAAAGCGATCAAGAATGCACCGTTCCAAAATCTTGCCGAACGTGGAAAGGAGGCTTATAGGTCGGTAACTATCAACATCGTTGGGCGGCTTTCCTCGCTGTGGATCATCACAACGTTTGCATTTTTCCAGATCTTCGGAAAGTGTCCCAATCTAAGCGCAGCATTGAAGATTAAAACCAGAAACAAAATGGCCCGATCCGGAAGCAGCCTGCACACCTGGGACGTGATCCCATCTGGCCCTGGAGCTTTTCGGGTTTTCATCGCATGAATCCTCATTTTTACTTCAGAAAAGAGAATGGGGGGTGCAGGCAAGGACATTTGATGAGGAGCTTCCAAAATGTTCTTGACCTTGTCAACTCTCCCTATCGAGGAAGTTCCAAATGGTGTGAACCTCTCTTGAAGCTTGTCGGCAAACACTTCAGCTCGATCCAACGGCGTGCGAGCCCAAGTGGAATCGGCTTTTTGGATCGGGAACTTCGGGGCTACCTGCCTCTTGGACCTGCTCGTGAGTCTCCAAAGGGCAAAATTGGTGTCGTGGTTGGGTGTGGCTTCCTCCAGCTCCTTATCCAGAATGCTCTGGCGGTGCCGAACCAGAAGCTTCCTTATGCGGTTAGCCAGTCTGCTATGGATTCTGTGCACGTCCCTGTTTAGAGTCCTGGTGTATTCCTTTTTGAGCCTGTGCTTCAGCTGGATTAGCTGCAGGATGTCTCGGGGGATGACATCCATCCGGGCGGGAGAGATAGCGTTGCTGCTTGGGGAGGCCTCAGAAGCAGCGTCGAGGATTTTGTTGTTTATGAGACGTGCAGCATCCTCCACATCTTCAGCAGAGCGTAGCTCCATATGTAGCTGTAAGGAATCTTCAAGACTTCTTCTGAAAGCGCATATGTTCGAACCAGGAGGGAGTAAGGCCTTTCTCACAGGCGTACAGAAGCCCACTGTCCGGAGCTGAGCAATCAGCGGGAGGTGATCAGAGCTCAGATCAAAGGACTCCACTATGCTTTACCTCCTGCTGTGTAGGTCTTTAAATAGAGCGAAATCTAGAGATGACGGGGTACGTCCTCCGCTCGGGAAGCAGGTGGGTCGTCCTGTGGCTAGTACCTGAACTCCTGTAGTGTCGATCGCCTCCTTGAGAAAAATGCCTCTTGAGTCCGCTCTGCTGTTACCCCAGGATTGATGTTGGGCATTAAAGTCACCTCCCAGAAAGAAGCGATCCCCGCACACTTCTATAAGGGCTTCAAAGTTCACACGGGACCAGGACAGATTAGGAGGGAGGTACGCAGCAGCAATATTGATTTCTCCAAGCGCTGTTGAGATGGTTACCTTTGCGAGCTGGGCCACTCCGAGGCGAACTGGTTGATGGTGATAATGTACGAGATTGCTTCTGATAAATAATGCAGCTCCTCCTCTAACAAAATTTCCGGGGTAATCAGCTCTATAAATGTTGTAACCTGGGAGCTGGAAGTAGATACCAGTGTGTAGGAAAGTCTCCGTGGCTAGTAGAATATCTATTTGGTTACAGCTGAGAAACACCAGGAGCTCCTCCCGCTTGGCAAGAAGACTCCTGGCATTCCAAATGACTATTTTAAGATTAGTCATTTCTGTAATTGCGTTGTTGTGACCTTGCATTGCTCTCTCTTTGGAGGTCCCTCACAACCAAAGAGATAGTGGCCATGGACGAGGCCAGTTCGTCCACAGCGCTTTTGAGGTCTATTAGCATGTTCGTGATCCTTGTGATATCCCAGGGATCTTCGGTCGCAGCCTGTCTCAGATTGTTGGAGAGTCTAGGTCTTCTAGAACCAAGGGCGGGAAAGTCCTCTTCCTCTAAGAGGGAGGTCCTCTGTGAAGTCCTGGAGGAAGGCGGTGCTCTGCTTTGGAGGCCTGGAGAAGAGACTGCCTGTGTCCTTAAAGCCTGTGAGTAGGACACGCCTCTTTGCAGCAAGGCTGAGGGGATTGCCATTTGCGGCCGTCTCTGACTTCCTGAGTGGTGGGCAGACAGAGGGATTTTGGGAGCAGACAACCTCAGCTTTTGGGCGAAAATCTTTGCACATTGTCGAGACAAATTTATGGTAGATATTTATTCATCTGAGGGAAAACATTACATCAGTTGCATTGACATTTATTCTAAATTCGCTACACTTGAGCCAATTAAAACGAAGGACTGGATAGAATGCAGGAACGCATTAATGCGCATTTTTAATCAGTTAGGCAAACCCAAATTACTAAAGGCAGACAGAGACGGAGCTTTCTCCAGCTTGACTCTAAAGCGATGGCTTGAATCCGAAGAAATCGTATTGCAACTAAACACGGCAAAAAACGGAGTAGCAGACGTCGAAAGATTACATAAAACAATAAATGAAAAAATCCGTATAATCAATTCATCTGATGATGAAGAAGTAAAATTAAGCAAGATAGAAACAATGCTTTACACATACAACCATAAAATTAAACATGACACAACTGGACAAACACCTGCTCAAATTTTCTTATACGCTGGTCATCCAATATAAGACACTCAAAAAATTAAAGAAGGGAAAATAGATAAAATAAATGAAGATCGACAGGAATTTAATATTGACACTAAATACAGAAAAGGTCCACTTCAAAAGGGAAATTTAAAGAAAATAAAAATGTAGAACAAATAGACGATGACCATTACAAAATTACTAATCGAAATAGGGAAACCAAATACTACAAAACACAATTTAAGAAACAAAAGATAACTAATACCGTTAAACTTCCACAGGAACCTTGTGTATAATGATGTTGCTTCTATTATTCACCACGGGCCATACTCAACATATTCAAATAACCAACCCAGATTCCGACCTTGGCTATTTAATCTTCTCAAGTAATCCAATTCAAATACCGGTAGTATATGAACATCACTGTCTAAGAATTAATTTAACGGAAATCAATGTTATAACAAAATCTTTTGGTAACAAAATCGCAGACTCACCTAAAATGAAATATTTGTACAACAAATTATTGAAAGAATTAAATGGTTTAACTATTCATCAACAAATTAGGCAAAAACGTGGACTATTCGACATAATAGGTTCATCTTTTAAATTTTTATTCGGTACGCTTGATGAAAATGATAGAGTAAAAATTAACAAAAAATAGATCTAATTGCAGAAAATTCAATTCAAGTTCATAAATTAAATGATGTCGTAAAATTTGTGAATGAAGGACTGCAGAAACTCACCAACTACGAAAATAATCGCAATAATATTGACACACTCGTCTATGAACTCACGCAATTTATTGAGTACATAGAAGACATAGAAATGGGCATGCAACTTTCACGACTTGGTCTTTTTAACCCAAAATTACTCAACTACGACAAGTTAGAAAGCATTAACAGCCAGAATATACTTTTAATCAAAACATCAACTTGGATTGACAAAACAAATAACGAACTATTACTCATTTCACATATTCCTATTAACCACAAAATCTTGAACACTATTAAAATAATTCCCTATCCCGACCATAATGGGTATCAGTTAGACCATACAGATCAACAATCATATTTTGAAGATGAGAATAAAATTTATAATCAAGACAAAAGAGAAGTTAATAATGAATGCATTAAAAACATAATTAAGCGCAAGAATCCAATTTGTAATTTTATACCAACTCTCTCGAAAGAAATAATTCAATACGTTGAACCAAATATTATACTTACATGGAATCTAACTGAAACTAAAATCACACAAACTTGTCAAGATCTAAATGGCGATATTAAAATAAATGGAAACAAAATTATAAGAATAAAACAATGTAAAGTTAAGATTGGAAATATTATTTTAAGCGAAAATTCGTTAAGTCCAGAATTTGATTTAACTCAGAACACAATGACGTTTTAAAATTAATTTCAGAAAATAATACCACATTCTATGCAACTATTATAATTTTTGTTATTGTTCTTATCATTTTTCTTGTCTTATCAAAAATTTGTACACTAAATCCACTAACTCTTTTATATATAAAATTTAGAAAACAAGCAAAAAATAATCAAGAACCCCAACAAGAAATAGAATCGTCACAAATACAGTTGCCCGCATTGTACCCTGAAATGTCAGCCCAAGCATAGGCAACCCTTTTAAGGGGAGGGAAGTGACATATTCACATAGCTAGCACATAAGAATAATATCAGATCCCACGAAATCCAAATGTAAGAATTTGCTGAATATCAGATCCCACGAAATCCAAATTTAATATAGTGACATATTCACATAGCCAGTATATGAGAATATGCTGAATATGCACATCCCACGATATAAACAGTTGCACCCGGAGTAAGCGATGCCGCTCTCCCTACATACACATTGTATACAAACACATACTACCACAAGCGGGAGAGCTTGCTCCCGTTCCGAATAAGGGCCTCATTAGAAATATTCTTTGTCACCTGAATCAGTCTTAAGCCGAGAATTCAAGAATAAAGTATTAAAACTTATTTCGTTGATCTTTTATTTCTTGGGGTTGCCCTTAGTTCGCGGGGCATTTATTCGACTCAATTATAATAAACATTTTACTATATATACTATCACGCTCTTGCTGGCCAGTAAATAAACAATTTTTATACCCCTCAAATGTTATTTTTGCTTGACAACTACGTTTTATTCCCTTATTTTTTTTAATACACTTCAGAGGCTGACTACCTACACTTTCAGATGTGTATGCATACATCTTTGAACATAAGCCTACAAACTCTGTCATAGACATTCCATTCAATTCGTCTTTGAAAAAACCTAACCGCTTCTTATTACACTGTTTAAAATTATATTTCATTGCTAATTCATCTGGATAATCGGATGTATCGAATTTATATTCAACATCATTTCTAATGTCTGCATATAAATCCTCAGTTTTAATCGAATAAATAAATGAATCAGTATCCATATAATTTAGTTTAAGTGCATTCGAAAATTTTGGTTTCATGTACGAATAATGGAAATCGTACATTTTCCATTTAGATAATTCTGAAACAACGAATCCTAAATACAGCGGTTTATTACAAACGTTACGCAATTTCTTCAACTGAATTGCATATAGTTTGTCACTAAATTTACTAAAGCTATGGAAATTTGACCTACTACTAAGAACCCTTGCACATAATCGTGGGCGTCCCCCTTGTGGACCACTGGCTGGGGCTTCCCATTCCGTTACTAGACGTACATCAACGTGCTTTTCAGTGTTTTCGAGACATTTTCCGTATATACTGTTGTTTAGCAGTTTGAAGAAGTCTTTTTCAAAAGCATTTTTAGCCCTGGTCCTATGCTCAGTGTTGATATCAATATATTTTTTCAACCAGGGCTTTTGCTTAAACTGGATGATGGAGTGAATTTTTGTTAGCTTCAAACCATTCATCAAGCACTGTTGTAGGGATTTATAATGAATTATATATTTCTCCTGGTTACGGAGATCAGCTATAAGCTTCTTAACTTTTGAAGAGGGAAGCTTGTTTGCAGGACAGAAAGGGAGATCATTATGTAGATCGTGTAATTCGTATGGATATTCTAAGTCAACCTCTAAAATATATCCATACTCACTATCCTCGCCAATGTTTTCAACATTAAATGATAATAATAATAATAATAATAATAATAATTTTCTAGAGGTTAGTGCACTGCGACCAGGGTCTATTGTGCCCTCGTCCTAGTGTATGAGCTATAGCTCCTCGAACAGTTCAATCGATCGCAAGAATGCGACGATGTCGCCTGGTCGAAGAGCCCTCATATCCTTTGTGGTGAGTGTAAGGCCCCCAAAGTGGGCCAACCTCAACCGACTGATAGCCGGGCACTCCTCAAGTAGGTGCTCCGGAGTCTCTTCTCCTTCCAGACAAAGTCTGCAAAGGCTGTCCTCCCCTATTTTGAGATTGTGCAAATGCTTGCGCAGTCTGCAGTGCCCGGTCGGGAAACCCGTGACTATTCGGAGAGATTCTTTGCTCAACTCCAAACAGTCCTTGGTCCTCTTACTGTTGTAACTACCTAGCAGACGTTTACTCTGCCTTGCCCCCTTCGACGACTGCCAGAAGTCATCGCAGGCAGTCATGAGATCCACACGACTGCTCTGGCTAATGACTCCTGACCCTAGTCCACAGAAGGGCTCCGGACCATAGAAAGGCTTACTCGCCCCCTTTCTAGCCATTATGTCGGCCACTTCATTGCCGGGGATCCCCGCATGCCCTGGTACCCAGTATTTGGTTACTTTATTGTTCCTATACATTGCCATACTAGTCTGGAAACAATCTTATGGGCATTGAGTGCTCTGATTGCTGCCTGACTATCTGAGAAAATGGCTATGTCTCTCCGATTGTAACCCCGCTCAATATTGAACGAGGCACATCTCTCTATCGCGTGTACCTCCGCTTGGAAGATACTGTCGAATTTCCCTAGAGGTTCGTGATATTTGAGTCGGGGTCCACAGACACCCGCACCCGCACCATCCTCTGTTAGTGAGCCGTCAGTGTACCACCTAATAGCATGTGGTTTCACATCATAGGTGGTAGACATGCTGGTCCACTCCGACTTGTTGCTAAGCTCTGTTTTAAAGAGCTTATCAAAGCTAAACTTGGCCAATTGACCATCCTGCGGATATTCTAATAACAGGTCAGTTGCAGTCGCGGCCGAGTCAGCTGGTCTTGCCCCTGTTATCCTGTGCTTGATATGCAAGTGCAGTGGTGGAAGCCCGAGTAGCACATCCAGAGCAGTGGACGGGCAAGTGCGCATAGCGCCCGAGATGCACGTGCAGGCAAGTCTCTGGAGTTTGCCCAGTTGCCTTTTTGTGACATCAAGGTCAGCGCGATTCGCCCAGACCGCTGCCCCGTAGCTGACTATGGGCCTCACCATAGCAACATACATCCACAGTAGGATCTTTGGAGATACTCCCCAATTTTTCCCTGCAAGAGATCTACAGCTCATTAAGGCCATAGTGGCCTTGCGAACGGCGTGGTCCACATGTTGTCTCCACATTAGTCTCTTGTCTAGGATGACTCCCAGATATTTGACTTCAGTGGAGATCGGAATTTCTGCGCCCCCAATGGCTATGGGCCGAATGGATTTCAGCTTGTAGCGATTGGTGAAGGCGACCACTGTGGTTTTTGCTGGATTGATATTCAGCCCCACGTCTCTGCACCAGTCTAAGCTAAGTCTTAGGCCCAGTGTGATCCTGTCGCACAATGTGCTCTCAAAATTTCCTTTACATACTAGAGTGATATCTTCGGCATAGCCTTGAAATTCAAACCCATTTGCTGTAAGTTTAACTAGCAGCTCGTCCACCACGAGGCTCCAGAGTAGTGGTGATAGGACACCCCCCTGCGGACAGCCTCTGGTGGTTTGAGCTCTAACAGTCACACTGTTGACAGTGACTTCTGCTATCAAGGAGTTTGCCCAGCCAGGTCGTGAGAGCCGTCTCAACTCCCCGTCTATATAGTGCTCTTACCACAACGTCATGAGATGTGTTATCAAAAGCACCCTCTATGTCCATAAAGGTACAAAGGGCTACCCTTTTGGCTTTTACGGAGCGCTGTAAACTGTCAACCAGGCTCAAGAGAGCCGATTCAGTAGACTTTCCTTCTCTATAGGCATGCTAATTCGCATGCAGAGGCCTTCGCACCAAGTGCGAGTTTCTGATGTGGTTGTCCACAATCTTCTCAAGGGTTTTCAGCAGGAAGGAGGTAAGGCTGATTGGCCTAAAGGATTTGGGATGAAAAGGGTCTTTCTTCCCAACCTTCGGGATAAAGATCACCCTAGCCGTTCTCCATGCCCTAGGAATGTAACCCATTGCTAGGCTCCCTCGGAAAATACTTATGAGGAACAGCATTAGGTGTTCGACACCCTTCTGAAGATGGATGGGTATTATTCCATCCACCCCCTGAGCCTTGTAGGGGCTGAGTGTACTCACCTGTACGCCCACCTAATCTTTTGTTCAGTTACGATCGCTGCAGCCAGGCTCCAGTTGGGTCTCCCGTTGGGAATCCTTTCGTAACTGTTGTCTATATCAGGGATGGTTCTACACATGGGGAAGTGAGTTTGCAGGAGAAGTTCCGCTTTCTCCTCCTCGTCCCCGGTGAATGATCCATCCGCCCTCTTCAGACAAAGTTCAGAAAGTACTTTGCCTTTCGAGATTGCCTTAAACACTCTGGCCGCAGGTGCGGCTTCCTCTATGGTGGAACAAAATATCCGAAAGTGAGCACGCTTACTGTACCGGATTTCTTTGTTATATTCTGTCAGCTTTTTGGTGTAAGATTCCCAACTTCCGCTGTTCTTTTTAGCTGTGTTAAACAGCTTCCTGACTTCTGCACGAAGTAGTCCTTGTTTCCTATTCCACCAGGGATTGTCCCTACTGGACTCCATGGCCTTTTCGGGACAGCTTGCATGATATGCATCCAAGATTGTGTCACCTATTTCGCTTGAGAGTTGCTCAAGATCCTCTGGAGATGATGCTCTCCTACTATGATTCAGTCTGCACAGATTTAATCCCAAGCAGGACTGATAGGCTGGCCAGTCAGTCCGTCGTGGATTCCTGATAACCTTGCTGAATCTAAGACTACTATGAATGTCGAACAGGATGATCCTGAGATCCGACATTGACGGTTCTGAGGAGACCTTCCAGTTGCGAATCAACCGGGAGCCCCCCTCATTCCCGAAAGTGATGTCCAGTACTTCTGCCCTGGTCCTAGTAATGAAAATAGTGAGATCCCTAGACAAAAGATACTCTAGTAAACACTCACCTCTACCGTTGTTGTCCGTGCTGCCCCATGCAACATTGTGCGCATTGGCATCACACCCTAGCAGTAGGGGTAGCCTTTTGCTGCTGCAATGCTGCACCAGATCCTGAACCTCTGGTGGGGGGGCATCCGTCACGTTTCCCGGGAAGTATGCCGACGCCACCACAATACTCCCGTGCTCGCTAGTGATCATCACCGCTACTAGATCTCTGTTGAGAAATTGAGAGAGACAAAGAAAGTTAATGTCCTTTCGCACCAAGATACAAGCTCTCGGTGATGCCTCCCTTACATCTGCAAAAGTCTGCATACTCACTTTACTTAGGCCGCAGATCCTGCCTCTGACGACCCAAGGCTCCTGGATGAGCACCAGCCCCAGGTCTGAACTGGAGACCAACCTGCCGATGACAGCCGAAGCTGCCTTCGCGTGATGCAGGTTGATCTGTGCCACGCTGGTGACCCCCATCCTTAGAGCTCTTCTTCACCCTCCGAGAGCGTCAGATAGGCCTCTGACAGCATCCCGGTGGGTGTCCGCTCATCATCGGATGGCTCCTCAATGCTGGTTTGCTCCTCCTCGTCGCCCATGTGCAGGCGCGCCAGGTCTAGCCCCTGTAGCGAAACCGAGTCCAACTCGGCGTCCACTGCTGCTAAGTCCAGGGCCTCAGCTGCTTCGCCCGAGGGGCAGGAGGGTGCCTCCTTGGCTGTCGCCGTTGACGTGCCAGGCACATCGTCGGTATTCGCCTTAGTGGGCACCTCAACATTAAATGATAGAATTGAATCATTTTCTAACCACTTAAATTCCCCATAGGGAAGGACTCAGACGTGGCCCAACCATACAAATTATTTGCATCCACATACATTAAATATTCTAATTCTTTAGAAGAATCAAAATCTTTAAGGTATTTGTGATTTGCTTTGGTATATCGATGACTGCTTTGCACTAACCCCCCTCGAATACCACACTGAATAAATCTGGTCATATCGAACACTCTTTGAGTTTAGACGTGCCTAGTTTGTGCGGAAGCTTCTGCTTAAAATTCAGTTATTTCTTGTGTTACAATCATAAAATACAACAATAAGTTTGTGGTTGCTGATAAGCACCGAGTAACTGTTGACTCCCTTTGCTGTCAACATGAGCGACAGCGAAGAAGACCTATCTGCTTTGAAATGGCAAAGAGTAAAATCAAAGCCAAAAAAGAGACCAAGCCAAGCTTCTCCCGAAGTTCAAAGAAAAAAGAATTCCCTGGACAACTCATCAAGCAACAGCGCAAATAAATTCGCTCTCTTAAGCGACGGATTGCCCGACAAAACAGGAAACAAAGATAACAAGAACGAAGATCTCGAAATGGTAATTGAAGACAGCGCAACTGATTCTGCTAAGCCCCCACCCATCATTCTGTCTGACGTCAATGATATAAGTGAAATGCTAGCCTATCTTAATTCTAAAATTAAAAGGGAACTTTACTATTATAAGACTCAACGTAATGGACATGTAAGAGTAATGGTTAAATGTATTGAAGAATTCAGAAAATTAGTTAAAACACTTAATAATGATTGTGTGAAGTACCACACATACCAGCTTAAGGAAGACAGAGCATTTAGAGTTGTTATTAAGAATTTGCATTTTTCTACAAATTTAGATGAAATTAAAAGTGAAGTAGAGTCAAAAGGTCATGTTGTTAGAAACATAAGTAATATTAAAAGCCGTGGGACCAAAACGCCACTGAACATGTTCTATGTAGATATTGAGCCCAACAACAAAAACCGAGACATATATAATGTAAAACACATAGGTAACGCTATTGTCAATATAGAACCACCCCGCAAAACCAATGAAATCGTTCAATGCTATCGCTGCCAGGAATTCGGACATACTAAATCATATTGTGCCAAAACGTACCGCTGTGTAAAATGCTCTTCTCGACACCCAAGCACCATCTGACCGAAAAATACAGAACAACCAGCAAAATGTGCCAACTGCTACGAAGAACATGCCGCCAGCTACAAAGGGTGTAGAATTTATCAGGAACTTTTGTCAAAAAAATCAGCAACCAATCGAAAATCCCTGAATAGAGACCAGAGTAAAAATGATTTAGGAATCCCGCAATCGTTTGCTCCGCCTAACAAACCAACATATACCGAACAAAGTAACGATTATCAATCTTATGCCAAAATTACTGCAGGAAATAGCAAAACAAACACATCACTGGAGAGAATAGAGCAACTATTAGAAAAACAGTCGAACTTACTAATAATTTACTTAACATGATAATGTTACTTGTAAACAAATTATGCAAGTAAATATTAACCTAGGAATATGGAATGCCAATGGGCTTTCCAACCATGTAAATGAAATATCCATCTTTATAAAAACGAATGAAATTGACATTATGTTAATCTCCGAGACGCACTTCACCAGCAAATCATATATCAAGGTTGTTGGATATGATATAATTAGAGCTGACCACCCTTCGGGCAGAGCTCATGGTGGCGCAGCTATTTTAATTAAACAAGGCCTAAAATTTCAAATTATGGACAGCATTAGAGAAAATGCTATGCAGGCTGCCACGGTCAAGATCAAATGTTTGCATGCGGACGTATCTGTAACCGCAATTTATCTTCCCCCAAGATTTGCTCTCAAAGAAGCAGATTTTAAGAACTTTTTTCAAAAACTTGGACCACAGTTTATAGTAGGAGGCGACTTCAATGCTAAGCACCCCTGGTGGGGCTCCAGATTGACAAATCCTAAGGGAAGTGAACTGTACAAATGCATAGTAAACAACAGCATAACAACACTTTCAACCGGCAAGCCTACATACTGGCCCACTGACAGTAGAAAGATACCAGACTTAATAGACTTCGTAGCATACTTTGGAATCCCACAATCACAAATGCGAATAATGGAAAGTTTTGATCTAAGCTCAGACCATTCTCCAATAATAGTGACATACAGTACAGTAGCTCATATACTGACAAAACCATACAAAGTAATTTCTGCAAATACCGATATCAATGCGTTTAAAAGTTATCTGGAAACAGCTATCAGCCTGGATATCTCGTTAAAATCAGGAGAGGAGATAGACCATGCTGTGGAGCTTCTCACAAACCAGATCCATAAAGCAAGTTATATATGTACGAAGCTTCCAGCCAGAAACTCACAATCAAATCAGCTCTATCTCTCAGCTGAAATCCGACAACAAATACAACACAAGAGAAATTTGCGTAAAAGATGGCAAGAAACTCTCTACCCTGCTGACAAAAGATCGTATAACAAGGCTGCATCTGATCTCAAAAAACTACTGTCAACTTTAAGAAATGAATCTCTCGCTGAATATCTTAGAAATCTAGATCCACATTCTTGTAACCACGAACATAATTTATGGAGAGCAACCAAATATCTTAAGCGACCTGCAAAAAGAAACACAGTAGTCCGAAACTGTAATGGCGAATGGTGTAGATCTGATGATGAACAAGCCAAAGCATTTGCTCAACACCTGCACTCTGTATTTCAGCCAAATGATATTGATAACCTGCAAATAGAAAGGGAAGTAGATAACTTTCTCGAGTCGCCCTGCCAAATGAGCTTACCCATTCGTAAAATCAGTATAAATGAAGTTTCATCAGAAATAAAATGGCTGAATGGTAAAAAGGCTCCAGGTTCGGACAAAATAGATGGCATAACTTTGAAAAATCTACCACCAAAGTGTATACGACTTCTTACGCTTATATTTAATGCGATCTTAAGAGTTGACCACTTCCCAAGCCAATGGAAATGTGCAGAAATCATAATGATCCTTAAACCAAACAAGGCAGAAAATGAAGTGACATCATACCGTCCCATTAGATTGTTGTCAATATTTTCTAAAGTATTTGAAAAAATACTTTTAAGGAGAATGTTGCCAATCTTGGACGAATTCGCTATCATACCCGAACACCAGTTTGGATTCAGAAGAGGCCACGGAACCCCTGAGCAATGTCACAGGATTATAAATGAAATTTTATCAGCATTTGAGAGCAAAAAATACTGCACTGCAACATTTCTTGACGTTCAACAAGCGTTTGATCGAGTCTGGCATGGCGGCTTATTATATAAGATCAAAAAGTCAACTCCCTGAAATTCGCGCAAATAACTTTTGCATTAAGAAGAGGTGACTGCCCAGAAGTGTCATTTAATGGATCAGCAATCCCACAAAGTAATTGCATAAAGTACCTTGGCTTGCACCTCGATCGCAGACTAACGTGGAAAAACCACATAAAAGCAAAGCGCCAGCAACTAAACTTAAAAAGTTTGAAGATGACTTGGTTGCTTGGCCGAAAATCTGCAACCACTCTGGAAAATAAAGTCCGTTTATACAAAGCAATACTAAAGCCCGTGTGGACTTATGGCATACAGCTCTGGGGTACTGCCAGCAACTCAAATATTGAGATCCTACAACGCTACCAATCAAAAATATTAAGACAAATTGTTAATGCTCCATTTTATATTTCAAATGCAAGTATCCATAAAGACTTAGGAATCCCTTATGTTAAACAAGAAATAGCTAAACATAGTAAAAAATATATAGACAGACTAAGAACACATGAAAATGCCTTAGCCTTAAGTTTGGCAAATAATAATAACAACGTCTTAAACATTGCATCCCAAGACAAACTAGGAATTGTAAAATAATGTGCAGGATCGAGCTCATGAATTTCTAAACAAATTCCCCTAAAGTTTTGAAAAACGTCAGACAACAACAACACATCAGTTTTCAAATAAAGTTCTAGGTAGTCCTTAAGTGATTGACACTTGAAATGAACCCAGACTCTACATGCGTGTGCATAATTAGCCTCTGTACATTCTGTATCATTTAAATGGCTATAAAACTCTTCACGGGGTGGGAGAGAAGTCTCATCAAGTCTTTGAACAGAGTTTAAATACTCGTATGGAAAAACACCTTTCCTACGAAGAAGTGAAAAATCTTCTCAATTAGGATACTGGGATTTTAAAACATTTAAATGATCATCATTTAAATTACTGGCCAGAGTGTCTAGACTAGAGGACATGAAACGGAAGGAGTCTAAAAATCTTATTTCTAATGTACTATTTTCTACGGGGACATATTTAGAAACTGAAATATATAATTCCTTATTCACTGGAATTACTTTAATGGGACCTTCTGTTTTCCCAAGCTCTTTTAAAAACAAATGCGAGTCATATTTTGAAAAATTGTGGAAGAAAAGAGTAATAAAATCACTAGTTTTAAATTTGAGGTTGCATTCATTATGAGCTGCACCTCGAAATCTACCTGTGAAATCACAGTGATCTCTCACTCTGTCATTACCTAATTCTCGCTTACAAATATGACAATTAAAAGCTCCATAAAAATTGAAAACGTCTAGTTGACTCATTTGTAAAGGGACTGGTAATATCATGTGATTAGAATATAACTCAGACAAATCAGACGTTAGACTATCAATGAAAGTGCGACTCACATTCAGACCTTATCAAACTTAAACTTAAATTATTTATTAATTTTAATTTATTTTATTTTTATTTATTTATTTTAATTTATTATTTTTATTTTCTTTTTTCTCATACTTACTTTGACATGGACTTTATCCACGGAAAATGTCCGTTGGCATTGGCAGTTGCTCCATCAACATATAATAAATTGATGTGGAATTCCCTTTCCACAGCTTCCAAATAAAGTGGTCCAAATACTTTATTATCCTCCTCACAATAGCCGAACACATTTAAACTTATGTGTTAGTTTTAATCGGTGAATTTATAAATTTCACTTATCTCCATTGGGAAATCCAATCCCGTGAAATCAAATTGTATTAAGCCTTGAATATCAATTACTTCATCGGCTATGTTTACTCCATATGAGGTGCATCGCTGTGGCTTTTTGCTTGTTGAAAAGTGGGATAGTATAAGCCCACTTGAAGCAGTATTCATCCTCATTTTGTACATTTATTACTGCATTTTTATTTTGCAGTTTTTTGGGGAGTACAAAATGACTCGAGCCTTTTAATGGATCACATTTCTGATGATGCGAGTTAGCGTCCACCCGCTATCCCTTTTCCTGGAACTCGCTTATTTTTGCTTCAATTTCTTGTTTGTGGAAATCGAAATATTCAGTGAAATTGGAAGCAGCTGTTATGAAAGTCATTTTTGTCTGAAATGACTTTATTTCCACACGTATGAAATCCTCCTTCACTAACATATACTCTCCAAACAATTCAAAATTGATTTTTGAGCAATGGTGGGAAGTCATCACTCTTTTAATGTGGGGAACCAGTGCTGTGCCCGGTTCATTCAGGAATTCAGTGGGATTCCTAACAGAAGGCCCTTCATTAACAAACATGTATTGAAGGATGCGACCCTTAAATCCGTCAAAAATCTGCTTTACACAACCATCGACAGGTGTATAGCACGCGATTTATGTTCTTCGGAGCGGATATGGGAATGCCATTTCTTCCCTGCAGAGAGACATATTTGACATGTATGGCAAAAAATGTTGCCATTGTTTAAGTTGTTGGAGGTTGAAGAGGAGGTGGAGGCGTTGAAGTTCATGTTGTTCATGTTGATGAAGGTTGAGGTGGATGTTGAGGTGGCGGAGTTGATGATGTTGATGGAGCTGATGGAGTTGGTGATGTTGATGGAGCTGATGACGCTGGTGCTGGTGCTGGATCTGATGCTGGAGCGGTAGTTTGTTTTTAGTTGTTTTATTTTTATTTTTTTATTAGAGTTTTTGTTGATGAATGTTTTTGTTGTTGTTGTTGGTAATTTTTATTGTTTTCACCCACAAAATTGTTTTTATTTAAACTATTTTTGTTCACTTGTTCACCACAATATGTATGTTGATGATTTTTTATTGTTTTAAAAATGTTTTCGTTGTTGATATTTTTTGTTTTTGTTAACAAAATTGTTTTTATTTAAACAATTTCTTTTTATTCACTTTTTGTTTTTATTTAAACAATTTCGTTCACTTTTCAACTTTTACTTACGGATGAAGGCTAAGACCGGCGTGATAGCTTGGAGTATAAACTGAAAGTGAATCCTGAGGCTGAAGGATTCTGAGTTTAGAGCCTATAGTTTGCTCAATTTTTACCTGGATTTTGCTGGTCATGTGCATGGATATGGAATTGGCCGTATTATCTTGGGTGGTGGAACGAAGAGGGTTCGAAATTGATGACATGTTTTTGGGATGAAGTAGAAGGGACAATTTTGTGAGCGGCACCTCATTCATAGGTACCTGAGCACCTGCTACCTTTAAGGGAAAATGCAAGTGTTTTTGCTTTCTTTCGAATGCAAGCATGCAGTCTATGGACTGTCCCTTGCTTTTAGAGTTCAGGAAACGCAGGTAAGTGTGTCCTTTCGGGCACACACAAGTAGTTTTGGGATAGCTGGTGAGCCCATCCTTTCGGGCGCACACAAGTGACCTTTTCAGCCCTTCCTCTTCATTGCATGAGGCCGTCATTTCGGGCACACACAAGTGACCTTTTCATCCCTTCCTCTTCACTGCATTGTGTGTGCACAGGCTTTGTTGACCTGATCGCACGTGATGGAGGTGCGTGCACAGGTGCTACCCTCCATCCCTTTTTGGGTCTGATTCGATGGTGGGTTCAAACGCGTTTCGATATCGCTCGATCGCATTCGCACTCGAGTGCGTCTTCATGGCGGTACCGCTTCCACACACGTTTCTCACGTGTCCTCACACCATTCAATCAGTGACCCTAATCAATTTTTATTACCCTACCCTTTTAAGGGGGTGACATGCGACAGATAACCCTTTTTATCTAATTAATGACCCTATCAATTAGCGGCATATCAAAGGTGGCGAAAAAGTCAGGTTTTCTATCTACTCACGGTGACGTGGAAAGTGCTGACTTACTGGGTCAGCTTAACTTTCACGTTCCGAGTAGAAATACTAGATCCTATATTCTCTTAGTTTTGAGCCAATGTAGAACGTCTTTTGAATTGCATGAACCCTTTAGAGTCTTATGTGCAAATTATAACGATTTGTACATGATAACATCAAACGTAGATAGCCTTCCACAACTAAAAACCTTAATTCTAACCCACTTAGTACGCATGCAGGCAAACAGTCTGGCAGCACGCCAGTAGTCACTTCCTCGTATTCCTTTTCTATACTTTCTTATGTCGCGCCTACTAACACCTAACACGAGCACGCCTTCTAACACCTAACACGAACAGGCACGTGCTTGGTGTCAGATGGGCCACTTGTATGTACTGATCGTAGTGCATCAACGTGCAATCAGAATGCCTAAGCCAATTTCTGTGTTCCCACACCAGTGCAACACCGTCTGTTACGGGAATGTAATTAGCATGGGCGTAGTCTGTAACCCTAGCGTTAACTATGGTTAACGTTATTAATATGATTCGGCAATCCTGTAAGAAAGCGGAAGAATAAATTGAATGTGCGTCTAATAAAGATAAGTATGTATAATTACATATAAGGTGTATGAACAAAGGTATACAAATTGTGGAAGATGTAAATTCGGGAGGGATTTTCATCTAAGGTTGTCCTTATGGACCACCCTCCCTCTAATGAAGACAGACGTTCACATGTCTGCTTCTACACGCTTTTTTGTGTAGTGCGGTAAGTTTATTCCTTATCCTTTTGTTGTTTTTGAGGTAGACGTTTTCAGCTACCTCAAAAATTCGGTTTTGCCTAGTAGGGTTACACCTATCTAGGTTAGCCTGTTGCGCTTTTATGATAATGGTTTTTATTGCCAGTCTCTGAACGTCGCTGGCAGAATGTAAGGCACATTTGGGTTGTAAATTTGTTACTGAGTGTAACGTTTTGTTATATTCTACCGTGGCTCTCATGATGAGCTCGACGGTTGTAGGGGCCAGATCGAAAGACTAGCGAATGTATATATATAAGAATACGTACCTAGTGTGTGCCCCCAGCAGCCCCTGCGAGGGAACATAACCTCACTTTCTGGAAGCCCCGAGAAAACGGCGACGACGGCTGCGGCCTGGTCGGCGCAGCACGTGCACATAACCTCACTTGTTGGATGCCTCCATATAACCTGATTCTTTAGAAACAGTATACGGCAGAGGCTGCAGCCGCGTGTTAACTAGGCTAGAGGCGGCCTGCGCCTAAGCTATGGCAGCGGTATAACCGGCCACGTGCAGCACTAGGTTAGTGCGGAAGGCGTGCAGCGGCACGAACGGCGGCGAGGCGCCCCAAGATTTAGCTAGAGGAAAGGAATAGCGGAAAGGAGCAGTGGCCTTGGTGAAGCCATAACCAGGCCGAGGATCAGTGTGGCGGGCACATAGAATCCGGTCGCACTTCAGCATGTGAGCAGGTGGAGACGACACCGGTGCGAGCAGCCGAAGGCGGCGCCCACCCCCTGGAGGAATCCAGCATCCATGAAAGGAGTTTAGAGAAGTCGTAAAAATGAAGTTTAATTAGATTTAGTTTTTTTGCCTTAGATATATTCTAATTTTGGTTTCGATATTTCGGTCATATAGCGTATAAAGTTATGAGAGCGGCCTGTGTAATCCATGTTAAATAACATTTCTACAATTTTCAACTAATAGCACAGCACCTGCATCTTCGATGGGCCCAGCGAATCGGCAGCGGAGGATCTGTTTGTAAGTTTTTGCATAAAAGCAATCATGGCCTGAGGGCATATTTATATCCTGTCGAAAGTATTTAATAGGGATAGGAATCCGCGAATACGCGCTCTTTTTTGATGAAGATATCGAACGATAAAACATTAGTAAAAGTAAAAGTATAATCTTAGCTTAAAAAGAATGTCTACAAACCTCATTGAAACGAAATGACTTGGAAATTTAATGAAATGAAAATGAAGAACTAACTTGTTGTTATCGGTCTTGTGTAAGTACGGTGAAGCGAATGTCGAATGACTTCGGATTAACGTAAAGTAGCGAAGAAGGCTTTGAAAAGGGGTAACTATAAAATCTCGTAAGTTACCACGATAGGGAGGTTAAAGACGTGGGGGCAAATAACATCATCGCCACCCACAACGCTTGTGTGTCTCTCTTATAAATATCTCTTTAGGGTCCGTCCGTATGTCTGAACCTTTCAACCTTTTGACCAATCATTTAATATACAGGAAGTGCACTTAAAACCTTATTTTGTAGTAGAGAAGTGTATCATATAGGCGGTGAGGAAGACCCACGCCATATACGACGAGCATAGCAAGAAGTGCACGAACACCGACCCGACTATACGCTAGAGAACCTTCAGATTCTAGTGAACACTTTCCTCTTGGCTACTACATAATAATTATGGCGCCCAACGTGGGGCTAGAAACCGGTACTGCAATTGAGATAGGAGAGTAGAAAAGAACTTCAAGGTAGTACGCGACTGTAGAAGCCGAGACCACCGTCTGTTTCAGGTGCAGGACCCTCAGAAGTTACTAGTCCCTGACTACTGCTCGATAATCCATCCAAAGTATTTGGAGTTAATTTAATCAGTTAACATTATTCATATTTCATATTCGATAATTTGCCAGATGCGTGTCGAGTATCTAGTTGTCGGAATTGCGTCTACAATTCGAGATCTTACGGATCGAGGCGACCGCAACGAACCTACTCGCAGACGCAATAGTCAAATGTGGAATTAATTAGGTAGATCAAACTCTCGTTCAGAGGACAGAGAGAAGCGAACGCGGAATTAGTGTCTCGGAATTGCGATATTTATCAAGTTTTATGGTTTTACCGACCAGCTCTAACCGAGCGCAGAACACTGTTCACAAGCGGAAGTTTAATCTGCAGGCATGAGGCACAGTACGCGTGCTTAGGAATATCGATTGATGACCAACACTGCGAATACGAGCCAATAAAGCCGCAACCATATTGTCAATATTAGAATAGAGTTTTTTTTTTGAGAGGACATCTAGCAAGAAGGAATTTGACAGAAGCTAGCTGGAAAACACAGACCATATTTTGAGAAAGGAGAGGTCGAAGTTCAGGACAACGCATAGGCATGGTTACTAGGTCTCAGAATTGCAGACAGCGCGATAGAAGCGCCAATACACCTTCAATTCTAGATTGTTCTAGAGCAGAGAGCGTGGAAGAGATAGGTAGAGTAGTACAAGCCGCGATGCAATCGCAGCAACATAAGCTTATGCAAGACCTGACTCTTTTCATTCAATCACAGATATCGAATTTACAACTCAATCAGAATGCTCTATCCCCGAATGGGAGAAGCATGAACAATGGAGCTGGAAGATTAAGCTTTCAGCCAGAATCAGGGTCGAACATACCAAAACGATAGGCTAGCAAATCAGCAGCTTAGTCAACACTCAGAGAGATCGCACACTTCAATACAGCCAGAGAAGGTGCCCAGTGTTATTCAGAGTTGGCACATCAGATTTGATGGAGCAAAAGATGGCTTGCAGACAGAATACTTTCTGTACAGAGTTCAAGCCTTAGCCCAACAGAACCTGAATGAAGATCATCAGCTTTTATCCGATCACTTGCATTTGTTTTTTAACGGCAAAGCGAAAGAGTGGTATTGGAAATTCCACCAAGCTCGTGCTCCCTTTACTTGGGCAGAGTTTAGCAGGGAATTTAGGCAGGAATTCAAAGACGTCGATACAGACATGGACATATGGGAATCCATTAATAACAGGCGTCAGTCAGAGAGAGAACCATTCGAGGAATACCAATTCCAGATAGATAGTTTCGCGTTTGAGTACTCGAATTTCAGAGCAAACTTTAGTTGAACTTCTGATTCGACATTCAAAACCGTCACTTAGATACGAGCTTATGCATTTGCGCATAACGGCCGTAGTACCTTTAAGGGAAGAAAGAAAAACACATGAGCAGTTTTGCAAACAAAACAGACCCCTGCATGGTAAGAACCAAATTGCATCGCGGCCGTATATTGCTCAACTAGAACAAGAATCTGAGGATGTAGCCCTGGATGATATTTCAGCAATACAGCCTAGTCAGATTAAATGTTGGAACTGCGACAAAATTGGCCATCGGTTCGATGGGTGTCTTGAAGCCCGCAGCATTTTCTGTTACGGATGTGTGGCTAAAAACACGTTCAAGCCAAAATGTCAACATTGCAGACCATCGGAAAACCGTCAGCGGGAAGCGTCGATCAAAATCCACGCGTCGCATCCGAAGAACTAAAACCCAGCTGTGGTACGCAGACAGATCCGAGCGAGTGTTCGAATCTGCATGAATCAAATTCGGATATATCAAAATTTAACCAACCATGAAGCAAAATGAAGCAAAATACGCTGAAGCTAGACGTAGAATCTTCGGAGACGCTGAAGCTAGACGTAGAATCTTCGGAGACGTTAGTAGCTGTATTAATCTTCACAAACTTAGACGTTCAACATCAAGAGCACGATCATTTTGGAAGAAGGTACGCCAAAATCGCAAGAAGTTAATATCAGCCGTTTTTATAAATTCCAATAACCGTTTATACACGGAAATCGATTTGTTGAATAAACGCTACGTGGCTTTACTGGATTCAGAAGATACAATCAGTTGTATTGGAGGCGACGCTGCCAAAGATCTAAGCCAAAACTCAAATTTAAGAAAATGTTCAGATCGAATTAGAACCGCAAATAAGGCGGAATGTCCAGTAGTAGGCAGACTTGTGGTAGATATCAATTGTCCCCATCGTATTCATCCAGTCGAGTTTTTTGTGATTCCAGAACTCAAGCAAGATGTATATCTGGGAATTGATTTCTGGCGAGACTTCGGTCTTTTGACCAAGATAATGGAAGACAAAGGAAGTATTTCTGAACTTGACGTAGGGCGAGAAGAAGATCCCGATGATATCCCCAAAACACACGTTCTTTCGACAGAACAACAGAAGAGGTTAGAAGCAGTCATCTAAAGACTTCCCTCGTATGAGTCAGAAGGATTGGGTCGAACTCAATTAATAGAACATTCCATAGATGTCGGTCAAGCTAAGCCGGTGAGGCAACGGTATTGGCCCATATCTCCCGCAAAGGAGAAGATTATGTTGCAGAGATAGAAAAAATGCTAGCGTTAGGCGTAATCGAAGAGTCTCGCAGCCCATGGAGCAGTAACTGCGTCTTGGTTAAGCGAGGAGAAAAGGTTAGGCTATGCTTGGATTCTAGAGAGGGGAATAAGCTGACCATAAAAGACGCATATCCCCTCCCTCACGTAGATGGAATTCTCAGCAGATTGCCACCGGCGCGTTACATTACGGCACTCGATATGAAACACGCGTTTTGGCAAATCCCGCTGGAGGAGAAGTCAAGACAGTGTACAGCGTTCACGATACCCAATAGGCCTTTATACCAATACAAGGTAATGCCATTCGGCTTGTGTAACGCAGCGCAAACACTATGCAGATTAATGGACTTAGTAATACCAGCTCATTTGCGTCGTATATTTAGACGATTTGTTAATTCTGTCAGACGATTTTGAAACCCACATGGAGTTACTAGAAGAGATCGCAATGTGTTTGCGGAAGGCTAATTTAACCCTCTACTGCATGAGCATAGAAATATTGAAGGAAAAAATTTTTTTTTGTAAATAATGTTTTATTTAGGTGAAAATAACATATATTTGGATTTTTTTTTTTTTTTGGGCCATAGTTTGGGGGGAAAAAAAATGAAGCCATATATGGCGTCAGCAGTTTATTGCAAAAAATAGTACTTATATTTGCTTACCGAATAGTCAAATTATATTAATTATTATAGACAACTTTATATTCTTTTCGAAAAAAAATAGTTTCAAGCGCTAATGGTGTTTTTTTAAAAGAGTAAATTCATTTTTAAATACAGCAATTTTCAATTTCGTTCGTCTGCTTGAGGTGCTTGCACAAAACTGATTAAAACGCGAGAGAAGACAACATGAAAAAGTTCTGCACATCGAATTCCAATAGAAAAAAGTGCAAAGAAGAATAAATGTTAACAATGAATGAGCGTATGTACCGTTTTATCACCAAAAAAAATTATTGAAAGTGAGAAACCATATATGGCTCTGTATGCGGTAGAGGGTTAACAATTAACGTCGCCAAATCTAAATTTTGTATGACAGAGATCAAGTACCTAGGTTTTATAATAGGGTACGGACAGCTTAAAGTCGATCCGGGACACATTCCCGATCCCGACGTCGGTCAAGGAACTGCGAAGGTTTCTTGGCTTAGCGGGGTGGTATAGACGATTTGTAGACAATTATGCAAGTGTTACCTTTCCACTCACAGAATTACTTAAGAAGAACCGTTATTTTAGCTGGAATCCCGAAGCTGAAGAGGCGTTTAATCTGTTAAAGTCGAAACTAACCTCTTCACCCGCGTTGAGAAACCCAGATTTCCGCAAAAGGTTCATTTTACTTTGTGATGCAAGTCTCTACGGACTTGGGTGCGTGTTGGCTCAGGAACACGAAGACGGCATAGAGTTGCCAGTAGCATATATGTCCGAGAAGCTGTCGAAGGCCCAGCGCAACTATTCGGTAACAGAATTGGAGTGCCTAGCCGTGATCAGAAAAATTAAGAAGTTCCGTGCTTATATAGAGGGACAAGAATTTTGTATTGTAACGGATCACGCATCACTGCAATGGCTGATGAAGCAGAAAGACTTATCAGGGCGACTAGCCAGATGGTCGATTCTCCTGCAGGGATTTAAGTTTAACATAAAGCATAGACCCGGCTCAAAGAATGTAGTTGCGGACGCTTTGTCGCGTCGCGAAGAAATTGGCGTAGAGGAACTCTCAGATTCCGGACGATTCAAAAGAATATCTTGACCTAATCGACCAAGTTAAGCAGAATCAAGAAAGATTGCCGGATTTGAAAGTGTCAGGTAAATTCTTGTATAAATTCTCATCGAGGGTTCGGTTCCCTCGATGAATGACACTCTACAAGAAGCGGAGATTTGGAAGCTGGGTTCCGAACGCGTTGCGAAGTCCAATTTTGCATCGAGCTCACGATGCTCCCGATTCAGCTCATGTAGGAATGACGAAAATGATATTTACTCGCCCCAAGCCAATGGGAGCGAGCGAGTGAACCGATCAGTACTTGCAGCCATAGGAGCTTACCTCGGAACGGATCATACCGATTGGGATAGGAACATTGCTGAAATTAGCGCGTCCTTGAGATCATCAACTCACCGTAGCACCGGATTTTCACCCTATTATCTGTGTTTTGGTCAGAATATGATTATGAACGGGCAGGACTACACACTGTTAAGGAATATTCAGTCGTTACAGGATGACACTGCATTGAAAACGACGGATGTCACACAACTAGCCCGCAGTCAAGCTCAGAGAAAGATTAGGGAAACGCATGAAAGCAACGCTAGAGTGTATAACCTGCGTTCGCGTTCAACATATTTCAA
Organism: Drosophila bocqueti; assembly: GCA_018151655.1. NCBI lineage: Eukaryota > Metazoa > Arthropoda > Insecta > Diptera > Drosophilidae > Drosophila > Drosophila bocqueti. Next base: position 1,602,451 of record JAECXF010000081.1, read on the forward strand.
ATTAGGTGATACTGTATACGCCCGTAGTTTTGCGAGCAATGCGACAAAACAGGTTAACAGTAAACTTGTAAAGTACTCAAGAAAATTAGTAATGTTTATTATGAGTTAGTAAATGAATCTGGAAAAGCCTTAGGAGTATCACCTGAAGGACATAAAAAGTCAGAAGTAGCTGAATTATTCTTATCTGACCCATTTTCAGTTAAAACCTCTTCGACTGTGACTCTTGATGATTTATCTGTGGTGTAGGGGCCAGATCGAAAGACTAGCGAATGTATATATATAAGAATAAATTTCAATATAGAAATGTAAATATAAAATTTGAATATTAATATAAATAATCTAGTATCGATAAGACCACCTTATCTAGCGAACCATGAATATCGGTTGCTGATTTTCTTTTGCCTGCAATGGCAACGCTCGCAAGTTACACATTACTATTTTCTACTTCTTCGCCCACCACTAGCGAGAGCGCTAAGAGAGGATTTGGGAAAAGTCCCGTTGCTTTGGCTCGCGAGCTTTTCAAGAACACGCTGCTGTACCGAAAGCTCGGTAAAGAGCATCACTTGATCTTGAAAACTGAAAAAGAGCGCACGCATCGAGGAGTTTTATTCTTGGGTTTTTTTCCACACGTGGATTTGTGTGTTTAACCATTATCGACCAATAAAGGCTGAGTGCCTACAACTTGGCCGAACCAAGAAAGTAATCTGTTTTGTGCCTTTTGTGAGATCGGCTAAATATAAGTGATAAACGGCGTTGTACATAAGCCGAATTAATGCATTTAATTAATGCAGCAGTAGCAGCTTGAGGCAGCGCGGAAGAGGAGGCCCAGGTGTCTGTCCGGCAGCCACGAAGTCAGCGTGTGTGCGCGACCTAGTGTGTGCCCCCAGCAGCCCCTGCGAGTGAACATAACCTCACTTTCTGGAATCCCCGAGAAAACGGCGACGACGGCTGCGGCCTGGTCGGCGCAGCACGTGCACATAACCTCACTTGTTGGATGCCTGCACATAACCAGATTCTTTAGAAACAGTATACGGCAGAGGCTGCAGCCGCGTGTTAACTAGGCTAGAGGCGGCCTGCGCCTAAGCTATGGCAGCGGTATAACCGGCCACGTGCAGCACTAGGTTAGTGCGGAAGGCATGCAGCGGCACGAACGGCGGCGAGGCGCCCCAAGATTTAGCTAGAGGAAAGGAATAGCGGAAAGGAGCAGTGGCCTTGGTGAAGCCATAACCAGGCCGAGGATCAGTGTGGCGGGCACATAGAACCCGGTCGCACTTCAGCATGTGAGCAGGTGGAGACGACACCGGTGCGAGCAGCCGAAGGCGGCGCCCACCCCCTGGAGGAATCCAGCATCGATGAAAGGAGTTTATAGAAGTCGTATAAATGAAGTTTAATTAGATTTAGTTTTTTTGCCTTAGATATATTCTATTTCTGGTTTCGATATTTCTGTCATATAGCGTATAAAGTTACGAGAGCGGCGTGTGCCATCCATGTTTAATAACATTTCTACAATTTTCAACTAATAGCACAGCACCTGCATCTTCGATGGGCCCAGCGAATCGGCAACGGAGGATCTGTTTGCAAGTTTTTGCATAAAAGCAATCATGGCCTGAGGGCATATTTATATACTGTCGAAAGTATTTAATAGGGATAGCAATCCGCGAATACGCGCTCTTTTTTTATGAAGATATCGAACGATAGAAAATTAGTAAAAGTAAAAGTATAATCTTAGCTTAAAAAGAATGTCTACAAACCTCAAATGAAAAACTAACTTGTCGTTATAGGTCTTGTGTAAGTACGGTGAAGCGAATGTCTAATGACTTCGGATTAACGTAAAGTAGCGAAGAAGGCTTTGCAAAGGGGTAACTATAAAATCTCATAATTTACCACGGTAGCGAGGGTAAAGACGTGGGGGAAAATAACATCATCGCCACCCACAACGCTTGTGTGTCTCTCTTATAAATATCTCTTTAGGGTCCGTCCGTATGTCTGAACCTTTCAACCTTTTGACCAATCATTTAATATACAGGAAGTGCACTTAAAACCTTATTTTGTAATAGAGAAGTGTATCATATAGGCGGTGAGGAAGACCCACGCAATATCCGACGAGCTTTGTACCGAGCATAGCAAGAAGTGCACGAACACCGACCCGACTATAAGCTAGAGAACCTTTAGATTCTAGTGAACACTTTCCTCTTGGCTACTACACGGTGTCGTCAACCATTTTGTCAATTTTAATGCACCTAGCCATTCCGTTAAGGTGCTGTGGAATCGCTTCACTTGCCCGTTGGCGCTGCATTGCGAAGGGGGTGCATTGACGATGTCAATGTCATATTGGTTCTTAAATAGTCCCCGAATTGAAAGATGCCTCATTATCGCAGTATATAGTATTGGTATTTGGAAAAAAATGTACCAATTGTAGAATGGGGCTGCGTACGTCGATTATGGCCCTGGAGTTTAACGGCTGTACTACGGCAAACTTTGAGAACTTATCCACACAGGTTAAAAATAATTTTTTATCCGTGGAGTAGATGTCTATATGCAGCATTTCGCCCGTATATGAGGGGTGATACCCAATTCTTGGGGTGCATGTTGTACTAATCCTTGGTGCATGTTTTGCAATTTATAACCACCTCGTTGGCGAGTCTAGCCATATTTGGACAATAGTAATCCTGAAAGACTTGCTTAACATTTTCCTGGGCAGCCCGCATGTAATAATTTTCAATGCCAAAATTTGGTTGCTGGGAATTCCGTAACCAAGGCATGCTGGATGCATGCTAGTGTGGGGAGGTTGCAGTAAATAGCATTGACAACATTTACGTTTACCACCTCTTTAATCGATCCAAACAGCGAATCTTTACTATCAAAGTTGATAATATGTCGGTTTTTGTTTCCAAAAACAATAAAATGTCGCCGTGAGGGCTGGCCTGCTTCTTCCAGGATTATTGGATTCCTGTAGCAGTTCAAAGGTTAATCGGTGGTTTCGACCGTGTAGGTCACCGACAGTTCCCTATGTATGCATCGAAATGGGGTTCACTTTCCAAGGCACTAGAAAGTTGTTTATTAAGATCTTAAATACATTTTTGCAGTTAATGATTTGCTTGAATTTTAAACCGTTTGCTACCTATTGACCTAAACAGGGGAAAAAAGTCTTTTTTTTTGCATTTTTGTGATTTTGACCTTGAAGATAAAATTTTTTTCGATTTTGTGTATATATATTTTATTGGCCGTGACAAGAGCTACAACTTTGCTCCAGAAATTCCAAATTTCCAACGGTTTGTAAAATATGAGCCTGATAAAATGATAATTTTTTCCGAAAAACTCGTATTTTGGCCAAAAACTTTCGATACGTTTAGGGGAAAAACGGGAAGACACGTATATTTTATTTTTTTGTGTACTATCACGGGAACATAGTGGACATTGTTTTTTTAGTGTTGCAGTATGTTATTGACGGGTTCGTGAACGTCTACACGCAATGAATTCCAAAATTTGAATAAACTGATCATTTCTAAATTTTTAGACGATACGTTGAACCAAAGAATATGAATATACATGAGATGTCATACAAAAAAATGTTTCCTATGGCGGGTTCCAGCGGTAGAACCCGCATTTTACTCGTGGAACCCCCAGTGCTCAATTCTACTTTGTATCTGGCCGCCCGATCGCCTGGTTGCCGTTTGGCTTAGTGGTTAAGGTATCGGACTGTCATTCCAAGGTGAATGGGTTCGAATCCCAGTTAATAAAGAGATACATTTTTTTTTAATTGTTAATTTTTTTAATAATTTATTTTTTTCATTTTCAATGGTGTTTTTTTTTATTTCTTTTTTTTAATATTACAAATCAGCTGTATAATAAACTTTTAGTTTATTATTTATTACTGTGTTAGATTATGTTTTAAATTAAAAAAACTTATAAAAAAGCTTTTTATCGATACACATATGTAAAATATATTATAAATAAGATATTAATGGCCGTCAGCCGACAGGTGTGCAAGGGGAATCACGTGTAACTATACTAGTAGTACGCGCCGTATCTGCACGCACTGCCGGAAGTGCGACTATACTCTCCACGTGAGGGCGGCTGGAGGCAGACCATTGTGTTGGTCATGTCTCGACCAAGGGTGCTGACCAATGGTAGTCGGGCTAAGAGAAGATAACTCTTTATAAAATTCCCCAATCCAAGGTGAAACAGCATATGCCGAGGGATTAATGGCCGAGGGGGCGCTCAGTCGCTAGTATGCGGACTCTGGATACCTGTCCTCCTCCAGTTTAAATAGTGGACTTCCCGCGGTACACGGGCTTGATGAGCTTGATGCGACTCTGACCGCATCACCCCAGGCCTCAACCTCCACGGTCACGGCCAATCAAGGCACTGCAGCTGACGTGCTGCCGTCGCCCACCCCCATATGCGCGGATGTTGGTCCCGCCACGATTGGGGATTCGGAAGCGCCACCATCCGTCTCAGGACGGGTGGCTTCTGCCTCCTTCTCGTCGACGGAGGACGTGGTGACCCTAGGGGAACCTGAGGTATCGGCCTCAAGTTCCAAGGAAGTCACCCCGCCATCGTCCGACGACGCATCCTGCTCAACCTCCTTGGGGTTGGATCTGGAGGATGCGGGCACTCGGCTCCAGCGGATGAGGTTGGTTTCCGAGGTCGGATTCGTCAAGTTGACAAGCCGCGAAAAGAAGCTGTTTAAAGCAGCTATCGCAAAAGGGCTCCCGAGAGTAGAGGCTCTCCAGGCAGCAAAAGCTCCTCCTTCCGTCGCGGCCAAGGCCAAGCGGGAGAGATCTTTTGACACGACCCCGGAGTACGGTTTGTCAAAAAAGCCGTCATTCAGAGCCGACAGCACCATCATACAGTCGGATGGCCAGTGGTGTCAAGCTCGGCTTCGCTTCGACTGGCGGATCGCCGACTCTAACAGCGGAGCATATGGCTACGCTCAAGGCGGCGATCCTGAAAACCAGTCTCTCCTCGGAGACTGCTGGTTTGAGGCCACAGTTCGAGGGATGTGTTCCAAGAGCTGGATGGATGTTGCTCGTCTGCCACGACAACACCGCAGCCGAGTGGGTCAGGCGCAACTTTAGCCTTATCAAGGCTAACAGTACGCTTGACGTGGAGCTGTTGGAGGAGGGCCAGTTCCCCCGGGCCAGCCTTGTGCGAGGCTACTTCGCCAACAGCCTAGAGTTGTCTAACGAGGAAGTTCTTGCCTATGTTGGTAGACAGAACGACCTCGACACCACCCAATGGAGAGTAGTGCAGCGGAACACACAAGGTGAGATGCTGCACCTCGCCATGATGGTCGACCAGGCGTCGCTGCGGTCGCTTGCTAAGTGCGGCGGCAGAGTCTGGTACTGCTTGGGCAGGACCAGGCTCATTCTGAAGACTTCCGCGTCTGAAGAGGAATGCAGCGTCGCCCAACGTGCAGATCCCCTCCCCGAGGATGGTCCTTCCACTAGCGCCGCTGCTGGGCTCGTTAGGAAGGCCACCCCTGTCCAGCCACCAGCCAAGGGAGCCCCAGGCGGAGCTACAAAGCGGAGCGCTCCCGCCAAGGGCGAGGGCAAGGTCCAGCCACCCAAGGCGATGGCACCGGCGGCCAAGATCCCGATGCCGGTCGCGGCATCAAGACCGCCGTAAGGACTGAGAGGTAATAACTCTCGACGAGGCAAATGCGGCAGCCTCGTCCAACGCTCGAAGGACGAGCAATGAGAACCACGAGGGTTCTCCAGGCGAACCTGCACCACGCCAAGCGTCGGCCACCCTGTGCAGGACTTTCGCCGAGAAGAGGATCGACCTGGCCCTAATCCAAGAGCCATGGTTGATCGGTGGCCAAATTCGAGGACTTAACTGCGGCTCAAGTAAGTTGTTATATGACCGCAGTGGAGGTGCTCCACGCGCAGCTATCCTTCTGGATGGAAACGTAAAGCACTTCCCACTAACTAACTTTATCCGCAGGGATCTGGTTGCAACAGCCATAGAGGTGGCTACAGCGGAAGGCGTCCGAGAAGTAGTGGTGGTGGCCGCCTACTTTCCCGGAGACACTGACGAAGCTCCGCCGATGGAGGTCCAGCAGCTTGTCAGCTTCTGCCGTACAGCCGGGAAACACCTGGTTATCGGCTGCGACGCCAACGCGCATTGCGTCTGTGAGTGTCATAGAGATGGCTGCTGACCAGCTTCATGATGTGCTAGTCACTTCCTTCTAGGACAGCACAGTCCTAACCCGTCACCGGTCAAACCGCGAGGTCCCCTGGTGGAGCGATAGGCTTGCGAATCAGAGACAGGAAGTTCGCAGGCTCTTCAATAGAGCCAAGGCGAATCGGAACTCCTGGGACACTTATAGGAGTGCTCTCACGGAGTATAACAAAAATATTAGAAGAGCTAAGCGGGAAAACTGGCGCAACTACTGCGAAAGTGTGTAGGCACGACCGGAAGCAGCTAGAATGCAAAAGATCTTTGCTAAGGGCTCAAAAAATGGGGTGGGGCTTCTACGGAGAACATGGTTCTTTCATCCAGGACCGCAAGGAAACGCTAGAGCTTTTGCTTCAGGTACATTTCCCAGGGTTTTGGATATACACGCATGGCGAACCAAATGGGTTATCCACTCCACCGAATAGGCGCGGTAACAGCCTGTCCGGTATTATCTTCGATCCTGACAAGGTCAGGTGCGCAGTCAATTCTTTTAGTCTCTTCAAAGCCCCGGGGGGTGATCAGATTTTTCCAGCCTTGCTACAACATAACATTGAGATAATTATCTCCCCACTTGTCGGTCTTTGCATGGGGATATATACCACAATCTTGGAGGAGAGTCAACGTGGTATTTATTCCTAAACAAGGCAACCGAGCTCTTGACCAACCCAAGTCATACAGACCGATAAGCCTTTCGTCTTTCTTTCTCAAGACTGCGGAGCGGCTTGTGGACCTGTACGTAAGGTGCACTCTCCAGACCACCAAGCCGCTACACAAAACCCAATTCGCCTACATCAAAGGCGGATCGACAGAGGTCGCTCTTCACCACTTAGTCAGCAAAATCGAGAAATCCTTCAAATCCAAGGAAATTGCTTTGTGCTCCTTCCTGGACGTGGAAGGTGCTTTTGATATCACTGGCTATCAGTCACCCTCCAGAGCTCTATTGATGCAGCAACTGTAGCCTGGATAGAAGCCATGCTACGACAACGCGAAATATCTTCCACGTTAGATGCGACAACGGTCCGTATAAACGCGGCTAGAGGGTGTTCACAAGGCGAAGTGTTGTCTCCCCTATTATGGTCACTTGTGGTGGACGAATTCCTAGAAAAACTAGACAACCAGGGAATCGATGCCATTAGGTATGCCGACGACCTGGCTATTGTAGTCACAGGGAAGTTCGGCAACACTGTCTCCGAATTGATGCAAAGGGCACTCAATTTGGTCCTCGACTGGTGCACAAACGTGGGTCTCAACATCTCAATATCAATCCGCACAAGGCGGTTGTCGTACCGTTTACCAAACGGTACACCAATGACATTGGTCTCCTTGTCATTGGGGGGACCCCCGGAGAACTCTCCAGGGAGGTCAAATATCTTGGAGTTGTTCTAGATAAGCGACTCAACTGGAACTCTCACCTCAACAAGACGATTACCAAGACCACAAATGCTTTATGGGCATGTCGTAGACCATATGGTAAGACGTGGGGCCTTGGCTCCAAATCCATCATGTGGCTTTACTGCATGATGGTAGGCCTGTTTTGACCTATGCTGCTCTTGTGTGGTGGCCCAAGGTACAGCAGGTCTCGGCCATTCAGAAGTGTAGCAAGTTGCAGTGACTAGAGTGTGCATCTCTATCAGGAGCTTTACGCATATGCCCAACTGTGGCGATGGAGAAAATCATTGGATTAACTCCGCTACACATTCACATACAAGAAGGAGCCGCTAGAAGCCTTCTTAGAATCAAACTCACATCTGGGTTACTGACAGATGATGCTGGTCATGTCAGGATTTTGAAAAATGTTTCTGGCTTAGAGATCTGCAGCCAAACAGATCTCATGACCACGAAACTCTACTTCGGGGCGAAATTTAGGACTCTCATCCCAGGCCGTAGGGCATGGGATAATGGCAACCCTTACTGTGACCCCGGCAGCCTGCAGTGGTTCACTGATGGGTCCAAAACTGAGCAAGGGGCGGGTGCGGGGATCTTTGGACCTAACACCAGAGTCTCGATTCCACTAGGTAAATCGGCCAGTGTTTTTCAGTCAGAGATTCATGCCATTGAGGTCTGCTCCAAACTCATCCTTGCCACAAGAATGAGAGGAGCTACAATAAATATCTATTCAGATAGCCAAGCGGCGATTAAAGCGCTATCCTCTTGGAGGATAAGCTCCAAACTCGTCGCGGACTGCTGGACCAGCCTCCAGCAACTCTCCACTGGGAACAGGGTAACTTTGTGTTGGGTTCACACAAACCTGAACCGCGACGCCAGGGACCAGCGAAGGCACCGCTTCCGGGAGCAGCGTGCACCCGAGGGCATCCGCGCGCAATCCCGCCTCCGACCCGGCCAAGCCGGGAGAGCAACCACACAGCTGGAGCCATATTCTGCCCGTGGCAGACGCCACAGCCGCGCAACGGAGCCCTTTCCGTACCTCCAATAAACGCGCCCACCTCCGTGGCCGCGCCGAGGAAACGCCGGAGCAGAATCCTCCCCTGTGCGGAGCAGTAGGCTCGGTGAGCCACGACGACTCCGCCGAGCCCGAGAAGCCTGGAACCCATAGCTACACAGGGTAGAGGAGTACCCGGAGCGGGACCTGGCTCTGTTGACCATCCTCACGGGAGTGTCTGCGTCCCTGAGCCGCTACTACCGAGAGCTACGCTACCGCCGCCCGACGCCAACGCATTCGGCGCCCATTGCCCGGATCCGCGTCCCGAAGCCGTCGCCGCCCACCTGCGCCATCGCATCCGGGGCGCCAAGCCGCCCGGATCCGCGCACCCGCCGCAGACGCCCCACCAGGACTTGCGCCCATCGCATCCGGGGCGCCCAGCCGCCCGGATCAGCGCACCTGCAACGGCACCCTGGCATCCGAGGCGCTCAGCCGCCCGGAACCGCGCACCTGCGCCATCACCCGTCACCGACGACTAGCGCCACGCCTGCGAGGCGCCCAGCCGCCCGGAGCAGCGCACCTGTGCCACAACCCGTCGCCGCCGACTAGCGCCATCGCATCCGGGGCGCCACGCCGCCCGGACCAGCGCACCCGGACCAGCGCCCATGACTCCGGGGCGCCCAGCCGCCCAGGGCCGCGCACCTGCCCAAGCCACAGCCAGGACCTGCGCCGCGGGCCCGACGCACCCTCACCACCCGGACATACGCTCGACACTTCACCCCCCCATGAAGTAAGAGGGGAGTGTGACGAAGTCACAATTCATATATGTAAATATAGTTAATTATAAGCTAGGAATAATCAAGGCTAAAGCGCCAGCACTACCCCGCACACCAATCACTCACCCACGATTTCCACTCAAACACACTCACTCAAAAGTGCACACAAAAGCCACTCACACACGAGAACCCACTCAAGCCCTGACGAGAGAGGGAACAGCGGCCGATCGCCGGGCGAGCAGCAGCGTCGCCGCTATCACCAAAGCGCAGCCGAGCAACAGCGCAGGCGTGGGAAAAAGGGCGCGAGCCAAGCCGCCCTCATCATTGGCCGGATCGGATCACGCCATGAGTGCAAAGCCGAAGCCAGAGCGACGGAACATGCGCTGAAGCACCGAGAGCGGCAGAATAGTGCTGCCGGCACGATCGCCTGTAGGAGCGAGCAGGAAGAGAAGAGACGCCGCCTACGCTCGGCGACAAAATTTAGGTCAGGGCCAAGCCATGCAGGACGGAGCTGGGCAATGAGTCTCGAGCTGCGAAACCGAACAGACGCGAAAATACCAAGTCCCGAAAACTGTAAGTCCCGCGGTCCCGCCACCACGCGGTTGAGCACCACGTTTCCGCCGTCGCGAGTGTTGCGCCACCACCGTCGCCCAGGACCTCGACAGGATCGTCGAAAGGACGACGCCTGTTCCCTTTTTGTTTTTTTTTTTATTTCGTTATAAGGTACATTTCGTTTGGGGGGGAATATACATATAAGGGGTAGGGTAAATAATAACAACAAAAATGGGGTTCAACGCTCGTGCGGTACGGCCGCGAAGCAATGCTTCGCACGGGCAATGTTCCCAGTCTCCTCCTGCTGTCTTCTTCGCTCCTCGCTTCTGAGCTTGGTCATCAACGTGGCCGCGAAGTTGGACACCGCCTGCCAGTTGTCCTCGCTTACCAGCATAGTCGGCACGAGGTTGTCCGCCGAGATGCTGGTCCCCAGTGCGGCTTCCAGCGCCCGACGTTCGGTCGCGAATCTGCCACATGTGAACAGCACGTGCTCGGCAGTATCGTCGGCTTCCCTGTAACAACAGGTACAACTTACGCTCTCATCATGGCCAAACTTGAGTAGATAGCTTCTAAAGCACCCATGCCCGCTTAGTATTTGCGTCAGGTAAAAATTTACCTGACCGTGCTGTCTCCTCGTCCAATCCAACAGGTTTGGTATCAGACGGTGTGTCCAACGACCCTTGTTCGACACATCCCAACGGGCTTGCCACTCTGCTAGCGTGGCACTCTTCGCCAGGGAGCGCGCCTCGCACTTCTCCGCTGGCGTAACTATTCTTCCGTGGATTTGCTCAAAAATAACCGCCTGTTCCTTCGCCATCAGGTCGAGGGGAGGGGTTTCAGCTAGCACAAGAGCAGACTGATCGGAGACTGTCCTGAACGCGCTGCATATGCGTAGGGCAGCCAGGCGATGAGCTGCGTTCAGGCCGCGGCTGTACGACGGTGTTGTCAATGCTTTGCCCCATACTGGTGCACCATATAGCATTGTCGCTCTAGCTGCACTCGCTAATAGCAATCTGCTCGCCTGCTTCGGCCCTCTATGGTTGAGCATTATTGCTGCCTTGGTGCTGCCTTGGTGCTCGCGTACGCCAAGTGCTCTCTAAATGAAAGCCTTGTGTCGATCATCACGCCTAGATATTTAATAGCCCTAGACGTTCTGATGACGACTTCGCTCACTCGCACCTCTGCCACTTCCACCTTTTTCCTGCTGCTCACCAGGACTGCTTCGGTCTTCTGTGGGGCTAGTTGCAACCCACCGCGCGACAGCCACGAGCTGATGGCGCTGATGCTCTGGTTGCACGCCGCTTCGGCTCCAGCAATCTCTTTGTCCACTACCACCAGCGCAATGTCATCTGCGAATCCAACCAGCTCCGTTCTCCCAGGGAGTGGGAGCCTCAGGACCCCGTCATACATTGCGTTTCACAGCAGTGGCGCAAGGACTGACCCTTGGGGGACTCCGCAAGACAGCTCGACGCTTTGTACACCGCCAGCGGTGTCGTACTGCAGTACTCTATCTTCGAAATAACTCCGCATCAGCTTTAGCAGTTAGTGGGGCACTCCGAAACTGGTCAGGGCGTCCAATATACAGTCTCGCTGTATTGAACGCGTTGCGGATGTCCAAGGTGACTATCAGGCAATATTCCTTCGCTCCGCCTTTCCAACGCTGACCCGCGATGGCCGAGGCGGCAATGTCAACCACCTTGTTGATGGCATCGATTGTTGACCGCGCCTTCATGAAGCCGTATTGAGTCTCAGACAAACCGCCTGCCGCTGTGATTGCCCTCTCCAGCCGCGAGCTTATCACGTACTCCAGCACCTTGCCGGCCCCGTCTATCAGACAGATCGGTCTGTATGAAGATGGGTCCACCGTCGGCTTGCCCGGCTTAGGCAGCAGTACCAAGCGTTGCAGTTTCCACTTTTTGGGGAAGGACCCCTCGGCCAAGCACCTCCCGAACAACTCCGCAAAGATGTCTGGGCGGAGAGTGATGGCCAACCTTAAAGCCCCGCTGGGAACATTATCCGGCCCCGGTGCCTTCGCAACCTTGATCCTCCTCGCCACTGCTAGCATCTCGGCTACTGTGACGGGCTCAACCTCTTGGGGCAGGTCGTTTCTTGGTTGAAGGGAGAGAAACGGGTTCTCTACTCTGGGAAACAAGTGCTCGACTATCCTCACCAGGGAGTCGGCGTCCAGTGGGGCGCGAGCTTTGGACTTGTTGACCTTCTTTACAATGAGCCTGTATGCGTTTCCCCATGGGTCCCGGTCCGCAGAATCGCATAGGTCAAGGAAGCATTTCCTCTTGCTGCTATTAATAGCCTCCTTAAGAGCCTTGCGGCACTGCTGAAAGGCTGCACGCTTCTCCAAGTGGGTAGTCAAGCCGTACGACCGCTGGTACAGCCTTCTGGCTCTTACGCACCGTTTCCTTAGATCCACAATTTCTTGTGTCCACCAGAATACAGGGTCTCTGTGTCTGCAGTGGGCAATCCTGGAGGGTATGCAATCCTCGCAGGCTTCTTGCAGCTGTCCCATCACCTGGTCCGCCATAATTTCCGCATTTCCCGACGCTTCCAATCTCGCCATGCAAGCTGCGAAAGACCGTGGGTCAACTGCCCCAGTCGACCGCCCAGGCATTAAAGTCGCCCGCTATCAGCGCCGAGTTACGGCCTCTCGCATCCGAAGAGAGTCTGTCCAGGGTGGCAGCAAACTCGGCTAGCGATAGGCTTGGGGCGAGGTAGACGCTGTACACCCACCAGCCTCCTGCCTTGGCGCGCACAAAACCTCTGTCCGGAAGGACATCTGACAGGAGCGTGGGAGCGCTACTGCACGCCCACAGGGCGGCTTTCCCGTTGCTGTCCGTCGCCCAGTTGCGGCTTTGTCCAGTCCTGTATGGTTCCCTTAGGATTGCGAGGTCAGCTTCGCATTCTCGGACCGTTTGTGACAGCAGGTCTTGTGCTGCCACGCAGTGGTTCAGGTTAAGTTGAACCACTTTCATCTGCGCTTGGGACCATTACTGGACGCGGACTCCAGGGGGCAGTAACGGCTACCGGCCTGGTGGTTCGCATCCCTTCTGTTGGCTTCAGCGCATCTGAAGCAACGCGGGCGGTTTTGACAAGAGGCCGCTTTGTGTTCATCTTGACTGCATCTAAAACATGTGTGGCTTCTGTCCGTGGCGCTCCGACATTTGCTGGCGATGTGGCCGCCTTCCAAGCACCTGAAGCACCAGAGTCGGGGCTCGATCTCCTTCACCCGGCAGAGAGTCCAACCGACCTTCACCTTTCCAAGCTTGTTGAGAGCTGCTGCTGCGCCGGCCGGGACCGAAATGGTTGCGACCTGGCAACCGCTGGAAAGAGGTCGGACTGCCTTCACTTGCACCGAGTTCAACGGGAGGTCCGCCTGCTTGATCAGTGCTTCCTCCAGCTCCTCCTTAGAGACTAGCTCATCCAAGTCCCGGATGACGAAAGTCGCCTGCGGAGTCACTGCTCGGATCGAGGCTCCTACGCCCAGGACGCTGCCGAGTCTCTCGCTTATGCCGCTGGCAGGGACATGTGGGGAGCGCTTCAATTCAAGCAGGAGTTCGCCTTTGGCCGTCTTCCTCACCTTGGCGATGCTGTCACCGATTTCCGCTATGCTAGCGTCATGTGCCCGCGTGACCATACTGAGCACCGCACTATACGACAGCGGAGGGCTAATGATAAGCGCCTCGTTCCTTGCTCTTTTGCGCCTATCCCTCTTCCTCGTCTTAGTTTGGTCTCGCCGGCCTCTATTGCCGGCGCCAGTATTGCTCCTTGAGTTACCCTTTTGGGGGCTGCTACCAGTGCGACGGTTAGGAGCGGCTCCTTTGTTGGGTGTAGACGGCAGGGCCTTGCCGCCCTGGGAAGTCTGAACCGCTTTGTTTACGCTGGGAGGGTTCCAAGTTTGGGATGTCTGGCTGCCCTGGCTCGCAGTGACGGCTACCATCCTGGCGGACAGTCTTTCCTCCGTATCCCGCAACAGCTCCTCCTGAAGCTCCTTCAGCCTAGCGAACGCGATCTTCATCCCCTGGTTTATATTGCGGACTTTCTGCTCGTTGACATTGGTGAGTAGGTCGTCGAGGATGGCCCCCATCTCCATTAGTTGTGGCTGGGCTTTGGCCCTTTTGGTAGGCTGTGCCTGCCCGGGCGGACTCGGTGAATCCCTAGTGCGCTTAGCCACAGGAGTGGCTATGGCAGGGGATTTTTCTTGAACTAGGGGGTACGGAGCGCCTCTTGTCGGGCTCCGCATCAGCCTGGAACCGTTCTGAAAGGTTCTTAGCTCGTCTTCGACACTCGTAGCATTCAAAGAGACGTCGGCCAAGTGGGCCGCCGGCATCGCCGTTGGATAGGGAATGGTAGTTAGGGCCTCCAGAATCCGTGCCCTTGCCGCGGCATCTACCGCGGGTGGATATCCACATTTGTGGCTGCCACCTGGAGTAATAATGTTATTACTTGACATTCCTTTTTCTTAAGCAGCTATTTACCCTGCTGCCGGGTTGCGTTTTATACCTTCCGCCAGGTTAAGCAAACTGCCGACCGATACGGTGCAGACGCAGACCAAACCGCCGGCCATTATGGCGCAGACGCGGTGTGGATTTTTGGGAAACATCGCTAGCTAATCTGCCGGCCACTGTGGCACAGACGCAGACCGCTCGGCCGCCCAATGTGGGACAGACGCGGAGCGTAGCGATGGTGGCGTGATATGCACTATGCGGCTTCCAGCGGAGGCCGAGGGTTTCTCCCCGGCATGACCGATGGGGGTTATACCGCCCCGTCTCGGTCGCCAGAGCCCCGTTTTATGGTGTGCCGCTTCGCGGAGGGGATGGCAGTTGGTCTGTTCCGTGACCTTTACCACCTCGTAGGCCGCCGGTGTGCTGGAATGGGGTTTCAAGTCCAAAACCTGACTCCTTGCCACAGGATTGGAGCAGCATCCCGAAACAGTATTTTACTGTAATCGCTGCCTATCCATACGTGCGTGTCGCAGCGAGCAGCTGTGGTCAGCCTACACGCATGCGACTACCAGCGCCCCCTGTCGGACAAGCGCCCACTGGAGCTTCCAATTGGCATCTTCAGCGTTACGGGAGATGCAATCTTACGAGATTACATCTTTCCGAACACTGGTCTGCCAGCTGACTTGAAGATCAACTGGCGTGATATGCCACTTCGTGTAAGTCGCCACCTTGGTAAGAGAATTTTACCAGCGCGAAAGAAGAGAAAGCGGGAAGAAAGCCCCCCGAGAGAGTTCCTCCACTCACCCTTGCCTATGAAGCTTGGCCAACTCTGGACACTCTATAGGACGGACCGCAGTCCGAGGCTTCCGTTCCTCACAGGTAAGTAAGGCCTGGCGTTCAGTGTACCTTCCCGCAAACTCGCTAACCGATACCGTCCTAGGTTTGGCAGTTTTTCCGCCTTCCCGGAGGAGCACCCGGGAAACACGACCTCACCGTACAACGCGCACAACGCCTGTTCCCTAAGGAGTGTGTGTTTGTGCGGGTGAGCGATGGCCGCGGGCCAGCATTTGTTAGGGGCCGGAGAAAGGTGCCCGTCAACGTAAGGCCCTTCTCTCCCCCTTCCCCGCCGTTTATCTTGGGCCGCCGGCCATATATAATTAAATAATTAATTATCTGTCGCTGCCAGGTGAAGGCGCCCGCCGGATTAGGACTCTTCCCCGTGTTATTTTCTTCGGGCCGCGGGCCACATAATTAAATAGGAAAATAAATAAATAAAGTGGATTTCTTCGCCTCGTATCTTGCCCCCATCCGCTCCGGGTTCCCGTGTTCCCCTCTCTCGTAACTGGGGCCCCTCGCCGCTCGGAAAGTCTTCCAGGCGGGGCGTAGGTAGAGACCGTCCGGAAAATCCTCCGGCATAGGCGGACCGACCGGAAATCCCTCCGGGTTCGCAGGGACCGCCGATCGGAAATCCTTCCAGGCGGTTCCGAGGCTTTTCTCTCTCTCCCTCCCGATTCCTCCCGCTTAGTTCGACCCCCATTAAAAATACCTAAAACCTTCGGCCGCCTATCTGTCCTGGCTGTTTCAACAATTTATAAATTTTGTGAGGACCTCTGGAGCCGCTGAGGTTTACCCCGGCCAGAGACGCTTCTTTACAATGTCGGTCAAATGACACTTATAGACGGAAAAGTCTTAAACATATTGACAGAATGTAACTCTTGTTAATGTTGCCCGATTTGCGGAGCAAAGCCAACGCATTTAATGAATGTGAAAGATTTTAATTCAGATATTTTTTATGCTAAATCTTAAGCTCTTCAGTTTGGAATAAGCAATTTACATGCGTGGATTTGCTTCTTTGAATTTGTTTTAAAAATTGCATACCGAGCTGATCTTAAGACTTCGCATGTAAACGACTATGATAAACCTAAATTAATTTAACGAAAGCATTTTATATAACAACAAATGATGGAGAAAATGGGGCTCAATGTGGATAAGCCGTTACCAAATGGATGCGGAAACTCAAATGATGGCAATACAGCCAGAAGGCCATTTTCTAATACTGTCTTCAATATTAAATATTGATTACGACATACTTTATAACTTTTATATCATTTTAATAACGATTTCCTCTGAATACGAAATTGACTCAGAAAAGTTCGTTGGAGCAGCGGTACGCGATATCCCATGTACCGCAAATGTTTACGAGTTTAGGATGTCAGCGATTGCCTGGTTGCTTAACCGACGGTCTGATCTCAAAGTTTTGTGCAAACGGCAAACATTTTTATCAATTCGTTTTGTTTATCGCGTACCGCTGCTCCAACGAACGCTCCCATGGCACCGGTACACAAAAAAAAAAAGACTTAACGCTAGGACACGTCCTTCCATTTCTATTGATCGGAGCGAACTGAGACTGGGCGCGTTGGAAATGGGAAGCCTCCCCCCCAAATGTTAAGACATGTCCGAGTGAGCTGCGACAGTTAGTTGCGTTACAATGAGACCATGCACATTACTTATCTAACACACCTTGTATATCTATATATATAAAATGCTTTGTCCTGACTGACTGACTGACTGATATATCACAGCCATTGCCAAACCACATGTCTTAGAGACTTGAAGTTTTTTTTAAAAAATCAGAAAAAAATTTCCAAATTCGTATGGGTATTTTAATTTTCTAATTCCACCTGCAACCTATTTTAAAAAATAAAAAACATATATTTAAAACGTTCTCAAAATTTTCCAATATTTACTGCTTAAGTAGTAGGCTTTGCCTCATTTTATATTTGTCATTCGACTTCAAAGAATCTTTATTTCTCATTCAGTGCGCTGACTTCAAAGCGAAATTTAATCAAAATAAGTTGCGCACGCGCGCCAACCACGGGCGAATGGGCACACTAGACCAGGGGAGCTGGTCACAGCAGTTCTGGCAGATCTGTGAGGAGACAACGGGCACACTAGGCTTAGCCAGGGGCTATATAAAGCGGGCGGCGAATTTTTTCTTCAACTAAGATTTTAATTTTCTGACTTTTTAACTTTCTTTTGAATTTTTCTTCAACTGAGATTTTTATTTTCAGACTTTTTAATTTATAAACAAAAATAGACAACCGTTGGGTTGTACCCTATAATTCTGTACTTATGCGAACATTTAAAGCACATATAAATGTGGAATTTTGTACTTCAGTAAAATCCATAAAGTATATTTGTAAGTACGTAAATAAGGGTAGTGACCAAGCTTCATTTACTGTTGAAAATAAAAAAAATGAAGTTCAGCTATATGAAAGTGGTCGTTATATTAGCAGTGCTGAAGCTGTCTGGAGAATTCTTTCATTTCCCATACATGACAGATTTCCCTCCATTACTCAATTAGCTGTGCACTTGGAAAATGGCCAACGTGTCTACTTTTATCCAAATAATGCAAGTCGGTTAGCTGAAAAGTTAATCAATCCACCTCACACAACATTAACAGCTTTCTTTCATCTGTGCACAGTTGACACCTTTGCTAAAACACTTCTGTATGTTGAAGTGCCATTTTATTATGTATGGCTAAATAAAAAGTTTCAAAGAAGAAAGCGAGGTATTGATGTGCCCAATTTTCCTGGAGTAAAAAAAGTAAAGTAAAAAAAGATAGCACTTTGGGTAGAGTATATACTGTACACCCTAGAAATAGTGAATGCTATTATTTAAGACTTTTACTCCATGAAGTTCGTGGGCCAACATCATTTTTAAGTATTAAAACTGTGAAATGGTGTTATATATGACACATTTCAGTTGGCCTGTAAAGCTTTAGGCTTATTAGAAGATGACATGCACTGGGATCGCACATTAGAAGAAGCGGTCCTGTGTCAAAGGCCAAATAAATTGCGCGAACTTTTCGCAATAATGTTAGTATTTTGTCAAATGTCTGATGCGCTAAATTTATGGGTAAAATACAAAGATGGTCTCTCTGAAGATATTTTGTAGGAAATTAAGCTTGCATTGGATGACAATATACCAATAGATTCGGCAATTATGGATACTGTATATAATAAGTGTCTTATTCAAATTGAAGATATAGTATTGCAACTCGGAATCCAATCCTTATCAGAGTTTGGATTACCCAAGGCAAAGAGAATCGAGCAGTCTATTCAAAATAAAGAATATCTTAGAGAAATTAGTTATGAAAACAATGAAACAATTGTAAATAATAACGAAAAATCTCTCACCGATGAGAAATATGAAGTATATCAAAAAATTTTCGACAGCATTGAAGCTGCAAAAGGGGAAATATTTTTCTTAGATGCACCTGGTGGTACAGGAAAAACATTTCTGCTCAATTTGTTGTTGGCAAAAATTAGAGGAAAGCGTCAAATTGCTTTAGCTGTTACATCATCTGGAATTGCTGCAACACTGCTAACAGGTGGTCGAACAGCCCATTCGGCATTTAAGCTTTCATTAGATTTAACACGTTTAGAAAATCCACACTGTTCCATTTCCAAACAGTCAAATACAGCAATAGTACTTAGGGACTGCAAGCTCATTGTTTGGGATGAGTGTACTATGGCACATAAAGGCGGTTATGAAGCTTTAAATAGAACTTTAAAAGATATACGCGATAATGATCTTTTAATGGGAGGCATTACAGAGTTTCGTCAAACTCTCCCGGTAGTTCCAAATGGAACAAGTGCCGATGAAATAAATGCCTGTTTAAAATCTTCATTTTTGTGGCGTGTACATCTAAGAGGCGACACAACAGCTAAAGTTTTTGCTCAAACTTTACTGAATATAGGAAATGGAACATATCCAACAATTGAGGATAAAATTACAATTCCTTTACATTTAGGGACTATTGTCAAGTGTATACAGGAACTAACATCACAAATATTTCCTGATATTACCAATATCTCCCATAAATCATTAGATTGGTTTTGTGAACGAGCAATTTTAACACCAAGAAATGATAGAGCCGTTTCTATTAATGCTTTGCTTTTAAATGAGTTTCATGCTGAGGAAATGACATATAAATCTATCGATAAGGTCACTGACGAGGAAGATGCTGTTCATTATCCTATTGAATTTCTGAATAAGCAGAATCCACCAGGTCTTCCGCAGCATAACCTAACTTTAAAGGTTGGTGCACCTATAATGTTGTTGAGAAACCTATCCCCACCCAAATTATGCAATGGCACAAGATTGCAAATTAAAGCTTTGCACAAAAATTTGGGGAAGGCATACAAGGTAAAGCTACTGACTGTGTTCAACTTGGTGGGCACCAGTGTGATCCTTGTCCCTGCCTTCTTCAAGTCGACGCACTACCTCCACGCGGTTTTCCCTGGATTGTAACTTAGCATCCGCTGAGTTATGAACCAATGTGCACGGCGGGATCCGGATCCTTAAATTAGGTTTTGGCGTAGGACTTGATATCCACCCAAGGAAAACACCACATCAGTGAAGAATGCAAGAGGAGCCTCGGATAGATACCCGAAAAACGTTGACGACCATGGAAAATTCAAAAAGGATAATGATCTGAGAGTATGCACTTGAAATGTACGCACATTGCACAGGCCTGGTGCCACTCAACAACTAGTGGATACTCTCAGCAATTTGAAGGCTGACATTACAGCTATCCAGGAAATGCGATGGAACGGAAAGGGAAGCATGAAGAAAAGGAATTGTGACATATACTACAGCTGTCATACAGATAGGCGCGAGTTTGGTTGTGGATTCGTCGTAGGAGCCAGGATACGGCACCGAGTCATACAGTTTACACCTGTAAACGAGAGACTTGCGACGATCCGAATAGCTGCCAGATTCTTCAACATCAGCCTAATCTGTGCGCACGCACCAACGGAGGAGAAGGACGACGCCATCAAAGATGCTTTCTATACAGAACTCGACCGAGTGTATAGCCGCTGCCCATCACATGACATTAAGATCCTCCTCGGAGATTTTAATGCCAAAATCGGACGGGAAAGCATCTTTGGAGCAACCGTTGGACAGCATAGTCTACATGAGTCTACCTCTGCAAACGGGCTTAGACTTATAGGTTTTGCTGCTGCGCACAATATGATAGTTAGTAGTACAAGATTCCGTCATCTCAACATCCACAAAGCAACCTGGCTGTCACCTGATCGTCTGACTTGCAACCAGATTGATCATGTTGTGATCGATGCAAGACATGCGTCTAGCATACTTGATGTGAGATCGTGCCGGGGTCCTAACATCGACTCTGACCACTACCTTGTTGCAGCCAAGGTCCGCGCACGGTTGTGTGTCGCGATAATCGCACGTCAAGGTATGCCAAGAAAGCTTGACATCGAAAAGCTGCAATCACAACAGCACAGGGATGCCTTCTCCGCTCGGCTCTCAGGCCGACTTGGCCAGCACCCTCCAACGCCTATAAATACGTCAGATATGTGGACGTGCATATCTACCGCCATAAATGCTTCTGCTGTGGAAATCCTTGGATTCCAACGTCCCCCAAAACGGAATTCATGGTATGATCAGGAGTGTCGGAGAGCGACTGCTGCAAAGAACGCTGCATACAGGCGGACGCTGCAAGCAGGAGCCACACGAGCAGTGGTGGATATTTATAGGACGCGGAGAAGAAATGAGAAGCGCCTTTTCACGAGGAAGAAGCAGGAGATGGAAAGGCTTGAGTGTGAGAAGTTGGAGAATAGCAGGAGCAGGAATGATGCCCGCGACTTTTACCGGAGGGTCAAACGCATGACTCAAGGGTATAAGTCTGGATCGCTTGCCTGCAGGAGGGATGATGGAAATCTTGTCACGGATGCAGAGACAGTACTGAGGTTATGGAGGGATCACTTTGAAAGTCTTTTGGCTGGAGACAACCAAGAGTCTGATGAAGAAGATCTACTAACCCCAATCAGAGAGGATGGTGTTGAAGTTCCCACCCCTAGCTATACGGAAGTCGAAGTCGCCATAAGACGACTTAAAAACAATAAAGCCGCGGGAGCGGACGGGCTACCGGCTGAACTGTTTAAGGCTGGAGGCGATGAGTTGGTAAGGAGCATGCACCAGCTCATTTGCAACGTATGGCTAGCGGAAAGCATGCCCAATGATTGGAATCTGAGTATGATCTGCCCCATTCTGAAGAAGGGTGATGCAACACAACGCACCAATTATCGTGGCATCAGTCTTCTTCCCGTAGCATACAAAGTTCTCACGAGCGTTATGTGTGAGAGGCTTAAGCCATATGCCGAAGCATTGATCGGACCGTATCAATGCGGCTTTCGCCATGGTCGGTCCACAGTCGACCAGATCTTCACATTACGCCAGATCCTGGAGAAAGCGTATGAGAACCAAATCGACACCTACCACCTGTTTGTCGATTTTAAAGCTGCTTTCGATAGTCCACGGCGAGGACGCCTGTACGCCACCATGTCTGAGCTTGGTATTCCTGCAAAGCTAGTACGGCTTTGTAGTATGACATTGAGCAACACCATCAGCTCTGTCAAGGTAGGAAATGACCATTCCGAAACCTTCAGTACCAGGCGGGGTCTCAGACAAGGCGACTCGCTGTCTTGTGTGCTCTTCAATCTGCTAATGGAGAGTGTCATAAGGAAAGCTGGAGTGCATCGAGGGGGCACAATACTGGGACAGAAATGTGTCCAGCTCCTTGGCTACGCTGATGATATTGACATCATTGGTCGTACCAAGCGTGATGTGACGGCGGCTTTTGGAGCTATTGAAAGAGAATCGGCTAGAGTTGGTCTTGCAGTGAATATGGGTAAAACAAAGTTTATGGTGTGCAGTAACCGAGAGACGAGGCGACTTGACTCTCATCTTACTGCTGGAGACTATGACTTTGAGTCGGTCAAGGACTTTGTCTATCTAGGAACTGCAGTGACCAACAACAACGATGTCAGCCTGGAGATCAAGCGGAGGATCACACTTGCCAACAGAAACTACTTTGGGCTCAGTAGGCAAATGAACAGCAGAGCCCTCTCTCGAAAGACGAAGCTAACACTTTACAAGACACTCATCATCCCAGTGCTTCTATATGGTGCGGAAGCCTGGACAGTGACGCAGTCAGATGCAGCTGCTCTTGGTGTCTTCGAGAGAAAAATCCTTCGCAAGATCTTCGGACCTGTTTGCGTTGGCGGAACCTACCGTATCAGGTGGAACGATGAGCTGTATGAGCTATATGGCGATGTGGACATAGTCAAGCGAATTAATATTCAGCGACTTCGCTGGCTTGGCCACATAGCTCGTATGGAAGGAACAACTCCAGCTCGATCCGTTTTCGATGCGGCAGTTGGCGGACAACGTAGGAGAGGAAGACCACGCGTACGTTGGAGAGACCAGATGGACGCAATTCTGGCGACGCTTGGGATCGCCAACTGGCGGAGTCGCGCGCAGGACAGAGGAGCGTGGAGGCAAATCGCGCATCAGGCTGTACCCCGTTAGGGGTGTTTATGCCATATATATATATAAAAATTTAGTTGAAGCCATAATATTTTCGGGCTGTGGTAAAGGGGAAGTAGCTTTTATACCAAGAATACCTGTTATACCAAACAACATACCATTTCAATTTAAAAGAATTCAATTTCCTATTAAAGTCTGTTGACATGACAATAAACAAGGCTCAAGGACAAACTTTAAAAATGGCTGGGCTAGACCTGAGAGACGAATGCTTTTCTCATGGACAGCTTTATGTAGCATGTTCAAGAGTTGGTTTAGCTAAGAACTTAATAATTTTGGCACCTGATCACAAATGCAAGAATGTTGTGTACAAAAAGATATTACAACAATCGTAATATATAACTATGGACTATACCTAAAAAAAATTCGCCGAAACCTCTACCTCTTTGGTGGTGTGAAAATGAGGAATAATTAAAATAGTAATATTTATTATTAATCTTTTAACATTTTTTAATTACGATATTGTTAATTTAATACGAAATTTTAAGTGTGGATTGCATCCGAGGATGCAATAGCGGGCCCTCTAGTTTATGTATAAAACACTTTTCACTCAGGAATCGGATGGAAGGAATGAAAAACGCCGTCGGAAAAAGGAATAAGGCACATGGTCGCCAGAATGGAATTAAAAATCGTACTTATCTTGATTTTCCGCAAGGATAGATCCGGTTCGAAGGACCATGAACTGGAGTGGGCGGAATTGTAGCCTAAATAGGTCGATTCGCTGGGGTGCTCGTCGATGGTCGCTGGTGGAGAAGTTTAATTTTTTACTGTTGCTGTTGTTGTTCCGAAAGAAGAAGGCGTCGGGGGTAGCTTCAAACACAATTTTCAAAGTTATAGATTTATACTAACTTAAATCAATCATAAGAAGTGCAGCGGGACCGCGGAGTAGTGAACTTTGCCTGCTGGAAGGAAAGAGAGGGAGAAGAGAGAAGGAGAGCAGAGACGCGTACAAGCCTAAGCAAAAGCTAAAGCGCAGGCGCTGGCCGCTTACACTGCCGCTCCGAAATTCGCTCTCTTCTGGCGTGCACATTTCGTTTTACTTTGAAAAACTAAACAAGAAAATACTGATTTTAGATAACTTGAACATATTTAGATATTATACGCGCCTATGATCTATTTTTTATTTTTCCTAGTCCGAATGAGGACGAACTTTATATGTCAGCAATTTTTCTCCTAAGCGATTTATAGTTACCACCAACTTCAGTCACCATCCAACTTATTGCAAGCCTGAAAAGATATCGCATCTTGGGTGTTTTCAATCAAATATTTTATATAGTTGTCACGAGCAGGATCGAAAAATAAGTAGAAGTGAAGTGAAGTGTAAAGTAGAGTTGCGCATATTGATAGTTATCAACCTGCCTGCTTCGCGATAGTTATGCGATACTCACTCAAGAACACTAGCGTCAAGAAAATCTAGCGACTCAAAAGCGTAGAAGAGCAGAAAATTGTAATCGTGAAGATAGATTCCAGTTGTAAAGTAGTCGTTAAGGGATCAAGTCCGAGCATAGAAGTTGGAGTGTCGGAGGGACAATCGTCAAGTTGGAGCCATTGTTGGTCAAGTCGTCATGTTGGCAAGTTGCAAAGAATTCTCCATCTCATTTATTTTTCATCCCGCATCTCGTTTTTAATATTCAGCATAATTATATTAATAAACTGTCTTTAATGGCTTCCATTTGGGGGCTAGTCCCGGTCTAAAGTCTTACATCTGAGGCTCGATCCAGTCAAATTAGTTGGAAACATAAGTTCTTGCGATCCGTGTTGAAATTTAGATATATTGGAAAACCTAATCGAAAAGATATTTATTTAATGATTCCGATGATTTTTAAAGTAAAAAATGTTTACTCCACTTTTCGTGGTAAACTTCTTATGTGTGTGTGTGTTCAAAGAGTTTTCCAGATAGTAGTGCGCGTTCCAGCTAGTGAAGACAGTTTAACTTAAGTATCGTATATCTACGGCCTACAACTAGTTCAATATTTTGTAATGGATTAGATTTATGTAAACAGAGGAACAGCACATAATTATATCTATATATTATTATTATTTATTTACATAGCTTGAGTTTGTGACGTGGTTCCTCAAAGCAGTAATCATTTCTGCAAACGTATCGAAAATCTGCTCGATTCAAATCTTGTTATGCGTCGGAAATTACACAGTGTAACAGTGATTTTGAACTTTTGAAGTGACTTAGTAGAGATTGTAAAAAAAGTTCATTTACTTTTTCAAAATTTGTTACACTACGTTAAGTTTAGTATGGCCAACTGAGCAGTTTCACTGGCTGCCTTACTTTACTCTTGTGACTGAGAAGCAATAACGACGCGCGGTTAAAATGCAATTTCTTGTTCTTCTTTAGCCCATTTTATTTGCAGTGTTTCGAATCCTTCTTGCATTACGGTTTTGTAGGAAGAGGTAATTAAACTTCACTTTCATTCACCTAAAAATTTATTTTAAAACTTAAATTTTTAACCAGTTATTCGTTGAGAAGATTAGGTACCTCGAACTGATAACTGGTTAAAAATTTAAGTTTGCGTCTTTGTTATTCCAATTCTGATACGTAAATATATTTTATGCACTTTACTGAAATGCAAAACTTAACCTTAAGATCCTACTGAATTACAGGATGAAATCACTTCGCCCACTATTCTGTAAAAATTTCAAAATCTTTTTATGGACAGCGCACTATGAGGCCAACGACCTCTTTTTGTGGCATCAATTAAAAACTTTTAAACGAAGTACAATTTTCAAGTTCTGTTTTTTAAATACTGTTTATCATTACAAAAGGAAAATATTTAAATTTTAAAAATTGGCGTGGTCTCATAATTTTTTTAAAGATTTAATTTTTTTTCAGGGTAAAAGCTTTTCAAATTATGATTAGAATTCAAAAATAATACAATTGTGTAAAATTTTGCATTTTACAATAATTTTTTCAAGCTAAATCACAGTATTTTTTTTTGCCTGGTACATGCGGCCAATCACATACAGCATTCTATGATTCTGCTCTATCATTTAAAAAAAACAATTAGCAGTGTCGATTTTTGTGTAATATGACTTGGAGGAATATAGATTTAGTGCACCATATCAAAAAAATGGAAATATTCGAAGCCTTTGGCTATTTATATGTAAAAAAACTCGTTTATTCACAGAAGTAAGGTTAGATCCTTAAAAGTTAAATTAGTGACGCGTACCGCGCACAAAAGTAATAATAAATAAATAAAATAAATTAAGAGATAAGAAAAGACATAAACAGAGAAAGAAACTGAAGTAAATAAATTAAGAAACTGAAGTAAATAAACAAAGATAAATTGGAGAAACCTGGAATAAATATAAATTTGAATTTTAATACGCGCGCGCTCCATCGACTGAGGAGGGTCACACTAGAAGGGAGAGTTGGCCACACTAAATATGGCAAATCGGGAATCGTAGGCGGGCACACTAAAAGCCGCAGAGGCCTATATAAAGCGGGCAGCTAGCTTCATATCGACACTCAGTAGTCGACAGCGATCGGAAAAGGTAAGCCTACCAGCAGCAGTAGCCAGCAGCTTTGGTAAGCCGAATCAGTAGACCTGGGTAAATAAATCGTAGTTAGTTCCGCGTAACACCCCTCTCTCCCCTCTAATCGATAGATCTGAATGGTCACAAATTAGGGTTCTCGCTTACTCCTGTGGATGACCTGAATGGCCTCCGAAGGATTTTCTCTCGCTCGATAGATCTGAATGGTCACCGACTAGGGTTCTCACTCCCCCTGTGGAGGACCTGAATGGCCGCCTAAGGGATCTTCTATCTTTGCAGCGCCCAAAACGATCCAGGATGACGGCCGACGGCCACGCACCCTCGCGCCACTAAACGACGAGTCGACGCGGAACGACGCTTCGTCGTGGAATGACTCTTCGCGGTGGAACGACGCTTCGCTGTGGAACGACCCTTCGTTGTTGAGAGACGCATCGCCCCCCGAACGACGCCGACTCCGGACGAGCTGCGCGGACCCCGCACTCATAATTCAAGCTCTGTAATCTCCCGTGAATAAATCAGCCTTATTCTCAGTTACCGTGTAATTCACCCTGACTTCTACTCTGGGACGGGGGTCGGCTTTCTATTACAGCATCCACATCTGATCCAAATAAATATCTGCGATGACCCTGTCGTCACAAACCGTCACAAATTTCACAGAAAGTGCGCAAAAGTGCACTTTTATGCTTTCATAATATAATTAAAATTTAATGATCTACAACATAGTGCTAGTTCTAAAAGTGTAGAGAGCTGCACTCACTTTGTAGTTCAAATTTAATTTAAAATACATTTATATTTAAAAAAATTTTTTTGGTTACAAGTTACACAAGATTAAAGCGAAACAATAGACTATTTCTACAGTTAAAACCCTCAAACATATAATTCAAACCATTATGAATAAGATTGCATCCAAAAAGTTTACCTTCATTTGCGATTTTTTAATTTTTTTGGCATTTAAAACTTGCACAATAATTAAGCGATTTAACAGCGCCAGCTTCTCGTCGCATTAACAGCTGATTTAACAGCTTTTAACTTAAGAGTGGAGCGGTCTGTTAAAATTTCTTTAACGTAACATTACAGAATAATGTTTTATGAATACATTCCAATTTAAAGTAAATTAACGACTTTTAAAGAATGGGTTTTGGCCAGAAAAAGGGCCGTTGGCATAGTGCAGCGGTCGAACGGGATAGAATAAAAATCCTATGATAGTCACCTGCCTCTAAGCTACAGCCGTTCTTGAGGTATAAATAACATGACTTTTTTTCATATACATATGTATGTAGATATTTCTTTTATTGTTATTTGTTAATTATGATTTATAAAAATAGGGTGTATTTGGTTTTACTTTAAAACAAGAAAGAAAGTTAACTTCGGCATGCCCAAGTTTAAATACCCTTGCAGTAAGTAAGTAAGACTTTTTCGTTTTCTCGGGTACTGTTGCGAGCGAAAAATGTTGCGACCGATAATGTTGCGAACGAAAATGTTGCGAACAAACTAAATGAATTTATATATATATTCCTATGGCAGCTATATGTCCGATTTTGATCAAATTAAAACCAAAATTCTAAAATATTACAAAATGGCCATGTCTGAAATTTTATGAAAATTTGTTGAAAATTCTCTAAGTTATAATTTTTTTCCTAAAAATTTTCCGATCGTTCCTATGCACAGTGGTTGATCATGTATGGGAAGTGCGGCCAAAAATACTTCCCGTAGGAATATCGAGCTGAAAATTTGTACACTGCTTTAGAGACCGAATAACATAATAAATATTAAAAAACATTGGCAAAACCATAAGTTAAAGCCCGAAAATTTAAAAAGATAACATTTTTACACAAAAATTCCATTGCATACTTTCAGGGGCAGAAAAATCCCATATTATTAAATTCTATTTTATTTAATTTTATTATCTAAATACAAAATAAAACAAAAATGGGATGTAAAAATTCATAGTAGGCTTATACTACATTATAATAAATTAAATAGAACAACGAGAAAAAAAAAATTATAAAAAAAATTATTTTTAAAAATCAAAAATATAGCAAAATTCAACTAAAATACGAACACAAAGAAAGCGAAAAACTCCGAATCGTGCAAAAACGTGCAGCTGAAAATTCAGCACTCGGGAGGTCACTGTTGAAAAACTAACTTTAAAAAAATAACACAACACATAATGTCGTGAAAAATACTCAGTTTTACAGTACACACCCTGTTTTTCAATATTCATTTTAATTGACGTTAATCCGACACTATTTAATATCAAAATTTAATTTTCTTGTCAGAGCTAATTTTTACACTGCGTTCACTTCCGCGACCACGATATTTTGTTGTCTGTTTTCTCCCTCAATTTGTAGCGCGTACGAATGAGAGAGACAAAAACTGAAATAACAGTTAGATTTATTGGTATGTTAAGATGTATTTTTAAAACAAAGTTTGTCGAATTTAAAAAAAAAAATTTTTGATTTTTGGCTTATGAAATCAACCACAGTGCTATGGGAGCTATATGATATATGATATATCCGATCCGGCCCGTTCTGACATATATAGAAGCGAGAGCATATAGAAGC
This sequence comes from Drosophila bocqueti, assembly GCA_018151655.1. Lineage (NCBI taxonomy): Eukaryota > Metazoa > Arthropoda > Insecta > Diptera > Drosophilidae > Drosophila > Drosophila bocqueti. Next base: position 1,631,288 of record JAECXF010000081.1, read on the forward strand.
ATATGTCCAAAGTTTCATTCAGATAGCTTTAAAACTGAGGGACTAGTTTACGTAGAAACGGACGGACAGACGGACAGACGGTCATGGCTAGATCGACTCGGCTGTTGATGCTGATCAAGAATATATACTTTATGGGGTCGGAAATGTCTCCTTCACTGCGTTGCAAACTTCTGAATAAAATTATAATACCCTGCAAGGGTATAAAAATAAACAAGGCAATATAGATTCTAGATAACTTAAACATATTTGAATACTATTACATGCGTTTATGATCTGTTTTTTATTTTTTCTAGTCCGAATGAGCACGGAGTTGATATGTCTGCAATTTTTCTCCAAAGCGATTTATAGTCACCACCAAATTCAGTTAACATCCAACTTGTTGCAAGCCTGAAAAGATATCACATTTTGAGTGTTTTCAATCAAATATTTTATATTGTTGTCATATGAAGGATCGGATAGTTATCAATGTGCCTGATTAGCGATAGGTATGCGATACTCAAGGAAGTAACATCACCTGAACAAAAAAAGAGAAGTCACAAGCGTCGAGAAAATTTAGCGAGTCGAAAGCGTAAAAAGAGCAGCAAATTAAGAGCGCGGACGTTAGAGTGCAGTTGTCAAGTTGTCGTCGAGGGATCAGAGTCGAGAAGTCACCATCTCATTTAGTTGTCATCACGCAACTATTTTGTTACATATCCAGCATATTTACATTAATAAATTGTCTTTAATGCCTTACATACATATAAGAAAACTACAATCGAGTGGTCTTCATTTAGCTTTGTGCATTACAAATTAAAAATATAAATGTGATCACTGGAAAAAGGTTATTTTGTAATGGGACAAAATAATGGATTATTTAGAGATGATTTTTCCGGCAAGAGGTCATGATGAAATGAATGAAAAGGTATATTTTTTTATATGTTTCCGGTGCTCCTCAGAGAAAAATTTAACAAGTATATAATAATTATAATTAAAATGTCATAGATTGTAAACTGAAATTTAATAAAAAACAAGAAAGAAAGCTAACTTCGGCATGCCGAAGTTTAAATACCCTTGCAATAAATAAGTAAGACTTTTTCGTTTTCTCGGGTACTGACATAAATGTTGCGAGCAAAAAATGTTGCGAACGAAAATGTTGCGAACAAAAATGTTGCGAACGAAAATGTTGCGAACGAAAATGTTGCGAACAAAAATGTTGCGAACGAAAATGTTGCGAACAAAAATGTTGCGAACGAAAATGTTGCGAAGCAACTAAATTAATTTATATATATATTCCTATGGCAGCTAAATGATATAGTGGTCCGATTTTGATCAAATTGAAAACGAAATTCTAAAATTTTACAAAATGGCCATGTCTGAAGTTTCATGAAAATGTGTTGAAAATTGCCTAAGTTAAAATTTTTTCCTAAAAATTTTCCGATCGTTCCTATGACAGCTATGTGATATAGTCATCCGATCTGGCTCGTTCCGACATATATAGTAGTGAGAGCATATAGAAGACTAAGACTGAAGTTTCATTCAGATAGCTTCAAAACTGAGGGACTAGTTTGCGTAGAAACGGACAGACGGACATGGCTAGATCGACTCGGCTGTTGATGCTGATCAAGAATATATATACTTTATAGGGTCGGAAATGTCTCCTGCTTTGCAAACTTCTGACTAAAATTATAATACCTTGCCAGGGTATACAAATTATTTATTTATCGAGTGCATGCTAAGCCACAGTTAGATTTCCAATTGAAAATAGTTTCTTATTCTTTTACGTTTAATTTGTTCCACAGCTTGCATTTATTTAACCGTGACTCCGCAGACTAGAGATGTAAAAACGTCGATAGTACTATGTGACGAAGTCACAATCTTGTAAATAGTTGTAAATAATTAGCTATAAGAATAAATATAAGTTAGGCATAATTATAGCCAGAACGCCCGCCCTCACTCAGGCGCCCGGACAAACCCCACTCGAACGCACTCCCACACTCACTCAGAAGGGCACTCACGCCGGAGAGAACCACTCAAGAGAGAGGGAGTAGCAGCCGATCGAGTGAGCGACATCAGCGCCGCTATCACCACGGCGCATGTCATGAAAATAAGGGGCGCGTGCCAAAACCGCCCGGATTGGCCAGCTAAAGTCACGCCATGAGCACCGACCGAAACGAGAGCGACGGCACATGCGCAGAAAACCGGGAGGGCGCAAGAGTAATTGCCGCCGGCCCGATCGCCTGGAAGAGCGAGGGAGAAGGAAAGAGACGCCGCCAAAACTCCAGCGGAAAATAGGTCAGAGCCAAGCCACGCGAGGCTGAGCTTGATCACTCAGTTCCCGACTCTGAACGCGACCAGCAGCAAGAAAAGTCCAAGTGCGAAAACCCAGTCCGCGATCCCGCCACCACGCGGTTGACAACTCACGACGTATAACTGCCGCCGCGAGTGCCACGCCTACGCGCCCAGGACGAGGATCCTGCCACAGGATTCTTCAAGGAGAGGAGGTGAGAGTGAGCGAAACATGGTCGCATGGCCAAGCTTAGTCAGGGGCCGGGGAAGGTGCCCGCCATACTAGGGCCCTTCTCTTCCCCCTTTTCTTCACCCAGTTTCGTGCCGGCCGCAGGCCGCTTAAATACCTAAGTTAGCTATTAACTCCCCGTTGCCGTCGGGCCAAATACACTCACATACGTTTGTAACTACAAAATCCACGCTAGCAGCCTGGCCACCGCCGGCTGAATAACCATAACTCATACAAATAAACCCGATGTAGTGGAAACTCTTGCTTCTCTCTTGTCCCGCCCCTGTCCAACTCATCGTGTCGCTGGGGGCCACGCCGTTCGGAAATTCTTCCAGGCGTTGGACGTAGGTGGACCGTCCGGAAAATCCTCCGGGTCCAGGGGCGCACGCTGCTCGGAAAGTCTTCCAGGCGTGACGCAGGTGGGGCCGTCCGGAAAATCCTCCGGGTCCCGGGGCGCACGCTGCTCGGAAAGTCCTCCAGGCGTGGCGCAGGCGGACCGCCCGGAAAGCCTTCCGGGTCCGCAGGGGCCGCCGTTCGGAAAGCCTTCCAGGCGTGGCGCAGGCGGACCGCCCGGAAAGCCTTCCGGGTCCGCAGGGGCCGCCGTTCGGAAAGCCTTCCAGGCGTGGCGCAGGTGGGCCGCCCGGAAAACCTTCCGGGTCCGCAGGGGGCCGCCGTTCGGAATCCTTCCAGGCGGTTCCGAGGCTTTCTCTCTCTCTCTCTCTCTCTCCGTTTCCCGCCCAATTCGAACCCCATGGGAAAAATCATATAGTGGGAACCTCTGGAGCCGCTGAGGATCACCCCGGCCAGAGACGCTTCCTTACATGGCGCCCGAACAGCGGACTGGCCAGGACATAAAGGATATTGTCACCCAGGCGAATTAAAACCCCGCCGGCCAAAGTTAGCGTTGATTTTACTAATTAATTGATTATTGATATACATAATAAAAAGACTAACATTTTTCCCAAGGGGAATTCATACGGTCCATTTTTCGCAAGGGGTTCTCTTATCTGTTCGCACGTGTAGCGGCCGATCGGCGCAGCCGATGTAGTGTAAAAAAAAAAAAAAAGGGCAACAACAACAAACTCTCCGCGGGCCACGCGGAGTTTTGTCGCATCGGTTCGCATCATCGTTTTCGCCATCGGGCGCCGGCCAGGGGCCGCCGCTGGCAGAGCGAAGTTTGGCATAAGTTCTCGACTGCGCTGCCGCCGCGGGCAGAGCGAAGTTTGGCATAAGTTCTCGACTGCGCTGCTGCCGCTAGCAGAGCGACCAAATTTTTACCCGCATCCCAACGGCGCTGCCGCCGCCGGCAGAGCGACCTAATTTTGCACTTGCTATTTTTCTCCACGATCTCGACGGCGCTGCTGCCGCTGGCAGAGCGACTTAATCCCAGCCTGCGATCCCGCTGCTGCCGCTGGCAGAGCGGCCTATTTTGCCCACCACGCCGACAGCGCTGCCGCTGCCGGCAGAACTTAATATTTTGCGTAGATATTCTTCCCAATTTTGCTGCCACCGTCGGCAGAGCCGCCCATTTTTCGGGCCGACTGCGCTGCCTCTAGGCTAGGGCCAATATAACGAACTGCCCTTCACCAGGGGGGACACTCAGTCAAGAGCTTCGGTCGTGACAACTTGAAAATTTTCTCTCGCCTTGATCCTTACAAGGATATCTCAAACACAAATCATCGCCTTTTCACCGCGATCCACATCCTTCGTCGTCGGGAAAAAAAAATCCTTGCACATCGGGAAAGATTTCAAGCACCGGCTCTCATCGTAAACCATAGTCCATCGACAAGATCCTTGCACACCGGGAAGGACGTTCCTAATTTTATAAAAATTTTCTAAACAATTCCTCCCGAGCCCCGTCATACAGCAGGCTAACCATGGGGGTCACCTGGATTAGCTACCGTAAAAAGCACGAGCTGGAGGCGATCCTCAATGAATTCGGTCTCGAGGCCACCGGAACCGTCGACGAGTTGCGCTCCCGCCTCACGGCCTTCGTTCGGCAAACCGACCATGCCGAGGCCGTGCAGCTGCGCCTTGCCGAGTTGGAGCGGCACCTCGGGAACATGCCCAGCGGGGACACCAAGGTGCTGTCCCCGGTACACATAGATAAGGATCCCAGCTCGCTAGGTTTAGGGGCAGCCGCCCCACCAGCAACGCTTACGCTGAATATACCGCGTAATCCCTCCCCTGTAGGAGCCCGACAGTCGACCGCAAGGGCCGAGGCGCCTCCTCAAGCCGTGACCCGTCCGGCCGATCCCCATGTGGGTGCCACTCTGGTCGAAAGGATGACCAAGTGGGGCCTCTCGTTCGATGGGACCACGGACCCCCTGGGGTTTATCGAACGCATCGAAGAACGCGCCGACACCTGCCGGATCGACCGGAAATGTTTGGCCCAAGCTTTGGTGGTGCTCTTGTCTGGCAGAGCGGAAGGATGGTTTCGGACCACTGGCCTCCAAGGCGCCAGCTGGGCCGAGGTCCGCCGCGAGTTCTTGGATTTTTTCTTGCCGCCGCGCTATTACCAGCGACTGGAAGACGAGATCCGGAACCATTACCAGAAGCCCAACGAACCCTTCAAGGAGTATTTAATCGACATCCGCTTGCAGATGCGCCAGGCAGGATTCTCTGCGGAGAGGGAGCTGGAGCGGATTTACGACAACATGCTCCCGGAGTACCAGCTGTTCACCCGAAGGCAGGATTTCCGCACCCTGGCGGAACTGACTCACCTGGTAGTGGACTACGAAGTCAAGCGCTGCCGAGGAGGACGATCCCCGGATTATCGGCCCCAATCGACCCGACCGGCCCTAGGCCGGACCACCATGGACGCGGACAGGACGACCCGCCGGACGCCGGCTATAGCCCCGCAGGGGAACCCACCCCACGGATCCCGGAACCAGAACGAGAATGCGGGACGGAACGCAACCGCATCCGCGGTCATGGACCCGATCAACGTACGCGACGCCTGCCGCAACTGCGGCCAATCGGGGCATTTCCAAGGCGAGTGCCGGAATCCCCGCCTCCTCTTTTGTTGGGACTGCGGCCGCCGGGCAATCCGGACAGTGGACTGCTGCCGTCGACAAGCCCAGGGAAACGGGAACGGGCCCCGCGTGATCGGGAATCACCCGGGGAACCCGCCCATCCCAGCAACACAATAGGAGGAGCCCTCCACCAACACCAGGGACGCATCCGAGCCGCCATCACCATGGAGGGGCGAGGATTCGTAGCCACCCTGGACACCGGAGCTACGCATAGCTTCATCAGCGAGGACTTGGCCAAGGAACTGGACAACAGACGCAACATGAGGGACATCCGGACCCAGGTCACCCTAGCGGACGGGACCAGTCGGGAGCTGACCCGAGCTTTGGCCGCCAATATCCACCTAGGGAACCGACGTACGCCTACCATCCTCATGGTAATGACCGACGCCCTCGACGACGTACTCTTGGGAATGGATTTTCTCGGCGGGATTGGAGCTACCCTACAATGCGGAGGACAGAGCCTCTGCCTGCTACCAGACAACCGCCATGATTTTCCCTGGGCCAGGACCCGGAACGCCCCATCCTGGACAGGGAACCAACGACCCACAAGCATCGACCCACAGCCGGAACGGCACGACCGCAGGCCGCCGGAAGCAACGACGGAGCCCTCCTCCGCCCGCTTAGAGCCACCATCCACGGTCCACCGGGAAGAACCCGGCCCCGAGCCCCGAGTAATCACGCCGACACCGGCCCCCAGATGCCGCCCAAGCCCGGCGCCGCGAGCCTTACCTCGCACCACGGTGCCCGGAACCCACGAGGACACCGCCTCGGGAAGCAACGTGCACTCACACAATCCCGCCTCCGACCCGGTCCCGCCGGGAGAGCAGCCACATAGCTGGAGCCATGTTCTGCCCGTGGCAGACGCCACAGCCGCGCAACGGAATCCTTTCCGTACCTCCAAGAAACGCGTCCACTTCGTTGAACGCGTCGAGGAAACGCCGGAGCAGAATCCTCCCCTGTGCGGAGCAGTATGTTCAGTGAATCACGACCCCGAGCGCCGCGATTCAGCCGAACCCGAGGAGCCCTTGACCCACAGCTACCCAGAGCCCTGGGTAGAGGAGTTCCTGGAGCGGGAGCTGGCCCTCTTCGACACCCTCACGGGAGTGTCCCACATAGCGGAGCACCATATCACCATGCGCAACGATCGGCCGCTAAAACAGCGGTATTTTCCCCGGAACCCGGCCATGAGGGCAGTCATCGACAAGCAGATCGACGAACTCCTCCGGGACGGGCGAATCGAACCTTCAAAAAGCCCCCACAGCGCACCCATAGTGATAGCCGCCAAGAAGAATGGCGACGTCCGCATGTGCGTGGATTATCGCCAGCTCAACGAAAACTCCGTGCCGGATGCCTACCCTCTCCCGAGGATCCACCAAATCTTGGAGCGCCTGCGGAACGCCAAGTTCATATCGACGCTGGACCTCAAAAACGGGTATTGGCAAATCCCGGTCGCCCCCGAGAGTAGGGAGTGCACGGCCTTCACCGTTCCCGGCAGAGGCCTCTTCCACTGGCGAGTAATGCCATTTGGCCTCCATTCGGCCCCCGCCACCTTTCAGCGCGCCTTGGATACGGTCATCGGACCGGATATGGAACCGCACGCGTTCGCATATCTGGACGACATCATCGTCGTCGGAGCCACCCTGGAGGAGCATGTCGGCAATCTCCAAGAGGTTTTCCGGCGCCTGCGCCGCGCAAACCTACGGCTGAATCGAGGGAAGTGCCACTTCTTCCAACGCCGTATCGCATACTTAGGGCACGTCATCAGCGAAGCCGGAATCCACACGGATCCGGAAAAAGTGGCCGCGATCCGCGAGCTGAAGCCCCCGACCTGCCTAAGGGAACTCCGGAGATGCCTGGGAGTCGCATCCTGGTATCGCCGCTTTGTTCCCAACTTCGCCGATGTTGTGGAGCCCATGACATCGCTGCTGAAGAAGGGCCAAAAGTGGGAGTGGGCGCCGAAGCAGGATCTCGCCTTCCAAGAGCTGAAGAACTTGTTAACCGAGGCGCCAGTCTTGGCGTGCCCGGACTTCGGCCAGAAGTTCGTCCTCCAAACGGACGCCAGCGAGTACGGCATCGGAGCCGTGCTCACACAGAACCTCGACGGACAGGAAAGAGTCGTCGCCTACGCGAGCCGCCGACTCAACACAGCGGAGAGGAACTACTCGGTGACCGAAAAGGAATGCCTCGCCATCGTGTGGGCCATCAGAAAGATGCGTTGCTACCTCGAAGGCTACCGATTCGACGTTCTCACCGACCATCAGTCTCTGAAGTGGCTGAACTCAATAGACAACCCGACTGGCAGGATCGCGCGCTGGGCTCTTGAGCTGCAGCAATTCCAGTATGATCTCCACTACCGGAAAGGATCCCAGAACATGGTGGCTGACGCCCTTTCCCGCCATCCGCTGCCCACGGCACTGCAAGCTCAAGTACAGGAGACCAACTGTAAGTGGCTCGCGAGGATGCTCCGGAAGGTTCGGACCGAACCCGCAAACTTCCCGGACTTCAGAGAGGAGAATGGCCAATTGTATCGCCGCATCGGGTTACGACCAGAAGAGGAGGAGTACACACCATGGAAGCTCTGCGTAGGAAGCGACTACCGGCAGCGAGTCCTCGAGGAGTGCCACGACCATCCTACCGCCGGACACTTGGGAATCCGGAAGACCAGCAACCGCGTGGCCCAGCGCTACTATTGGCCGGGCCTATTTCGCGAAGTCGCCCGCTACGTCCGCCGCTGCCAGAGCTGCCAGAAGTACAAGGTGAGCCAGGAGAAGCCCGCAGGCAAGATGTTCACACGAGTAGTCGAGGAGCCGTTCCACGTACTCTGTGCGGATTTCGTGGGCCCGCTTCCCCGTTCCAAACAGGGCAACACAATGCTATTGGTGTTCCTGGACGCTTTCAGCAAGTGGGTGGAGCTAGTCCCACTGAGGAGGGCAACCGGAACCCACCTCGAACGCGCCTTTCGGGAGAGAATCCTGAGCAGATTCGGCGTCCCCAGGACCTTCGTGTGCGACAATGGCACCCAGTTTACGGGTCGCTCGTTCAGAAACTTCTGCAAAACCTTGGGCATGGAACTGCAGCATACGGCCCCGTACACGCCGAGGCAAAACCCAACCGAGAGAGCCAACCGGACGATCAAGACAATGATCGCCCAGTATCTGGACGGAGGCCAGCAGAACGAGTGGGATCAGCTATTGCCGGAAATATCGTTAGCCATCAACAGCAGTATATCCGACACCACGGGGTTCAGCCCTGCGTTCCTGACGCAAGGACGCGAACCGCGGCTACCGAGGAGCCTGTACGACGAGGTCACACCTGGTCGAGGCACCACGGAGGTGGGCCCGACCGAGCGGAGCAAGCAACTCCGAACCATCTTCGACGTCGCAAGGAACAACGCCGATCGCGCCGCAGCCGACCAAGGGCGGCACTACAACCTACGCCGGAGGACATGGCGTCCACCAGTAGGATCGTTAGTGCTCGTAAAACGTCACTCCCTGTCCAATGCGGCCGAAGGATTCGCCGCCAAGCTGGCCGCGAAGTACGAGGGACCCTTCCGAGTCGCAAAGTTCCCGTCGCCCAACATCGTGCAGCTCATCGTCCCCGGCAGCCGCCGGCGGAAGACGGCCAGCCTGGGCCAACTGAAGCCCTACCACGAGGGGGGAAGCTGACGAGGAAAACGACCAGCAGGAGGAGGACAACAACACGTCGAACGCCGCAACTAAGGACACCCAACCGCCAGAGGAGGAAGAAAACCGAGGGGAACCACCGCCGCCCGCTAGGGCCCCGGAGACCCCACGTCGCCGCTAAAGCCAAATAGCCGCGTCCAAGGGGAAGGAGGCCATGTTTTCGCAGGGGCCACTTGCTGACAGGCGCGCCTGTCCAACGCCTCGACCCCGAAAGGGGAGGAACATTGGTCCTCTTGGACAACGCACACACATGAGCGAGACCAATCGAGTCCCACTCTGTTAGGTAGGGTCCAGTACAACGAACCCCCTAACATGGTCTTTCTCTCTTCTTTCCCTCCACAGATTCCGACGTCAATCCATCCGGCGCTTCTACCCGGACCTACGCCACCGACGAAGGACCGCGCCATCGCCTCCGGGACGCCCAGCCGCCCGGACCTGCGCCGCCTATCGCCGCCTGAAGCAGCGCCCACGCCTCCGGGACGCACAGCCGCCCGAAGCAGCGCTCCACGTCGCAGCTACCGGCGCCATCGACCTACGCCCAACGCATCCGGCAGCCCAGCCGCCCGGATTTGCGCCGCTAAGCCGCGCCCACGCCTCCGGGACGCACAGCCGCCCGAAGCAGCGCTCCACGTCGCCGCAACCGGCGCCATCGACCTACGCCCAACGCATCCGGCAGCCCAGCCGCCCGGGCTTGCGCTAAGTAGCGCCCACGCCAACGCAGCCGGCACCTACCGCCTGGACCCACGTCCTGCGACCCGTCACGGCCGAAGCCCGCGCCACCGCCCGACGCCATGGACGGAGAGCCGCCAGCCGCTCGGTACCAGTGGCCCGAGGATCGGCCCCTAAACCGGGAAGAAATCCGAGCCGAGCTCCTCGAGCTGCCGGACCTGGTTCCAAACCCAGGGCCAGACGAGGACGGCGAGTTCGGATGGATGGCCGCCGCGGTGGACGAACTCCTCGGAGTCCTGCAACAGGACGGATACCGGCGCCCTCACCCCGGCGACGAAAGAGTCACCAATCCGCCACCGCAGGAGGACTCCCCTCGAGCCCTCGACGAAGGGACACCCCCGGCCAGCGCGGAGTACAACGTGGAGACCGCTCTCCGCGAATGCTTCGGGGACCTGCCCCCCGAATTATTCGGCGAGATGCGCCGCACGGAAGGACCCGGGCCCCTTGGGAGCCACCTACGAGGCAATCTCGGACGAGGAGGACGCACCACCTCCATATGAGAGCCCGGGATTCCCCGAGGAGGACGAAGACGTGGTCGAAATTTATGACCCCCTCGCCGAGGACTACGAGCCGCGACCCATCCGGGACCCAAGGGCCCAGCCGCGAGACTGGGCGGCTCGAGGACCACCACCTCCATACGAGAGCCCGGGATTTCCCGAGGAGGACAACGACGTGGGGGAGATCTACAACCCCACCGCCGAGGACCCCGAGCCCCGACGAAACCAGGCCCCAAGGGCACAGCTGCAGGAGCGGACAGCCCCTGGACCACCGCCCACCTATGAGAGCCTATACGGGACAGGCCCCTACCACGCCGACCCGGAGGTCCATCTCCCTGTGGTACGATGCCAGGCCATACAGGCACAACCACGCTTCCCCTCCTTCCAGGAGTACGAAGCCGGCGCTGCCCGCCACCGCGCAGAGCTACTGCACGCAGAGCTCGAGGACGACCGACCGGCTCGTCGGCAGGAACCGCCACCTCCCCGCGACAACCGGAGGCCCCGACGCCCCGTTCCCTGCCGATTCCGAGAGCGAGGACTCGGAGGGAACCTGGTCACCTCCCCGCCGCCCCGGTCATCAGCCCTGGGTACCGGCGCCAGATGACTGGACCACCCCGAATGGGACCCTGCCGGCCCGACTTATCCGGAGGATCCAGATGCGTGTCCCGGGCACCCGACGACGAGCCCTCCGGTACCGGGAGGAGGAGCAAGGCCAACGCTTCAGGGTGCACATCAGCACCAATCACCGCGTGGGGGTCTACGTGCTCCCCTCGCTGAGGTAGGCAGCCGACCCGCCACCGCATCTTCGCCCCGTCCTGGCCGCCATACCCTCGCCTCGTCACCACGCCATCGTACCACCCAAGACTCGACTCCGCCGGCCCGCACTAGCACGCCTGTGAAAATTCAAACCAAACCGCCACGCCAGAGTTGCCAGACCTACGTAAGGTTGCCAGACCAACGAAAAGACCGGCGATCGCTATCGATAACCAAGAAAAAAAATCGATCGTCGGAACTACCACCACCAGCAACACGAGGTTCGGCAAAACAATTTGAGAAAACTAGCAGCGAACATGCCACGCAACCGCCCACGGGCACCAACACCGGGACCGCGTCCCGCCGCACCGCCAGCCGCACGGCTACGCCCACGAGCACCAACACCGGGACCGCGTCCCGCCGCACCACCGGTCACTAAGCGGCCTGACCACCTACGTGGTCCATCTAAGCGAGGCTCTACGGCGCATGTGGGACCCTCCCCACCACGCCTACGTCGCCGCCGTCGCTCCGTAACCACCAACACCGCCGTGAGGATAGCGCCATCGTATCCGAGGCGCCCAGCCGCCCGGATCTGCGCACCTACCACGGCACCCATGCCTCCGAGGCGCCCAGCCGCTCGGAGCCGCGCATTAGCGCCCCCAACGCCAACAGGACCTGCGCCCATCACATCCGAGGCGCCCACGACGCCCGGATCTGCGCACCTGCAACGGCACCCATGCCTCCGAGGCGCCCAACCGCACGGAGCTGCGCACCCGCGCCTCCTACGTCGCCACCGACTAAGCGCCATCGAATCCGGGGCGCCACGCCGCCCGGAGCTGCGCACCCGCGCCTCCTACGCCGCCGCCGACTTTGCGCCATCGCGTCCGAGGCGCCCAGCCGCCCGGATCTGCGCCCCCGCGGCGGCCACCGTCGCCACCGACTAAGCGCCATCGAATTCGGGGCGCCCGCCGCCGGATCCGCCCTAGCCGCCCGGAGCTGGCACCCGCGCCTCCTACGTCGCCACCGACTAAGCGCCATCGAATCCGGGGCGCCACGCCGCCCGGATCCGCGCCTAGCCGCCCGGAGCTGCGCACCCGCGCCTCCTACGTCGCCGCCGACTTTGCGCCATCGCGTCCGAGGCGCCCAGCCGCCCGGATCTGCGCCCCCGCGGCGCCCACCGTCGTCACCGACCTGCGCCGTCGAATCCAGGGCGCCACGCCGCCCGGATCCGCGCCCAACCGCACGGAGCTGCGCACCCGCGCCTCCTACGTCGCCGCCGACTTTGCGCCATCGCGTCCGAGGCGCCCAGCCGCCCGGACCTGCGCCCCCGCGGCGTCCACCGTCGTCACCGACTAAGCGCCATCGAATCCGGGGCGCCACGCCGCCCGGATCCGCGCCTAGCCGCCCGGAGCTGCGCACCCGCGCCTCCTACGTCGCCGCCGACTTTGCGCCATCGCGTCCGAGGCGCCCAGCCGCCCGGATCTGCGCCCCCGCGGCGCCCACCGTCGTCACCGACCTGCGCCGTCGAATCCAGGGCGCTACGCCGCCCGGATCCGCGCCCAACCGCCCGGAGCTGCGCACCCGCGCCTCCTACGTCGCCGCCGACTTTGCGCCATCGCGTCCGAGGCGCCCAGCCGCCCGGATCTGCGCCCCCGCGGCGTCCACCGTCGTCACCGACTAAGCGCCATCGAATCCGGGGCGCCACGCCGCCCGGATCTGCGCCACGCCGCCCGGATCTGCGCCCACGCCGCCAGGATCTGCGCCCATCGCATCCGAGGCGCCCAACCGCCCGGATCTGCGCACCTACCACGGCACCCATGCCTCCGAGGCGCCCAGCCGCTCGGAGCCGCGCACCTGCGCCACCACCGTCGGCGCTGGCTAAGCGCCACCGAATCAGGGCACCACCAGCAGGACCAGCATCACGGACCCGACACACCAGGACATTTTACCCCCCCCATGAAGTAAGAGGGGATTGTGACGAAGTCACAATCTTGTAAATAGTTGTAAATAATTAGCTATAAGAATATATATAAGTTAGGCATAATTATAGCCAGAACGCCCGCCCTCACTCAGGCGCCCGGACAAACCCCACTCGAACGCACTCCCACACTCACTCAGAAGGGCACTCACGCCGGAGAGAACCACTCAAGAGAGAGGGAGTAGCAGCCGATCGAGTGAGCGACATCAGCGCCGCTATCACCACGGCGCATGTCATGAAAATAAGGGGCGCGTGCCAAAACCGCCCGGATTGGCCAGCTAAAGTCACGCCATGAGCACCGACCGAAACGAGAGCGACGGCACATGCGCAGAAAACCGGGAGGGCGCAAGAGTAATTGCCGCCGGCCCGATCGCCTGGAAGAGCGAGGGAGAAGGAAAGAGACGCCGCCAAAACTCCAGCGGAAAATAGGTCAGAGCCAAGCCACGCGAGGCTGAGCTTGATCACTCAGTTCCCGACTCTGAACGCGACCAGCTGCAAGAAAAGTCCAAGTGCGAAAACCCAGTCCGCGATCCCGCCACCACGCGGTTGACAACTCGACGTATAACTGCCGCCGCGAGTGCCACGCCTACGCGCCCAGGACGAGGATCCTGCCACAGGATTCTTCAAGGAGAGGAGGTGAGAGTGAGCGAAACATGGTCGCATGGCCAAGCTTAGTCAGGGGCCGGGAAGGTGCCCGCCATACTAGGGCCCTTCTCTTCCCCCTTTTCTTCACCCAGTTTCGTGCCGGCCGCAGGCCGCTTAAATACCTAAGTTAGCTATTAACTCCCGTTGCCGTCGGGCCAAATACACTCACATACGTTTGTAACTACAAAATCCACGCTAGCAGCCTGGCCACCGCCGGCTGAATAACCATAACTCATACAAATAAACCCGATGTAGTGGAAACTCTTGCTTCTCTCTTGTCCCGCCCCTGTCCAACTCATCGTGTCGCTGGGGGCCACGCCGTTCGGAAATTCTTCCAGGCGTTGGACGTAGGTGGACCGTCCGGAAAATCCTCCGGGTCCAGGGGCGCACGCTGCTCGGAAAGTCTTCCAGGCGTGACGCAGGTGGGGCCGTCCGGAAAATCCTCCGGGTCCCGGGGCGCACGCTGCTCGGAAAGTCCTCCAGGCGTGGCGCAGGCGGACCGCCCGGAAAGCCTTCCGGGTCCGCAGGGGCCGCCGTTCGGAAAGCCTTCCAGGCGTGGCGCAGGCGGACCGCCCGGAAAGCCTTCCGGGTCCGCAGGGGCCGCCGTTCGGAAAGCCTTCCAGGCGTGGCGCAGGTGGGCCGCCCGGAAAACCTTCCGGGTCCGCAGGGGGCCGCCGTTCGGAATCCTTCCAGGCGGTTCCGAGGCTTTCTCTCTCTCTCTCTCTCTCTCCGTTTCCCGCCCAATTCGAACCCCATGGGAAAAATCATATAGTTGAAAACGGCCACCATTATGTCCTGGCTGCCGCGGAAATAAATTCTGTGGGAACCTCTGGAGCCGCTGAGGATCACCCCGGCCAGAGACGCTTCCTTACAACTATCGATAGAATCGATGGTGGCTGTGCTGCGCGATACGTCGATTGTTTTTTTCCACCATCGATATATCGCGTTGTGAGTTTTATCATCACTACTTTTTAAAGCGTGTGCCGATCTGAGACAAAACAGAGCTCAAGCAAGCGCTCTAGGGAATTTCGTACATGGTTGACTTGAGACAGCGAAATGTCGAGCAAGCCAGCAATAAAATCATGCTGTGTGGAGGTGAAAAGTACATTAGAGGAAGTATTTGAGGACCAAATAGCCCCTGGGATATTAAAATCACCAAGAACTACTAAATGATCCTTATTAGAAAGTCGGTTGAAAACCGTTCGGACAAAGGAGGAATGTAAGAACAGGTAATGAAAATAGAGCTACCATTGATGGTTAGCTTCACACAGAGGAATTCAACATCAAACTCCTCGAAAGTTATTAATTCCGACGCGAGAGTGGAGTCAACCGCTATGAGGACACCACCCCCACGTCTGATAGGCCGATCCAGCCGATATATTGTGAACACAGCTGGGAAAACTTCGGAGCTCAGAATCTCCGGCTTTAACCAGGTTTCTGTGAACACAATAACCTGGGATGCAAACGAGAGACTATCAGAATACAATTTGGGAAGCTTACTACGTAGGGCTCTGGCATTCTGATTGGAGATAGAGAGGGAATTGATTAGTTTTTTGGAGCGGATGTCGTAGAGGGCGCAGTGGTCTGGTCGGGCCTGGGAAGACTTATTCCTACGGGCCGCCGTTTCTTTTTCTTAGCTTCAAACTCTTTGACGACAATATACTCTGGCCAGAAATTGGTAGAGCATATTGTTTCAAAGAGTTCATTCGGGACATTTATTTTAAAAGATGAAATATTCCTAGCATAAGAAAATTTGAATTTTCCCACCTTTATTTGTATTTTTTCTGCTCTAGTTTTGCCTTGGATAAAGGCAATAACATCTTCCGATGTCTGAGCAGGGGAGATATCTGTTTCGTAGGTGGTATTACTACAAGGGCTTTCGGCGGAGTGCCGATATCGGCCGGTAGTCCGGGCCTGATACCCTGAGCAGGTAAATTAACGGGGCTTTGAGGGGTCAGTATTTGAGACCCCCCAGGGGACAAAACGGAAATTATCGGGGGAGCGGTCCCTCCCGCAACACATTCGGATGCCGAATCTTTTTTGCCACTTGATCTCAGAACTCTTTGACTGAATTCTGAGGTCGAGGGCTGTGTTGAGAGAGGCTGCTGTTGGGAGTCCGCCGCTGGTTGTTGAGATCTGCCTATATGCTGCAGACCAGTTGCGGTCATTTAATAGTTTAAGGCTATTAAATTGAGTGTCCAGCGCCAAGAGCATATCATGAGTTTTACGAAAACTCGATAATATGTCTTTAAAACCGCCCTTGGTCTGCCGCATAAAAGACATCATTTCTCTTTCAACCTCGCGACAGGCCTCGCAGCAGTAACGCAAACCGATGTTTCTTCTTACATCGTCCACCGTCCGAGCAACAACACCAATGCACTTGGCATGCACAATGTTGTCACACAGCCTGCAGCCGGCTGTAAGATCCTTTGAATTAATTGCCTAGAGGTCTTAGCGAAACAGACGATAGCAGACATTATAGGGACTTACCACTGTACCTTTACGTAGGAAGAGATAAGAAAAGTGCAGCTGCACCGAGAGAGCGGGAGAATGAGAGAGCGGGTAAACAGGTGAGCGTGGGAGCGAGCTTAACGTTTAGCTGTCGCGACGGCGCAAACTAAACGGAGAAGGGACAAGGAGGAATGCAAAAAATGCAAAGCAAACACCGGCAGCACAAACTAAATTGTGAAAATAATAACAATTAAATACACAAAACAGAATAGCTGCATGCACACGAAGTGAACGGGAACTTTATTAATCACAAAGTAGAAGATTTAAATAAAACCCCGGTTGTTTTAATGCAAAAATTAACACAAAACGAGAGCGCAAGAATAAAACACGTCCGTTCACTTGGAAGAGAGAAACATTACATGTATATATAATATAGGTATTAGAATACTTCAATGAAAGAAATAAGAAATAAGATTGTGCTATGAGAAAATACATTTGCTAAATTGGGAGAACAAAGATGACACAATAAAGTTTTGGGATGAAGTTTTGGAGTACCGAATTCAGTTAACATCAAACTTGTTGCAAGCCTGAAAAGATATCACATTTTGAGTGTTTTCAATCAGATATTTTATATTGTTGTCATATGAAGGATCGGATAGTTATCAATGTGCCTGATTAGCGATAGGTATGCGATACTCAAGGAAGTAACATCACCTTAATAAAAAAAAGAGAAGTCACAAGCGTCGAGAAAATTTAGCGAGTCCAAAGCGTAAAAAGAGCAGCAAATTAAGAGCGCGGACGTTAGAGTGCAGTTGTCAAGTTGTCGTCGAGGGATCAGAGTCGAGAAGTCACCATCTCATTTAGTTGTCATCCCGCAACTATTTTGTTACATATCCAGCATATTTACATTAATAAATTGTCTTTAATGCCTTACATACATATAAGAAAACTACAATCGAGTGGTCTTCATTTAGCTTTGTGCATTACAAATTAAAAATATAAATGTGATCACTGGAAAAAGGTTATTTTGTAATGGGACAAAATAATGGATTATTTAGAGATGATTTTTCCGGCAAGAGGTCATGATGAAATGAATGAAAAGGTATATTTTTTTATATGTTTCCGGTGCTCCTCAGAGAAAAATTTAACAAGTATATAATAATTATAATTAAAATGTCATAGATTGTAAACTGAAATTTAATAAAAAAACAAGAAAGAAAGCTAACTTCGGCATGCCGAAGTTTAAATACCCTTGCAATAAATAAGTAAGACTTTTTCGTTTTCTCGGGTACTGACATAAATGTTGCGAGCAAAAAATGTTGCGAACGAAAATGTTGCGAACAAAAATGTTGCGAACGAAAATGTTGCGAACGAAAATGTTGCGAACAAAAATGTTGCGAACGAAAATGTTGCGAACAAAAATGTTGCGAACGAAAATGTTGCGAAGCAACTAAATTAATTTATATATATATATTCCTATGGCAGCTAAATGATATAGTGGTCCGATTTTGATCAAATTGAAAACGAAATTCTAAAATTTTACAAAATGGCCATGTCTGAAGTTTCATGAAAATGTGTTGAAAATTGCCTAAGTTAAAATTTTTTCCTAAAAATTTTCCGATCGTTCCTATGACAGCTATGTGATATAGTCATCCGATCTGGCTCGTTCCGACATATATAGTAGTGAGAGCATATAGAAGACTAAGACTGAAGTTTCATTCAGATAGCTTAAAAACTGAGGGACTAGTTTGCGTAGAAACGGACAGACGGACATGGCTAGATCGACTCGGCTGTTGATGCTGATCAAGAATATATATACTTTATAGGGTCGGAAATGTCTCCTGCTTTGCAAACTTCTGACTAAAATTATAATACCTTGCCAGGGTATACAAATTATTTATTTATCGAGTGCATGCTAAGCCACAGTTAGATTTCCAATTGAAAATAGTTTCTTATTCTTTTACGTTTAATTTGTTCCACAGCTTGCATTTATTTAACTGTGACTCCGCAGACTAGAGATGTAAAAACGTCGATAGTACTATCGATAGAATCGATGGTGGCTGTGCTGCGCGATACGTCGATTGTTTTTTTCCACCATCGATATATCGCGTTGTGAGTTTTATCATCACTACTTTTTAAAGCGTGTGCCGATCTGAGACAAAACAGAGCTCAAGCAAGCGCTCTAGGGAATTTCGTACATGGTTGACTTGAGACAGCGAAATGTCGAGCAAGCCAGCAATAAAATCATGCTGTGTGGAGGTGAAAAGTACATTAGAGTAAGTATTTGAGGACTATGGGATATTAAAATCACCAAGAACTACTAAATGATCCTTATTAGAAAGTCGGTTGAAAACCGTTTGGATAGCGGAAAGATGGTTCCAATAAATAGGAAGTTCGGACAAAGGAGGAATGTAAGAACAGGTAATGAAAATAGAGCTACCATTGATGGTTAGCTTCACACAGAGGAATTCAACATCAAACTCCTCGAAAGTTATTAATTCCGACGCGAGAGTGGAGTCAACCGCTATGAGGACACCACCCCCACGTCTGATAGGCCGATCCAGCCGATATATTGTGAACACAGCTGGGAAACTTCGGAGCTCAGAATCTCCGGCTTTAACCAGGTTTCTGTAAACACAATAACCTGGGATGCAAACGAGAGACTATCAGAATACAATTTGGGAAGCTTACTACGTAGGCCTCTGGCATTCTCATTGGAGATAGAGAGGGAATTGATTAGTTTTTTGGAGCGGATGTCGTAGAGGGCGCAGTGGTCTGGTCGGGCCTGGGAAGACTTATTCCTACGGGTCGCCGTTTCTTTTTCTTAGCTTCAAACTCTTTGACGACAATATACTCTGGCCAGAAATTGGTAGAGCATATTGTTTCAAAGAGTTCATTCGGGACATTTATTTTAAAAGATGAAATATTCCTAGCATAAGAAAATTTGAATTTTTCCACCTTTATTTGTATTTTTTCAGCTCTAGTTTTGCCTTGGATAAAGGCAATAACATCTTCCGATGTCTGAGCAGGGGAGATATCTGTTTCGTAGGTGGTATTACTACAAGGGCTTTCGGCGGAGTGCCGATATCGGCCGGTAGTCCGGGCCTGATACCCTGAGCAGGTAAATTAACGGGGCTTTGAGGGGTCAGTATTTGAGACCCCCCAGGGGACAAAACGGAAATTATCGGGGGAGCGGTCCCTCCCGCAACACATTCGGATGCCGAATCTTTTTTGCCACTTGATCTCAGAACTCTTTGACTGAATTCTGAGGTCGAGGGCTGTGTTGAGAGAGGCGGTTTTTTTGCGCCTAGGAGACTCATTTAATAGTTAAAGGCTATTAAATTGAGTGTCCAGCGCCAAGAGCATATCATGAGTTTTACGAAAACTCGATAATATGTCTTTAAAACCGCCCTTGGTCTGCCGCATAAAAGACATCATTTCTCTTTCAACCTCGCGACAGGCCTCGCAGCAGTAACGCAGACCGATGTTTCTTCTTACATCGTCCACCGTCCGAGCAACAACACCAATGCACTTGGCATGCACAATGTTGTCACACAGCCAGCAGCCGGCTGTAAGATCGTTTGAATTAATTGCCTAGAGGTCTTAGCGAAACAGACGATAGCAGACATTATAGGGACTTACCACTGTACCTTTACGTAGGAAGAGATAAGAAAAGTGCAGCTGCACCGAGAGAGCGGGAGAATGAGAGAGCGGGTAAACAGGTGAGCGTGGGAGCGAGCTTAACGTTTAGCTGTCGCGACGGCGCAAACTAAACGGAGAAGGGACAAAGAGGAATGCAAAAAATGCAAAGCAAACACCGGCAGCACAAACTAAATTGTGAAAACTGACTCCCTCTCCGGGTGAAGAGGGGAGGTTGTACCCTGCCGGGCCAGGTCATCGGCAGCGCAGTTGCCCTCGATGTCCCTATTTCCTGGGACCCATATGAGGTGGAGGTCGTACTGCTCCGCCATCTCGTGAAGAGATCTGCGGCAGGCGTTAATGGTCTTCGAGTTTGAAGAGATGGCTTCAAGTGACTTTAGGGCAGCCTGACTGTCAGAGAATATACATATGGGAGCTCTGACCCTGGTGGGGGGGAGCTGATCAATAGCTTCTTTGATGGCGTAAACCTCCGCCTGAAAGACGCTGCAGTGGTCGGGTAGCCTAAAAGAGACGCTTACTCCCAGGTGCTCGGAGTATATACCTCCTCCCACCCGGCCGTCCAATTTTGAGCCACCCGTGTAAATATGAAGGGACCCTAGAGGTCGAGGAGGTCCAAGGTTCCATTCCTCTCTGTCGGGGATGTAAACCTGGAAGGGTGTGGTAGGGTGTTCAGCTGGGACACAGTAGTCTGTGTTTCCCTCAGTAAGGTGTGGGGCAGTGTCGAGATTCGTGTGCCCGAAACTCGAACTCCTCCACAGACCCGCGCCCTTCAGCCTTAGTGCCGAAAGCGACGCGGTCATCTCTCCCATAATTTCTATTGGGAGGATATCCAGGAGAACGTCCAAAGCGTCTCCCGGGGTCGTGCGCAGGCCGCCTGTCATGCAGATCTCGACCATGCGTTGGATTTTTCTAAACGTGCCCAGGCAGGTAGACCGCTTAAGAGCTGGCCACCAAATAGCTACGCCGTAGAGGAGTATTGGGCGAATAATAGCCGTGTACAGCCAACGGACGATTTTTGGGGTCATACCCCATTTTAACCCGATAGCCTTGCGGCAGGTGTATAGCGCGATTGTAGCCTTTTTGGCCATTTCATCCGTGTTAAGGGACCAATTGAGCTTCCTGTCCAGGATAAGACCTAGATAATTGGCCTCATTTTTGAGGGTGAGGGGTACCCCGCAGAGTTTAGGGGGTATCATTTTGGGGATTTTGTATTTCCTTGTAAAAAGGACCAGTTCCGTCTTCGCAGGGTTTACTCCCAGACCAGACCTTGCGGTCCAGTCCGCCAGAAACCGAAGGCTTTCGCTCATCCTGTCACAGAGTGTCTGCGGGAATTTTCCCGTGAACGCCAAGGCGACATCATCCGCGTAGGCCACGACGCGACAGCCGCCCTCTTCTATGCCCTGGAGCAGTTCATTGACCGCCACATTCCATAGGAGAGGGGAGAGGACTCCACCCTGAGGTGTGCCTCTGTTGACTTGTCTGGAGATGGTTGACCCCCCCAGTGTTGCCTCCACCGTTCTGCTGCGCAAGATCCGGTCAATGAGGCCCACCGAGTGTTGATCAATCCCCAGCTTAGTCAGTGCTGATGTGATTGAACCTGGAAGGATGTTGTTGAAAGCGCCCTCTATATCCAAGAAGGCGACGAGTGTGAACTCCTTTTCGTGGAGCGATTTTTCTATGACGGTGGTAAGCGAATGGAGTGCTGTCTCTGTCGACCTGCCCCTCCTGTACGCGTGTTGAGATCCTGATAAGGATGATTGGGGAATATTAGTCCTAAGATGGAGACTGATGAGTCTCTCCAGCGTCTTGAGTAGAAACGAGGAGAGGCTTATCGGCCTATAATCCTTAGGCGTGCAATGCGATGGCTTGCCTGCCTTGGGGATGAAAACAACTTTTGAGCGGAGCCATCCGTTCGGAGTGACCCCTGTATCGAGGATGATCGAGAAGATCAGACGAAGCCAGGGAGTGGATAGCTCGGCTGCTTAGCTGAGCTGTGCAGGTATGATGCCGTCCACCCTAGGGGACTTATATGGGCTGAAGCTGTTAATTGCCCATTTAATGTTCCTATCAGTAAGGAGGTATGCCATTTCGGACGGACCCCGCCGTGTCGGGGGGTTAGGTGGGCTACTCTGGGAAGAGCTAGCGGGGAAGTGGGCATCCAGGAGAACCCCGAAAGTTTCTTCACTGGATGTCGTCCAGCTGTCGTCAGGACACTTGACGAATCCCGGGTTGGAGGGCGTCGACGAGAAGACCTTCCTCAGCCTAGACGCCTCAGAGTAGTCCTGGATTCCTGTGCAAATGTCGGACAAGCCCTTCTTTTGGCCTTTCTTAATTCCCTGTTGTACAGGGATAAGTTCGCTTTATAGAGACACCAAGATGCGTCCGTTTTGGCGCTCTTGGCTGTATTGAAGGACTGCCTCGTGGTCTTCTTGAGGCAGCTTAATTCCTTACACCACCATGGTGGCTTCTTCCCAGTCTTCCCCCCATTTTTGCTACGGGGGCAGGACCTATCTAGAGCCGTGCTACAAGCATCGGTGAAAGTTTCAACGAGACGCTCCAGCCCCTCTGGACAGAAGTCCGAGCGGGTTGGAGCTGGAGAGGGCTTTAGGATCTTACTCAGCTGGGATCTGTATTTCCCCCAGTCAGTCCTCCGGGGGTTCCGGAAAGTGACTGGGTTGAACCTATCGAAACCTAGCGTGAATTGGATATATCTATGGTCAGAGAATGAGTGCTTCTCCAGCACTCTCCAAGACTTAAGGGAGTCCTTCAGGGACTCAGAGAGAAGGGTGATATCAAGTACCTCCCTTCGATTTTTGATAATGAAGGTGGGTTCGTTACCCAAATTACCCACCAGTAGATTAGATGAAAGGATAAAATCAAAAAGAGACTCACCCCTATCGTTGGTGTCAGTGCTGCCCCACTGATGGTGATGGGCATTTGCGTCGCACCCGATGATGAGGTCCAGGCCCAGCTTTTTACTGTTCTCGGTGACTCTTCTCAGGGTTGGGGGGATGGGGTCCTGGTCGTGCCCCAGGTATGCGGAGCATATCCGGAGGGATCCATTTGGTCCCTCTAGACATGCTGTTACTGTGTCTTCATTGCTGAAATTTGGAAGCATGAAAAGAGTTAAATCTTTCCTGGCGAGTAAGCAGGCTCGCGTTTTACCTGTTGTTGGGGCTGCGTACAGCCTATAGACGGCTGCCCTCAGCCCTAGGATTCTGTCGCCACAGACCCAGGGCTCCTGGATGAGGACAGCGTCGATACCACCTTCCGCCAGGTGGACAAGTAGGGCAGCGGAAGCTGCTTTACTGTGGTGGAGGTTTATTTGCAGGAACGTCAGAGACATTCTGCGTCTTAACCTCCAACACAGTGATGTCGGCGTCCGAGGTCGGCTCGTCCAGCCCGTCCTCCTCCTCGGACATCCCGACGTCGCGCGAGCCCCTCGCGAGCTCGCCCTCCTCAGAGACGTACCCCTCCAGGATGTCCTCCTCGTCGGACAATCCTGCGGGCGCCTCCTCGATGCGAGGTCCCTCTACGTCAGGGTCCTCCTCCTTAAGGCCCGCCTTTCCGTCTGCCTTGTAGATGCGGACGGCTACGCTCTCGAAGCCGTACCTGAGCGCCCCCCCGTTTTTCTTCAGCGCCTCGACCGTCCCCTCATTGAGAGTCAGGACAACCTGGCGCCTCGGACCAACGGCCTCCTCAACCTTGGCTACACGCCAATCAGAGGAGGGGGTTGCTCAACTGCAGAAACTTGAGAATCTTCTCAGGCTCTGCCGGCTTGTGCGTAAGCCACGCCCTGGCCCTTGGCTTGCTGGGGATCTTGTCCCAGTCGACAGCCACGAGCTTCGCGCCTGGGAATACTTCTCCCAATCCCGCGATCGCTCTCTTGTAGAAGGTGACCGACGCTGCGTCTTCGCACGCGATCACCTTCACGCCACCTTGATGCCAGCCGGCATCCTCACAACGGGGCAGTGCCCCACCTGACGCCAACAGCTCCTCCACGAACCTGTTGTGCAGCTCACCAACGATCCAACGCCATCGGTCCCTCGGGATCTGTCCGTCACTGGAGCCCTCATCCACCACTCCAATCAGGATCTTGCCCTTGGTCACCTCGGCGAAGGACCGCTGAGGCTGCACCCTGGAACGCTTTGGCTGCGGGGGTTGAACCTCCGTAGACCGCTGACGCTTAGTGGTGCTCCTGCCCGCGTCAGCGTTGGCTTGGTGGGCGTTGGGGGCAACCGCCTTTCCCGCCTTAACAGGCTGGAAATCCGGCAGAATGCCTTTCGCCCATTTGATGAGACCCGCTTGTTCCGGGTCCGCCTCCATGGCTGGGTTTGCTCGCGCAAGGATGAAGGCCGCTCGTCTCCGCTCATTATACAGCGTCTTCTTCATCCTTTGCTGCTGCTGGGCCGTGCCTCCTGGGTTGGGTTTACCTCTGAAGCCCCCTGCGGTCACGTCGAGGGACTTGCCCCCGATCACGCTGCTCGGTGGGCCCATTGGCTCACCCTTCCCAGTGGCTTTGGCCTCCAGGTTAAGGCGCTCCGAGGAGCTCTCCTCTTCCTTTTTAAGCACTCGGCCGCTTAGCGTCTCCGAGTTGGTGCTGGGGAGGGGGGTTTCCCCAGCCGCCTTTGAGGTCTGGCGGCCACCTTTTTTGTTTTTGTTTTTATATAGATTTGCTTGATTCATTTGATTCCCACGAGTATGCTGGGATGGGGATGGTCCGCCACGGTAGAGCCCGCATACCGTGGTAAGCCTAGTTTAAACTGATAAGTCGTGCATTACAAATTAAAAATATAAATGTGATCACTGGGAAAAAGGTATTTTGTAATGGGACAGAATAATGGATTATTTAGAGATGATTTTTCCGGCAAGAGGTCATGATGAAATGAATGAAAAGGTCTATTTTTTTATATGTTTCCGGTGCTCCTCAGAGCAAAATTTAACAAGTATGTAATAATTATAATTAAAATGTCATAGATTGTAAACTGAAATTTAATAAAAAACAAGAAAGAAAGCTAACTTCGGCATGCCGAAGTTTAAATACCCTTGCAATAAATAAGTAAGACTTTTTCGTTTTCTCGGGTACTGACATAAATGTTGCGAGCAAAAAATGTTGCGAACGAAAATGTTGCGAACAAAAATGTTGCGAACGAAAATGTTGCGAAGCAACTAAATTAATTTATATATATATACCTATGGCAGCTAAATGATATAGTGGTCCGATTTTGATCAAATTGAAAACGAAATTCTAAAATTTTACAAAATGGCCATGTCTGAAGTTTCATGAAAATGTGTTGAAAATTGCCTAAGTTATAATTTGTTTCCTACAAATTTTCCGATCGTTCCTATGACAGCTATATGATATAGTCATCCGATCTGGCTCGTTCCGACATATATAGTAGTGAGAGCATATAGAAGACTAAGACTAAAGTTTCATTCAGATAGCTTCAAAACTGAGGGACTAGTTTGCGTAGAAACGGACAGACGGACATGGCTAGATCGACTCGGCTGTTGATGCTGATCAAGAATATATATACTTTATAGGGTCGGAAATGTCTCACAAAACGACACATAACCACAAATTTGGCTTAGCTGCGAAGGCCTAAATCTGGCCAGTTGGGGTAGTGCCTTCTCCAGCCTCCACACGAAGTTGTCGAAGATATGCGGATATCTGCATCGGCCACTTTTCCTCTTAGGTGCGAAGGCCTAAATCTAGGCAAATTGGTGTGGCGCCTTGTCCAGCATCCACCTTAAGTTGTTGTTGGTACTCAGCTATATGTATCGGCCGCTTGCCTGCCACATCGGAGCGCCAAAACGCTGAGACGACTCCGCGTCACAAAAAAAAAGGTGAATTAAGCGCCAAATCTAAAACCACCAACTATTAGCTGACGCCAGCAAAAAATATCTATTCCGCTTACCCTTGCAGCGAATTTAGTGCTGGTTGTTTTTTTTCCTTGCAATTTTCCTCAACAAAAATGATTGAAAATTAATTGAATGCACAAATTACAGGGTCCGGCACTCGAAGTGTAACCAATTGAAAAGGCCATAAATTCAGTTTACTTTTACTTGATTCAAAGTACAAAATGTGTAAAAATAATACAACATTTAGGAACTATTTACTTTTGCTTGATATGACCACCTTTTGCCTTCATTATGGCTTTGAGACGGTCCAAAAACGAATCGCAAGCTGCCCGAATGTGATTTTCAGGTATTTTGGCCCACTCGAATAATCCATCGGATTCGCGTCTGGTGAAAAAAAAATCTATTCCGCTTACCCTTGTAGCGGATTTAGCGCTGGTTGTTCTTTTTTCCTTGCAATTTTCCTCCACAAAAATAATAGACAAATAATTGAAGGCACAATTTAATATGAGGGATCGCACAGAGCTCGACCTTCCCCGGTGTCAAAAGAAAATTGAATAACTTAAGATGGCTGGGTAATCGCCGCTTTGCCCCTTTTCGGCCCGACTCGGCATTCTTTCTCCCTTTTACCCGGAGAGATGACAGTGCCAACACTGTTGCCTCTCACTCCGAAACTTTGCCGTTCGCCTATCCCCCATTTCGGGCTCCGTAGTTTGTTATGCAGATGGCGCTAGCTAAACCCCTCGAATCTAGATGGTGCTAGCCGCGCCTGCCACAAGCGTTACAAACACCAGGCGCAGGCAGCGCTGTCCTTATGTCCACGTGTGTGGAGGTACCCTCTGAAGCACCCATTGCCGCTCAGGACTTGGGTCAGGAAGAAATTCACTGGGCCAAGCTTTCTGCCGGTCCACGGCTCGAGCCTGAGAATGTGCCGGTGGGTCCACCGTCCTTTTGCCAGGATTAGAGGGTGTCAGCCTTTACAACGGTGCGTGCCAGCTTTTTCTCCGCCGGTGGCAGTGCTCTTCCGTGCAGACGCCCGAATAGGGTGGCCTGTTCCTTGGCCTGGAGATCCAGGGGGGAGGGGGTTGTCCCGGCTAAGACCATCTCCGCCTGGTCAGACACTGTTCGGAATACGCTGCACATTCGCAGAGCGGTGAGCCGATGCGTCGCATTCATTCCACGGCTGTACGAGGGCGTCAGTTTGGATGGCAGTTGGTCTGCTCCGTGACCTGTACCACCTCGTAGGCCTCCGGTGTGCTGGAAGGGAGTTTAGTGTCCGAATCCTGGCTCCTTGCCAAAGGATCTGAGCAGCAACCTGAAACAGTTTGCTACTGTAATTTCTGCCTTCCCGCAATTGCGTGACGTAGCGAGTAGCTTTGGTCAGCCTACTCAAGTACGATCACCAGCGCCCCCTGGAGCTTACAGGTGGAAGCTACAGAGTTGCGGAAGAAGTACTCTTACGTGTTTACTCCCTTTCGAGCACTGGTTCGGCAGCTGACCTGTCGATCAGCTGACATGCAGTGTTGCCATTTAGGCTATTTTGTATTTAGATTTAGCTATTTTGAAAATGCAAAAGCTATAACATTTGGTAAAATGCTATTAGGTAGAAATCTAGCTATTTTAATATTCTTAAAAAAATATATATATTCTCTGTAGACAAAGTACTGCGCACAAATAAACAAAATATAATAGAGGTATTAGAATACTTCAATGAAAGAAATAAGAAATAAGATTGTGCTATGAGAAAATACATTTGCTAAATTGGGAGAACAAAGATGACACAATAAAGTTTTGGGATGAAGTTTTGGAGTACCGAGATGCCAGAGATGTAAACACATTCACTATTTAAGCACAATTTGCAACTTAAATTTTGTCGTTGCCTTGGTCAAACGCAGTGGTGGAACGTGTTTTCAGCCAAGTTTCGCTCGTAAAAATTACTTAAGAAATCGAATGAATTCAAAAACTTTAAATGCTATTCAAACCATAAGGGGAGTTACATTAACAACTATAAATTTTATGTTTTAAATTATAATATTCTTGTAAATATACAGATATGGACTTAAAAGAAGTGCCATGTGCTGCCTAAATTACACATTGCCACCAAAATATTTAAGACGAAACTGGGAAATATATGAATGCTGACGAGAACCTCATCAAAATTGACAATACTATATCATTATTGTAATAAAAAAAATATTTAAAATAGAGTTTGTTTTATTTTCTGTCAATATTCTCTTCAATTCTTAGTTTAACTACAATTAAAAATTTAGCTTTTTTTAGCAACTTATTTTTTTTTTTTAGCAATTACTAGTTTTTTTCCGTTTATTTAGCTATGTTTGCCCACAAAATTCTGGCAACACTGCTGGCATGATATGCCACTTCGTGCGGGTCGCCACCTTGATAAGAGAAATTACCATCTCGGAAGAAGAGAAAATAAGACAAAGCCCCTATGAAAGAGATTCCCCCACTTACCCCTGCCGCTGAAGCGGCGGCCAACGTCTGGATAACTCAGGAGGGCGGAGCAAAGTCCGAGGTTCCCAATCCGCACTGGTATGTACCGCCTGGCGTTCAGTGCACCTTCACTCACACTCACAAACCACCACCATCTCAGGTTTAGCAGTTTTTCCGCCTTCCCTGAGGAGCACCCGGGAAACACAACCTCACCGTTTGACGCCTGACACTTCTCCCTCACATGCATGCCCATACATTTTATACATATAGTATGTATATTTTCTGCCTCCGATCATGCAAATCCGCACAAAACTAATATTTATAAAAATTAAAAGCGAGACAAAAACAACAACCATTAAAAAAGAAATCATTACAGATCCACACGGGCGGAACCGTGACTGTTTTGGCGAAGTAACGACTTAATCGCCGCAGCGGCCACGTTATTGTTGTTGCTGTTTATTTCCCCTATTGCAACCCTAACGAATGCACTGCTTTGCCGATGGCATAGCAGTGAGCTTTTCGACCGAACCAAAGCAAAGTTTTTAGCCTACCTTTTGGGCTTCGTAATAATTACGATCGAAAATAGTTCATTACGGCAAATAATTTCCTGAATTATTATTTTGTATTTTGTAATACGGACTCTTTTTCCGAGGAAATTAAAATAAAATAAAACTCCACGTCCATGCCACGCCATGTATATATATATATTTATATTTTAATATTTGTTTGCGACTACTTAAAAATTTTTTTCCTGCCTACATTCTGGTTTCAAATTCTGCATGCCAATCCGCATAAGGCATCATCCGCCTGCAGTAGCGCTTGGGTTATTTTTTCGCCGTTTCCCATATTTTCGACTGTAAATTTGAAGGAGAGCACTTTCACTTCCGTTTTTTTTGGTGAAATTTTTACCCTAAATAAAGGCGATTTTTCTAAAAATTATGGTGAAAGTCCTATTTGGGGGCGGCTTCTAGTTTTTTTTTTAGAGATTTTTAAAGTTTAATTATTTTCCATTCAAAATGTATGAGTTTTGGGAGTATGTATTTAGTAAACAATGACCAGTGTAACCATAGTCAATGCAGACGACAATGCTGAACAAATTCTAGAAAAATACTAGAAAATACCGTAAGGGGTTTGGTCTACCTAAAAAATTAATTTTAAATGTCACTTGCGAATTCGGAAAACAAAACACCAAGACTCTGTTAGTTTGTATTAGAGAGCACATTGCTTAGGGTACCACCATAGTGTCCGAGTGCTAGAAGGCTTACGACTGTTTGAAGGAAGAGGGATTCCAGCATTTTACAGAAAATCACTCTGTAAATTTTGTGGACCCTGAGAGCGGAGGTAAGTTTTTCGCTGTGGGTGAAAATTTTGTTTTGTAAAAAACGCGCGATTTTTCGAAAAAAAAATTTTTGTCTTCGGCTAAGAGAGACTCTGGAAAGATCTCAAGGACTAAAAGTTCACAATTAATATTATATTATCACAGTGTAACCAGACTTGGTCAGTTTTAGAATTTAGTTTTTTTCCGTCTTGTTATGCGTGAACTCTGGTCACACTGCACACATTTTGTATGGAAAATAATTAAACTTTAAAAATCGCTAAAAAAAAAGAACTTGAATCCGACCCCAAATAAGACTTTTACCATAATTCTTAGAAATATCGTCTTAATATATGATGCAAATTAAAAAAAAACAAACGGAAGTGAAAGTGCTCTCCTTCAAATTAACCTTTTCGATTGACAATTTTTTAACCAACTCAACCTCATAAAATACACAAGGCAAATCAACGTACTCCTCTTCTGGCCATTTTCCATTCTACGTACCAGTGGCAATAAATAGTTTTCGACGTCACCATTCAAATTAGTTTATTTCTGGATTAAATTTATATTTTTTCGGACAACATGTTGGCTTCACAAATTTCTCCAGCTCTCAGTTTTGTATCACCTTCGAGTCTATGGACAATTCAGATCAGTTGATTTACCCGAGTTCTGGCATGCCCATAGACATGTCCCATTCCGCATCTCCGCGCTTGGCTGATCTCAAGCCACTGGCCACTGTGTAGCGGATTGCCACTCGGCTTGGGTGGTGGTGGGAGGTAATTGGGACGCACGCGCAATGGTCCAGCTGCTCCTTGTCGGCTATTTGGGGTGGTGGTCTTGTCCCTATACCTCAGCCTGATCTTCCTCTAAATATTCAAATAATTTCGCGTGCAGCGACAAGAATTGGTTAAGGGCTGAAAGAGTTAACTATAACACAGAAAATCGAACGACAACTATCTTTCCCCATCCTCCTTGCGATCCTCTGATGGTATTGAGGTCGCTAATGCCCGCCCTGCCTTGGCCGCCTTTCTCCAACATCTGCATTGAGCAATACCTTTGGACGGCCCCTTTTACAGTCCACTAACACATATTCACAAGGGAGTTATCCTAGCCATAGGCAAACGAAAAAAATTCTAGCACATTATAAATTTTATTCTTAAAACACTAAGAGAATTTTCTTACAGCTAACAAATTGATAAATCAGCATGGAAATTAGCAGCAAATACATGCGCCAGTAATCAAAAAGTAAACACATCGAGTAAAAATCGCATGCGAGAAAAAATGTTGGGCCTTAAATAACTATAGGAATCGTATGCGAGCAGAAATTATGAGAAAATAAGAATATAAGATCTCCACTAATTGCGAGTGTGCCGAAGGCACCTAAACGAAACTTAAAAACAATAATATTGAATAGATCAAACAAAAAAAAACGATTGCTGCTCTAGTGGCCAAAAACAATATACATATGTGCGAGAGTTAAAGAGAGATGGACAAACAGAAAAAAAACATCAGACTCTAATCCCGACATTCCGCTCTTGGCCTTGGCCTTGAATTCGCATTCCTCCTCTTCCTTAATTCAGAGGCTCTAAAACTTTGACCTAGTTTCGCTCACGGCGGACAGTGGGACAAGGAATTGAAAATGCACACGTATTTAATTTCTCTCTTCTTTTTCACCAAATTATACCTCATCGATCATTGCCATTGCAACTACGTGATTTAATCACTCACCACCGATCCGGAGTTCCACCGACGAAAGCGCTTCCGTTGGAGTCTGCCGCACCTGTGGGAAACTTAAATATTTTTTTTCACTCTCTGCATTGGTCTTTGACCCACTGTGCCTTATTGCTTGATCATAGGCTTGCTAAAACTGAACAAAAGAAACAAAAAGGAAGAAGAAGACGGAGCCCATAAGGGACACTAGAAACAAATGATGGAATTTTTCCCTTATCTTTCCCTCTCTCCTTCGCACTGCCACTTCTCACTTAGAAAATAACTTATTTCACTATAAAAAAAAACGCCCTACTGTTTTCCGCCGTCCCGCATCACGCTCGTTATGGGTTTTTCCCGCGCCGTCGATCAGCGGATTTTCCTCTGGCCGGATACACCGAATTACGGCCACAACGCGCGACAAAACTTTTGCTCGTCCGCCGAATAAGAAAACGCAATTGCAACTGCTGGCCTTGGTTATTCTCCCCTCTCCTTTTCGTTCCTCCTCTTCTCGTTCCCTTCTTTAAGTGCGCAAAGGGAACATGGCAACCATATGGAACGTGGAGACTTCTACGTCATCGATGACTCTCGGAGAGTAATTAATAAAATAAACGTTTGCCGAAATGGAAAAGAATTATGCGCTGCCGCGATTCTAATTGGGAACGTATCTATGCCCGATTGGGACCCTTTTCTTAGTTTCAGAGGCCTGCCTTAAAGGTTGTTAATTATTAATTAGTTAAATGCGGCTCCTCGCTGCGGGAGTTTTGAGCCGCCGTTTCGCTTCTCCCTGGTCTGAGCGATCCGTCGTTTTCCGAGGAAAATGTCTGCCACCTGGCTCGATGATAAACCGTCCGTTTGGGTCGCGATTGCGCTATATATTTAGCGCCAAACCTAGATAAAAAAATGCACCTTGCACAATCGCAAACTTCACGCTTTTTCCACGGCCTTGCTTACCCTAAAGCTGGATTCAGCGCTGCCTGTAGCTGTATTTCTTTATAAAATTCTTTCGCCAAATTTTTTCCTTATGTGCCTTCTGGTTCCGTTTAACTCTTGGGTGATGAACTAACCTTGCGGACCGCCAAATTGGAAAAGAAAGCTGGCGTCGAGTTGATCTAACTAGGAAGCTATCTCTGCTCTCCCCCGCCAAACCTACGGTATTTGCCGAACTCTGACAGATGCCTATGTTGCCTCTTTCTCTGCTAACGCTCTCCCCCGACTTTCCTTGTCTGCCCCTTGTTTCGACGCGGGAATGACATGTAGATGGCGCCACCGCATTTCTGGCCTGCCTTCCCATTCATCTTGCCACAAGCGCTACAAATTGCCCCCTCCACAAGATCGGACTTGGGGGTGACACTCCCAAGGCTGATCACACCAAGCTTGGGGCAATTAATTATTGCCTCAGATCCTTGGCATGGTATCGCCCAACTAAATGTCCCTGCAGATCCTCTATATCGTAATAGGCATTACCTAGCTTTTTCCGCACCCTGGCTTTGAGGTAACTGGGGCCTAACTTGGCATTATACCCTGCCTGGAAATTACTCTGCTTGTGGTTCTTGTAGAACACTTCCTGGCCAACTTTGTAGGAAACCTCTCTGGACCGAAGATTGTAATTTCGCTCGTTCTTTTCGTTCTGCTTCTTCATCACTTCGACAGCCTTGCTGCGCACTAACTCTAAGGAATCTTCCCTAGAGAACACTGCCGAATGATCTTGCAGCAACCCCAAGGCTTTCAACAACTTATAGGTGGACCCAGATCCGACAAAATGCTGGCCGAACACCATGTAATAGGGCGTAGTGCCCAAGCTGGAATGAATCGCCGATCGTAAAGCACAACAAATACTACTTAGCTCTTCGTCCCAGTTTTTTTGATCAGGCCGAACATAGGATCTTATAGCCGCTATCACCGATCTATTTACCCTTTCGGACGCATTTGATTGCGGGGAATACACTGCTGTGCGAATATGACTGACTCTGTACTCACGCATAAACTTCTGGAATAGATCTGACTTAAACTGTGAACCGTTGTCTGAAATAATCGTCTCCGGCACCCCATACGTGTGAAATAGTTCCTGTTGCAAGTATTTTATAACCACCTCGGCTGATAGCTTTTTGACTGCCTTGAGAAAAACGAACTTGGAGTAATGGTCTAAAACGATGAAAATTCCAATATTTCCGCTTCTAGAGCGGGGATACGGGCCCAAGAAATCTATATATAGTCTTTGGAAGAATCTTTCCGACTCTGGTGGAACCCCTATTGGCGGTCTCTGAACTGTGTTAGGAGCTTTTGTCATCTTGCAAGTATCACAAGC
Organism: Drosophila bocqueti; assembly: GCA_018151655.1. Lineage (NCBI taxonomy): Eukaryota > Metazoa > Arthropoda > Insecta > Diptera > Drosophilidae > Drosophila > Drosophila bocqueti. Next base: position 1,664,853 of record JAECXF010000081.1, read on the forward strand.
TAGAACATATGATTTTACGTCTTTTATTAACCCAGGCCAATAACAATGCCTCCGAACTCGCTCTAACGTTTTGTGAATTCCCCCGTGCGAAGCCATAGGATGATCGTGGGCATTCTTTAAAACATCCTGGATCAAATCCTTTGGAATCCACAACTTCCAGATGAACTGATCGTTCAGAGAATCCCCCGTGGCATGCTCTGTTCTCTTGTACGCCAAGCCATCGACTACTTTTATATCTGGTAATTTATCCAAATTCGCTTTGAGCCGATCTACAAAATTCACATATTCTGCTGACTTAAACACCGCTGAGTCCAAATCGACCAAAGAACCACTATTACTTTCCAATGCCTCGACCTCCTCATTTACCCTAGATAGCGCATCTGGCACGACATTTAGCCTGCCGCTGCGATGCTCGATTTTAAAGTTAAATCGCTGCAACTTCAGAGCCCAACGAGCCAACCGCGAGTGTAAATCCGGCTGCGACATCAACCATTTCAGGGAGGCATGGTCTGTAATTACTGTGAATTCGTGGCCTTCCACATAAGCCCTGAACCTGTTGATACAGACTATCGCCGCCAAACACTCCTGCTCTGTCACAGAGTAATTACGTTGAGCTTTATTTAACTTCTTGGATACGAACGCTATCGGATATTCGTCGCCATCGGAAGTTTTCTGCACCAGGACTCCGCCGACACCAGTCTTACTTGCGTCACACTGCACAAAGAAAGGTTTTTCGAAATCCGGACTGCGCAGAACCGGAGCTGAACATAACATGGTTTTTAACTGCTCGAATGCCTGCCTTCCTTCCGCTGTCATAACGAATTTCTGTCTTGGCTTCAACAAATCGGTCAGAGGCGAAGCTACTGACGCAAAATTCTGGATAAATTTCCTGTACCAGCCGACCATGCCCAAGAATCTCCGAAGACTCTTAAGAGAGCTTGGCAGAGGAAAATCGGTCATGGCTGATACTTTCTCCGGATCGGTTCTTATAACCCCCTCTCCGACAATATGTCCCAGATACTTCACGGAACGCATGCAAAATTTGCTCTTCTCTACGTTCAACGTGAGTCCAGCCGCCTTTACATGCCCTGCAACAACCTCTAATACCTTCAAATGCGATTCAAAGCTGTCCGACACGATCAATAAATCGTCCAAATAGACAAAAACCTCATTTCGCAATTCCGCTGGAATGACTTTGTCCATAAGTCGCGTCATTGTTTGCGAAGCATTGGTTAGTCCGAAGGGCATAACTTTGTATTGATAAAGTGGCTTTCCAGGTATTGTAAATGCCGTCATTTCGCGAGAATCTGGGTCGAGCGGTACTTGCCAATAGGCATCTTTCAGATCTAGGCTGGATATGTACATAGCCTTTGGAAGTCGACCCAAAATTCCATCTATCTGCGGGAGCGGATAAGCGTCCTTTTTGGTCACCGCATTGACCTTTCTACTGTCCAGGCAAAGCCGAACCTTTCCGGGCTTTTGCACTAGGACTACTGGGGAGGACCAAGCACTGTCTGACTCCTCAATGACACCGAGCTTTAGCATGCGATCCACCTCTGCGTACAGGAGTTTTTCTACAGCCGGTGAGACCGGAAAATGCCGCTGCTTTACGGGCTTTGCATCTCCTACATCTATTGCGTGCGAAAGAATGGAAGTTCTACCTAAACCGACTTCAGCAAAGGATGGAAACTTGCCTATGACTTGTTGTAAACTCTCGCGCTGCAGAACAGTAAGATCATGTGTTGTAGATTCTATTTCAGAAACTTGCATCTCCGGCGGCAATAAATCGAATTTAGACCAAAAGTCAATACCTAAAATTAAATCTTGGCTAAGAGATGGTGCTAGGTGAAGCTCAAGATTTCTTTCCTGAGTTTTATATCGGACCGGAGTATTTATTCGTCCTAACACTTCCTGCTTTTTCCCATCTGCAGTACTTATCGAAGATAATCCGCGCTTAAAAGGCACTCGAGTACTGATTATCTGCTGTGCTAAACTACCACCTATTACGCTTACTGCTGCTCCTGTATCCAATAAGCCCATGACGATGCGATCTAAAACTCGCACCTCGGCATATGGGCGTTTATCCTTATCTTTGAACCTGATCGCATTAATTGATTTGAGGGCTGCCCAGTAATTTCTCATGCGCTGAGCATTCCTTGAGTGAGACTTTTTACGCTCTAGATACGGCTGAATAATTGGGGAATTTGACCTTAAATCTATTAAACTTGGCCACACAACTGTTGAACTGGCTTGTGCAGCTGCATTGGAACAATCTATGGATTTGATTTTGGGCTCGACGAGCGTTGGCGTTGAACACACAACGATGGCCTCGATTGTGTGTTCCCTTTCGAGTTTTTTTGACATTTAGGACACGAAGGTTTGTACGTATTTGGTTTCCCGCAACCATAACAAAATATTTTACGCTTCGCTTCACAGTCGTGGTAGCGATGACCCTCCTTGTGGCAATTCCAGCAGAGCAAAGCCATAGCTCCAATTTCTGCTTCGCCCTCCGCCTCGGAAAACTCGGACGCATTATCGGACAATTGCTCTTCCAACAACTCACAAACTTGTTTTCGGTATGGAACATTTTTCTGATACCCTTGGGATTTCCGTACGTCTTCTAAAAAGCTTTCCCTACGCCGGCATACTTCCCTTAGTTTTTCCACTGTGCGAATAGGGAGATTTAGAAGTTCATGTCGAATTTCTGGCCTTAAATTCCTTTTCAAAATCTCGACCATTTCCATTTCGGTTAATGGCATGTCTAAGCTATCACCCATGTCTTCTATTGCACTGCAAAAGGAATCGAAGCCTTCCTTATCCCGCTGCTTCCGATCACGGATGGCTTCACGGATATCCAGATCGGTGCGGGCATCTCGGAATTGCTTCCGTAATGCCATGCACAGCGTTTCCCATCTGAGATTTTGGGTTTGTTTATGGCATCTCCAGTAGAAATCTCGCGCTTTCCCTTCGAACAAAAGGCTAGCGTTGCTGCTTAGGACCGAAAAATTTCCTTCCAAAGTTTGGCCAGTAAGCGACTCTACTCGATAAATAAAATTGTCGACGCTAATTCCTTCCGGATTCCCACTAAACCTCAGTTTCCAACTATTTACGATGTGGCCAACCTTATCTGGCCTATGGCTGAGGTCCGAATGGTTGCTCCTTGGCGTTTCGACTCTCGAGCCTGCTTGGTCACCCAACTGGTCCAGTAATGCATTCCCAAAAGAATTATTTCCCGATTCCCTTTCTTGCATAGCACCCGCTGTGGCCTGAGATTGGGCAGATAGATTTGCCTGAATTAATTCGGACATTTTCTCAGACAGCTGCGCGAGCAAAACGTTTTGCATCGACTGGACAGCGTTGACCACCGCGCTTTGGATTAACTCTGTTTGGGCCCTTCCCAACCCTGCTGAATTTGTAGAGCCACTTGGAGTCTGCTCGCTTGCTACTAACACTTGTGTTCTCTGACCTCTGGTATTCTGCGATGGTGTGGACGCTTCTTCAAAACACACCGTGTTGCAGGTGGGACAGGTAGTTTTGTTTTTTGAATATGCCACTATGCAAGACCGATGGAAATCGTGTCCACATTTTGTTCGGTAAACTTTCCCACCTTCTAAACTAGCTTCGCATAGGGGACACCTTGATGCGGCTGCTCCCTCGGAATCGGCCATTGCTTCCCGTAAAATATTTTAGTTTGGGCTTAAGAAATATTACGATAAAGACTAGGCTAAAGATTGCTTTTAATTTGGATATTTTATCCCTAATAATATTAAGAGCTTAAATAGATTTAAATTATTTAAAAGATTTTGAACGATAAAACGAGATTCGATAAATCATAGATAAAATTTGCCTTTTGGCATAGGTTTGCTCCCCGCAAAAATAATGTTAGCAACTTTTGGAAGATTGGGTAAAAGATAGCTGAAAAGAGATTAGAAATTTGCTGCTTATGCAGAGTTAATTGGCTATGTTTTGCTAAACTGCGATAATGACAACAAATATATTGCCAGCCAAACTCAGAATCTATAAGCAGAAGTATGCCCTACTTTTGCGAATCGGTACATCGTTTTCGTTGTGAAGCGTGGCCAGTAGATTTCTTTTAAAAGAAACTTCAACTGTAAATCCTATGCACCTCACGAACGCGACGCCGTTCGACCGTGAATAAATTGGAGTCCGTAGCTTAGACCAATTATCCGTGGCCAGGAGTTGAGTTACTTATAACTCTACCGCCTGTCAGTCCAAAGCGTCTAATTAATCTTCGCTGCAGATCCCGGAAAAAAATGAAAGAGAAAGATTTGTCTCGATTTTACCCCCTTTATCAGGCGTGGCTAGCTCTGAGCTTGCGGACAAGTTAACAGGCTATAGATCCTATGCACCTAATAAAGCGCTTAAAATGAGACGAGAAATAGATTCGAGGTGAGTGTCGCGGCAACCGTTGGCTGCAAGGTCAACACCAGTTTCAGCCCACCGTGATCCTACTGTCCTCTCAAAAATTTAAGAAAATGATGAATAGACGAATTTTCTGCATGTGTTGGTGTTTTGGTGTTAATACCAATGTTTTTTTTTTTTTTTTTTGACTAGTGAAAACGACTTTCGGGCCCCACGTTGGGCGCCAGATTATTTAGAATGATAATTATTACTGTAGCGGATTGCCACTCGGCTTGGGTGGTGGTGGGAGGTAATTGGGACGCACGCGCAATGGTCCAGCTGCTCCTTGTCGGCTATTTGGGGTGGTGGTCTTGTCCCTATACCTCAGCCTGATCTTCCTCTAAATATTCAAATAATTTCGCGTGCAGCGACAAGAATTGGTTAAGGGCTGAAAGAGTTAACTATAACACAGAAAATCGAACGACAACTATCTTTCCCCATCCTCCTTGCGATCCTCTGATGGTATTGAGGTCGCTAATGCCCGCCCTGCCTTGGCCGCCTTTCTCCAACATCTGCATTGAGCAATACCTTTGGACGGCCCCTTTTACAGTCCACTAACACATATTCACAAGGGAGTTATCCTAGCCATAGGCAAACGAAAAAAATTCTAGCACATTATAAATTTTATTCTTAAAACACTAAGAGAATTTTCTTACAGCTAACAAATTGATAAATCAGCATGGAAATTAGCAGCAAATACATGCGCCAGTAATCAAAAAGTAAACACATCGAGTAAAAATCGCATGCGAGAAAAAATGTTGGGCCTTAAATAACTATAGGAATCGTATGCGAGCAGAAATTATGAGAAAATAAGAATATAAGGTCTCCACTAATTGCGAGTGTGCCGAAGGCACCTAAACGAAACTTAAAAACACTAATATTGAACAGATCAAACAAAAAGAGCGATTGCTGCTCTAGTGGCCAAAAACAATATACATATGTGCGAGAGTTAAAGAGAGATGGACAAACAGAAAAAAAACATCAGACTCTAATTCCGACATTCCGCTCTTGGCCTTGGCCTTGAATTCGCATTCCTCCTCTTCCTTAATTCAGAGGCTCTAAAACTTTGACCTAGTTTCGCTCACGGCGGACAGTGGGACAAGGAATTGAAAATGCACACGTATTTAATTTTTTTTTCTTTTTCACCAAATTATACCTCATCGATCATTGCCATGGCAACTACGTGATTTAATCACTCACCACCGATCCGGAGTTCCACCGACGAAAGCGCTTCCGTTGGAGTCTGCCCCACCTGTGGGAAACTTAAATATTTTTTTTTTCACTCTCTGCATTGGTCTTTGACCCACTGTGCCTTATTGCTTGATTATAGGCTTGCTAAAACTGAACAAAAAGAAACAAAAAGGAAGAAGAAGACGGAGCCCATAAGGGACCCTAGAAACAAATGATGGAATTTTTCCCTTATCTTTCCCTCTCTCCTTCGCACTGCCACTTCTCACTTAGAAAATAACTTATTTCACTATAAAAAAAAAACGCCCTACTGTTTTCCGCCGTCCCGCATCACGCTCGTTATGGGTTTTTCCCGCGCCGTCGATCAGCGGATTTTCCTCTGGCCGGATTCACCGAATTACGGCCACAACGCGCGACAAAACTTTTGCTCGTCCGCCGAATAAGAAAACGCAATTGCAACTGCTGGCCTTGGTTATTCTCCCCTCTCCTTTTCGTTCCTCCTCTTCTCGTTCCCTTCTTTAAGTGCGCAAAGGGAACATGGCAACCATATGGAACGTGGAGACTTCTACGTCATCGATGACTCTCGGAGAGTAATTAATAAAATAAACGTTTGCCGAAATGGAAAAGAATTATGCGCTGCCGCGATTCTAATTGGGAACGTATCTATGCCCGATTGGGACCCTTTTCTTAGTTTCAGAGGCCTGCCTTAAAGGTTGTTAATTATTAATTAGTTAAATGCGGCTCCTCGCTGCGGGAGTTTTGAGTCGCCGTTTCGCTTCTCCCTGGTCTGAGCGATCCGTCGTTTTCCGAGGAAAATGTCTGCCACCTGGCTCGATGATAAACCGTCCGTTGGGTCGCGATTGCGCTATATATTTAGCGCCAAACCTAGATAAAAAAATGCACCTTGCACAATCGCAAACTTCACGCTTTTTCCACGGCCTTGCTTACCCTAAAGCTGGATTCAGCGCTGCCTGTAGCTGTATTTCTTTATAAAATTCTTTCGCCAAATTTTTTCCTTATGTGCCTCCTGGTTCCGTTTAACTCTTGGGTGATGAACTAACCTTGCGGACCGCCAAATTGGAAAAGAAAGCTGGCGTCGAGTTGATCTAACTAGGAAGCTATCTCTGCTCTCCCCCGCCAAACCTACGGTATTTGCCGAACTCTGACAGATGCCTATGTTGCCTCTTTCTCTGCTAACGCTCTCCCCCGACTTTCCTTGTCTGCCCCTTGTTTCGACGCGGGAATGACATGTAGATGGCGCCACCGCATTTCTGGCCTGCCTTCCCATTCATCTTGCCACAAGCGCTACAACTGTTGCCATCGCAAAGGCCAAAAGCAATAGTCCAGCAACATTAGCCGCAGCCCTTCGCCCAAGCTTACCCCGTCCCGTTCAAATATGGCTCTAAATGCGGTAGATATTGCTTTGAAAAAATTCATTGGTACAACAGAGCTAGTTATCAAATTCGAAGCTGACATCCACACTCTGGGCGCCCCTGATTCTAGAGGATATTTCCCTTATATGTGCCGAGTCCATCTGGACGAAATCCGGGCCTTGTGGGAAGATGTGAAGAAGGGCTATAGGAGCTGCGTGGACCTTTTAGTTAGATGCATTTCTGACGAAGCGCCATCGCAAGTTGTAAGCCGTCGACGACGACAGGCCTAGCGGCTCTGGGCAATTTTCCCCAACTTATACAATTGTCAACCCACCCGGGCAGAGCCTCAATTCAAACAAAACCAGGATGACTTCGGCTACTAGGAGGTGTGACCTGTGTGCCATGGGAAATCACCCCCTCGCACTTGTCCCCGTTTCCTGAAAATGAATGTAAATCATCGCTCCAACTACATCCGAAGACATAAAATCTGCTTACATTTTTTTGCTCGAGGCCACCGACACCGGGACTGTACTAGTGCCAACTCCTGCTTTACCTTCCGCGGCCGGCATCACACCCTTTTGCACCACGACAATCCGGTTGCAACCGTTCCAAGATCCTTCGCTCCATCTAGTCCACGACTCGAGCCCATCCCGAGAAGCGCAACAACTTCCGATGATCATCCAAATGTGCAAGTGTGCTTTGCGTCAGGATTCTGCTGGGCACGGCTATTATTAATATCTGCCATCTTGGTCGCATCTTCTAAGCACGAGCCCTGATCGACTCCGGTTCCGAAGCAACGCTTATTACGGAGCGGCTCTTCAACAAAATCAAGCTACCATTCAATGCCGTTCAGAGCTAAGTTTCCGGTCCTAATGACACAGTTGCCGCTCAATCCACGAAGCTCTGCAACTTTTCTATTCGAACCTCCAGACCCGGACTGCAGTTAGAGACGACTGCTTATGTCCTTCCTCATTTAGCTGGAAAACTTCCATCATTCCATATTCCGAGAGATCTCCTGAGGGACCTTCCTGATCTCCCCATGGCGGATCCAACGTTTTTTGAGCCCTCCGAAATCGACATCCTGTTAGGAGCACATATTCTTCTGTCTGTACTTCTGGGCGGTTCCAAGCGCAACATTCTGGGTTCTCTTCTGGCAAAAGAGACAATTTTCGCTTGGGTGATCACAGGCCCATCATCCACGACAGCCGCTCGCACCGTGTCTGTATTTTCCACGCGGGTTTCCTGCGCATCCAGAGGTCTGTTGCACCAACTCCTTGCCACTAGCAGTGCGGCCGTCTTAAGGGGCAGGATTCCCAAACGCACTCAGTCCTACCGTTGTCGACTCTGCAATGGAGTCCACCCCCTTCGGAAATTCCAACAGATCCTCAAGCTTAGTGCTGAAAAGAGGCTCCGCGCGGTTATCGACCTCCGCTTCTGTTTCAACTGTTTGGCCCACGAACATTCCGAGGGAACCGGAGCCTGTCCCCAGCTATAGAAAGGACGACAATGTTGTGTAGTGGCGCTTGGGTAAGAAGTAAATAAATTACTCTTAGCCTAAAAGACGACACTATAACCCAAATCCAGTAGCGATGCTCGGGAGATAATCGGGAAGATATAGAGTAGCTCCCGATAATGGAAAGAGCTTTCACGAGCCCCAAATTTCCGCCCGACTTGAGCTATATCCGTCCGAAGCTTGGTCCATTCTTTTCAATCAGACCAGCGATCAGAACGGACGTGCTCAGGAGAGCCTATTCTAAAAATACACTTGATTAAGTGCCAGGGTAAATAATTTATTTTCGGCACACGATTGGCCGTAAAAATTAATTTAATTTAATTTTTATAGGATTGGCACCAAGTGATATTATTTTTCCTCTCAAAAATTCGGCGGCCTCTAACCTATTTTGTGGGTCCGCATCGGCAGAGACACGTGCTTGAGGCGCCACCAAACCCAAGGCATCGGGGCTCCTCAAGGCAGTGCATATGTCCAACTATCAAGCTTCACAAGCCCTTAACTCGACGCGCGAGTGCAGCGCAGCAACAGCAGCAGTGCAGTGCATAATCTATTTTGTTTTTCTTGGCGGCAGCAGAGTCGTCCCTAACCCCTCGCGGAACAAAGTTACGGCCATCCATCGATAGAGACGCGTTAATCTACGTTTAAAGAAGTATAAGTGCCTAATTAAGTGGCTAGAGCGATCTAGTTAAAACCGTCCGATCAAAACCTATTTTGTTATATTTTTTTGAGGCCTCTGCCGACCTTAACCCCAGCGAGACACGTGTGTTAGTGCAACAACAACAATCATAAGAAGTCAAATTAATTAACAACCGAGTCATGTAATCCCACCCTAAATCAGGCTCAGCCGCAAATGTAGCTGAGGATCGCGGCTATATGCCTTAGTTAAGTTAGTAGTAAAAATTTAGGTTTGTTTTTGTTTTCTCCTTTAATAATTTCACTTATAAAATAGTTGGTTTTCCTTTCAAAATTTTGTCTGAAAATATATTGGCAGAGTGAAAAATGAAATATCAAAAAACCTGCGGGAAAAATTAAAAGTGAAGTGAAACCAAAAACATAAATAAGTGAAACTCCCCCCCAAACTAAAATCATCAGTGCAAACCGTTAACATGAATTAAATAAAAAGAAAAATGCGCACTGAATATCAGCCTAAAATAAACCAATAAAAACATTGGTAGCAAAACATAAAACCCGATAAGAGTTTATTCCAGCTGACCCGCCGTCCAAAGATCTTTCGACGTTGGAGCTGCAGCCAAAATGTAAGTGATAAACCCATGCATGCAATTTATCGTTTTTGTTTTGCTCCCGACTTTCGTGGCCTGAAAAGCCTTTATCTGCGTTTAGCCTATCTTTGATCGCAAGCTTATTCAGCGATTCAGCACACTGAGCTTTACAGAGAATTCAAATGCAGGTGCATCTTCGCTTTCGCTACACTGAGCGACGAAATTTTTGTAATTAGTGAAATTAATTATTAATAAATTAAATGAAGTTTTTTATATTTAAATAATTTAATCCAGAATAATTTGTACTCGATGAGTAATTGGTATTCGAGTTTTAAAATGAATTTAATATCTCGAATTACATTTTGTATCCAGCGTTTCTGGCAGTGTATGCTTATGATTAAATTAAATATTTCCTCTCTTTCGGAAAAACTTTTAGTATGATGGCATACACTGAAAGAAATTTATTTCGGTCATATTAAATAATTGTTTTCCTTTGAATTAAAACTAACTTTCCTGATATTTCAAACATTTCTGAATAAAGAGGAAATTATCGTTGATATTATAAAAATTATTTTTGAGTATGCCCTCTTATTTTTTATTTACACTTACAATTATTTATATTATATCTACATTTACCTAACTTTCTAATTTTCACAGCAGTGTTTTTAAATATTTCTCCTCGCCAATAAATTAGCCAATTAACAGAAAAATGAATAGAATAATATTAAATAAAATTAAATAATTTTTAGTTAAAAATAATAATAGAAGAAAATTATGAATAGGAAATTAAATTATAATGATGAAGTCGAGCTAAACTGTTTTTGTTATTGGAAGCCATGCTAATCCTGAAGGATGTCCCAAACCTAGGGTAGCTTTTATAAGGGATCGCCAGCCTTGGGTGTAGCAAGCGATCAAGGTAGGGTGGGGTTAATGGGTGCTAAACAACAACTCAGCATCCACAACTAGCTGCCTTCTGCCACACTCTCTTTTTTTTCGTTCTTTGGTCTGTCCCCTCTCTCTTTCTTTCTCTTTCCCTACCCCTGCACGCGAATGCATATAATTAGCAAATATAATGAATTGCTCGAGCCTCTGCGAAAGCAGCTTTTTCTTTTACGCCCACACCCATCTACCGAACTAATTTAGAGCCGGAACAAGCGCGTTCATTCCTCTGCTCTCACAATACCATCTGCTCGCTCCCAACAAACATTCGTTGTATGTTACAGTTGCAGCCCGAGTGATTGCAGAGGGGCGTAATGTTCACGTGAGGGGACCACTGTACGCCCTCCTCCCACCGAGCTGACTTTGCTCTGCGCCGTGGGAACACATATATTCGCCATCTACCTGCCGCTTATTTTTGGAGGACGATCGCCCCCCTTCAAAACAGATTGCATGAACCTTTTAGAGTCCTTTCTGCAAATTATAACGGTTTGGACATAATAACTTTAAATGTGGATAGAATTCCTAAACTAAAAACATTAAGTCTAACCCAATTAGTACGTAAGCAAGCAAACAATCTATCATCACCCAGTAGTCACTTCCTCGCATTCCTTTCCTATATTTTTATCTTTCTTTTTATCTTTTATTGTTGATCTATGTTTAAGAATTATTAAAGAAGAGGACAGGGAAAGCAGAGAGAGAGGACAGACAGCAAAACAAAAATAATGTCGGATTAAAAATGTTTTCGGTATTACGAGACATTGTTGGCACATTTTTAGCTAAAATTAACTTTTTTTTGCTCTATTGGGCTGACCACTGTGCACAGTTTTTATTGGTTCTTGTGATTTGAGTATTGTGTTCTGCCTGGTTTGGTTTCGTTTCAGGTACCTTAGTTCTATTGGTAACTTGGCAGTGCTTGGACTTCACCAAAACTCATCGATGATTTTCTCCTTTTAATACTGCTTCCGTGGGAAGAGTCGGCAAGATTACGTCTTCGTTGGAAGTCCCGCACCAAATGGACTGGCCAATCTCTCCTATTCGGGTTCCAGAAGTTAAGAACATACTCAGCAAGCTGAAGAACCGAAAGTCACCAGGACCTGATGGCATAACCAACAGAGTAGCCAAGTTACTCCCGAACAGAGCTATCCTTTTCCTGGTCCTTATCTTTAAAGCCTCTCTAAGAATGGGTTATTTCCCAAAAATGTGGAAGGTGGCTAAAGTGGTGATGATTCAAAAAAAGGAAAGCCGAGCAAATGTGTTGAAAGTTATTGGCCAATAAGCTTGCTTTCAGCCTTTGGTAAATTCCTAGACAGGCTTCCTTGCATCCTTGACAGGCTTCTAAAGTCCTCTGGCGTCTTAAGAGCGATTCCACACCATCAGTTCGGTTTTAGGAGAAGACGCGGCACTCCAAAAGTTTGGCACCTGGGCCTCCTTTCTAAATTGAAAGGGTTGCTGCACCACCAGCTCTATTAACTAATTAGAAGCTTTTTTACTAATAGAAGTTTTCAAGTAGTACAAGATGTGATCTCTTCCTCGCCCAGATCCATCTTAGCAGGTGTCCCCCAATGGAGCGTTTTGGCGCCCACGCTCTACAGCCTTTTCACTCACGATGCTCCTCTGCGAACTCGTAGACGATGCAACAGCATCTGCGTTGCCACTTTTGCTGATGACACAGCATGTCCAGAGAAGACTGTGTTTATGAGGCGACTGATCGGCTTCATATTATACTGAAAGAATTTGAAAACTGGTGCTGTCGATGGAATATATCCATCAGTCAGGAAAAATGTGCCATTGTCACATACACCTTGCGTAGAGACTCAAGCCCAGGCATGTTTCTCCATGGACAACTCCTCCCCCAGCTTAAGGAGTATCCCTTCCTGGGCCTGGTCCTCGACCGAAGACTGAACTTTGCGTCCCACATTAAAAAGGCGAGAGCTAAACTGGAAAACGCTGATCGGCGGCTGCATTGGCTTACCCCCGCTGCCAGCAAGCTAATCCTTAGCAATAAGAGGCGAATTTACCTCACCATACTGGCTCATATATGGAAATATGGACTCCCTATATATGGCGCAGCGTCTAAGACCAACCTCAACAAGATTACAGCCTTCCAGGCGAAATTCTTAAGACGCATCACTGGGGCGGAGTGGTTCACTCGCAACTTAGATATTCATCGGAACCTTCAAGTTCCACTATTTGAGGATATCTTGAATGATATGGCCAAGAGACATTGGGAGAGGCTTTTAGTACACCCAAACCCATTAGGAAGAGATGCAACTAGCTCTCGAACAAGAAGGAGGCTGAAACGGACCATACTCAATTCTAAATACTCTCCACATACTATTCCTGTTTATATCTTCTAAACATTTCATTTAAAACCGCTAACAGTGGCTGTTTCAGGTAGCTGCAACCTGGAATTTACATATTTATACTTATATCTTCACCATACCTTCACAAACAAATTGTTTTTTAATAATACGAATAAAAATAAATGAGCAGCCCAGTCGTCGACTAAACCTCGAATCGATCGGTTGTGTCTTATCGCAGTTAATCGCAGTTTAGCTCTCAACTTACCCATCTTCTAAGTGCCTATCAACTTTCATCTTTTCATTCTTTTCTTCAACGATCACCAGCAAAAAAAAAAAAAAATCAATTATTCTAAACATGCCCCCCCCCCAATCACCCCAATGCGAGACGGGAACTTACTAATCTTTGTACATAACGAAGCAATCGCAGAAAAATTCATGGCAGCTCAGGAGCTCCACGGCATTTGCAAGGTCAAAACCCAATACCACAAAAATTTCAATCACTGCAAAGGTACAGTCTTTGCACCTTATCTAAATAATGTTTCCGATGAGGAGATTGTACGCGAGCTTGAATCACAAAGAGTCGTAGAAGTATACAAATATACACGTAAAACAGATGGCAAGGTCTCTCCAACTGGTGTAGTCCAGCTCACTTTTGATCGATACAACCTCCCAACCAATATAAATATATCCTGGTATCCAGCTCGGGTTAGGGAAGACGTCCCAAACCCAATGAAATGCAGGAATTGTCACCTTATTTGACACACTGCCAAACACTGCAAAGGGAACACCATATGTGACCCATGCGGACTCCCAATACACCAACCGACCGCATGCACACGCACATACTGCGTTAACTGCAAAGAAAACCATGCTGCCAGCAGCAAAGACTGTCCAAAATACATAGAAGCAAAAGAAATACTCAAAATTAAAACCAAAGAAAAAACCAAAACCAAATTCTTCACTCAACAACAACAACCAACACACGAGATAAAAACCTACGCGGAAACTACCGCAACACAAGAACCGACTACTTCGCAGGAAACAACTCAACAACAAGACACTCAACAAAAGACAATGTAACGGAAAACCTGACAATTGAAAAAACCTTTGGGACCAAAGGCCCAAATAGCAAAAAGACAACAGCACAAGCAGAACACCCAACTAAGACAAAAGACAACATACATACCCAATAGAGGAAAAAATGATAATAACAAGCGACTCAGACATGGACAAAGATAGCTTCATTGGAAAACTACTCAACAAAGCAAAACGCAAAAATAACTCAACACTCCCTGATACTGATAATACCGGAGAAGATGTTCAGTTGTGATAATATCAAACCCTATAAGCTGCTCCTTTTGCCGATCCGGTGGTGCCAGTGATGCCCGACTGGCTGTCGATGTTGTTGGCGGGTGTCTTGTTTTCCCTAACTCCTAGCTAATTATTTACAGGTACCCTTCGTGGGTCTTCTTATGACACTTAACACTACCTTATGACTAACTTAACTATATATATACAGAATATTTACACCGTAGGGGTGAGGCACTCCTCACATCCCATCCCTACTTCGGGGGTGGGGAAAGATTTTGACGGAGTGGCCGCCTCGGTACCTGGTGTTTCCGACTTCTTCGAGGTATCGGAGGCTGCGGTCCGCGCTGGAGGATGCGCTCCATGACTCGGCCGTGGAGCTCCACTGGGATCCATCCGTCAGTGGTGGTCCAGCCGGCGGGTGCGCGCATGAGGGCCTCCGGGTCCGGAACGGGGTCCTCTTCCGGCATCTCCTCGTCCTCGGTGGTTTCCTGGGCCTCGGGCCAAGGGGCAGGGCGGCGCTGGGGTGCGCGGCGTAAAATGCCTGGCCGTTCTCCGGTGGCTCCTGGTGCGACGGCGGCGGGCACGTCGGCGTCGCGAAAGCGCCAGCGCCAGGCGTCAGTGGCCGGCAACGGTTTCACCCGGTGTGTCGGGAGTGTCTTTGCCGTGGCCCGTCCCAAAGTAGCCGTCTCCCGTTCCACTGGGGAAGGCACTTGGAGTGTGGCGGGCGCTGATCCCGCTGCATCGTGTGGTCCTGGGTGGTGTGGTATGTTCCTGGCGACGGGTAGCGCAAGCTGACGCCTGACGCCTGTGAGCGTCGGCCGAGGTGGTGGGCCCGTCGGGGGAGGCAGTCAGATGTGCCAGGAGGCGGCGCAGGTGGCTGACGCTCCGTCGCCTTGGCGGGGTGACGTCCAGGTCCCGGTGGCGGTCGGTGGGAGACCCACGGTCGGGTCTCTGGCACGCCTGGGGCTGTGGTCGCCACTGTTCGTGTGCCCCGGGTGCGTCGGTTCCGGTGAGGGTGGCGTAGCTGTCCTGGCGGCGGCGGCGCAGGGCGTTGGTCTGGCAGGCGCAGCGGTGCAGGATGACAGCTGCGCAGGCGCAGCGTTGGTCTCGGCGTCTGGTTGTGTAGGCACCAGTGGCGATGACGCCCTGGCAGCGGCGGCGCAGGGCGTGTGTGTGGCAAGCGCAGCGGCGCCGGGCGATGGCTGCGCAGATGTGCGGCAGCTCTCGGCGTCTGGGTGTGAGGTTGTTCCAAACAGCTCCTCGTAAGATGGCGGCGGCGTTTCTGTACGGTGTGACACAGGCGCGGCCGGTTCGGTCGCCTCCGTCTCTTCATCGGAGATGGGTATGGCCTCTTCGGGGTGCGGCTCGTCCTCCTCCGAGCTCAACTCTACCACCTCCGCATCGGATATGTCATTGTAGTTGGCCCCGAGTGGTCCGGCGGCAACCAGTGGCGGTGGTCCGGGAGAGGGTTCGCGCTCGTTGGGGGGTGCCGCCTCTGGCGGGTGTCCCTCGGTGGCTTCAGGCGTTAGCTCGTCCAACTGCGCCGGAAAACGCAGCTCTGGGTCCTCCGCGAGGATTACCTCCACCATCTCCTCGAGGCTCAGGCCCTCGCACCAGGACGGGCTGATGGGTGATGGTGGGCGCACGTCTTGGTTGATGGTCACCAAGAGTGGCGGCGGGTCCAGGATGACGGCAGGCAGAGTGCCATTGAGATCTCCGGGCCGCGGGAGAGCCAGCCGCGGATTCCTGGCGGGCGTGCCAAGGTTGAGCGCTTCCAGGGCATCTGCAACCCTTGCTGGGGCCGTATCCGGTGGTCGGGATGATGGCGACTGGGAGCGTGATCCGGTGGTTGGGCGCGTCGCGGATCGGTTGCGTCGATGCGACTGGCGCGAATGGTGACGCCCGTGGCGTCGATGGCGGTGCTCGTGCTCTCGTCGTGGCATTGTTGCACTAGCAAAATGTTTTCTCGGCGGCGTGCTCCTTTACTATTGCGCGTTTCTTATTGTGTGTTGTTCTGCGTCGTACTTCTTCCTTTTGCGTATTATTTTCCTTATTGCGTCGCAATCAGAAACCGTTTCGATCCCGATGTTGGCGCCGCTTTTATCGATGGTTCGATAACGGCCTATCGGGACCGATCTTGCCGATCTGGCAACCTCGTCGTCCTGGATTTGATTGATCTGGTAGCTTTGGCTCGTCGTTTGGCTTTGAATGTTAACGAATCTGGAAAATAGGAAAATGTGGATGAGTTTTCCTTTCACCTTCGGGGCGTGGCTGGCGGCGTGGGTGCGGCATTGGTGTGGCGTTGTCCATCCTAAACTCCTGTGCTGTTCCCTGAGGCTACTGTCAGCGTTGTCGTAGTTATGTCTTTGTTTTTGGTGCAGAGAAGTTAGGCGGGCGTGGCTTGGAAATTTTCCTCGAGGATGAGGCGAGTGTTGCCTTATCCGGACCAGCGTTGTCAGCATGCCTGATGGTGGTTTCCAGGCGCTGCGAGGGAGGAAACGGCGATATACCGCTCAGGATCGTTTCCGCGAGCGTGTACGTGTATGCGAGCGCGAGATGTTTGCGTGGCTTCTGTCAGGCGTAGCGAGGACCAGTTCGGTGTGGCTTGTTCCCCCAAGGGGGTAGGAACGTTGGACGGGCGCGCCCGTCAGCAAGTGGCCCCTATGACACCCTGGTTCACTTTGGTCGCGGCCTGAGGGTTGTGGTCCTCGTGATCACTGATGGCTTGTGTATCTTCGGCTTGGTCATGGCCGTCGTCTTCGTCTTCGTCCTCGTCGTTTTGGTGGTACGGCTTGAGGTGATTTATGCTTGCTGTGCGGCGTCGGCGGCTGTTGATTTCCTGTAGTCGCACGATATTTGGCGAGAGGAACTTGACCACTCGGAACGGTCCCTCGTATTTGGCCGCTAGCTTGGCAGCGAAGCCCTCGGCGGCGTTGGACAGCACGTGGTTGCGGGCGAGAACTAGTGAGCCGAGAGGTGGCTTCCAGTCCCGTCGTCGCAAGTTGTAATGCCGGCTCTGGTTGGCGGCAGCGTGCTCGGCGTTGTCGCGGGCCACCTTGAAGATTGCGTGGAGTTGTTCGCTTCTTTCCTCTGGCATGATCTGATTTGTTCCCTCTTCCTGGGGTGACTTCGTCGTAGAGCGTGTTTGGTAGGCGTGGCTCCCGGCCTTGTACCAGAAAGGCGGGGCTGAATCCTGTCGTATCGGACACACTGCTGTTCACTGCTAGCGAGATCTCTGGCAGCAGTTGGTCCCATGTGTTTTGCGGGGCATCTCCTAGGTACTGTGCGATCATGGCCTTCACAGTCCTGTTCGCCCTCTCCGTGGGGTTCTGGCGTGGGGTGTATGGAGCTGTATGTTGAAGCTCCATCCCGAGTGACTTGCAGAATGTCTGGAACGCCCGGCTGGTGAACTGTGTTCCGTTGTCGCAGACGAGAGTTCTCGGGACTCCGAAACGGCTGAGTATACGTTCCCGGAATGCCCGCTCGAGGTATGGCACGGTGGCTCGTCGTAGGGGAATGAGTTCTACCCATTTGCTGAATGAGTCGAGGAACACTAGTAGGACTGTGTTCCCTTGCTTGGATCGCGGAAGGGGTCCCACGAAATCCGCGCACAGGATGTGAAACGGTTCGTCGACCTGGCGTGTAAACATCCTTCCTGCCGGCTTTTCTTGGCTCACCTTGAATGTTTGGCAGCTATGGCATCTTCGTACGTATTTGGCCACTTCCCGGAATAATCCTGGCCAGTAATATTTTTGGGCCACCCGCGTGCTTGTCTTGCGGATGCCCAGGTGTCCTGCTGTTGGGTGGTCGTGGCACTCGGCCAGTACCCTTCCTCGGTAGTTGGCTCCCACGCATAGTTTCCAGGGGGTGTATTCCTCGGCTTCGGGTCGTAGGCCGATGCGTCGGTAGAGTTGTCCGTTCTCCTCCCGAAAGTCTGGAAACTTGGCTGGTTCCTGTCGAATCCTCAGCAGCATTTTTGTGATCCACTTGCAGCTGGCATCTTGGACTTGTACTTGTTGTAGAGTTGCTAGCGGTTGTCGCGACAAGGCGTCTGCGACCAGGTTCTGAGTCCCGCGTCGATACTTGATGTCGTACTGGAACTGTTGGAGTTCCAGCGCCCACCGGGCGATCCTGCCCGTGGGATTGTCAATGGAATTCAGCCATTTTAGCGAGTGGTGATCCGTAACGACTTCGAAGCGGTATCCTTCGACGTAACAGCGCATCTTGCGTATGGCCCATACTATGGCAAGGCACTCCTTTTCTGTTACGGAGTAATTACGCTCAGCCGTGTTTAGCCGGCGGCTAGCGTAAGCGATTACTCGTTCTTGCCCGTCGATGGTCTGGGTGAGTACTGCTCCGATTCCATACTCACTCGCGTCGGTCTGGAGTACAAATTTCTCCGCGAAGTCCGGGCATGCGAGGACCGGTGCCTGTGTCAGGAGATCCTTTAATCCTTGAAAGGCTCGTTCTTGGTTCTCTGTCCACTCCCATTTCCGATCCTTCTTGAGTAGTGAAGTCATCGGCTCGACTACATCAGCAAAGTTGGGTACGAATCGGCGGTACCAAGATGCTATGCCGAGACATCGGCGCAGCTCCCTCAGGTTGGTCGGGGCTGTCAGCTCTCGGATTGCCGCAACTTTGTCGGGATCGGTCTGGATTCCGGCTTCACTTATCACGTGGCCCAGATACTTTATACTTCACTGGAAGAACTGGCATTTCTCTCGGTTTAGTCGGAGATTGGCTTGCCTGAGGCGTCTGAATACCTCGCGTAGGTTTTTCACGTGCTCTTGGAGGGTGGATCCAATGATGATGATGTCATCTAAGTAGGCGAAGGCATGCGGCTCCATGTCGGGGCCGATGACGGTGTCTAAAGCGCGTTGAAATGTTGCTGGCGCCGAATGCAGGCCAAACGGCATCACTTTCCAGTGAAATAATCCGCGGCCGGGCACTGTAAATGCCGTGCATTCGCGGCTGCTGGCGGCGACTGGGATCTGCCAGTACCCATTTTTCAAGTCCAATGTGGAGACGTAGCGGGCGTTGCGTAGCCGTTCCAAGATGTGATGAATCCTGGGCAACGGATAGGCGTCGGGGATTGAATTTTCATTCAACTGCCGGTAGTCGACGCACATTCTAGCTTCTCCGTTTTTCTTTGCTGCGATGACTATCGGCGCACTGTGGGGACTCTTGGATGGTTCTATGCGTCCGTCGCGGAGCAGCTCGTTGACCTGGCGGTCGATGACGGCTCTCATCGCGGGATTCCTCGGATGGTACCGCTGCTTGATCGGGCGGTCATTGCGCATCACGATGGCGTGCTCGGCGATATGCGAGACGCCGGCGAGTGTGTCGAACTTGGCCAGTTCTTGTTCGAGGAAGGTCTTTATCCAGGGCTCTGGGTAGGCTTCTTGTTCTGGTTCGCCCTCGTCCGTGTATTCTGCGGTGGCGATCCCACAGTACGGCGTGTTCTTGGTCCTCGTGGGTGCCGGGTCCTGGAATCGGACTCTCCGGGGCCCTCGGCGGAAAGGATTTCGCTGAATCGCGGAGTTGACAGGGGCGGGCAGCGCTTCAGCCCAACTCGGGGCCGTGTCTGCTTCTCTAGTGGCGGGCTTGCGGGGTCTCCGCCTGGGGTGCGTTCGTATGGTAACTTCGGTTGGAGTCTCGAGGTGCGCCAGGGCGGCGGCTTCTTGGTGCGCCAGGGTGGCGGCTTCTTCGAGGTGCGCCGGAGCGGCGGCTTCTTGGTGCGCCAGGGTGGCGGCTTCTGTTGGTCTCTGGTGTTGCGCCGGGGTGGCGGCTTTCGCTGGCTTGGTCCGGACGGGTGGTTGGAGTTTCAGGGCTTGACCCCCGCACTGGAGCGTGGCTCCGCTGTAGCATAGGAAGTCCATGCCGAGTAGGAGGTCGTCCAGCACATCCGCCATGACCAGGGCGGAGACGCTGACTCGGGCTTCTCCCAGCTGTATTGTTGCTCGTAATGCTTGTGTCAGCTCCTTATCGGTTCCGTCTGCCAGTGTCACCTGCGTCCGTACGGCGCGGTGATTCTTCCCGTTGTCTAGCTCCTGCGCAAGGCGCTCGCTTATAAAGCTATGCGAGGCCCCCGTATCCAAGGTGGCGGTGAGAGGTCGCCCCTCTACCGTGACCTTGGCGCGGATACGGTTGATGTCCTGCTGGATGGCGTGAGTTACTGTGATCGGGAGGCCGGAGGGTTCCTCGGGTGACTCCCTGATACTCGAGGCCCTTGCCCGTTTCCCTGCGTTGAGTTCCGGCAGCAGTCGACGGTGCGTATTCCCTGTCGACCGCAGTCCCAGCAGAATAGCAGCCTGGGGTTCTGGCATCCCGAAGAATAGTGACCGTTCTGGCCGCAGTTCCGACAGGCGGTGCTGGCGTCGAATCCCCGGCGGGGTGCGGAGTCCTGGCCAGTGCTTCCTTGGCGCATAACTTCGGCGCTGACTGGGTTCCTTGGGTTTGTTCTGGCGCGAGGCTGAGGTTGGATCGGTGAGACTTCTGTCTCGGCTCGGCCGGAGGAGTATCCTCGGACGGCTCGGCCTCCGCGGCTGCGGACGACTTCGAAGCTGACCACCAGTTGGGTGAGCTCCGCAAGCGTCGTGAAATCCTGGCGTCTGGTGAACATTTGATATTCGGGCAGCATGTTCTCATACACCCGATCCAGCTCCTGTTCTGCTGTAAATCCGGCGCGGCGCATCTGGAGCCGAAGGTCTACCAGATATTCTTTGAATGGCTCGTTCGCCTTCTGGAAATGCGTACGTATCTCATCTTCCAGGCGTTGGTAGTAAATCCAGAAATTCCCGACGGGTTTCTTCCCACGTTCGTCCCTGTAGTCCACTGGTTCGGAACCAGCTTTCTGCTCGGCCCGTCAAAAGGATGGCGATGGCTTGCGCCAGATACCTTTTGTCGACCTGGTAGGTATCCGCCCGTTCCTCCATGTGCTCTACGAAGCTAAGTGGATCCGAGCTGCCGTTGAAGGACAGTCCCCACTTGGTTACTTTGTCGAGGAGGGTGGAGCAAATATTTGCATCCCACTGTTGAGTGCCGGTGCGTGCGGTGATCGGAGGCTCAGGAGGTCCCTCAGATCTTCCTCGTACTCCTGGAGAAGTGCTGCGTGGAATAGCCAACGTGTGGCGGGCACTGGGTGCGTCCACGTGGCCAACTGGTAGCGGCGACAGCGGCTTGGTATCCCCGGGAGGGTTGTTCCCGTACTTCTGCTCCAGTCTTCCTAGCGTGGCCAGGGCGTCGGCTGGAAGATCCGGTTGCCTAGCGAAGGCGTACAGTCGAGCTCGTTGTTCCTCGACTGTTCCATTCTGTTCCAATCCTAGCTCGAGCAGAGCGACCTCCAGCTCATGCTTCTTCCTATAGGATATCCATGAAATTCCCATCTTGGAGTCTGGTTTTGCCTGCGGCAATGGGTGTTCCCAAGTCGGCGACGCGTCCGAACTATGCGGTAGGAAAACGAGAATAGGGGGCAGGAGCAATGCTGCTGTACCCCGGGGTTGATCCTGGTGGTTCTCGGGTAAGGACCTGTAGGTGTCCTTGGGCGTAGGGGTGGTCCTGTGAGAGGATCCGGGCTGGGTGTCCTGGCTGGCAGCTCGCGTTGTCCTGGCTAGGGTGCAGGAGCGGGGCGATGTTAATCCTTGAGGGATCCTTGTTGGGTGCCTTGACTGGTGGCTCGCGTTGTCCTGGCTAGGGTGCAGGAGCGGGGCGATGTTGATCCTTGAAGGATCCTTGCGCTGCTGGAGAGTCCTGTGAGTATCCTTGGGCACAGGGTGATCCTGTGTCTGTGTCCTTATTGGCCCCGCTGTTGTTCGAAGCTCTGCTTGTTGACTGAATAGTCCTGCAAATCCTTGGTGGACGACTGAATAGTTATAGCTCCGCGGAGCGACTGCTTTGTTATAGCTCTGCTGATCGACTGATTAACTCTTGCCTGTCCGTGTCGACTTATATACTCGCGGTTCTGCCGCCCTCGGGCGTCCCGACGCCAAGAGGACCAGCGGTGCGACAGAGATAGGAAACTGGCTAGCTGTCGGCGTCTGCGTCGACGTGGTTCTCTCTCCTCTTCCCCTTGGCTTTCCTCGTGTGGGTTTTGGTGTCTGACTGTACTTGCTTGCCTTTGTTTCGTGTCGTGTGCGACGACGAAAATGCTCTGTTGCTATGCGGCCTTCTCTGCCTCTTTCCTTCTCATGTCCCCGTTATTTTCTCGTCTGTCATGTCCCCGTAAAATTTTGCCGCGCTGACCGCGTGCTCTATTTTATTTATTTTTTTCAAATTTCGTCCCTAACCTCCAATTTTTCGACCTAATATTTTCTGGTGGTTCTTTACGCCACGATGGATGGAATATCCTATCGTTATCCTGCCTAGTCCCTGCTCGGGCGCCATGTGAGGAAGCGATCTATTCTAAGGCTGGGATATCCTCAGCGGCTCAGAGTTCCCCCATTAATTATAGTGAGACAGGCAGGGGAAACGGGGATGGCGCTGGTGAAAGCGCGTATTTGCTTTAGGAGGATAATTTGGGAAAGGGGCGGTCCGTGTAGGACTGCGTTTTATTTAGGACAGACGGATGAGCGATCCGAGCGGCCGGCCGGAGCCGGGAACCGCGTCGGAGCCCTTGGGGGCGTGGTCAGGTACCCGGCCCTGTTTACCATGGTGCCGGGCCGCTGGCCGCGCCAAGGGGAGATGCCCCGGTC
Organism: Drosophila bocqueti; assembly: GCA_018151655.1. Taxonomy (NCBI): domain Eukaryota; kingdom Metazoa; phylum Arthropoda; class Insecta; order Diptera; family Drosophilidae; genus Drosophila; species Drosophila bocqueti. Next base: position 1,687,812 of record JAECXF010000081.1, read on the forward strand.
AGGATAGTTGAGCGCGTAACCGTCGTCCCGGCCTCCTGATCCCGGAGCGGAGCCTCGGAACTGGGATCGGCCCCGTTTACCGTGGTGCCGACGCCCTGATCCTGAGCTGAGCCGCGAACCCGGAACCGGCCCTGTTTACCATGGTGCCGATGCCGTGGTCCGGAGCCGAAGAGGGAGAAGGATCTCCGGAACTAGGAATCGGCCCCGTTTACCGTGGTACCGACGCCCCAATCCGGAGCAAAACCACGAACCCGGAACCGGCCTTGTTTACCATGGTGCCGATGCCGGGGTTTGGAGCCGAGGCTGGGAAGGAATCCCGGGATCTTAGTGCCGACCCTGTTTACCATGGTGCCGGCTCTTCGACACCGAGCGAAGCCGCGGAACCGGCCCCGTTTACCGTGGTACCGATTGCCCTGATCCGGAGCCCAAGGTGGAGGGTGATCTCGGGATCTGAGAGCCGGCCCTGTTTACCATGGTGCCGGCTTCCAAGTCTCGGCCTCCGCCGCTACGGGAAAGGTTGCGGAACTTTAGATCCGGCCCTGATTACCATGGTGCCGGGTCCAAGTCCGCCCAGAGGAGGAGGGGCTGCCAGGAAAGAATGCGAAAAGCCGTCGGGATTTTACTATTTGCCTTTTATTGTCAGTCTAATCTCCCTATGCTTGTTTTCCTACCTCTTGCCTGCACCACCGGCTCCCATGTCGCGGGAGGCCGCTTGGCCGGCTCACCCTACTTAGCGCTGGGCGCTGGACTCCATGTCCATGTGGCCCAGAGTTGAAAAGCCGTCGGTACTTTACTCCACGTGTTTTTCCTGCGGGAATAGCGTCGCACGTCTGTACTGCTTGAGGGCCGCCGAAGTAAGAGAGCGATCGTTGGCGGCGATGCAGCTCGGGCCCTTCCTCTGCCAACGTTCTGGCGCAGAAGCTTCGGCCTCTGCTGCGGCGTTTGTTCTTGCCGTCTCTCTTTGGCATGCGCGCTTCCCGATCGCGGCTCTCTCGTTTGAGCTTTCGGGTTGCTCGTTCTCTGTCCTCTGTCTGCGTGGCGGTGGGCTCTTCGGCCATGCTGCGGTCGGGCTCTCTCTCTCCGAGAGGCGATGTTGCTGGTGTCTGCTTGCGATGTCTCGGGTCGATGTTGCGGGCGTGTGTGCTCGCCATGTTGCCGGCCGTTGTTAACGTGTGTTTCGGGCGTGTGCTCGCGATGTTGCGGGCCGTTGCTAGCGCGTGTTGCGGACTGGCGCATGTTGCTGGCGTATGTGGCCAGTGATGAGGCGTCGTCGTGGTGGTGCCAGTGATGCCCGACTGGCTGTCGATGTTGTTGGCGGGTGTCTGGTTTTCCCTAACTTCTTATGACACTTAACACTACCTTATGACTAACTTAACTATATATATACAGACTATTTACACCGTAGGGGTGAGGCACTCCTCACAACACAATGACTTTAAACTTATTACAATGGAACATAAACGGTTATAAAGATAAAGTTCATAATCTCTCCATGCTTATAAAAAATATAAATCCAAACATAATAGCACAAGAAACACACATCACAAATAAAAATATAATACTTCACACACCCAAACAATTCTTCTTTTACGAAAATAATGATGTAGGTTTACAAGACCCCAAAGCCAGCAGAGGAGTAACCCTGCTGATCTCAAGCACAATTCAACACAAAATAGTTAACTGTCAAACAACTATTCTATCTATAGCTGCTAAAATTGAATCCGAAACCCCCTTTATTATCATTAACATTTACATATCGCCGTCCGACAGGGTCACTGAACAAGATTTTCACGACTTAATTAAACATTTTAACAAACCTATTCTCATACTTGGAGACGTAAACGCATGGCATTCACTTTGGGGTTCACCTACGAACAACCAAAGAGGGAAATCAATAGCAAACTTCATACAAAATAGCAATTTAATAGTTTTGAACAACGGAAACCATACACATTACACCACTCACAACACGTTTTCAACCGTAGATATATCCCTATGCACCCCGCCCCTCAATCTAAACATTTCATGGTCAACATGTGAGGACCTATACGGAAGCGATCATTTCCCAATCCACATTCAGCTTTTTCCAAAGAAAATTATACATCAATCTAAAATAGCTCACAGATACAGATTACACTCTGCAAATTGGGAACTATTCCAAAAAGATTTAAACGAAAAATCACAACATATATTAATTACAAACAATACGAATAAATCAGCAGCACAACTCTTAAAATCTATAAAGGCAAGTGCTAACAAAGCAATACCAACCACTAACCCTAATAGTACAAGCAGGCATAAAACAACATATTGGTGGAACTCTGAGCTAGAAGCTTTAAAAAGAGAAAAGGTCATCTGTCTCAATAGTCTCAGGAGATACCTAAGCAAAGAAAACATGCTCAAATACAAAAAAGCTAACGCCAACTTTAAATATGTAGCAAAGAGAGCGAAAAAATTAGCTTTTGTAACTTTTACGCAAGCTATAAACCCGAACACACCAACAAGAAAACTCTCGGATAAAGTACACATAATTACAGGATTCAATTAGAAACAGGAAACACTTGCGACTCACACAACATAGTAAATGCTTTTGCCACGCATTGGTCAAACTACTCAGCAGACATAAATTTCCCAAATCAATTCCAACAAAGCAAACAACAGCACCAAGCATACTTACCTATAAATTATTCCCCCAGAAATCGAGCTAAATTAATTGAAAATTCCATCACAGATTTAGAGCTTCAAGCCTCTCCAGACACCCTTAAAGGTACCACGCCTGGATATGATAACATAAATTATCAAATAATAAAAAAACTTCCTACCACAGCAATAAACAAACTACTCAATTTATACAACACTATCGTTGACAATAGCAACATCCTCCAGCAATGAAAAACATCCACAATAATCCCTATAAATAAACCCAATAAACCAAAACACCTTGTAAATAGCTACCGAACAATATCCTTACTGCCATGTCTATCCAAAGCACTAGAAAAAATAATTTCAAAAAGATTAATGTGGTTTCTCAACCAAGAAAATCTGCTCTCCCCCAATCAATATGCCTATAAAGCAAACAGATGCACAATAGATCCACTACTTATCTTAGACAATTATATTTGCAACAAACTCTCGTCAAGAAATCATATCTGCAGCAACTCTATGCTTGGAAACTCGGACCAAAAATAATAAATTTCATTAGGAACTATCTCACCAACAGAAAAATACGAGTTAAAATAAACAACGTTTTTTCAAAAGAAATGAATTTATTCAATGGGATCCCACAAGGATCGCCACTGTCAGTAACATTATTTCTCATCGCACTTAATAATAAAGTAATATATATATATGGCATAAACACCCCTAACGGTGTACAGCCTGATGCACGATTTACCTCCACGCTCCTCTGTCCTGTGCGCGACTCCGCCAGTTGGCGATCCCAAGCGTCGCCAGAATTGCGTCCATTTGGTCTCTCCAACGTGCGCGTGGTCTTCTTCTCCTACGTTGTCCGCCAACTACCGCATCGAAAACGGATCGAGCTGGAGTTGTTCCTTCCATACGAGCTATGTGGCCAAGCCAGCGAATTCGCTGAATATTAATTCGCTTGACTATGTCCACATCGCCATATAGCGCCATTGTTCCACCTGATACGGTAGGTTCCGCTAACGCAAACAGGTCCAAAGATCTTGCGAAGGACTTTTCTCTCGAAGACACCAAGAGCAGCTGCATCTGACTGCGTCACTGTCCAGGCTTCCGCACCATATAGAAGCACTGGGATGATGAGTGTCTTGTAAAGTGTTAGCTTCGTCTTTCGAGAGAGGGCTCTGCTGTTCATTTGCCTACTGAGCCCAAAGTAGCTTCTGTTGGCAAGTGTGATCCTCCGTTTGATCTCCAGGCTGACATCGTTGTTGTTGATCACTGCAGTTCCTAGATAGACAATGTCCTTGACCGACTCAAAGTCATAGTCTCCAGCAGTAAGATGAGAGTCAAGACGCCGCGTCTCTCGGTTACTGCACACCACAAACTTTGTTTTGCCCATATTCACTGCAAGACCAACTCTAGACGATTCTCTTTCAAGATCTCCAAAAGCCGCCGTCAAATCACGCTTGGTACGACCAATGATGTCAATATCATCAGCGTAACCAGAAGCTGGACACATTTCTGTCCCAGTATTGTGGCCCCTCGATGCACTCCAGCTTTCCTTATGGCACTCTCCATTAGCAGATTGAAGAGGACACATGACAGCGAGTCGCCTTGTCTGAGACCCCGCCTGGTACTGAAGGTTTCGGAATGGTCATTTCCTACCTTGACAGAGCTGATGGTGTTGCTCAATGTCATACTACAAAGCCGTACTAGCTTTGCAGGAATACCAAGCTCAGACATGGTGGCGTACAGGCATCCTCGCCGTGGACTATCGAAAGCAGCTTTAAAGTCGCCAAACAGGTGCTAGGTGTCGATTTGGTTCTCATACGCTTTCTCCAGGATCTGGCGTAATGTGAAGATCTGGTCGACTGTGGACCGACCAGGGCGAAAGCCGCATTGATACGGTCCGATCAAAGCTTCAGCATATGGCTTAATTCTCTCACACATAACGCTCGTGAGAACTTCGTATGCTACGGGAAGAAGACTGATGCCACGATAATTGGTGCGTTGTGTTGCATCACCCTTCTTCAGAATGGGACAGATCATACTCAGATTCCAAACATTGGGCATGCTTTCCGCTAGCCATACGTTGCAAATGAGCTGGTGCATGCTCCTTACCAACTCATCCCCTCCAGCCTTATACAGTTCAGCCGGTAGCCCGTCCGCTCCCGCGGCTTTATTGTTTTTAAGTCGTCTTATGGCGACTTCGACTTCCGTATAGCTAGGGGTGGGAACTTCAACACCATCCTCTCTGATTGGGGTTTGTGGATCTTCTTCATCAGACTCTTGGTTGTCTCCAGCCAAAAGACTTTCAAAGTGATCCCTCTATAACCTCAGTACTGTCTCTGCATCCGTGACAAGATTTCCATCATCCCTCCTGCAGGCAAGCGATCCAGACTTATACCCTTGAGTCATGCGTTTGACCCTCCGGTAAAAGTCGCGGGCATCATTCCTGCTCCTGCTATTCTCCAACTTCTCACACTCAAGCCTTTCCATCTCCTGCTTCTTCCTCGTGAAAAGGCGCTTCTCATTTGACGCATGTCTTGCATCGATCACAAATGATCAATCTGGTTACAAGTCAGACGATCAGGTGACAGCCAGGTTGCTTTGTGGATGTTGAGATGACGGAATCTTGTACTACTAACTATCATATTGTGCGCAGCAGCAACACCTATAAGTCTAAGCCCGTTTGCAGAGGTAGACTCATGTAGACTATACTGTCTAACGGTTGCTTCAAAGATGCTTTCCCGTCTGATTTTGGCATTAAAATCTCCGAGGAGGGTCAGCGGCTATACACTCGGTCGAGTTCTGTATAGAAAGCATCCCTGATGGCGTCGTCCTTCTCCTCCGTTGGTGCGTGCGCACAGATAAGGCTGATGTTGAAGAATCAGGCAGCTATTCGGATCGTCGCAAGTCTCTCGTTTACAGGTGTAAACTGTGAGACTCGGTGCCGTATCCTGGCTCCTACGACGAATCCACAACCAAATTCGCGCCTATCTGTATGACAGCTGTAGTATATGTCACAATTCCTATTCTTCATGCTTTCCTTTCCGTTCCATCGCATTTCCTGGATAGCTGTAATGTCAGCCTTCAAATTGCTGAGTATCCACTAGTTGCTGAGTGGCACAAGGCCTGAACAATGTGCGTATATTCCAAGTGCATACTCTCAGATCATTATCCTTTTTGAATTTTCCATGGTCGTCAACGTTTTTCGGGTATCTATCCGAGGCTCCTCTTGCATTCTTCACTGATGTGGTGTTTTTCTTGGTTGGATATCAAGTCCTACGCCAAAACCTAATTTAAGGATCAGGATCCCGCCGTGCACTTTGGTTTATAACTCAGCGGATGCTAAGTTACAATCCAGGGAAAACCGCGTGGAGGTAGTGCGTCAAATTGAAGAAAGCAGGGACAAGAATCACACTGGTGCCCACCAAGTTGAACACAGTCAGTAGCTTTACCTTGTATGCCTTCCCCCAATTTCCCCAAATTAAGTAATATAATCAACGAAAATACATTTTTTACACACACAATTTACGCAGACGATCTCTGCATTATATTTAAACCAAAACCATCCTATAACGAAGAACTGAACAATTTGTTTGAAAAAATATCCGAACGGTGTAACGTTTCTGGTACAAAAATATCATCTGAAAAATCAGCACATCTACAAATATGTAAAATATATAAATGTACAAACATAGACATACAAATAAATAATACTAGGATACAGAAAACACAGCAACTTAAAATTATAGGTTTAATTTTTGATAACAAATATAACTGGAACGAACAAATTAAGACCCTAATTAAATCACTAAGCTCTAGATTAAATATAATTAAATGTTTAAGTAACCAAAATTTAAAATGTAACAAAATCATTAATAGACATTACAAAAGCCATAGTATTGTCAAAAATCGTTTACGGTCTCTGTATATATGGAAAAACAAACAAAACTAATATTAATAAGCTATCCACCCCATAACACTCCTCAATCCGACTTTCCCTAGGTGCTTTCCGAACCACTCCGATAAATAATATGCTAGCAGAGTCTGGGCTTCTGGATCTGACAACGAGATTCCAATGGAGCATCGGCAGACAGATCAGTAGGCTTACCTATGCATGTGGATCATCACTCCAAGAAACGCTTGAAAGACAAATTAAAAGGAAAAGAAGAACTCGGACAACATCAAGCCTACAACATATCATTGATAAAGCCGCACCATTAAATATAATAATACAGAAAAGGCGAAAACACAAAGAGCAAAGGCCACCATGGTTCTTCCAAAACAAATCTATATTACTAGACATATATTACCTGCATAAAAAGGAAAACACACCTAGAGAAACTTTTCAACAAATTTTTAAAAACCTAAAAAATTATTACTCAGACTGGAAATACACATTTACAGATGGATCCAAATAAGACAACATCAAAGCGTTCAGTGTAATCACAGAGGAAAACGTAAACTTAAAATCAGCCATCACACCCCTGTACACATCAATTTACACAGCTGAGGCAGAAGCGATCCTTACGGCAGTTGAAAGAGCTAGTGCTACAAAAGGAAAACACATGATATGCACAGATTCTTTATCCACTCTACAGGCGATAAAAAACATAAACAACATCGACACCACAATACGGAGAATAAGAGAAAAATTAATAACAAACGGAAACAAAATAAAATTGCTCTGGGCTCCAGGACACGCCGGGATATAGGGCAACGAACTTGCAGATTCAGCAGCTAAAAATGCCACACGATCCCCATTGAATCTACACTACACAAACAACAAACACGACATCAATAAACTAATTAAAAAACATACAAACGAGGCTCTAACCACCATATAGGAAAATTATAACCACTTTTCCAAATCATTTAACCAAAAAAGAGAACCAGCAACAATAAACAGAAACCAAGCAATTCTATATACAAGATACAGATTAACACACACGAAACTCACGCATGAACACCTAATTAAGAAGACCCCTGCACCTGTCTGCCCCTACTGCAACAACGCCACTTTAACAGTACAACACATCACCACCGACTGCAGCAATATACACCAAATTTGCACCTCTCTCAAAATCCCTACACCAATCCAACTCCTTTCGGAAATCACACCAAACAACATAATTACATTTAATAAATTAGCAAAAAAACTCAACCTAAATTAAGAAATCATAGCCTGAAGGCCATAGTTGCTCTGGCTTTAAAAAATTGTATTAATTAAATTATATTTGTTATTACAATAAAAAAATAAATAAAGAAATAAATAAATGAGCAGCCATTTCAATACCCAAAAAAAAAGAAAAAATCCATGACGGCGCCATCCTGCTCAAACCTGCTCAAGGTGCAAATGGGTGCGATTGTGGGCCTTTAGCAGCGTGTACCCATAATCCTTGCAATGGAAGGGACTCAGTAGTAATAATACTCTATTTTCGGGACCTTTGATGTCGGCAAGGGTAATAAAATGCATTTAATGGGTTAGCTGTCAAAATTAAGTAATAAAAAATGCAATTAATGAGGGTTAGATGTCAACCTGTCAGCCGAGAAGGTAATAAAGATGGAATAAATTAGGGTCACAGCATGTAAAAGGACACTTGAGAAACAAGTGTTCAAGGGTTCCCACGATCGCGAGTGATCCTGTCCAGCACTTGTATGTTTATCAGGGGCACGTACTCGTTCACCCACAACCCTCCACTTAAAAAGGGAGGGAGTGTAATGGAGAAGGGTGCACCGCAGCGATCCCGCACCGCACACGAGCGATCCCGCGCCGCAGCGATCCTGCCTCGCACGTGTACGTTCACGAGCAATCCTGAGTCAAAGGGAGGGTGTGTAATTGAAGAAGCGAGCTAAATTCCTAAGAAGGATGCTCACCAACGATCCTTGAAAGGGTCAGTGTGTGATTTTCCCAACTCTCCCTCCACATACGTTGAATTAGTCGATGCAACTAGGAGCGTGTGGAGTTGGGTAAACGGATACACTTGTAACGGTTTACCAACGAGGACGATCATCCAAGACCTTTGAAAAGGATAGTCTATGATTTTCCCACACTCCCTCCACTTACAACCGATCGAATACTTGAAACAACATCTTGAATTACTCAACGCAACTAGGACTGCGTGGGAGTTGGGTAAACGTATACACTTGTAACGGTTTCCCAGTGTGTGGGAGTTGGGTAAACGGATACACTTGTAACGGTTTCCCAACGAGGACGATCATCCAAGACCCTTGAAAAGGATAGTCTGTGATTTTCCAGCTGGATTCTCATGTTTCGGTTTCTCAACAAACTCGAGAAGCATCCCACCCCATCATCTCAAATCCAAGAAACCAAAATCTGAAAAGAAATTTCCCCAAGTCCCATTTTCCAATAAAAATTTATAACATTTTATTTTTGTGTATATAATATATTTTTTATTTTCAAGTACAATAATCAGAAACGATGTTCTAAATTTACATACATTTTCATAATTTTTAGAGATTTTTGTGAGCGTACAGTAAATAAATGACATGCGCAGGTATCAACTCCTTCACTAACTTCATCATTAGCCCAGCAACAAGATGTGAAATGTTGTCCATGCATATTAGAAACCATCGGTGTATCAGGCATCCTCTTATTAAAATATTTTAATGAATCCTCCAGATATTCCACATGTTCAGCGAAAATTTGTTCTTTAAACATTTTTATGAAATTGTTTATTTTTGTCACAAGCTGCTGCATTGTTTTGGGAGTTGTGTTGTTGACTTTGTTTTTGAGTGATAGCATTTTTGTGTGCTTCGTGAACGTCTACACGCAATGAATTCCAAAATTTGAATAATCGGATCCTTTCTAAATTTTTAAACGACTCGTTGAACTAAGCCAGTCAGTGGTGTATATTCAACTAGTCGATCATGAATGAGAAGGCAATATACCTTTGTATTCATTTGACTCGCATCGGTTAGCTCAGTGGATATTTTTACATCAATCGGTCCTGATTTGACTGACTCATTCTGATAAGAGAGATCAACAACAACAATGGGGGCTTTTGACTTGAACTCCATGGGTGATAAAAGAGCCCGTGGCTCTCGATTGTAATAGCTCTCTTGAAATTTTGTATACATATCATACAAGACAGCAAACCGATCCTCATTATATTTCACATTCAAATCTTAGTAGGGAAAAACTTCTGAGTTCAAATAAACTTTTGCGTTTCTCAAATTATTTGTAATTAGTTCCCCATTTAATGTAAATGCAATGACAGCAAAACGTGGACGTTCTGTACTTGAAGACAACTTAACATTCCAAATAAACTGTGTACCTTGGACTAAGGTTGGATTGATATAGCAGTCCCAGCTCCGGAAAGCGAGTGGCAGGGTGGCCCCGCTTTTTACTATATTAAACATTTTAATTTTAGCACTATCACTCGGAACGATGTGTGGGATTTTCCAGCTTATATTTGTTATTGCTATTTTATGTGTTTTACCATCAACGGTCTCAACAAACATATCTTTTGTGTTTTTGTAAGCAAAAGAACAAGCTCATGTTTACAGTTTAACAATACTTTCTTATAGTTTTCACCGAACCCCATCAACATTTTCAGGGGCACAGAAAAGCTGAAATGTCCTCCCGAAGCGATATTCTCTCCTCCACTCCACCCAGCATTCCGGTAAAGAACTCCCTCCTGTTGACCGACTGATAGAAAGTTCTTAATAGTCGTTGTAATTCCAGTAAATCGTGTCCTATCCAATTCACATCCATTTAACTCATATCTTATTTCATCCAGAAAATAGGCCATGCAATTATTTTTGAGCAAGCCGCTAACACTATTTGTGCTACTTGTTCCTGAATTTGTGTCAATAATTTTGCTAAGTGTTCCTTCAAAGTGGAGAAAACTTTCACACGGCAGGACATACAAATCCTGGTTCTGAATTGTAATCCGGACTTCATCATTCGCCTTGAAGCTTTGTTGATATGGATAATAAGAATGATATTCTTTTTTAATAATGCTTTGATCATTAGCAAGTTGCTCCTGAACATAAAAAATGTCATTCATTTGGATATTAGATTATAGACTTTATTTATTTAATATTAAATCCCAATGATTTCAATATCAATTTATTTTTTAATGTGAGAGCAGGACGATGACTTTTTGTCCTTCGAGATGATGATGTTGATGATGATGATGATGATGATGATGATGATGATGATGACGATGAAGATGTTTTCACTTTAGCTTTAGATTTGATAATGCTATCAAAGGAGCGATGTGATGAGTTTTTATTATAAATAATCATTCTGATGGTCGTAAGTGAAGTCGAATTGATACAGTTTCTCCACGCAAATTAATCAAATCTCCGTCCTGATCAACTATGCGAACTTCAAGCGTGTTGATTTGTCGGGTGTTGACAGGCAAATAAATAAGGTGCCTTGGTTTTTCTGATATTTTATATCCTGCGGGTACAGTTATTCCAAACTCATGAAGCACATGGTTTGCTCTATTTCCCACATATGACCCGCTAATAATATTACATTCCAATCTAATAGAATTTATTTTAAAAATATTTACGGGATTATCCGAGATGTAAACTTCATTATCATGTGGTCTTAATTTTCGTTTATTGAAGCCAAATAACTGACCAATTGATCGTTCATGATTGAAATATACCGTCTCATTTTTGGTAACAACTTGAACTTGTAAAGTGTTTGTGTTACATTCAATTTTTATCGTGTCATGAAGATTGTGCTCTTTCAGTTTAGTAATAATATATTTTACAATTTCATCAAACTCATATGACCCTACAGGAATTTCTATTACTTTATTCCCAATTTGAAATATATTATTCCCCATGTCCACATTCGGTATAGAGTTGAATGTATAAAAATCGATTAAAGCACATTCATAGTTATGTTTTAGATCAATTTGTGGAAAAAAATTTTCACTTAGTATCGATGTATTCGCATTCAAAGATATTGTTAGTGATGTAGTCATTGTGAAGTTGGATTCTGAACTGTTTATTTTTATTAATCTCATTATACTTATAACACTATTTATTCGAGTACAATGAATTGATCAAATCCTTTCCGATATCGCCCAGTTTTCATATTATCGTCCTTTGAGATTACTAAAAACCCAAATCGGTCCTCCCAGCACTTCCTTGATATATTCATAAATGTTTCAAACGTCATATCACTGCTCACATGATCACGATATATTCCACGCATGTTAACCTCATCTTGAGAGAATAAAATCAAAAAGTTCGTATTATCGCGAATAATTTGTTTGGGGACCCGCATATAAGTTTGAGATAAGTAGAATATATCTACATTCATATGTCTACCGAAAGAGAAAAAGCTTCGGATATTGTCCTGGCGTTCATTGATTACATCATCGAAGATCATAATAGAATTCCTTTTAGCTTCTTGTGGGGATAAAACACTGTCATTCGTTGAAAATGTGTAATATCCCATACCCCGTATTGGCTTGACAAGTTTTTCCAAATACTGATATTTTGGTTGAAATAAACTCTTTGAAAATATATATATATTTTCAAATTTTAATCCATTTGGACTTTCGATAAGACTTATCATAACATTAGTTTTCCCACAATTGGATGGTCCAACAATTAAAGCTCTAATTGTGTTTGGTAACAATGAGCTGTGACGATGTTGTGTAATCTTCTCATGTCCAGCGCCTTCAACGTTTCTTACTGTAATGGTTTTATTTTGTGTTAATAAACGCATGTTTTAAAGAAAGCTACTTCATTCATGGACAATCACTCGTTAATTGAGGTTTATATAAAATGGGGAAACGACTTTATAATGTAATCAGTCATAATACAAAAGTCAAGCAGGGAACTGGTCTCATAAATAATTTAATAAATACACTACCCTTTGAGGCTCATATACCAGGATACAATTACTGTGGACCTGGTACAAGGCTAGAAAAACGATTAGCTCGCGGTGACCGGGGTATAAACCCATTGGATGAAGCTTGTCGCATCCACGATTTGGCTTATTCAAATAACAAGGACTTGGGTGAACGACATAAAGCGGACTCAGTTTTAATTGATCGGGCTTGGGAACGTGTTAAAGCACCAAATAGTAGTATTAGCGAGAAGGCTGCAGCATATTTCGTTACAAACATGATGAAACTAAAGAAAAAATTTGGTATGGGAACTAAGCAAGAGAAAAAGAAACCAACAAAAAAATCTCTTGCCTCAATCATCAAAAAGGCAGGCATTGAATTACGAAAACATAAGCCCCTTGATTTATTGAATGCAGTTAAAGTCGCTCGGAGTGCAGTATCTAACTCTGTTGGATGTAAAAAAAATATAATCGTGCCAAGAATTATACCAATTCCAAAAGTTGGTGGTTTTTTACCATTGGTGCCTATTTTAACAGCCCTTAGCGCTGTTGGTAGTTTAGCATCAGGTAGTGCAGCCATTGAAAGTCTATTAATTCAGCTAAAAACGCAAAAGCTGAACTTGAGGAAAACAAGAGACACCATAGAAAACTGGAATCTGTAGCGTTGGGGGGTGGTTTGTATTTGCATCCTTACCGAAAAGGCTATGGAATTTCAATCACAAAAATAATAAAAATCAAAAACGCAACCAAAAAAACTTCTAAATGAGCTACCCAAAAGAGCATTATCCAACTTTGATATATTATCGTTTGGTTTTAAAAATATAAAAAATTTCCGTGGAGTTTACATGAAGGATGAGTTACCTAAATTTCCACTTCATTCTGAGTGTGGAATAGTAAATTTAGCAGACTCGACATCAGACGGAACTCATTGGGTAGCGTATTACAAGGACGGCTCAGACTCCTATTACTTTGATAGTTTTGGGAATTTACAGCCACCATTCGAAGTAATTAGATATTTAGGGAAAAATATTAAATATAATTATCAACGTTTCCAAAAATTTGGTACGTTCAACTGTGGACATTTGTGCCTTAAATTTTTACTAGACCCATTTCGATGGATTCTCAAACGAACCTCAACTTAACATGAAGTGGCAATTTGATCTTTTAAATTGCACTTGTTCTATCCTTCTGGTACTGAAGAACTAGTGAGATGGTTCTGAGGTGGGCTAGCTGAAGCCACCGGACGGGTCGCAGGTTGCGGATAGCGCAAGGCCTCCTGTGGAGGTTAGCTGCGAATAGCGACTTGTCGTGAATAAGCAGTCCCGGACAACAGCGGGTACCACACCGACAAGGCGCTTGTCTGACCGTCTTTAACACATAGTCTTACACACTCCATACTTCCTACAAGTGCTCCTACCCACATCCTATCCCCAACATCTCACAAGGGCAGTGGTGACGTCCTGAGGCAATGGTGCCACTTCACCCCCCTAAGCCAGGGTGTCATGCGTTTCCGTGCCCATTGGCTGGTTTGCAGTCAGGGGTAACCGACTGTATTCGGACGGAGCCTCACCGATACCTGGCCGCCTCGGTGAGTAAACCTGGCCCCAGCGTGTTAATGGGGGCTATGACACGCTGGTAATACCTTCCCCTACACTCGTGGGACCAATCTATGGACAACAGTATTATTAAAAAATTAAATACGCGGGACTTAACCGCAACCCAGATAGCAGAGCGGATAGAGGAGGCGGCTCTGGATGACGGTGGCAAGCTGTCGCCGCGCAGGGGCTTGGCCCCTCACCCGAAGAGTGCTGCAAAGCCGAAGGGCCTGACCCTGACGCAGAGCGCCTCAAAGAGTGTTGCTAAGCCGAAGGGCTCGACCCCGACGCAGAGCGCCTCGAGTGGTGCAGAGACTTTCAAGTCTCGAGTGGCCGGCAGCGAGGCCACCAAACGGACGGACGGCAGGGGGAGGGTTGCAGTGCCCGGCACTGCCCCGGCGGCTGTCCTGCAGGCGGGCGACGCCAGCAGGAGGGACGCCGCAACACCCTCTTCCGCAAGGTCGAGGCAGCAACCCAGGAAGCAGACTGTCCCAGCGGCAGGCCAGCCTGGGGAGCCGGAGATCCTCTGAGGCAAGGCCTCAGCGGAGCCGGCCGCAAGTGGTACCTCCGGTACCTCGAACGGGGTTTCAAGCCGGAGGAGGCCCACAAAGAGCGCTGGAGCACCGTGCGCCGAACGTGGCTCCAGCGAAGAAAGCTGCGGGGACGAGCGTGTCCCCGATTGAGAGAGCCGGCGGCCAGGCCGTTGCGGGGAGGAAGAGGCAACTCCTCAAAAAGCGAGACATGCTGGTGAGCTACCGGTTCGGCCAGCTGAAATGCCGCCTGCATAAAAAGCAGGAGTCTGTGGCGGCGGAGGCGTGTACCGAGGCAAACGCCGACGATGTGCCTGGCACTTCAGCGGCTGCAGCTAAGGAGGCTCCCTCCGTCCCATCGGACGAGGCGGCTGAGGCCATGGAACTCCCTGCTGAGGCCGAGTTGGACTCGGTCTCTTTAGAGGGGCTGGATCTGGCGCGTCTGCATATGGGCGGCGCAGAGGAGCCTACCAGCGAAAAGGAGCCATCCGATGATGAGCGGACACCCACCGAGATGCAATCAGAGGCCTATCTGACGCTCTCGGAGGGTGAAGAAGAGCTCTAAGGATGGGGGTCACCAGCGTGGCACAGATCAACCTGCATCACGCCAGGGCAGCCTCGGCTGTCATCGGCAGGTTGGTCTCCAGGTCTGACCTGGGGCTGGTGCTCGTCCAGGAGCCTTGGGTCGTCAGAGGCAGGATCTGCGGCCTAAGTAAAGTGAGTATGCAAACTATTGCAGACGGAAGGGAGGCATCACCGAGAGCTTGCATCTTGGTGCGAAAGGATATTAACTTTCTTTGTCTCTCTCAATTTCTCAACAGAGATCTAGTAGCGGTGATGATCACTAGCGAGCACGGGAGTATTGTGGTGGCGTCGGCATACTTCCCAGGAGACGTGACGGATGCCCCCCACCAGAGGTTCAGGATCTGGTGCAGCATTGCAGCAGCAAAGGCTACCCCTATTGCTAGGGTGTGATGCCAATGCGCACAATGTTGCATGGGGCAGCACGGACAACAACGGTAGAAGTGAGTGCTTACTAGATTATCTTTTATCTAGGGATCTTACTGTCTTAAATGTGGGGGCTGAACCCACTTTCATTACTAAAACCAGGGCTGAAGTACTGGATATCACTTTCGGGAATGAGGGGGCTCACGGTTGATTCGCAACTGGAAGGTCTCCTCAGAACCGTCAATGTCGGATCACAGGATCATCCTGTTCGACATTCATAGTAACCTTAGATTCAGTAGGGTTATCAGGAACCCACGACGGACTGACTGGCCAGCCTATCAGTCCTGTTTGGGATTAAATCTGAGCAGACTGAATCAAAGCAGGAGAGTATCGTCTCCAGAAGATCTTGAGCAACTCTCAAGAGAAGTAGGAGATATAATCTTGGATGCCTATCATGCAAGCTGTCCCGAGAAATCCATAGAGTCCAGTAGGGACAATCCCTGGTGGAATAGGAAACTAGGACTACTTCGTACAGAAGTCAGAAAGCTGTTCAACACAGCTAAAAAGAACAGCGCCACTTGGGAACTTTACACCAAAAAGCTGACAGAATACAACAAAGAAATCCGGTTTAGTAAGCGTGCTCACTTTCGGAAATTCTGTTCTACCATTGAGCAAGCCGCACCTGCGGCTAGAGTGTTTAAGGCAATATCAAAAAGGCAAAGTACTTTCTGAACTTTGTCTGAAAAGAGCGGACGGGTCATTCACCGAGGACGAGGAGGAGAAAGCAGAACTTCTCCTGCAAACCCACTTCCCCATGTGTAGAACCATCTCCGATATAGACAACAGTTACGAAGGAGTCCCCAACGGGAGACCCAACTGGAGCCTGGCTGCAGCAATCGTAACTGAACAAAAGATTAGGTGGGCTCTGAGTACACTCAGCCCCTACAAGGCTCCGGGGTGGATGGTATCATACCCATACATCTTCAGAAGGGTGTCGAACAGCTAATGCTGTTCCTCATTAGTATTTTCCGGGGAGCCTAGCAATGGGTTACATTCCTAGGGCATGGAGAATGGCTAGGGTGATCTTTATCCCGAAGGTTGGGAAGAAAGACCCCTTTCATCCCAAATCCTTCAGGCCGATCAGCCTAACCTCCTTCCTGCTGAAAACCCTGGAGAAGATTGTGGACAAACACATCAGAAACTCGCACCTGGTGCGAAGACCTCTGCATGCGAATCAGCATGCCTATAGAGAAGGTAAGTCCACTGAGTCGGCTCTCCTGAGCCTGGTGGACAGTATGCAGCGCTCTGTAAAAGCCAAAGGGGTAGCACTTTGTGCCTTTATGGACATAGAGGGTGCTTTTGATAACACAGCTCATGACGTTGTGGTAAGAGCACTCTGTAGAAGGGGAGTTGAAACGGGTCTCACGACCTGGCTGGGCAAACTCCTTGATAGCAGAATAGCAGAAGTCACTGTCAACAGTGTGACTGTTAGAGCTCAAACCACCAGAGGCTGTCCGCAGGGGGGTGTCCTATCACCACTACTCTGGAGCCTCGTGGTGGACGAGCTGCTAGTTAAACTTACAGCAAATGGGTTTGAATGTCAAGGCTATGCCGATGATATCACTCTAGTATGTAAAGGAAATTTTGAGAGCACGCTGTGCGACAGGATCACACTGGGCCTAAGACTTAGCTTAGACTGGTGCAGAGACGTGGGGCTGAATATTAATCCAGCGAAAACCACAGTGGTCGCCTTCACCAATCGCTACAAGCTGAAATCCATTCGGCCCATAGCCATTGGGGGCGCAGAGATTCCGATCTCCACAGAAGTCAAATATCTGGGAGTCATCCTAGACAAGAGACTAATGTGGAGACAACATGTGGAACATGCCGTTCGAAAGGCCACTATGGCCTTAATGAGCTGTAGATCTCTTGCAGGGAAAAATTGGGGAGTATCCCCAAAGATCCTACTGTGGATGTATGTTGCTATGGTGAGGCCCATAGTCAGCTACGGGGCTGCGGTTTGGGCAAATCGCGCTGACCTTGATGTCACAAGAAGGCAACTGGGCAAACTCCAGAGACTTGCCTGCACGTGCATCTCGGGCGCTATGCGCACCTGCCCGTCCACTGCTCTAGATGTGCTGCTCGGGCTTCCACCACTGCACTTGCATATAAAGCACAGTGCGCGCAGATCTACCATGAGGATAACAGGGGCAGGACCAGCTGACTCGGCAGCGACTGCAACTGACCTGTTACTGGAATATCCGCAGGATGTTCAATTAGCCAAGTTTAGCTTTGATAAGCTCTTCAAAACAGAGCTTAGCAACAAGTCGGAGTGGACCAGCATGTCTACCACCTATGATGTGAAACCACATGCTATTAGGGTGGTACACTGACGGCTCACTAACAGAGGATGGTGCGGGTGCGGGTGTCTGTGGACCCCGACTCAAATATCACGAACCTCTAGGGAAATTCGCCAGTATCTTTCAAGCGGAGGTACACGCGATTGAGAGATGTGCCTCGTTCAATATTGAGCGGGGTTATAATCGGAGAGACATAGCCATTTTCTCAGATAGTCAGGCAGCAATCAGAGCACTCAGTGCCCATAAGATTGTTTCCAGACTAGTATGGCAATGCATAGAAACACTCAATGTACTGGGTGTGAACAATAAAGTAACCCTATACTGGGTACCAGGACATGCGGGGATCCCCGGCAATGAAGTGGCCGACATAATGGCTAGAAAGGGGGCGAGTACGCCCTTCTATGGTCCGGAGCCCTTCTGTGGACTAGGGCCAGGAGTCATTAGCCAGAGCAGTCGTGTGGATCTCATGACTGCTTGCGATGACTTCTGGCAGGCGTCGAAAGGGGCAAGGCAGAGTAAACGTCTGCTAGGTAGTTACAACAGTAAGAGGACCAAGGACTGTTTGGAGCTGAGCAAAGGATCTCTCCGAATAGTCACGGGTTTCCTGACCGGGCACTGCAGACTGCGCAAGCATCTGCACAATCTCAAAATAGGGGAGGACAGCCTTTGCAGACTTTGTCTGGAAGGAGAAGAGACTCCGGAGCACCTACTTGAGGAGTGCCCGGCTATCAGTCGGTTGAGGCTGGCCCACTTTGGGGGCCTTACACTCACCACAAAGGAAATGAGGGCTCTTCGACCAGGCAACATCATCGCATTCTTGCGTTCGATTGAACTGTTCGAGGAGCTATAGCTCATACACTAGGACGAGGGCACAATAGACCCTAGTGGTCGCAGTGCACTAACCTCTAGCAAAATTATTATTATTATTATTATCCTTGTCATCTGTGCACATGACTCAAGTGTCTAGTAGTAGTGGGGAGAAATGTGCCCTTGTTGGGTATAAAATCAGGCCCGTCGTCTAGGAAAAATATCATTCAACGTCACCAGCTACCAGCGTCAACACCACCGACCAGCTATCCCACCAGCACCACCATACGCAGCATCCCAAGCATCAACAACAAGAACATCATGCAGCAGTACAACGCCACCACCACCAACTCCAACTCCAACTCCTCAACCAATGGAAGCATCTCCAACCCCACCAGCTCCAACTCAACCGCCTCCAACCTTCCTTCTGGTGTCACCCAGGAGGATCTTGACGCCCTTTTGAGGGATATTGAGGAGGATCCGCTGATGGCAGCCTTTAACTCTTGCAGAGTTAAAGGCAAAGTATCATTTAATCAATTGCCAATTAATATGGCATTTGATATATTTTCAGCGAAGCGGGTTAGTGGTAAGTTCGGTAGCAATATTATGCTCGAACTTGCCAATCGTGTTGTTTACCTTCCTGAAAGGTTCAACATAGATGATAACCTTTTGCCGCTTTTTAGTCAGCAAAATTATAGTATTATTAAATTTGATGATGGTAATGTTAATGTTAGCTTAAAATCTAATGTCTAATAGAAAAAAATAAAATAAATAATAATAATAATAAATAAAAATTCTTTAAAAATTATAATTTAATCAATTTTTATTGGGGAATGGGACTTGGGGAAAATTCTTTTCAGGTTTTATTTTCAGTTCAAAAATAATAATAATAAATAAAAAATTCTTTAAAAATTAAATATCATAAATTTTTATTGGGGAATGGGACTTGGGGAAAATTCTTTTTCAGGTTTTATTTTCAGCTCAAAAATAATAATAATAAATAAAAAATTCTTTAAAAATTATAATTTAATCAATTTTTATTGGGGAATGGGACTTGGGGAAAATTCTTTTCAGGTTTTATTTTCAGTTCAAAAATAATAATAATAAATAAAAAATTCTTTAAAAATTAAATATCATAAATTTTTATTGGGGAATGGGACTTGGGGAAAATTCTTTTTCAGGTTTTATTTTCAGTTCAAAAATAATAATAATAAATAAAAAATTCTTTAAAAATTATATATCATAAATTTTTTTTGGTGAATGTGACTTGGGGAAAATTCTTTTTCAGGTTTTATTTTCAGTTCAAAAATAATAATAAATAAATAATAAATATAATAAAAATTAAATATCATAAATTTTTATTGGGGAATGTGACTTGGAGAAAATTCTTTTTAATAACAGAAAATCTCTCTGATCTGTTTATCTGATCAGGTCTGATAATCAGACCTGATCAGATAAACAGATCAGGGCTGATATTAGGTCTGTTTATCAGATCAGGTCTGATTATCAGACCTGTTAAGGGCTGATACCAGGTCAGATTATCAGATTAGGTATATATGATCGTGATAAAGGAATTCTTTTTCAGTGCACCTCCAACCCCGAGAGTGAAATAATCATAATCGACTTTGAATTATAAGAAATTTAATTACAATGAATGAGCAAATGTTGCATCAATTGAACAAAACTCGAAATGCTTTAAAAAAGAAATTTTCCGAGTTAAAACATTTTAAAAGTCAGAATATTATGGACTTGGAAGAAAAATTTAAACCGATCACTGAACCCTTAAACGAACTCGTCAATGCAAATAAAAAGTTATATAACGCTGAAGGGAAAGAGAAACAAAACAAAACCGAAGAAATAATGAAAACTGATGATAAAACGCCGTATATGAAGAAGAGGAAACTTACATTTTCTACTGCAAATAACAAAAATTCCACCCCTAAATATGATGAATATGAATCGTTTGATGATATCAATGATATTGAAAAAGATGAATTTTATTCACAATCGGATGATTCTTCATTCTCACCACCTCATCATCACTCTCATCAATCATCACCTGTAGTATCAAACCAACCCGCTGCTCACACATCGAGTGTATTATCAACTCATCTCTCTCCACCCACATATCCATTGCAACCAACCCAACCACCGTCGCTTGAAGAGAGTTCTAAAAATTTAAATGTTAGCGAACTAGCACGAGAACACATTTTAGATAAGACATATGGTCCATACAAAAATGAATCTGGTCAATTAATGTTGGGAAACAATCAAATAAAGGTATCAAATAATACAATTGAATTTGATGATGGAGAAAACTTTCAGTTCACAAGTGGATTATATTCTTGAATATTCCATCATCTCCCCAAGAAATACAATACAGATGATTTGAATATATACAGAGAAATTTTAATAAAGACGAATGTATATCGAAGAAATTTTCAAGCAAATGGACAAGTGAAGGGGACGAGAGCATTAAAATATTCTCGAATTATTAAACCACTTTTAGCTAAATTAGACATTGCCGAGTCTACTCCCAAACACAAAACTGATGTTGTAACCGGGTCTGGATTCATGACACTTGAGAGGAAAAAGCCCTCCTTTATTTATTGGGACGACCCAAACCAGCTTGTGGATCGCCTTCAACTCCTGTTAGCATCACAGGGGTGGGGCATTCAAATCACGGGAATGAAATTACATCGATAATTGAAGAATTGAGAGAAGCTAAAATTATATTCTAATTTAGTATATATTTATGACTCAATATTCAAATGAGATTATAATCGTCATGTCCGTTGACAAGTTTGGACGTTATTTAAGAGAAAAGCAGAACACCAATCATTTAAAGCGATATGAGAAAACCGTGACAGGACTCTATCTTGACACAGACGGGAATTTCAGCATTCAACAAAGGCGTATAAAAAATGGAGGTTTTCCGATTGAAAATGGAGATTTCGTCATCAAAGCATATGTTGACAGTACGATAAATCAGCTGAGAGAATCCCTCACATCATTGATTGAAAAATATCAAACAGAATTTGGGGAAAGTTTTCTCGGTGCGATTGGTAGCGATACCGATGGGAATTTTACTATAAAAAATGATGGAAGGGAAACTAAAGATATAGTTACCAAGGCCTATGTTGACAAGAGCATTGAAGGGTTGAGGGAGTCAATTATTTCTCATAAACAAGAATTAATTTTTAGTATACCTGATATCAAAACTGCTGATATTGAAGATCGATTAGACAGACTTGAGATAGTTATCTCAAGTATTATTGAAAAAATGGGATATTCCAAATAATTTGATACTCTTTCAAATTAATTCGCTTTTATATTGTAAAATCTGTTTCATATTCATCTGATAATGAGTAGACGGGGTATTATTAATGAATTACATGCTCCTGCGCGGAAAAATTTTCAACGTCGGCGGGTTATAACAAAGGGGATAAATTGCTTGTGGCAGGCTGACTTGGTTGAAATGGGGAAATACTCTACATCGAATAATAATTATCGTTATCTGTTAACAGTTATTGATACATTTTCCAAATTTGCGTGGGGTGAAGCACTTAAATCTAAGACTGCAAAAGATGTTTCTGATGCAATGGAGAAAATTTTAAAATCTGGACGTGGTTTTCCGAGAAATCTGCAAACAGATGATGGGAAGGAGTTTTTTAATGTTCAATTTAAGACTTTAATGAATCGGTATGAAATAAATCACTATTCAACGTTTAGTAGTTTAAAGGCTTCAATTGTTGAAAGATTCAACAGGACTTTGAAAGAACTCATGTGGAAGGAGTTTTCCTATAATGGTACATATAAATGGATTGATATGTACAGAAGGTTAATTGAATTTTACAATAACAAAATACATAGGACTATAAAAATAGCTCCTATCGAAGTGAATACTAGCAATGAAAAACATATCTTGAAAACGGTATACAATAATATTAAAATGTTTGCAGGTAGCAAACTGAAAATTGGAGATAATGTTCGCATTTCGAAATATAAGGGGGTTTTTGAGAAATCTTATACACCTAATTGGAATGTTGAAATTTTTAAGATATATAAAGTTCAGAATACAAATCCGGTGACCTTTTTATTGAATGATTTACATGGGAATCCAGTTAAAGGTGGTTTTTATGAGGCAGAGTTGAAGAAAACTCGATTTCCAGATAGCTATCTTGTTGAGAAAGTACTTAGAAAAAAAGGGAAAAGATCCCTTGTTCGCTGGCTCGGTTTCCCGAAATCCGATGACAGCTGGATAAACACATCTGAAATTCTCTAATGAAATAAGTAGACAAACAATTTTATGTTTTCTTTTCTTTTATTTATTTCAAATATTTAGGTAAATTTTAATTTTAACTTATTATATATATATATATATATATTTATATATGTACATTAGATTTAATTTATTTGTAAAGCATATAATTTAACATTTTTTAATAAATTATTATTATTATTATTATTTACATTTGTTTTATTTTAAATTTAAATTACAAAGTCGGGATTCTCTAATTTAGCCATTTTAATATAATGCCAGACTAAGTCTCGTTCATATTTGTCGAGCGCACTTTGATTTTCTTCTCGTTTTCTTTTGAGTTTAATTTGAATATCTTCACTTAGGGAAGATTCGTCTATCTGCATCGAATCTATTACACTTGCTTGTAGAGCTGATATACAACCTATTACTTCAGGTTCTATTGTATTATAATGCCCTATCGCAATAGTTGAAATCCCGTCTTGACAAATAATTCTCTTATCATCCCTATTGTCTAATGTTATTTTGGATATTTTATATGTATTAATTTCATGCCCTCTAGACCTAAACATGTACATGCTATCACTTTCTTGCTGTCCTGTAAACAAACAATTTTTGTAATTGTTGAACGTAATTTTTTCTAAGGCACTCCGTTTCACGCCTTTATTCCTTTTTACTCATTTCTCCGGCTGACTACCTGCACCCGCCACAGTGTACGCATACATTTTTGAGCGAAGACCCACAAACTCACGCATTGACCTACCCTGCAGTTCATCTTTAAAGAAACCTAATCTTTTTTTGTTACACTGCTGAAAATTGTATTGCTTAGCAATAGCATCTGGATATTCAGAAGTGTCGAATTTTGAGGGAACATCAGACCGAATATCGCTATACAAATCTTCTGTCTTTATGGAATATATGAAGGAATCTGTATCCATGTAATTTAATTTCAGTGTATCTTGGAATTTGGGTTTCATGTATGCATAATGGAAATCATACATCTTCCATTTTGATAGCTCCAACACAACGAAACCCAAGTATGTTGGTTTATTGCAAGCGTTATGTAATCTTTTCATTTGGATTGCATACATATTTTCAGTGAACTTTGTTGCACTGTGAAAATTTGATCTGGCTATCAAGTCCCTTGCACATAATCTTGGGCGCCCACCTTTCGGACCAACAGGTGGGGCCTCCCATTCCGTAACTAGACGAATATCCTTGTGCTTTAAGCTGCTCTCCATTGTCTTTCCATAGACTGAGTTGTTTAAAAGCTTAAAAAAGTCTTTCTCAAAATTACTTTTAGCCCTAGTCCTATGCTCGGTATTTAGGTCAATATACTTCTTAAGCCATGGTTTTTGCTTAAATTGAAGGATTGCATGAATTTTTTCTATCTCCAAACCATTTTTAATAGCCTGCTGTAAAACTTTATAGTGTATGATATATTTTTTTTTATCACACAAATCGGCTATTAGTTTAGGAGTTTTAGAGTTTCTTGAAGGAAGTCTGTTTGCAGGCATCAACATACATCAAGTACTCTGATTCCTTTGAAGGATCAAAATCTTCAAGGTATTTATGGTTTGCCTTTGTATATCTATGAGTACTTTGAACTAGACCCCCTCGAATTCCAGACTGAATAAACGTTATCATGTCAATATCAGTGAGCAATTCGAGGGATATTTCTGTTGTTTTTAGCATCGCATCCCATGACAACCCCGGAGTTGTGTAATAGTGGGCGGGGTCGAGCTCATAAATAGACAAACAAATAGCCCTAAAATTCTCGAAAATATCTGTGAGCAGCAAAACATCTGTTTTCAGATATAACTCCATGTAATCTCTAAGTGTTTGACACTTGAAGTGGTTCCAAACCTGAACCGCATGCAGGTAGTCAGCCTCAGAACAT
The DNA here is from genome assembly GCA_018151655.1 of Drosophila bocqueti. Taxonomy (NCBI): domain Eukaryota; kingdom Metazoa; phylum Arthropoda; class Insecta; order Diptera; family Drosophilidae; genus Drosophila; species Drosophila bocqueti. The sequence continues at coordinate 1,712,703 of JAECXF010000081.1, forward strand.
TCTGTGTCTGTTAAATGACTGTAAAATGCACCCCTTGAGGGTAGAGAAGTTTCAGACAACTTCTTTTCAGAATCTAGATATTCATAGGGGAAAACTCCTTTCCTACGAAGTAAACTGAAATCTAGTGTATTTGGAAATTGATTTCGAAGAACCTTGAAATCCCCTTCATTTAAATTTCCTGCAAGTGTGTCTAAGCTAGAGGATATGAAACGAAACGTGTCTAAAAATCTAATTTCTAACTTATTTTTTCCCACAGTGATATATTTGGATAATGAAACATATAATTCCTTATTCAAGGGAATTATTTTAATTTCCCCATCAATGTCGCCAAGATTTTTTACGAAAAGATGATCCAACTCCTTTCGGAAATCACACCAAACAACATAATTACATTTAATAAATTAGCAAAAAAACTCAACCTAAATTAAGAAATCATAGCCTGAAGGCCATAGTTGCTCTGGCTTTAAAAAATTGTATTAATTAAATTATATTTGTTATTACAATAAAAAAATAAATAAAGAAATAAATAAATGAGCAGCCATTTCAATACCCAAAAAAAAAGAAAAAATCCATGACGGCGCCATCCTGCTCAAACCTGCTCAAGGTGCAAATGGGTGCGATTGTGGGCCTTTAGCAGCGTGTACCCATAATCCTTGCAATGGAAGGGACTCAGTAGTAATAATACTCTATTTTCGGGACCTTTGATGTCGGCAAGGGTAATAAAATGCATTTAATGGGTTAGCTGTCAAAATTAAGTAATAAAAAATGCAATTAATGAGGGTTAGATGTCAACCTGTCAGCCGAGAAGGTAATAAAGATGGAATAAATTAGGGTCACAGCATGTAAAAAGGACACTTGAGAAACAAGTGTTCAAGGGTTCCCACGATCGCGAGTGATCCTGTCCAGCACTTGTATGTTTATCAGGGGCACGTACTCGTTCACCCACAACCCTCCACTTAAAAAGGGAGGGAGTGTAATGGAGAAGGGTGCACCGCAGCGATCCCGCACCGCACACGAGCGATCCCGCGCCGCAGCGATCCTGCCTCGCACGTGTACGTTCACGAGCAATCCTGAGTCAAAGGGAGGGTGTGTAATTGAAGAAGCGAGCTAAATTCCTAAGAAGGATGCTCACCAACGATCCTTGAAAGGGTCAGTGTGTGATTTTCCCAACTCTCCCTCCACATACGTTGAATTAGTCGATGCAACTAGGAGCGTGTGGAGTTGGGTAAACGGATACACTTGTAACGGTTTACCAACGAGGACGATCATCCAAGACCTTTGAAAAGGATAGTCTATGATTTTCCCACACTCCCTCCACTTACAACCGATCGAATACTTGAAACAACATCTTGAATTACTCAACGCAACTAGGACTGCGTGGGAGCTGGGTAAACGTATACACTTGTAACGGTTTCCCAGTGTGTGGGAGTTGGGTAAACGGATACACTTGTAACGGTTTCCCAACGAGGACGATCATCCAAGACCCTTGAAAAGGATAGTCTGTGATTTTCCAGCTGGATTCTCATGTTTCGGTTTCTCAACAAACTCGAGAAGCATCCCACCCCATCATCTCAAATCCAAGAAACCAAAATCTGAAAAGAAATTTCCCCAAGTCCCATTTTCCAATTAAAATTTATAACATTTTATTTTTGTGTATATAATATATTTTTTATTTTCAAGTACAATAATCAGAAACGATGTTCTAAATTTACATACATTTTCATAATTTTTAGAGATTTTTGTGAGCGTACAGTAAATAAATGACATGCGCAGGTATCAACTCCTTCACTAACTTCATCATTAGCCCAGCAACAAGATGTGAAATGTTGTCCATGCATATTAGAAACCATCGGTGTATCAGGCATCCTCTTATTAAAATATTTTAATGAATCCTCCAGATATTCCACATGTTCAGCGAAAATTTGTTCTTTAAACATTTTTATGAAATTGTTTATTTTTGTCACAAGCTGCTGCATTGTTTTGGGAGTTGTGTTGTTGACTTTGTTTTTGAGTGATAGCATTTTTGTGTGCTTCGTGAACGTCTACACGCAATGAATTCCAAAATTTGAATAATCGGATCCTTTCTAAATTTTTAAACGACTCGTTGAACTAAGCCAGTCAGTGGTGTATATTCAACTAGTCGATCATGAATGAGAAGGCAATATACCTTTGTATTCATTTGACTCGCATCGGTTAGCTCAGTGGATATTTTTACATCAATCGGTCCTGATTTGACTGACTCATTCTGATAAGAGAGATCAACAACAACAATGGGGGCTTTTGACTTGAACTCCATGGGTGATAAAAGAGCCCGTGGCTCTCGATTGTAATAGCTCTCTTGAAATTTTGTATACATATCATACAAGACAGCAAACCGATCCTCATTATATTTCACATTCAAATCTTAGTAGGGAAAAACTTCTGAGTTCAAATAAACTTTTGCGTTTCTCAAATTATTTGTAATTAGTTCCCCATTTAATGTAAATGCAATGACAGCAAAACGTGGACGTTCTGTACTTGAAGACAACTTAACATTCCAAATAAACTGTGTACCTTGGACTAAGGTTGGATTGATATAGCAGTCCCAGCTCCGGAAAGCGAGTGGCAGGGTGGCCCCTCTTTTTACTATATTAAACATTTTAATTTTAGCACTATCACTCGGAACGATGTGTGGGATTTTCCAGCTTATATTTGTTATTGCTATTTTATGTGTTTTACCATCAACGGTCTCAACAAACATATCTTTTGTGTTTTTTGTAAGCAAAAGAACAAGCTCATGTTTACAATTTAACAATACTTTCTTGTAGTGTTCACCGAACCCCATCAACATTTTCAGGGGGACAGAAAAGCTGAAATGTCCTCCCGAAGCGATATTCTCTCCTCCACTCCACCCAGCATTCCGGTAAAGAACTCCCTCCTGTTGACCGACTGATAGAAAGTTCTTAATAGTCGTTGTAATTCCAGTAAATCGTGTCCTATCCAATTCACATCCATTTAACTCATATCTTATTTCATCCAGAAAATAGGCCATGCAATTATTTTTGAGCAAGCCGCTAACACTATTTGTGCTACTTGTTCCTGAATTTGTGTCAATAATTTTGCTAAGTGTTCCTTCAAAGTGGAGAAAACTTTCACACGGCAGGACATACAAATCCTGGTTCTGAATTGTAATCCGGACTTCATCATTCGCCTTGAAGCTTTGTTGATATGGATAATAAGAATGATATTCTTTTTTAATAATGCTTTGATCATTAGCAAGTTGCTCCTGAACATAAAAAATGTCATTCATTTGGATATTAGATTATAGACTTTATTTATTTAATATTAAATCCCAATGATTTCAATATCAATTTATTTTTTAATGTGAGAGCAGGACGATGACTTTTTGTCCTTCGAGATGATGATGTTGATGATGATGATGATGATGATGATGATGATGATGATGACGATGAAGATGTTTTCACTTTAGCTTTAGATTTGATAATGCTATCAAAGGAGCGATGTGATGAGTTTTTATTATAAATAATCATTCTGATGGTCGTAAGTGAAGTCGAATTGATACAGTTTCTCCACGCAAATTAATCAAATCTCCGTCCTGATCAACTATGCGAACTTCAAGCGTGTTGATTTGTCGGGTGTTGACAGGCAAATAAATAAGGTGCCTTGGTTTTTCTGATATTTTATATCCTGCGGGTACAGTTATTCCAAACTCATGAAGCACATGGTTTGCTCTATTTCCCACATATGACCCGCTAATAATATTACATTCCAATCTAATAGAATTTATTTTAAAAATATTTACGGGATTATCCGAGATGTAAACTTCATTATCATGTGGTCTTAATTTTCGTTTATTGAAGCCAAATAACTGACCAATTGATCGTTCATGATTGAAATATACCGTCTCATTTTTGGTAACAACTTGAACTTGTAAAGTGTTTGTGTTACATTCAATTTTTATCGTGTCATGAAGATTGTGCTCTTTCAGTTTAGTAATAATATATTTTACAATTTCATCAAACTCATATGACCCTACAGGAATTTCTATTACTTTATTCCCAATTTGAAATATATTATTCCCCATGTCCACATTCGGTATAGAGTTGAATGTATAAAAATCGATTAAAGCACATTCATAGTTATGTTTTAGATCAATTTGTGGAAAAAAATTTTCACTTAGTATCGATGTATTCGCATTCAAAGATATTGTTAGTGATGTAGTCATTGTGAAGTTGGATTCTAAACTGTTTATTTTTTATTAATCTCATTATACTTATAACACTATTTATTCGAGTACAATGAATTGATCAAATCCTTTCCGATATCGCCCAGTTTTCATATTATCGTCCTTTGAGATTACTAAAAACCCAAATCGGTCCTCCCAGCACTTCCTTGATATATTCATAAATGTTTCAAACGTCATATCACTGCTCACATGATCACGATATATTCCACGCATGTTAACCTCATCTTGAGAGAATAAAATCAAAAAGTTCGTATTATCGCGAATAATTTGTTTGGGGACCCGCATATAAGTTTGAGATAAGTAGAATATATCTACATTCATATGTCTACCGAAAGAGAAAAAGCTTCGGATATTGTCCTGGCGTTCATTGATTACATCATCGAAGATCATAATAGAATTCCTTTTAGCTTCTTGTGGGGATAAAACACTGTCATTCGTTGAAAATGTGTAATATCCCATACCCCGTATTGGCTTGACAAGTTTTTCCAAATACTGATATTTTGGTTGAAATAAACTCTTTGAAAATATATATATATTTTCAAATTTTAATCCATTTGGACTTTCGATAAGACTTATCATAACATTAGTTTTCCCACAATTGGATGGTCCAACAATTAAAGCTCTAATTGTGTTTGGTAACAATGAGCTGTGACGATGTTGTGTAATCTTCTCATGTCCAGCGCCTTCAACGTTTCTTACTGTAATGGTTTTATTTTGTGTTAATAAACGCATGTTTTAAAGAAAGCTACTTCATTCATGGACAATCACTCGTTAATTGAGGTTTATATAAAATGGGGAAACGACTTTATAATGTAATCAGTCATAATACAAAAGTCAAGCAGGGAACTGGTCTCATAAATAATTTAATAAATACACTACCCTTTGAGGCTCATATACCAGGATACAATTACTGTGGACCTGGTACAAGGCTAGAAAAACGATTAGCTCGCGGTGACCGGGGTATAAACCCATTGGATGAAGCTTGTCGCATCCACGATTTGGCTTATTCAAATAACAAGGACTTGGGTGAACGACATAAAGCGGACTCAGTTTTAATTGATCGGGCTTGGGAACGTGTTAAAGCACCAAATAGTAGTATTAGCGAGAAGGCTGCAGCATATTTCGTTACAAACATGATGAAACTAAAGAAAAAATTTGGTATGGGAACTAAGCAAGAGAAAAAGAAACCAACAAAAAAATCTCTTGCCTCAATCATCAAAAAGGCAGGCATTGAATTACGAAAACATAAGCCCCTTGATTTATTGAATGCAGTTAAAGTCGCTCGGAGTGCAGTATCTAACTCTGTTGGATGTAAAAAAAATATAATCGTGCCAAGAATTATACCAATTCCAAAAGTTGGTGGTTTTTTACCATTGGTGCCTATTTTAACAGCCCTTAGCGCTGTTGGTAGTTTAGCATCAGGTAGTGCAGCCATTGAAAGTCTATTAATTCAGCTAAAAACGCAAAAGCTGAACTTGACGAAAACAAGAGACACCATAGAAAACTGGAATCTGTAGCGTTGGGGGGTGGTTTGTATTTGCATCCTTACCGAAAAGGCTATGGAATTTCAATCACAAAAATAATAAAAATCAAAAACGCAACCAAAAAAACTTCTAAATGAGCTACCCAAAAGAGCATTATCCAACTTTGATATATTATCGTTTGGTTTTAAAAATATAAAAAATTTCCGTGGAGTTTACATGAAGGATGAGTTACCTAAATTTCCACTTCATTCTGAGTGTGGAATAGTAAATTTAGCAGACTCGACATCAGACGGAACTCATTGGGTAGCGTATTACAAGGACGGCTCAGACTCCTATTACTTTGATAGTTTTGGGAATTTACAGCCACCATTCGAAGTAATTAGATATTTAGGGAAAAATATTAAATATAATTATCAACGTTTCCAAAAATTTGGTACGTTCAACTGTGGACATTTGTGCCTTAAATTTTTACTAGACCCATTTCGATGGATTCTCAAACGAACCTCAACTTAACATGAAGTGGCAATTTGATCTTTTAAATTGCACTTGTTCTATCCTTCTGGTACTGAAGAACTAGTGAGATGGTTCTGAGGTGGGCTAGCTGAAGCCACCGGACGGGTCGCAGGTTGCGGATAGCGCAAGGCCTCCTGTGGAGGTTAGCTGCGAATAGCGACTTGTCGTGAATAAGCAGTCCCGGACAACAGCGGGTACCACACCGTTGTAGTACCGACAAGGCGCTTGTCTGACCGTCTTTAACACATAGTCTTACACACTCCATACTTCCTACAAGTGCTCCTACCCACATCCTATCCCCAACATCTCACAAGGGCAGTGGTGACGTCCTGAGGCAATGGTGCCACCTCACCCCCTAAGCCAGGGTGTCATGCGTTTCCGTGCCCATTGGCTGGTTTGCAGTCAGGGGTAACCGACTGTATTCGGACGGAGCCTCACCGATACCTGGCCGCCTCGGTGAGTAAACCTGGCCCCAGCGTGTTAATGGGGGCTATGACACGCTGGTAATACCTTCCCCTACACTCGTGGGACCAATCTATGGACAACAGTATTATTAAAAAATTAAATACGCGGGACTTAACCGCAACCCAGATAGCAGAGCGGATAGAGGAGGCGGCTCTGGATGACGGTGGCAAGCTGTCGCCGCGCAGGGGCTTGGCCCCTCACCCGAAGAGTGCTGCAAAGCCGAAGGGCCTGACCCTGACGCAGAGCGCCTCAAAGAGTGTTGCTAAGCCGAAGGGCTCGACCCCGACGCAGAGCGCCTCGAGTGGTGCAGAGACTTTCAAGTCTCGAGTGGCCGGCAGCGAGGCCACCAAACGGACGGACGGCAGGGGGAGGGTTGCAGTGCCCGGCACTGCCCCGGCGGCTGTCCTGCAGGCGGGCGACGCCAGCAGGAGGGACGCCGCAACACCCTCTTCCGCAAGGTCGAGGCAGCAACCCAGGAAGCAGACTGTCCCAGCGGCAGGCCAGCCTGGGGGAGCCGGAGATCCTCTGAGGCAAGGCCTCAGCGGAGCCGGCCGCAAGTGGTACCTCCGGTACCTCGAACGGGGTTTCAAGCCGGAGGAGGCCCACAAAAGAGCGCTGGAGCACCGTGCGCCGAACGTGGCTCCAGCGAAGAAAGCTGCGGGGACGAGCGTGTCCCCGATTGAGAGAGCCGGCGGCCAGGCCGTTGCGGGGAGGAAGAGGCAACTCCTCAAAAAGCGAGACATGCTGGTGAGCTACCGGTTCGGCCAGCTGAAATGCCGCCTGCATAAAAAGCAGGAGTCTGTGGCGGCGGAGGCGTGTACCGAGGCAAACGCCGACGATGTGCCTGGCACTTCAGCGGCTGCAGCTAAGGAGGCTCCCTCCGTCCCATCGGACGAGGCGGCTGAGGCCATGGAACTCCCTGCAGTGGAGGCCGAGTTGGACTCGGTCTCTTTAGAGGGGCTGGATCTGGCGCGTCTGCATATGGGCGGCGCAGAGGAGCCTACCAGCGAAAAGGAGCCATCCGATGATGAGCGGACACCCACCGAGATGCAATCAGAGGCCTATCTGACGCTCTCGGAGGGTGAAGAAGAGCTCTAAGGATGGGGGTCACCAGCGTGGCACAGATCAACCTGCATCACGCCAGGGCAGCCTCGGCTGTCATCGGCAGGTTGGTCTCCAGGTCTGACCTGGGGCTGGTGCTCGTCCAGGAGCCTTGGGTCGTCAGAGGCAGGATCTGCGGCCTAAGTAAAGTGAGTATGCAAACTATTGCAGACGGAAGGGAGGCATCACCGAGAGCTTGCATCTTGGTGCGAAAGGATATTAACTTTCTTTGTCTCTCTCAATTTCTCAACAGAGATCTAGTAGCGGTGATGATCACTAGCGAGCACGGGAGTATTGTGGTGGCGTCGGCATACTTCCCAGGAGACGTGACGGATGCCCCCCCACCAGAGGTTCAGGATCTGGTGCAGCATTGCAGCAGCAAAAGGCTACCCCTATTGCTAGGGTGTGATGCCAATGCGCACAATGTTGCATGGGGCAGCACGGACAACAACGGTAGAAGTGAGTGCTTACTAGATTATCTTTTATCTAGGGATCTTACTGTCTTAAATGTGGGGGCTGAACCCACTTTCATTACTAAAACCAGGGCTGAAGTACTGGATATCACTTTCGGGAATGAGGGGGGCTCACGGTTGATTCGCAACTGGAAGGTCTCCTCAGAACCGTCAATGTCGGATCACAGGATCATCCTGTTCGACATTCATAGTAACCTTAGATTCAGTAGGGTTATCAGGAACCCACGACGGACTGACTGGCCAGCCTATCAGTCCTGTTTGGGATTAAATCTGAGCAGACTGAATCAAAGCAGGAGAGTATCGTCTCCAGAAGATCTTGAGCAACTCTCAAGAGAAGTAGGAGATATAATCTTGGATGCCTATCATGCAAGCTGTCCCGAGAAATCCATAGAGTCCAGTAGGGACAATCCCTGGTGGAATAGGAAACTAGGACTACTTCGTACAGAAGTCAGAAAGCTGTTCAACACAGCTAAAAAGAACAGCGCCACTTGGGAACTTTACACCAAAAAGCTGACAGAATACAACAAAGAAATCCGGTTTAGTAAGCGTGCTCACTTTCGGAAATTCTGTTCTACCATTGAGCAAGCCGCACCTGCGGCTAGAGTGTTTAAGGCAATATCAAAAGGCAAAGTACTTTCTGAACTTTGTCTGAAAAGAGCGGACGGGTCATTCACCGAGGACGAGGAGGAGAAAGCAGAACTTCTCCTGCAAACCCACTTCCCCATGTGTAGAACCATCTCCGATATAGACAACAGTTACGAAGGAGTCCCCAACGGGAGACCCAACTGGAGCCTGGCTGCAGCAATCGTAACTGAACAAAAGATTAGGTGGGCTCTGAGTACACTCAGCCCCTACAAGGCTCCGGGGGTGGATGGTATCATACCCATACATCTTCAGAAGGGTGTCGAACAGCTAATGCTGTTCCTCATTAGTATTTTCCGGGGGAGCCTAGCAATGGGTTACATTCCTAGGGCATGGAGAATGGCTAGGGTGATCTTTATCCCGAAGGTTGGGAAGAAAGACCCCTTTCATCCCAAATCCTTCAGGCCGATCAGCCTAACCTCCTTCCTGCTGAAAACCCTGGAGAAGATTGTGGACAACCACATCAGAAACTCGCACCTGGTGCGAAGACCTCTGCATGCGAATCAGCATGCCTATAGAGAAGGTAAGTCCACTGAGTCGGCTCTCCTGAGCCTGGTGGACAGTATGCAGCGCTCTGTAAAAGCCAAAGGGGTAGCACTTTGTGCCTTTATGGACATAGAGGGTGCTTTTGATAACACAGCTCATGACGTTGTGGTAAGAGCACTCTGTAGAAGGGGAGTTGAAACGGGTCTCACGACCTGGCTGGGCAAACTCCTTGATAGCAGAATAGCAGAAGTCACTGTCAACAGTGTGACTGTTAGAGCTCAAACCACCAGAGGCTGTCCGCAGGGGGTGTCCTATCACCACTACTCTGGAGCCTCGTGGTGGACGAGCTGCTAGTTAAACTTACAGCAAATGGGTTTGAATGTCAAGGCTATGCCGATGATATCACTCTAGTATGTAAAGGAAATTTTGAGAGCACGCTGTGCGACAGGATCACACTGGGCCTAAGACTTAGCTTAGACTGGTGCAGAGACGTGGGGCTGAATATTAATCCAGCGAAAACCACAGTGGTCGCCTTCACCAATCGCTACAAGCTGAAATCCATTCGGCCCATAGCCATTGGGGGCGCAGAGATTCCGATCTCCACAGAAGTCAAATATCTGGGAGTCATCCTAGACAAGAGACTAATGTGGAGACAACATGTGGAACATGCCGTTCGAAAGGCCACTATGGCCTTAATGAGCTGTAGATCTCTTGCAGGGAAAAATTGGGGAGTATCCCCAAAGATCCTACTGTGGATGTATGTTGCTATGGTGAGGCCCATAGTCAGCTACGGGGCTGCGGTTTGGGCAAATCGCGCTGACCTTGATGTCACAAGAAGGCAACTGGGCAAACTCCAGAGACTTGCCTGCACGTGCATCTCGGGCGCTATGCGCACCTGCCCGTCCACTGCTCTAGATGTGCTGCTCGGGCTTCCACCACTGCACTTGCATATAAAGCACAGTGCGCGCAGATCTACCATGAGGATAACAGGGGCAGGACCAGCTGACTCGGCAGCGACTGCAACTGACCTGTTACTGGAATATCCGCAGGATGTTCAATTAGCCAAGTTTAGCTTTGATAAGCTCTTCAAAACAGAGCTTAGCAACAAGTCGGAGTGGACCAGCATGTCTACCACCTATGATGTGAAACCACATGCTATTAGGTGGTACACTGACGGCTCACTAACAGAGGATGGTGCGGGTGCGGGTGTCTGTGGACCCCGACTCAAATATCACGAACCTCTAGGGAAATTCGCCAGTATCTTTCAAGCGGAGGTACACGCGATTGAGAGATGTGCCTCGTTCAATATTGAGCGGGGTTATAATCGGAGAGACATAGCCATTTTCTCAGATAGTCAGGCAGCAATCAGAGCACTCAGTGCCCATAAGATTGTTTCCAGACTAGTATGGCAATGCATAGAAACACTCAATGTACTGGGTGTGAACAATAAAGTAACCCTATACTGGGTACCAGGACATGCGGGGATCCCCGGCAATGAAGTGGCCGACATAATGGCTAGAAAGGGGGCGAGTACGCCCTTCTATGGTCCGGAGCCCTTCTGTGGACTAGGGCCAGGAGTCATTAGCCAGAGCAGTCGTGTGGATCTCATGACTGCTTGCGATGACTTCTGGCAGGCGTCGAAAGGGGCAAGGCAGAGTAAACGTCTGCTAGGTAGTTACAACAGTAAGAGGACCAAGGACTGTTTGGAGCTGAGCAAAGGATCTCTCCGAATAGTCACGGGTTTCCTGACCGGGCACTGCAGACTGCGCAAGCATCTGCACAATCTCAAAATAGGGGAGGACAGCCTTTGCAGACTTTGTCTGGAAGGAGAAGAGACTCCGGAGCACCTACTTGAGGAGTGCCCGGCTATCAGTCGGTTGAGGCTGGCCCACTTTGGGGGCCTTACACTCACCACAAAGGAAATGAGGGCTCTTCGACCAGGCAACATCATCGCATTCTTGCGTTCGATTGAACTGTTCGAGGAGCTATAGCTCATACACTAGGACGAGGGCACAATAGACCCTAGTGGTCGCAGTGCACTAACCTCTAGCAAAATTATTATTATTATTATTATCCTTGTCATCTGTGCACATGACTCAAGTGTCTAGTAGTGGGGGAGAAATGTGCCCTTGTTGGGTATAAAATCAGGCCCGTCGTCTAGGAAAAATATCATTCAACGTCACCAGCTACCAGCGTCAACACCACCGACCAGCTATCCCACCAGCACCACCATACGCAGCATCCCAAGCATCAACAACAAGAACATCATGCAGCAGTACAACGCCACCACCACCAACTCCAACTCCAACTCCTCAACCAATGGAAGCATCTCCAACCCCACCAGCTCCAACTCAACCGCCTCCAACCTTCCTTCTGGTGTCACCCAGGAGGATCTTGACGCCCTTTTGAGGGATATTGAGGAGGATCCGCTGATGGCAGCCTTTAACTCTTGCAGAGTTAAAGGCAAAGTATCATTTAATCAATTGCCAATTAATATGGCATTTGATATATTTTCAGCGAAGCGGGTTAGTGGTAAGTTCGGTAGCAATATTATGCTCGAACTTGCCAATCGTGTTGTTTACCTTCCTGAAAGGTTCAACATAGATGATAACCTTTTGCCGCTTTTTAGTCAGCAAAATTATAGTATTATTAAATTTGATGATGGTAATGTTAATGTTAGCTTAAAATCTAATGTCTAATAGAAAAAAATAAAATAAATAATAATAATAATAAATAAAAAATTCTTTAAAAATTATAATTTAATCAATTTTTATTGGGGAATGGGACTTGGGGAAAATTCTTTTCAGGTTTTATTTTCAGTTCAAAAATAATAATAATAAATAAAAAATTCTTTAAAAATTAAATATCATAAATTTTTATTGGGGAATGGGACTTGGGGAAAATTCTTTTTCAGGTTTTATTTTCAGCTCAAAAATAATAATAATAAATAAAAAATTCTTTAAAAATTATAATTTAATCAATTTTTATTGGGGAATGGGACTTGGGGAAAATTCTTTTCAGGTTTTATTTTCAGTTCAAAAATAATAATAATAAATAAAAAATTCTTTAAAAATTAAATATCATAAATTTTTATTGGGGAATGGGACTTGGGGAAAATTCTTTTTCAGGTTTTATTTTCAGTTCAAAAATAATAATAATAAATAAAAAATTCTTTAAAAATTATATATCATAAATTTTTATTGGTGAATGTGACTTGGGGAAAATTCTTTTTCAGGTTTTATTTTCAGTTCAAAAATAATAATAAATAAATAATAAATATAATAAAAATTAAATATCATAAATTTTTATTGGGGAATGTGACTTGGAGAAAATTCTTTTTAATAACAGAAAATCTCTCTGATCTGTTTATCTGATCAGGTCTGATAATCAGACCTGATCAGATAAACAGATCAGGGCTGATATTAGGTCTGTTTATCAGATCAGGTCTGATTATCAGACCTGTTAAGGGCTGATACCAGGTCAGATTATCAGATTAGGTATATATGATCGTGATAAAGGAATTCTTTTTCAGTGCACCTCCAACCCCGAGAGTGAAATAATCATAATCGACTTTGAATTATAATAAATTTAATTACAATGAATGAGCAAATGTTGCATCAATTGAACAAAACTCGAAATGCTTTAAAAAAGAAATTTTCCGAGTTAAAACATTTTAAAAGTCAGAATATTATGGACTTGGAAGAAAAATTTAAACCGATCACTGAACCCTTAAACGAACTCGTCAATGCAAATAAAAAGTTATATAACGCTGAAGGGAAAGAGAAACAAAACAAAACCGAAGAAATAATGAAAACTGATGATAAAACGCCGTATATGAAGAAGAGGAAACTTACATTTTCTACTGCAAATAACAAAAATTCCACCCCTAAATATGATGAATATGAATCGTTTGATGATATCAATGATATTGAAAAAGATGAATTTTATTCACAATCGGATGATTCTTCATTCTCACCACCTCATCATCACTCTCATCAATCATCACCTGTAGTATCAAACCAACCCGCTGCTCACACATCGAGTGTATTATCAACTCATCTCTCTCCACCCACATATCCATTGCAACCAACCCAACCACCGTCGCTTGAAGAGAGTTCTAAAAATTTAAATGTTAGCGAACTAGCACGAGAACACATTTTAGATAAGACATATGGTCCATACAAAAATGAATCTGGTCAATTAATGTTGGGAAACAATCAAATAAAGGTATCAAATAATACAATTGAATTTGATGATGGAGAAAACTTTCAGTTCACAAGTGGATTATATTCTTGAATATTCCATCATCTCCCCAAGAAATACAATACAGATGATTTGAATATATACAGAGAAATTTTAATAAAGACGAATGTATATCGAAGAAATTTTCAAGCAAATGGACAAGTGAAGGGGACGAGAGCATTAAAATATTCTCGAATTATTAAACCACTTTTAGCTAAATTAGACATTGCCGAGTCTACTCCCAAACACAAAACTGATGTTGTAACCGGGTCTGGATTCATGACACTTGAGAGGAAAAAGCCCTCCTTTATTTATTGGGACGACCCAAACCAGCTTGTGGATCGCCTTCAACTCCTGTTAGCATCACAGGGGGTGGGGCATTCAAATCACGGGAATGAAATTACATCGATAATTGAAGAATTGAGAGAAGCTAAAATTATATTCTAATTTAGTATATATTTATGACTCAATATTCAAATGAGATTATAATCGTCATGTCCGTTGACAAGTTTGGACGTTATTTAAGAGAGAAGCAGAACACCAATCATTTAAAGCGATATGAGAAAACCGTGACAGGACTCTATCTTGACACAGACGGGAATTTCAGCATTCAACAAAGGCGTATAAAAAATGGAGGTTTTCCGATTGAAAATGGAGATTTCGTCATCAAAGCATATGTTGACAGTACGATAAATCAGCTGAGAGAATCCCTCACATCATTGATTGAAAAATATCAAACAGAATTTGGGGAAAGTTTTCTCGGTGCGATTGGTAGCGATACCGATGGGAATTTTACTATAAAAAATGATGGAAGGGAAACTAAAGATATAGTTACCAAGGCCTATGTTGACAAGAGCATTGAAGGGTTGAGGGAGTCAATTATTTCTCATAAACAAGAATTAATTTTTAGTATACCTGATATCAAAACTGCTGATATTGAAGATCGATTAGACAGACTTGAGATAGTTATCTCAAGTATTATTGAAAAAAATGGGATATTCCAAATAATTTGATACTCTTTCAAATTAATTCGCTTTTATATTGTAAAATCTGTTTCATATTCATCTGATAATGAGTAGACGGGGTATTATTAATGAATTACATGCTCCTGCGCGGAAAAATTTTCAACGTCGGCGGGTTATAACAAAGGGGATAAATTGCTTATGGCAGGCTGACTTGGTTGAAATGGGGAAATACTCTACATCGAATAATAATTATCGTTATCTGTTAACAGTTATTGATACATTTTCCAAATTTGCGTGGGGTGAAGCACTTAAATCTAAGACTGCAAAAGATGTTTCTGATGCAATGGAGAAAATTTTAAAATCTGGACGTGGTTTTCCGAGAAATCTGCAAACAGATGATGGGAAGGAGTTTTTTAATGTTCAATTTAAGACTTTAATGAATCGGTATGAAATAAATCACTATTCAACGTTTAGTAGTTTAAAGGCTTCAATTGTTGAAAGATTCAACAGGACTTTGAAAGAACTCATGTGGAAGGAGTTTTCCTATAATGGTACATATAAATGGATTGATATGTACAGAAGGTTAATTGAATTTTACAATAACAAAATACATAGGACTATAAAAATAGCTCCTATCGAAGTGAATACTAGCAATGAAAAACATATCTTGAAAACGGTATACAATAATATTAAAATGTTTGCAGGTAGCAAACTGAAAATTGGAGATAATGTTCGCATTTCGAAATATAAGGGGGTTTTTGAGAAATCTTATACACCTAATTGGAATGTTGAAATTTTTAAGATATATAAAGTTCAGAATACAAATCCGGTGACCTTTTTATTGAATGATTTACATGGGAATCCAGTTAAAGGTGGTTTTTATGAGGCAGAGTTGAAGAAAACTCGATTTCCAGATAGCTATCTTGTTGAGAAAGTACTTAGAAAAAAAGGGCTCGGTTTCCCGAAATCCGATGACAGCTGGATAAACACATCTGAAATTCTCTAATGAAATAAGTAGACAAACAATTTTATGTTTTCTTTTCTTTTATTTATTTCAAATATTTAGGTAAATTTTAATTTTAACTTATTATATATATATATATATATATTTATATATGTACATTAGATTTAATTTATTTGTAAAGCATATAATTTAACATTTTTTAATAAATTATTATTATTATTATTATTATTTACATTTGTTTTATTTTAAATTTAAATTACAAAGTCGGGATTCTCTAATTTAGCCATTTTAATATAATGCCAGACTAAGTCTCGTTCATATTTGTCGAGCGCACTTTGATTTTCTTCTCGTTTTCTTTTGAGTTTAATTTGAATATCTTCACTTAGGGAAGATTCATCTATCTGCATCGAATCTATTACACTTGCTTGTAGAGCTGATATACAACCTATTACTTCAGGTTCTATTGTATTATAATGCCCTATCGCAATAGTTGAAATCCCGTCTTGACAAATAATTCTCTTATCATCCCTATTGTCTAATGTTATTTTGGATATTTTATATGTATTAATTTCATGTCCTCTAGACCTAAACATGTACATGCTATCACTTTCTTGCTGTCCTGTAA
Organism: Drosophila bocqueti; assembly: GCA_018151655.1. NCBI lineage: Eukaryota > Metazoa > Arthropoda > Insecta > Diptera > Drosophilidae > Drosophila > Drosophila bocqueti. The sequence continues at coordinate 1,728,909 of JAECXF010000081.1, forward strand.
ACAAACAATTTTTGTAATTGTTGAACGTAATTTTTTCTAAGGCACTCCGTTTCACGCCTTTATTCCTTTTTACACATTTCTCCGGCTGACTACCTGCACCCGCCACAGTGTACGAAGTAAGCGAAGACCCACAAACTCACGCATTGACCTACCCTGCAGTTCATCTTTAAAGAAACCTAATCTTTTTTTTGTTACACTGCTGAAAATTGTATTGCTTAGCAATAGCATCTGTCGAATTTTGAGGGAACATCAGACCGAATATCGCTATACAAATCTTCTGTCTTTATGGAATATATGAAGGAATTTGTATCCATGTAATTTAATTTCAGTGTATCTTGGAATTTGGGTTTCATGTATGCATAATGGAAATCATACATCTTCCATTTTGATAGCTCCAACACAACGAAACCCAAGTATGTTGGTTTATTGCAAGCGTTATGTAATCTTTTCATTTGGATTGCATACATATTTTCAGTGAACTTTGTTGCACTGTCAAGTCCCTTGCACATAATCTTGGGCGCCCACCTTTCGGACCAACAGGTGGGGCCTCCCATTCCGTAACTAGACGAATATCCTTGTGCTTTAAGCTGCTCTCCATTGTCTTTCCATAGACTGAGTTGTTTAAAAGCTTAAAAAGTCTTTCTCAAAATTACTTTTAGCCCTAGTCCTATGCTCGGTATTTAGGTCAATATACTTCTTAAGCCATGGTTTTTGCTTAAATTGAAGGATTGCATGAATTTTTTCTATCTCCAAACCATTTTTAATAGCCTGCTGTAAAACTTTATAGTGTATGATATATTTTTTTTTATCACACAAATCGGCTATTAGTTTAGGAGTTTTAGAGTTTCTTGAAGGAAGTCTGTTTGCAGGGCAAAAAGGCAAGTCATTGTGCATATCATGAAGGGAGTATGGATATTTCAAATCTACTTCTAGAATATATCCATACTCGCTACTTTCAGAAATAGATTTTATGTCAAATAAATCTATTTCTGCTTCTTCAAGCCATTTAAAATGCCCATAAGGCAGTGCCTCAGACATTGCCCATCAATATAAATTATTGGCATCAACATACATCAAGTACTCTGATTCCTTTGAAGGATCAAAATCTTCAAGGTATTTATGGTTTGCCTTTGTATATCTATGAGTACTTTGAACTAGACCCCCTCGAATTCCAGACTGAATAAACGTTATCATGTCAATATCAGTGAGCAACTCGAGGGATATTTCTGTTGTTTTTAGCATCGCATCCCATGACAACCCCGGAGTTGTGTAATAGTGGGCGGGGTCGAGCTCATAAATAGACAAACAAATAGCCCTAAAATTCTCGAAAATATCTGTGAGCAGCAAAACATCTGTTTTCAGATATAACTCCATGTAATCTCTAAGTGTTTGACACTTGAAGTGGTTCCAAACCTGAACCGCATGCAGGTAGTCAGCATCAGAACATTCTGTGTCTGTTAAATGACTGTAAAATGCACCCCTTGAGGGTAGAGAAGTTTCAGACAACTTCTTTTCAGAATCTAGATATTCATAGGGGAAAACTCCTTTCCTACGAAGTAAACTGAAATCTAGTGTATTTGGAAATTGATTTCGAAGAACCTTGAAATCCCCTTCATTTAAATTTCCTGCAAGTGTGTCTAAGCTAGAGGATATGAAACGAAACGTGTCTAAAAATCTAATTTCTAACTTATTTTTTCCCACAGTGATATATTTGGATAATGAAACATATAATTCCTTATTCAAGGGAATTATTTTAATTTCCCCATCAATGTCGCCAAGATTTTTTACGAAAAGATGAAGGTCATATTTCGATAAGTTGTGGAAGAAGACAGGTATAAAATCTCCTGTCCTATATTTTATGTTACAGTCACTATGTGCTGCCCCACGAAATTGACCTGTAAAATGACAGTGATCTCTCACTCTGTCATTACCTAAAATTCCCTTACATATATGGCAATTAAGTGCCTCATCCAAATCGTATGAGTCCTGTGTACTCATTTGAATTGGAACTACATGAGTCATGTACTTTTCATAAATAACAGACAAATCGGATATAATTGAATCAACAAAAGTGCGCCCGACATCTAACCCAGTCTTTGTTACATATTTATCAAGTGTTGAGTCAAATGAACACTTGATATAATATGCAAAGGCTATTGGTTTATGCTTATTTACTATTTTGGTTTTTTCACTTACATCTATCGATGCATGTTCAAGTATGCACTCGAAGTCAGCATACACTGCAAATGGGACCTCCAGCTGGCGATGAATATTTTTAAATTTCAGCTCTGTTTCTCCTTCTTTGGGCAGTTGAATGACGATCTTCCCACATCTTTCTTCATGACGTTTGGCTCTTGCCAAACTTGAAGAATAACCGAGGCATATGTCACAGAACAAACGGCTATTTCCACATTTTCCCAATTGAGATGATAAAAGGCTGCAATAAAAAAGATAATAAATAAAATAAGTAAATTTGATAAGAAATAAATATATAATATTATTTTTCTTTTATTTTATGTTTTTGTTTCTTTGATTTTATAGATGCTTACCGGGACATATTTTTAATCCACACATAATGTCCATGTAGATTGGTGTATGGGGGGTTGAGGTACAACAAATTTATATGGTGTTTCCTCTTCGCTCCAGTTAAGAAAAGAGGACCGGTAACATTGTCCTTTTCCTCTTCATATAGATGCACATTTACGCTGATGTGTTGATTTCTCTCTATGAAACGATTTATTTCTTTCAGCTGGATTGGAAACGATATTCCTGAGAAGTCCACTGTGATCCCGTTGCTGGTTTGGATGATTGGAGATTTAATATCCACTCCATATGCATTGCAGCGTTCTCCCTTTTCTTTTGGGTCGAGTGCTGAGATAATCGCCCACTTGAAGCAGTAAGCATCATTGTTTTGAACATTGATGCATGCTTTCCGGTTTTTCAGGGGTGTGGGTAGGTCAAAATACTCTGATCCTTTTAGAGGAACACATTGTAACATGTTCAATTCAACTCTAATTATTTCAGTGAGTGTCCACCCACTTCCTTCTTCTTGGAATTCATCCATTTTTGTTATTATATCCGTTGTGTGGGCATCGTGAAATTCCATTAAATCAGTCGATATCGTAGCCAGAGACATCTTGCTTTGGAACGATTTTACTTCGACATGAATTTCCTCATCCTTCATCAAAATGTATTCGGCAAATAGCTCGAAATTTATTTTTGATGAGATATGAGTGGATAGGACTCTTTCAATATGAGGGAGCAACGCTTGACCCGCTTCATTTAGGAATTCACGCGGAATCCTAAGAGCTGCTCCCTCGTTCATGTACATATATTGAAGAATACGTCCCTTGAAGCCGTCGGTAATTTGTTTAATTTGGCCATTTACAGGTTTGACTGCAGCATATTTATGTTTATCCGTCCGAACATGGTGATGCCATTTGGTATTGGCAGGAAGTTGTTCCTGGCAGAAGTTGCAGAAAATTCCATTCGCGTTCTTGATGATGTTGATGTTGTTGGCGTTCATTTTGCTTTTGATTTGTTTTGGTTTTTACTTTACTTAAATTTGTTTTAAATTTGAGTTTTTGTTTTTAACTTAAACAAATTTGTTTTAAATTTGGGTTTTTGTTTTTCACTTAAGCTCAGGGTTGTGAACTTTTAAAATTTTTAAATTATTTGATTTTAAAAACTTAATTTGCTTGTGTTTTTGGGATTTTAAATTTCACTGAAACTGACGAATACTCCGAATTGTTTGAATAGCAAACTAGAAGTGATTCTTAAGACTCAGTTAGTCTATGTTGAGAGGCAAAAAAATCCTAAAAACACAAACATTTGGGAATCCCTTCACATTTTTCCCACCCTTTTTTATCCTTTTTGAAGCATGTTCTGAGTTCGTTGAGAAACCGTTACAAGTGTATCCGTTTACCCAACTCCCACACACTGGGAAACCGTTACAAGTGTATCCATTTACCCAACTCCACACGCTCCTAGTTGCATCGACTAATTCAACGTATGTGGAGGGAGAGTTGGGAAAATCACACACTGACCCTTTCAAGGATCGTTGGTGAGCATCCTTCCTAGGAATTTAGCTCGCTTCTTCAATTACACACCCTCCCTTTGACTCAGGATTGCTCGTGAACGTACACGTGCGAGGCAGGATCGCTGCGGCGCGGGATCGCTCGGTGCACCCTTCTCCATTACACTCCCTCCCTTTTTGAGTGGAGGGTTGTGGGTGAACGAGTACGTGCCCCTGATAAACATACAAGTGCTGGACAGGATCACTCGCGATCGTGGGAACCCTTGAACACTTGTTTCTCAAGTGTCCTTTTACATGCTGTGACCCTAATTTATTCCATCTTTATTACCTTCTCGGCTGACAGGTTGACATCTAACCCTCATTAATTGCATTTTTTTATTACTTAATTTTGACAGCTAACCCATTAAATGCATTTTATTACCCTTGCCGACATCAAAGGTCCCGAAAATAGAGTATTATTACTACTGGACTCCATTCCGGTATCTTGCTCTTCATCGGCTCCCGCCCCTTCTAGGCCGCAGAGCCAATGACAATGTACAGCGAATCCTTGAGCGACAAATGAAAGTATAGAAAAGGAATACGAGGAAGTGACTAATGGCGTGCTGCCAGATTGTTTGCCTGCATGCGTACTAAGTGGTGTAGCGGATTGCCACTCGGCTTGGGTGGTGGTGGGAGGTAATTGGGACGCACGCGCAATGGTCCAGCTGCTCCTTGTCGGCTATTTGGGGTGGTGGTCTTGTCCCTATACCTCAGCCTGATCTTCCTCTAAATATTCAAATAATTTCGCGTGCAGCGACAAGAATTGGTTAAGGGCTGAAAGAGTTTACTATAACACAGAAAATCGAACGACAACTATCTTTCCTCATCTTCCTTGCGATCCTCTGATGGTATTGAGGTCGCTAATGCCCGCCCTGCCTTGGCCGCCTTTCTCCAACATCTGCATTGAGCAATACCTTTGGACGGCCCCTTTTACAGCCCACTAACACATATTCACAAGGGAGTTATCCTAGCCATAGGCAAACGAAAAAAAATTCTAGCACATTATAAATTTTATTCTTAAAACACTAAGAGAATTTTCTTACAGCTAACAAATTGATAAACCAGCATGGAAATTAGCAGCAAATACATGCGCCAGTAATCAAAAAATAAACACATCGAGTAAAAATCGCATGCGAGAAAAAATGTTGGGCCTTAAATAACTATAGGAATCGTATGCGAGCAGAAATTATGAGAAAATAAGAATATAAGATCTCCACTAATTGCGAGTGTGCCGAAGGCACCTAAACGAAACTTAAAAACACTAATATTGAACAAATCAAACAAAAAGAGCGATTGCTGCTCTAGTGGCAAAAACAATATACCTATGTGCGAGAGTTAAAGAGAGACGGACAAACAGAAAAAAAACATCAGACTCTAATTCCGACATTCCGCTCTTGGCCTTGGCCTTGAATTCGCATTCCTCCTCTTCCTTAATTCAGAGGCTCTAAAACTTTGACCTAGTTTCGCTCACGGCGGACAGTGGGACAAGGAATTGAAAATGCACACGTATTTAATTTTTTTTTCTTTTTCACCAAATTATACCTCATCGATCATTGCCATGGCAACTACGTGATTTAATCACTCACCATTGATCCGGAGTTCCACCGACGAAAGCGCTTCCGTTGGAGTCTGCCGCACCTGTGGGAAACTTAAATATTTTTTTTCACTCTCTGCATTGGTCTTTGACCCACTGTGCCTTATTGCTTGATCATAGGCTTGCTAAAACTGAACAAAAAGAAACAAAAAGGAAGAAGAAGACGGAGCCCATAAGGGACACTAGAAACAAATGATGGAATTTTTCCCTTATCTTTCCCTCTCTCCTTCGCACTGCCACTTCTCACTTAGAAAATAACTTATTTCACTATAAAAAAAACGCCCTACTGCTTTCCGCCGTCCCGCATCACGCTCGTTATGGGTTTTTCCCGCGCCGTCGATCAGCGGATTTTCCTCTGGCCGGATTCACCGAATTACGGCCACAACGCGCGACAAAACTTTTGCTCGTCCGCCGAATAAGAAAACGCAATTGCAACTGCTGGCCTTGGTTATTCTCCCCTCTCCTTTTCGTTCCTCCTCTTCTCGTTCCCTTCTTTAAGTGCGCAAAGGGAACATGGCAACCATATGGAACGTGGAGACTTCTACGTCATCGATGACTCTCGGAGAGTAATTAATAAAATAAACGTTTGCCGAAATGGAAAAGAATTATGCGCTGCCGCGATTCTAATTGGGAACGTATCTATGCCCGATTGGGACCCTTTTCTTAGTTTCAGAGGCCTGTCTTAAAGGTTGTTAATTATTAATTAGTTAAATGCGGCTCCTCGCTGCGGGAGTTTTGAGCCGCCGTTTCACTTCTCCCTGGTCTGAGCGATCCGTCGTTTTCCGAGGAAAATGTCTGCCACCTGGCTCGATGATAAACCGTCCGTTTGGGTCGCGATTGCGCTATATATTTAGCGCCAAACCTAGATAAAAAAATGCACCTTGCACAATCGCAAACTTCACGCTTTTTCCACGGCCTTGCTTACCCTAAAGCTGGATTCAGCGCTGCCTGTAGCTGTATTTCTTTATAAAATTCTTTCGCCAAATTTTTTCCTTATGTGCCTCCTGGTTCCGTTTAACTCTTGGGTGATGAACTAACCTTGCGGACCGCCAAATTGGAAAAGAAAGCTGGCGTCGAGTTGATCTAACTAGGAAGCTATCTCTGCTCTCCCCCGCCAAACCTACGGTATTTGCCGAGCTCTGACAGATGCCTATGTTGCCTCTTTCTCTGCTAACGCTCTCCCCCGACTTTCCTTGTCTGCCCCTTGTTTCGACGCGGGAATGACATGTAGATGGCGCCACCGCATTTCTGGCCTGCCTTCCCATTCATCTTGCCACAAGCGCTACAAATTGCCCCCTCCACAAGATCGGACTTGGGGGTGACACTCCCAAGGCTGATCACACCAAGCTTGGGGCAATTAATTATTGCCTCAGATCCTTGGCATGGTATCGCCCAACTAAATGTCCCTGCAGATCCTCTATATCGTAATAGGCATTACCTAGCTTTTTCCGCACCCTGGCTTTGAGGTAACTGGGGCCTAACTTGGCATTATACCCTGCCTGGAAATTACTCTGCTTGTGGTTCTTGTAGAACACTTCCTGGCCAACTTTGTAGGAAACCTCTCTGGACCGAAGATTGTAATTTCGCTCGTTCTTTTCGTTCTGCTTCTTCATCACTTCGACAGCCTTGCTGCGCACTAACTCTAAGGAATCTTCCCTAGAGAACACTGCCGAATGATCTTGCAGCAACCCCAAGGCTTTCAACAACTTATAGGTGGACCCAGATCCGACAAAATGCTGGCCGAACACCATGTAATAGGGCATAGTGCCCAAGCTGGAATGAATCGCCGATCGTAAAGCACAACAAATACTACTTAGCTCTTCGTCCCAGTTTTTTTGATCAGGCCGAACATAGGATCTTATAGCCGCTATCACCGATCTATTTACCCTTTCGGACGCATTTGATTGCGGGGAATACACTGCTGTGCGAATATGACTGACTCTGTACTCACGCATAAACTTCTGGAATAGATCTGACTTAAACTGTGAACCGTTGTCTGAAATAATCGTCTCCGGCACCCCATACGTGTGAAATAGTTCCTGTTGCAAGTATTTTATAACCACCTCGGCTGATAGCTTTTTGACTGCCTTGAGAAAAACGAACTTGGAGTAATGGTCTAAAACGATGAAAATTCCAATATTTCCGCTTCTAGAGCGGGGATACGGGCCCAAGAAATCTATATATAGTCTTTGGAAGAATCTTTCCGACTCTGGTGGAACCCCTATTGGCGGTCTCTGAACTGTGTTAGGAGCTTTTGTCATCTTGCAAGTATCACAAGCTAGAACATATGATTTTACGTCTTTTATTAACCCAGGCCAATAACAATGCCTCCGAACTCGCTCTAACGTTTTGTGAATTCCCCCGTGCGAAGCCATAGGATGATCGTGGGCATTCTTTAAAACATCCTGGATCAAATCCTTTGGAATCCACAACTTCCAGATGAACTGATCGTTCAGAGAATCCCCCGTGGCATGCTCTGTTCTCTTGTACGCCAAGCCATCGACTACTTTTATATCTGGTAATTTATCCAAATTCGCTTTGAGCCGATCTACAAAATTCACATATTCTGCTGACTTAAACACCGCTGAGTCCAAATCGACCAAAGAACCACTATTACTTTCCAATGCCTCGACCTCCTCATTTAGCCTAGATAGCGCATCTGGCACGACATTTAGCCTGCCGCTGCGATGCTCGATTTTAAAGTTAAATCGCTGCAACTTCAGAGCCCAACGAGCCAACCGCGAGTGTAAATCCGGCTGCGACATCAACCATTTCAGGGAGGCATGGTCTGTAATTACTGTGAATTCGTGGCCTTCCACATAAGCCCTGAACCTGTTGATACAGACTATCGCCGCCAAACACTCCTGCTCTGTCACAGAGTAATTACGTTGAGCTTTATTTAACTTCTTGGATACGAACGCTATCGGATATTCGTCGCCATCGGAAGTTTTCTGCACCAGGACTCCGCCGACACCAGTCTTACTTGCGTCACACTGCACAAAGAAAGGTTTTTCGAAATCCGGACTGCGCAGAACCGGAGCTGAACATAACATGGTTTTTAACTGCTCGAATGCCTGCCTTCCTTCCGCTGTCATAACGAATTTCTGTCTTGGCTTCAACAAATCGGTCAGAGGCGAAGCTACTGACGCAAAATTCTGGATAAATTTCCTGTACCAGCCGACCATGCCCAAGAATCTCCGAAGACTCTTAAGAGAGCTTGGCAGAGGAAAATCGGTCATGGCTGATACTTTCTCCGGATCGGTTCTTAAAACCCCCTCTCCGACAATATGTCCCAGATACTTCACGGAACGCATGCAAAATTTGCTCTTCTCTACGTTCAACGTGAGTCCAGCCGCCTTTACATGCCCTGCAACAACCTCTAATACCTTCAAATGCGATTCAAAGCTGTCCGACACGATCAATAAATCGTCCAAATAGACAAAAACCTCATTTCGCAATTCCGCTGGAATGACTTTGTCCATAAGTCGCGTCATTGTTTGCGAAGCATTGGTTAGTCCGAAGGGCATAACTTTGTATTGATAAAGTGGCTTTCCAGGTATTGTAAATGCCGTCATTTCGCGAGAATCTGGGTCGAGCGGTACTTGCCAATAGGCATCTTTCAGATCTAGGCTGGATATGTACATAGCCTTTGGAAGTCGACCCAAAATTCCATCTATCTGCGGGAGCGGATAAGCGTCCTTTTTGGTCACCGCATTGACCTTTCTACTGTCCAGGCAAAGCCGAACCTTTCCGGGCTTTTGCACTAGGACTACTGGGGAGGACCAAGCACTGTCTGACTCCTCAATGACACCGAGCTTTAGCATGCGATCCACCTCTGCGTACAGGAGTTTTTCTACAGCCGGTGAGACCGGAAAATGCCGCTGCTTTACGGGCTTTGCATCTCCTACATCTACTGCGTGCGAAAGAATGGAAGTTCTACCTAAACCGACTTCAGCAAAGGATGGAAACTTGCCTATGACTTGTTGTAAACTCTCGCGCTGCAGAACAGTAAGATCATGTGTTGTAGATTCTATTTCAGAAACTTGCATCTCCGGCGGCAATAAATCGAATTTAGACCAAAAGTCAATACCTAAAATTAAATCTTGGCTAAGAGATGGTGCTAGGTGAAGCTCAAGATTTCTTTCCTGAGTTTTATATCGGACCGGAGTATTTATTCGTCCTAACACTTCCTGCTTTTTCCCATCTGCAGTACTTATCGAAGATAATCCGCGCTTAAAAGGCACTCGAGTACTGATTATCTGCTGTGCTAAACTACCACCTATTACGCTTACTGCTGCTCCTGTATCCAATAAGCCCATGACGATGCGATCTAAAACTCGCACCTCGGCATATGGGCGTTTATCCTTATCTTTGAACCTGATCGCATTAATTGATTTGAGGGCTGCCCAGTAATTTCTCATGCGCTGAGCATTCCTTGAGTGAGACTTTTTACGCTCTAGATACGGCTGAATAATTGGGGAATTTGACCTTAAATCTATTAAACTTGGCCACACAACTGTTGAACTGGCTTGTGCAGCTGCATTGGAACAATCTATGGATTTGATTTTGGGCTCGACGAGCGTTGGCGTTGAACACACAACGATGGCCTCGATTGTGTGTTCCCTTTCGAGTTTTTTTGACATTTAGGACACGAAGGTTTGTACGTATTTGGTTTCCCGCAACCATAACAAAATATTTTACGCTTCGCTTCACAGTCGTGGTAGCGATGACCCTCCTTGTGGCAATTCCAGCAGAGCAAAGCCATAGCTCCAATTTCTGCTTCGCCCTCCGCCTCGGAAAACTCGGACGCATTATCGGACAATTGCTCTTCCAACAACTCACAAACTTGTTTTCGGTATGGAACATTTTTCTGATACCCTTGGGATTTCCGTACGTCTTCTAAAAAGCTTTCCCTACGCCGGCATACTTCCCTTAGTTTTTCCACTGTGCGAATAGGGAGATTTAGAAGTTCATGTCGAATTTCTGGCCTTAAATTCCTTTTCAAAATCTCGACCATTTCCATTTCGGTTAATGGCATGTCTAAGCTATCACCCATGTCTTCTATTGCACTGCAAAAGGAATCGAAGCCTTCCTTATCCCGCTGCTTCCGATCACGGATGGCTTCACGGATATCCAGATCGGTGCGGGCATCTCGGAATTGCTTCCGTAATGCCATGCACAGCGTTTCCCATCTGAGATTTTGGGTTTGTTTATGGCATCTCCAGTAGAAATCTCGCGCTTTCCCTTCGAACAAAAGGCTAGCGTTGCTGCTTAGGACCGAAAAATTTCCTTCCAAAGTTTGGCCAGTAAGCGACTCTACTCGATAAATAAAATTGTCGACGCTAATTCCTTCCGGATTCCCACTAAACCTCAGTTTCCAACTATTTACGATGTGGCCAACCTTATCTGGCCTATGGCTGAGGTCCGAATGGTTGCTCCTTGGCGTTTCGACTCTCGAGCCTGCTTGGTCACCCAACTGGTCCAGTAATGCATTCCCAAAAGAATTATTTCCCGATTCCCTTTCTTGCATAGCACCCGCTGTGGCCTGAGATTGGGCAGATAGATTTGCCTGAATTAATTCGGACATTTTCTCAGACAGCTGCGCGAGCAAAACGTTTTGCATCGACTGGACAGCGTTGACCACCGCGCTTTGGATTAACTCTGTTTGGGCCCTTCCCAACCCTGCTGAATTTGTAGAGCCACTTGGAGTCTGCTCGCTTGCTACTAACACTTGTGTTCTCTGACCTCTGGTATTCTGCGATGGTGTGGACGCTTCTTCAAAACACACCGTGTTGCAGGTGGGACAGGTAGTTTTGTTTTTTGAATATGCCACTATGCAAGACCGATGGAAATCGTGTCCACATTTTGTTCGGTAAACTTTCCCACCTTCTAAACTAGCTTCGCATAGGGGACACCTTGATGCGGCTGCTCCCTCGGAATCGGCCATTGCTTCCCGTAAAATATTTTAGTTTGGGCTTAAGAAATATTACGATAAAGACTAGGCTAAAGATTGCTTTTAATTTGGATATTTTATCCCTAATAATATTAAGAGCTTAAATAGATTTAAATTATTTAAAAGATTTTGAACGATAAAACGAGATTTGATAAATCATAGATAAAATTTGCCTTTTGGCATAGGTTTGCTCCCCGCAAAAATAATGTTAGCAACTTTTGGAAGATTGGGTAAAAGATAGCTGAAAAGAGATTAGAAATTTGCTGCTTATGCAGAGTTAATTGGCTATGTTTTGCTAAACTGCGATAATGACAACAAATATATTGCCAGCCAAACTCAGAATCTATAAGCAGAAGTATGCCCTACTTTTGCGAATCGGTACATCGTTTTCGTTGTGAAGCGTGGCCAGTAGATTTCTTTTAAAAGAAATCTCAACTGTAAATCCTATGCACCTCACGAACGCGACGCCGTTCGACCGTGAATAAATTGGAGTCCGTAGCTTAGACCAATTATCCGTGGCCAGGAGTTGAGTTACTTATAACTCTACCGCCTGTCAGTCCAAAGCGTCTAATTAATCTTCGCTGCAGATCCCGGAAAAAAATGAAAGAGAAAGATTTGTCTCGATTTTACCCCCTTTATCAGGCGTGGCTAGCTCTGAGCTTGCGGACAAGTTAACAGGCTATAGATCCTATGCACCTAATAAAGCGCTTAAAATGAGACGAGAAATAGATTCGAGGTGAGTGTCGCGGCAACCGTTGGCTGCAAGGTCAACACCAGTTTCAGCCCACCGTGATCCTACTGTCCTCTCAAAAATTTAAGAAAATGATGAATAGACGAATTTTCTGCATGTGTTGGTGTTTTGGTGTTAATACCAATTTTTTTTTTTTTTTTTTTGACTAGTGAAAACGACTTTCAAGCCCCATTGTTGGGCGCCAGATTATTTAGAATGATAATTATTACTGTAGCGGATTGCCACTCGGCTTGGGTGGTGGTGGGAGGTAATTGGGACGCACGCGCAATGGTCCAGCTGCTCCTTGTCGGCTATTTGGGGTGGTGGTCTTGTCCCTATACCTCAGCCTGATCTTCCTCTAAATATTCAAATAATTTCGCGTGCAGCGACAAGAATTGGTTAAGGGCTGAAAGAGTTAACTATAACACAGAAAATCGAACGACAACTATCTTTCCCCATCCTCCTTGCGATCCTCTGATGGTATTGAGGTCGCTAATGCCCGCCCTGCCTTGGCCGCCTTTCTCCAACATCTGCATTGAGCAATACCTTTGGACGGCCCCTTTTACAGCCCACTAACACATATTCACAAGGGAGTTATCCTAGCCATAGGCAAACGAAAAAACTCTAGCACATTATAAATTTTATTCTTAAAACACTAAGAGAATTTTCTTACAGCTAACAAATTGATAAACCAGCATGGAAATTAGCAGCAAATACATGCGCCAGTAATCAAAAAGTAAACACATCGAGTAAAAATCGCATGCGAGAAAAAATGTTGGGCCTTAAATAACTATAGGAATCGTATGCGAGCAGAAATTATGAGAAAATAAGAATATAAGATCTCCACTAATTGCGAGTGTGCCGAAGGCACCTAAACGAAACTTAAAAACTCTAATATTGAACAAATCAAACAAAAAGAGCGATTGCTGCTCTAGTGGCAAAAACAATATACCTATGTGCGAGAGTTAAAGAGAGACGGACAAACAGAAAAAAAACATCAGACTCTAATTCCGACATTCCGCTCTTGGCCTTGGCCTTGAATTCGCATTCCTCCTCTTCCTTAATTCAGAGGCTCTAAAACTTTGACCTAGTTTCGCTCACGGCGGACAGTGGGACAAGGAATTGAAAATGCACACGTATTTAATTTTTTTCTTTTTCACCAAATTATACCTCATCGATCATTGCCATGGCAACTACGTGATTTAATCACTCACCACCGATCCGGAGTTCCACCGACGAAAGCGCTTCCGTTGGAGTCTGCCGCACCTGTGGGAAACTTAAATATTTTTTTTTCACTCTCTGCATTGGTCTTTGACCCACTGTGCCTTATTGCTTGATCATAGGCTTGCTAAAACTGAACAAAAAGAAACAAAAAGGAAGAAGAAGACGGAGCCCATAAGGGACACTAGAAACAAATGATGGAATTTTTCCCTTATCTTTCCCTCTCTCCTTCGCACTGCCACTTCTCACTTAGAAAATAACTTATTTCACTATAAAAAAACGCCCTACTGCTTTCCGCCGTCCCGCATCACGCTCGTTATGGGTTTTTCCCGCGCCGTCGATCAGCGGATTTTCCTCTGGCCGGATTCACCGAATTACGGCCACAACGCGCGACAAAACTTTTGCTCGCCCGCCGAATAAGAAAACGCAATTGCAACTGCTGGCCTTGGTTATTCTCCCCTCTCCTTTTCGTTCCTCCTCTTCTCGTTCCCTTCTTTAAGTGCGCAAAGGGAACATGGCAACCATATGGAACGTGGAGACTTCTACGTCATCGATGACTCTCGGAGAGTAATTAATAAAATAAACGTTTGCCGAAATGGAAAAGAATTATGCGCTGCCGCGATTCTAATTGGGAACGTATCTATGCCCGATTGGGACCCTTTTCTTAGTTTCAGAGGCCTGTCTTAAAGGTTGTTAATTATTAATTAGTTAAATGCGGCTCCTCGCTGCGGGAGTTTTGAGCCGCCGTTTCACTTCTCCCTGGTCTGAGCGATCCGTCGTTTTCCGAGGAAAATGTCTGCCACCTGGCTCGATGATAAACCGTCCGTTTGGGTCGCGATTGCGCTATATATTTAGCGCCAAACCTAGATAAAAAAATGCACCTTGCACAATCGCAAACTTCACGCTTTTTCCACGGCCTTGCTTACCCTAAAGCTGGATTCAGCGCTGCCTGTAGCTGTATTTCTTTATAAAATTCTTTCGCCAAATTTTTTCCTTATGTGCCTCCTGGTTCCGTTTAACTCTTGGGTGATGAACTAACCTTGCGGACCGCCAAATTGGAAAAGAAAGCTGGCGTCGAGTTGATCTAACTAGGAAGCTATCTCTGCTCTCCCCCGCCAAACCTACGGTATTTGCCGAACTCTGACAGATGCCTATGTTGCCTCTTTCTCTGCTAACGCTCTCCCCCGACTTTCCTTGTCTGCCCCTTGTTTCGACGCGGGAATGACATGTAGATGGCGCCACCGCATTTCTGGCCTGCCTTCCCATTCATCTTGCCACAAGCGCTACAGTGGGCTAGTATTAAAGTTGTTACTTTGGGAAGGCTTTCTACTTTTGATATTATCATGTACAAATCGTTATAATTTGCACATAAGACTCTAAAGAGTTCATGAAATTCGAAAGACGTTCGAATGGCGCACAACTAAGGGAATATGGGATCTAGTATTTCTACTCGGTACGTGAAAATTCAGCTGACCCAACAAGTCAGCACTTTCCACGTCACCGTGGATAAGGTTAAAAATGGAGGTAATGCCAAGCATGGTTCTACGGTTCGCTAAAGAAGGTAAGTTAATTAGGAGGGTACGAAGGTTCCCTCTCGTTTGGATCCCAGTTTAAGCCGCGTAAATCGAAAAGTAAAAAGTTCTTCTGAACTGACTCAAATCGTTTACTGTGAACACCATACTGGGGGCTCCAAACGCAATATCCATATTCTAGGATAGGAAGAATCACACCTCTGGCTTCATTCACCATGCACGAAATATGATCGGTAAAGTCAAATTTAGGATCCAGTCGGACACCCAAATCATCGACTTTAGTAATTCTTTCCAAAGAGCAGCAGTTTAGCGTGTAAGTCGCGAGCTTGGGAGCGACACGAGAGAAAATTATTAGCTTGCATTTAGAGCTGTTTAGGTTTAATAAGTTTGTGCGGCACCATGTTTTAAAATTTTTAAGATCTGTTTGTAGATTAGACTGGCAAGAAGCGTCCTTATATTGCACGCTAGGTTTGAAGTCGTCCGCGTACATAAGTAGTCATAACTTTGGGCAGGTCGCTGATAAATAATGTAAACAACAGGAGACCCAAATGCCTCCCATGCGGGACGCCAGAATTAACCCTGAAAACATTAAATAAAGAATTTTTAAAAAGGACCTTTTACGGGCTGCCATTCAGATAACTTGAGATCCAATTAAGAAGATTAACCGGAAATCGAGTTTCCGAACAAGAAGAGAATGGTTAACAGAATCAAATGCTTTACTGAAATCAGTATAGATTACGTCTGTTTGAAAGCCCTTAACTAAGAAGGAAGTGAACTTTAAAAGATTGGTTGTCGTTGATCTACGCTTTAAAAATCCATGCTGACAAGGAGAAATAAATGATCTGCACAGGTGCTGCAAATGAAGAGTAATGATTTTCTCAAAAAGTTTTGGAATAACCGACAACTTAGAGATTCCTCTATAGTTGCTAGCATCCGATTTGCTACCATTTTTGTGGAGAGGAATAACAAATGATTCCTTTCAAAAAGGAGAAAGTGGGAGGTTTCTAAGGACAAGGTAAACCATTTTATAAGGGGATTGCACAGGGCGTCGGCACAATACCTAAGCACACAGCTAGGTATATCGTCGAGACCTGGCAAATAAACAGTCTTAACGCGGTGAAGATCTGAAAGAATAGAGCTTTCCTCTAAAGTAGGACTGAAAATAAAGTTCAATTTGGGTATGATGTAAGAATACGTCTGAATAGAGTCAGTGGAAGTTGAGTAAGTGGTTTGAAAAAACTGCGCAAACAGATCGGCAATTGCCTAATCATTATTTACGGTTGTATTTTCAAAAGAAAGCGAGAAAGGATTAGTAATTGGCTTACGTTTATTGTTAAATTTAAAAACCTGTTATGGGTCCTGTGAGATCTGGGCCCTACAACGAGTCAAATAATTCTAGTAACACGGCGCGTTCAACAAGGGATAGGACAGAGTTAGAACCGATATATTTAAATTTAGTTTACAAGCTTGATCTTTTGTTTTTAGGATGACTCTCTTTAAGATAAAACTTTAGTAAACCAACCACCCGATGACGGGTGGATAGTAAAACGGAACACATTAAGTAAAAAAATAATTTATGGCACTGTAAAATATATTCACGGCTTTTGACATGTCAGGGAATATGTATAAATCGGACCAATTAAAAGCTGATATAAAATTATTCAGCCGTTCGAAGTCCGTCTTGCGAAAAGAAGGGACTTTCTTGGCTGGACAGTCAGATATATTCTGTCAGTCCCAATGTCGAGAGTCACTTTAAAAGTAGGATAATAGGGATCGGCGCCACCCTGGCTAAATTGACTCTTGCCGGATCTGAGACAAAACAGAGATCAAACAAGCGCTCTAGGGAATTTCGTTCATGGTTGACTAGAGACTGCGATATGTCGAGCAAGCCAGCAATAAAATCATGCTGTGTGGAGGTGAAAAGTACATTAGGGGAAGTATTTGAGGATCAAATAGCCCCTGGGATATTAAAATCACCAAGAACTACTAAATCATCCTTATCTGAAAGTCGATTGGAAACCATCTGGATAGCGAAAAAGATAACCTGGTATGCAAACGAGAGACTATCAGAATACAATTTGGGAAGCTCACTACGTAAGCCTCTTGATAGGAGATAGAGAGGGAAGAGGGTAGTGGTCTAGTCGGGCCTGGGAAGACTTATTCCTACAGGCCGCCGTTTCTTTTTCTTTGGTAGAGCATATTGTTTCATAGTTGACTATAAAACAAAATTAAGACTAATCTGCTCAGGGACAATATCCATATCTGAAGCTAACACATACTTATTATAGTTGACTATAAAAC
This sequence comes from Drosophila bocqueti, assembly GCA_018151655.1. Lineage (NCBI taxonomy): Eukaryota > Metazoa > Arthropoda > Insecta > Diptera > Drosophilidae > Drosophila > Drosophila bocqueti. The sequence goes on from JAECXF010000081.1 coordinate 1,746,315, forward strand.
AAAATAAAGACTAATACTAATGCTCATGGTCAATATCTATATCTGAAGCTAAAATTCATTGAAAAATTGTATTTTTTTTAAAAATTTTTGTCACCATCCAATGTGGACATTTGGAATATAGGATAAATACTCAGCCAGGCTAGGATCCTCCACAGAAAATATTTATTTGTGAGACAGGCAAAATAAAAGGGGCCTACTGGCCAGGATTTTGAAAGTAAAGGAACTGGGAAATTGTAGGGCAGGAGAGTGGCTGCAGCGCTCGTCTCGTATCCAGGCGAGATCCTTGTCATAAAGAGGCGGCTGCGTAATCGCGGGGCCGCCCCCAAGGCGGGATTTAGGAGGAAGTATTCCCACCAGGGAGACGGCGGCGTAATTGCGGGGCCGCTTCCCAGGCGAGGATCAGGAGGAAGGATTTCCTGCAAGGGAGACGGCTGCGTAATCGCGGGGCCGCCCCCAAGGCGAGGATCAGGGAGAAGGATTCCCGGTATGGGAGACGGCTGCGTAATCGCGGGGCCGCCCCCAAATGCGGGATTTGGGAGGAAGGTCAGTAGGGTTATAGGAAATAATATGTCTTGATGTCCTTGTCCATTGTTTTATTTGTTGTTCATGTTAAATGCTAGTCTTGGTCCCTATCCACGCATGTTTTCCCCCGCCAGGGATTTGGCCCGAGGCCCGGCTCACCCAACTACTCCTTCATGCCGATGGCCCGCTAATCCGGTGCGGTGACCACCTCTGAGTTCGTGATCCTCCTTCCACAGTTGGATCCTGCAGGCAGGACTCTGTGTCCGTCCCTTTTCCTGGGCGTCGTCGTCTTCCTCCTTGTTCCAGGCACGTCTGGTCGGTTTTTTCCAACTTCTCCTCAATCAGCGGACAGCGTTGCGTCCAGGAAGCCTCCTCTGCCGCCGATCTGCTGCCCGAGCGCTATCGCCTTCGGCCGACAGTAAGCATCGTGTGCTTATCGTTTCTCTCTTCCAAGTGAACGGACGTGTTTTTTTCTTGCGCTCTCGTTTTGTGTTAATTTTTGCATTAAAACAACCGGGGTTTTATTTAAATCTTCTACTTTGTGATAAATAAAGTTCCCGTTCACTTCGTGTGCATGCAGCTATTCTGTTTTGTGTATTTAATTGTTATTATTTTGTGACGTTCAGTCAAGCCTCGGGTAGGTCAGGGCTGGCCAGGATCATCCACGATATTTATTTGATTCAGGAAAGTGGTGCTAGAAAGGGAAATTTCCGACCCGAGCCCCAGTAATAACGCTGGTTTGAACCTGAATTAGGCTTACAAAATAGATATATATATGGTTTATTGAAATTAATGACAGAGTAAATATTTCCGGAGTCGGGGTTCCGACCAACGAGCGTCCGTGTCCTGCGGGAGGGGTCGCGTGTCCGGGGTCCGCGTAGGTGGCTTCCTGTCGTTCGAGTGGGATGATCGGGGTCCCGTGATGCGTCCCTGGCCTTCGGGAAGACGTGGATCAATGGAGACGAGACCGTCAATAAGGATACGTAGTGTTAATGGGACGGAGCCGTCAGCAGGACGAAGCCGTCAGCGGGTTTGAGAGAATTAGGACGAAGCCGTCAGCGGGTTTGAGAGAATTAGGACGAGGCCGTCAGCGAGGTGTGTGAAAATAGGACGAAGCCGTCTGCAGGACGAAGCCGTCAGCGAGATATGCGAGAAGTGGGACGAAGCCGTCAACGATATACGAGAAGTAGGACGGAGCCGTCTGCAGGACGAAGCCGTCAGCGATGTATGAGAAGTAGGACGGAGGCGTCTGCAGGACGAAGCCGTCAGCGATGTATGAGAAGTAGGACGGAGCCGTCTGCAGGACGAAGCCGTCAGCGATGTATGAGAAGTAGGACGGAGCCGTCTGCAGGACGAAGCCGTCAGCGATATATGAGAAATAGGACGAAGCCGTCTGCAGGACGAAGCCGTCAGCAAGATATGAGAGAATTAGGACGAAGCCGTCAACGATATACGAGAAGTAGGACGAAGCCGTCTGCAGGACGAAGCCGTCAGCAATGTATGAGAAATAGGACGAAGCCGTCTGCAGGACGAAACCGTCAGCGAGGTATGAGAAATAGGACGAAGCCGTCTGCGGGACGAAGCCGTCAGCGATATAGGCGAGAAATAGGACGAAGCCGTCTGCAGGACGAAGCCGTCAGCGATATAGGCGAGAAATAGGACGAAGCCGTCTGCGGGACGAAGCCGTCAGCGATATAGGTGAGAAATAGGACGAAGCCGTCTGCAGGACGAAGCCGTCAGCGAGGTATAAGACAATAGGACGGAGCCGTCTGCACAAGACTTAATATGGCAATTATATATAGACTTAGTATGGAGGAATAGGACGAAGCCGTCAACCAATACCTAGGTTAGTTAAGTCTTACTCCTTTGTTACCGCTGTTCCAGTTCCTTGGTTGCTGCTTGCTGCTTGCTGCTGCGCGCTAGGTGACTTCCACCTTGGTCGACTCCGACCACCGAATGATAGCTATGAGGCTAGCGGCCGGCTTTATATAGCGCTTGGCGGGTTTTAGTGTGCCCGCACGGGCCGTGGATTTGCCCGAATAGTGTGGCAGCTACCTGGGCATTTGCCCGACTTAGTGTGGCCAGTGGTTTTGTTCGTTGGGGCGGGCGCGCGCACCGTGTTTGAATTTGAATGTCTTTATCGTTGGGCGGTTGTTTATGGGTGTGGGTTAGCTATTTACAGTTATTATTTAGTTACTTATTTTACTTATTATTTATTTACAGTCCGAGTTGTATTATTATTTATTTAGTTTAGTTGTTATGATTATTTATGTACAGTTTTGTATTACGATTTATTTAGTTTAGTTGTTATTATTATTTATGTACAGTTTTGTATTATTTATTTATTTAGTTTGTTTATTATTATTATTTATATACAGTTTATTTATTTATTTTGTGCGCCCCGCGTCACAATTTTCACAATTTAGTTGTGCTGCCGGTGTTTGCTTTGCATTTTTTGAATTCCGCTTTGTGCCTTCTCCGTTTAGTTTGCGCCGTCGCGACAGCTAAACGTTTAGCTCGCTCACCCGTTTACCCGCTCTCTCGTTCTCCCGCTCTCTCGTTCTCCCGCTCTCTCGGTGCAGCTGCACTTTTCTTATCTCTTCCTACGTAAAGGTACAGTGTTAAGTCTTTATAATGTCCGCAATTGTCTGTTTCGCTAAGACCTGTAAAAAGGCAAGTACTGCTAATGATCTTACAGTCGGCTGCTGGCTGTGCGACAACATTGTGCATGCCAAATGCATTGGTGTTGTCGCTCGGACGGTGGACGATGTAAGAAGAAACATCGGTCTGCGTTACTGTTGTGAGGCCTGTCGCGAGGTTGAAAGAGAAATGATGTCTTTTATGCGGCAGACCAAGGGCGGTTTTAAAGACATATTATCGAGTTTTCGTAAAACTCATGATATGCTCTTGGCGCTGGACACTCAATTTAATAGCCTTAAACTATTAAATGAGTCTCCTAGGCGCAAAAAAACCGCAACTGGTCTGCAGCATATAGGCAGATCTCAACAACCAGCGGCGGACTCCCAACAGCAGCCTCTCTCAACACAGCCCCCGACCTCAGAATTCAGTCAAAGAGTTTTGAGATCAAGTGGCAAAAAAGATTCGGCATCCGAATGTGTTGTGGGAGGGACCGCTCCCCCGATAATTTCCGTTTTGTCCCCTGGGGGGTCTCAAATATTGACCCCTCAAAGCCCCGTTAATTTACCTGCTCAGAGTATAAGGCCCGGACCACCGGCCAATATCGGCAATGCAGACAATCAGTCTGCAGCGCCGAAAGCCCTTGTAGTAAATCCACCTACGATACACATATTTGTTTCTCGACTCTCCCCTGGTCAGACATCGGAAGATGTCATCGCCTTTATCCAAGGCAAAACAAGAGCAGATAAAATAAAAATTAAGGTGGAAAAATTTAAATTTTCTTATGTAAGGGACATTTCATCTTTCAAAATAAATATTCCAAACGAACTTTTTGACACTATATGTTCTACCAAATTCTGGCCAGAATATGTTGTTGTCAAAGAGTTTGAAGCAAAGAAAAAGAAAAGGCGGCCCGTAGGAATAAGTCTTCCCAGACTCGACCAGACCACTGCGCCCTCTACGATATCCACTCCAAACAACTAATTAACTCCCTCTCTATCTCCCATCAGAATGCCAGAGCCCTACGTAGTAAGCTTCCCAAATTGTATTCTGATAGTCTCTTGTTTGCATCCCAGGTTATTGTGTTCACAGAAACCTGGTTAAAGCCGGAGATTCTAAGCTCCGAAGTTTTCCCAGCTGTGTTCAAAATATATCGGCTGGATCGGCCTAACAGACGTGGGGGTGGTGTCCTCAAAGCGGTTGACTCAACTCTCGCCACGGAATTAATAACTTTCGAGGAGTTCGATGTTGAATTCCTCTGTGTGAAGCTAACCATTAATGGTAGCTCTATTTTCATTACCTGTTCATACATTTCTCCTTTGTCCGAACTTCTTATTTATTGGAACCATCTTTCCGCTATCCAAACGGTTTTCAACCGACTTTCTAATAAGGATCATTTAGTAGTTCTTGGTGATTTTAATATCCCAGGGGATATTTGGTCCTCAAATACTTCCCCTAATGTACTTTTCACCTCCACACGGCATGATTTTATTGCTGGCTTGCTCGACATTTCGCTGTCTCAAGTCAACCATGTACGAAATTTCCTAGAGTGCTTGCTTGATCTCTGTTTTGTCTCAGATCCGGCAAGAGTCAGTTTAGCCAGGGTGGCGCCGTTGACGTTTCTCGAAGATCCCTATCATCCGACTTTCTAAGTGACTCTCGTGTCCAGCCAAGAAAGTCCTTTGTTTTCGCAAAACGGACTTCGAACGGCTGAATAACTTTATATCAGATTTTAATTGGTCCGATTTATACATGTGCACTGACATGTCAGTAGCCGTGGATATTTTTTACAGTGCCATTAATTCCTTTTTTACTGAATGTGTTCCGTTATACTATCCATCAACATCGAATAAGCCTCCTTGGTTTACTAAAGAGTTGAGTCATCTTAAAAATAAAAAATCTAGGCTGTATACGAAATATAAATATACCGGTTATAACTCTGCCCTATCCCTTTATTTATCTGCTCGGTCAAGATTTACCGTATTGAACGCGCAGTGTTACAAGAATTATTTGACTCGTTGTAGGGTCCAGGTCTTTTAGGACCCAAAACAGTTTTATAATTTTGTTAACACTAAACGTAAGCCAATTACGCATCCTTCCTTGCTTTCGTTTGAAAATACAACCGTAAAAAATGATCGGGCTATTGCCGATCTGTTTGCGCAGTTTTTTCAAACCACTTACTCAACTTCCACTGACTGTAATCAGACTTATTCCTACATCATGCCCAAATCGCACTTTATTTTCAGTCTTACTTTAGACGAAAGCTCTATTCTTTCAGATCTTCATCGCGTTAAGCCCATTTATTCGCCAGGTCCCGACGGTATACCTGTCTGTGTTCTTAGGTATTGTGCCGACGCCCTGTGCAATCCCTTTCTAAAATTGTTTACTTTGTCCCCAGAAACTGTAATGTGAATGGTTCTTATATACACTGTAGGGGCCAGATTGAAAGACTAGCGAATATACATATATAAGAATAAATTGCAATATAGAAATGTAATTATAAACTTTGAATATGAATATAATTAATCTAGTATCGATAAGACCACCTTATCTAGCGAACCATGAATATCGGTTGCTGATTTTTATTTGCCTGCAATGGCAACTCTCGCAAATCACACATTACTATTTTCTATTTTCCTCTTCCTCTACTTCTTCGCTCACCACTAGCGAGAGCGCTAAGAGACGATTTGGGAAAGGTCCCGTTGCTTTGGCTCGCGTGCTTTTCAAGAAACACGCCGCTGTACCGAAAGCTCGGCAAAGCGCACCACTTGATCTTGAAAACTGAAAAAGAGCGCACGCATCGAGGAGTTTTATTCTTGGGTTTTTTTCCACACGTGGATTTGTGTGTTTAACCATTATCGACCAATAAAGGCTGAGTGCCTACAACTTGGCCGAGCCAAGAAAGTAATCTGTTTTGTGCCTTTTGTGAGATAAGTGATAAACGGCGTTGTACATAAGCCAAATTAATACATTTAATTAATGCAGGAGCCATGTCGACGCAGCGCGGCGGTGAAAGCGCAGGTGTCTGTCTGGCAGCCACGAAGTCAGCGTGTGTGCGCGACCTAGTGTGTGCCCCCAGCAGCCCTTCGAGGGAACATAACCTCACTTTCTGGAAGCCCCGAGAAAACGGCGACGACGGCTGCGGCCTGGTCGGCGCAGCACGTGCACATAACTCTACTTGTTGGAAGCCCTGCACATAACCTGATTCATTAGAAACAGTATACGTCGGAGGTTGCGGCGGTGACTGCGTTGGACTGCGAGATCGTACCTAACCTCACTTTTGGGAACCCCTAATTGTTGCGACGGAGGCTGCAGCCGCATATTAGCTAGGCTAGAGGCGGCCTGCGCCTAAGCAATGGCAGCGGTGTGACCGGCCACGTGCAGCACTAGGTTAGTGCAGAAGGCGTGCAGCGGCACGAATGGCGGCGAGGCGCCCCAAGAATTAACTGGAGGAAAGGAATAGCAGAAAGGAGCAGTGGCCTTGGTGAAGCCATAACCAGGTCGAGCATCGGAGTGGCGGGCACATAGAACCCTGTCGCACTTCAGCATGTGAGCAGGCGGAGACGTCAACGGTGCGTCAACCTCCTGGAGGAATCCAGCGTCGATGAAAGGAGTTTAGAGAAGTTGTGAATAGAATGAAATTAGATTTAGTTTTTGCCTTATATATATTCTAATTCTGGTTTCGATATTTCTGTCATATAGCGTATAAAGTTACGAGAGCGGCGTGTCCCATACATGTTAAATAACATTTCTACAATTTTCAACTAATAGCAGCAGCACCTGCATCTTCGCTTCTTCGAGCGGAGGATCTGTTTTTTTTTTTGCATAAAAGCAATCATGGCCTGAGGGCATTATTATTATTATTATTACAAAGGCCTTGTTGCACTGCGACCAGTTTTTAGATCTTTTGTGCCGGCCTGTAGGACTAGGGAAGAGGCCCTATACCTAGGCTTTTAATAAAAGAGAGCACTTTGGTAAGGTCTATTTGTTCCCAAATCCTGTAGGGGGGAATAAGTTCGCCGCCTAGATGTTGAAGTCGACGTCTGATTAGCGATGGGCACTCACATAGAATATGTTCTGATGTTTCTTGCTCCATCTCGCAGAATCTGCAGGAGTCGTCTTCTGAAAGTTTTAATTTCTTAAGGTGATACCTAAGGTTGCAGTGACCCGTTAGGTAGCCTGTTAGAGTGCGAATTTCGCTCTTTGGTAGGTTGATGATGCGTTTTGAGCGCGTCATCTGGGGGACGAGAAATTGTTTGGCTTGTCTCAGCCCTGCACTGTCGGTCCAGTGACGATTTATCTCCGCTTCCTCCCATTTCCTGAGCAGTTCTCTATTGTGTCCTTTCGATAGTCCACAGAACGGCTCAGGGCCGATAAAAGGTGTCATCGCCCCGCGTTTAGCTAGGGAGTCTGCCACCTCGTTTCCTATATGGCCTTCGTGCCCTGGCACCCAGCCCACCGTTAGAGTGTTTTTGGAGGCAAGGGCGTTCAGCTGCTGGAAACAGTTCTCTACAAGTCCGGATGAGATCGTAAAGGAACTCAGTGCTATGAGCGCTGCCTGACTGTCAGAGAAGATGTAAATCCGTGCGCCTTGCATTTTCCTGCGAAGGCATTCACGAGCACAGATTTCTATGGCGTGTATCTCTGCTTGGAAAATGGTTGGAGACTTTCCCATGGCTATGGATTTGTTGAACCTTGGTCCGAAAATGCCAGCCCCGGTGTCACCGTTTTCCAGTTTCGACCCGTCAGTGTACCACGTTTGTGATCCACTGGGCAGAGATATTGATTTTGTTTTCCATTCATTCCTAGTGTACAAGACTACTGAGAAGTTTCTGTGGAAAACGAGTTTTGGTTTCTGCTCGTCAGTTACGCGCAGAATGGGCTCATTTATTAGGGGTTCAAGGACCCTAAGATGCCCGGTAAGATCACCGCTTTTGATATTGGTGATGTTTTGAAGGCGAAGTGCCCCCAGGCAGGCCTCCTTTTTCAATGTAATTGGTAGAGGGGGTATGCCAGTTATGACTCCTAGTGCTGCAGTGGGGCATGTCCGGATGGCTCCAGTGATGCCTATGCAGACCAGTCGTTGTAATTTGGTAAGTGCAGCCAGTAGATCATTTTGGGACTTAAGCCCCATGTTCTACCGTAAAGCCTGTTGCAAGCAAAGTGTGCTCGAGTGGCTTTGTTTATAGTCTTTTCCAGGTGTGCGTTCCAGTTGAGTTTGGAGTCAAGTGTGACTCCTAGGTAGTTGGCCTCAACCGAAAAGTCAATGATAGACCCATTTAGGGATGGTCTTCTTAGGGAGAGAGACCTTTTCCTAGTAAATGGGACTATAACAGTTTTTGATGGGTTTATGGACAATCCTTTGTCCTGACACCATCCGTTGGCTATATTAAGGGCTTGCTGCATGCGGTCCGAAATGGTTTGCTCATGCCAGCCCACTATATAGATGACTAGATCATCAGCGTAGCCTTGAGTGGGGAACCCTAAGTTGTTGAGCTCATATAGTAGCTCATCGATGACCAGAGTCCACAGAAGAGGAGAGAGTACTCCCCCTTGTGGGCATCCCCTTGTGGCTGTGATTGAGGTCATAGTTCCTCCAAGGTCTACAGTTATGATTCTGGATTTAAGCATTTCCAGAATCCACCTAGTGATAGGTGTGGAGACATTCTTTCGTACAAGAGAGGCACGTATAGCCTCATATGACGTGTTGTCGAAAGCTCCTGAGATGTCTAAGAAGGCACCTAGTGCTATCTGTTGAGCGCCAATGGCCTTTTCAATGGTTGTTGTAAGGCAGTGTATGGCGGTCTCAGTTGATTTACCAGCTTGATACGCATATTGGTATTTGTGTAGGGGTAGTTCCTTGAGATTCACCTCCCTTATATGCTGGTCGATTATCTTCTCCATCGTTTTAAGGAAGAAGGAGCTAAGGCTAATCGGTCTATATGATTTAGGCAATTGGGAATCTTTCTTCCCTGCCTTTGGGATAAACACGACTTTTACTTTAGCCCAGTTGCTTGGTATGTGTCCAAGCAGGAGGCTGGCTCGAAATAGACGGACCAGGGGGAGTGCGATTAGGTGCAGACCCCGCTGCAACAGGCATGGATATATACCATCCGGTCCGGGTGATTTGTATGGGCTGAAGCTTTGTAGTGCCCATTGTACGCTATTTCGATGAAACATCCTATAGGGCATGTTTCCAACACGTTCTGAGCGATGGGGGGGTTCCCCTCTCTCAGCCCCATTGGAGTCTGCCACCATAGTCACTTGCAGGTGTGGGCACTCTCCAGTCTCAGAGAGGTAGGTTGGTGCCTCTCTCTGTGAGATGGGTTGCTCCACAGCCACACACCCAGGAAAGTGGGTAGCCAGGAGTAGGCTACTCGTCTCCGTTGGGTTGTTTGTGTATGTTCCATCCGGCTTTTTCAGCGTGCAGATGCCGTTTGAGTGGTCTTTGGAGAGGGCTTTTTGCAGCCTGAGGGCATATTTATATACTATCGAAAGTATTTAATAGGGATAGCGAACCGCGAATACGAGCTTTTTGATGAAGGTATCGAACGAAAGAAAAATAGTAAAACTAAATGTATAATCTTAGCTTAAAAAGAATGTATACGAAACTCACTGAAATGAAATGACTTGGAATTATAATGAAATGAAAATGAAGAATTAACTTGTTGTTATCGGTGTTAGTACGGTTAAGCGAATGTCGAATGACTTCGGAATAATGTAAAATAGTGACGAAGGCTTTGCAAAGGGGTAACTATAAAATCTCATAAGTTACCAAGGTAGGGAGGGTAAAGACGTAGGGGCAAATAACATTATCGCCACCCACAAGGCTTGTGTGTCTCTCTTATAAATATCTCTTTAGGGTCCGTCCGTATGTCTGAACCTTTCAACCTTTTGACCAATCATTTAATATACAGGAAGTGCACTTAAAACCTTATTTTGTAGTAGAGAAGTGTATCATATAGGCGGTGAGAAAGACCCACGCCATATCCGACGAGCTTTGTACCGAGCATAGCAAGAAGTGCACGAGCACCGACCCGACTATACGCTAGAGAACCTTCAGATTCTAGTGAACACTTTCCTCTTGGCTACTACAACACTGAAAACAAACTGCATGAACACTAGTCATCTGTGTATACAACTTGAGGGCGCCAAAACTGTAATAATGGTTGCCTACACTGAACCCAATATAATTAACACTAGTCATCAGTGTAGACAACACAAGAATGGCTTGCGCTCTCTCAGGCTAGCAGAGTGCACAGCTGAGCGGAACCCCTTGTTATTTCTAGCTCTTCCGGGATGGGGGGGTTTTTGCTGTATCTGCTCCTGACATCACATTAAGAATACATTTATAGAGTCCCTGTCAGAAACTAATAAGCCATCCGATCATGGCTAAAATACCAAAAGCTATTTGCCTCAGAAACAAATCCGAGCAAATACTCAAACCAAAATAATAAAATCATGGGAAACATCAGGATTAATGTTGTGGCGTCTTAGATGATGTTTGACGCACACAGAGTCGCAACCCACCCTACCAATGCCCTTGACCTCTAATGGTAACAAAGAACCCAAATTGTAGCCGATCAAATCATTCAAATCCCCAGGTCGCGAAAGAATTTCATCTACTCACTCATAATTGTGCGGATTAAAATATGAAATACATAATAATTTATTCAAAAACTTTCAGCAAGCCACACGTAAAAAAAATTGCAGATGTATGGCATAATTACGTTTGCGTTATTTCATTACTAATACCTAATGCAGAATTGATTAAGAATAATTAAGAATTACTATTTAATTAAGAGGTTGATTTTAATATACTTTATAATTTTCATTTAATTTTAATGTCTAAATTTATTTGGGTCTCATAGTTGCCTTAGTTACTATTTTAAATATACTATAGAATTTGCATTTGATTTTAACGTCTATATTTGTTTGGGTCGCATAGTTGCATTCGTTACTATTTTTCTTCTATAGGAAGGGCTAATTACTATGCGAATCGTTCTTAAGCATATTCTTATCTGAGTTAATGATCATCAGATATCGCCATTAATATGAAAAACAACAACACGAAGTTGGTAATGCAAAGCGAAAAGGGAAAGAGAATGCGCATTATCAATTAACTAACGCGAGATTCTATATGCGCACTTTCTTGATGATCATTATTAACCAAATTATTATCATTTATGCACAAGCTTAACTGCACTGCAACGCATCAAAAGAAAACAGAAAAACGAACGGAGCTTAAATGGTCATTATCGGCCGCCGTGGCGATTAAATTGGGCAGTATACAACAGACAGATCATTCACATTAGATGGATTTAATAATTTGCTTTGTTTTGTTTTGTTTTTATGGATTCATTTTTTTTTTACTTTAAATTATATGTCCATTTAGGCCTTCACGATGAAAGGGATGAAGAGCTGATTTCATGTTTAAAAGGGGTTAATTTAATGTGAATGATTTGTTTTATGAGGTTAATTTTTCTACTTTATGGCTGCATTTTTCTTGTTTTGTTTTTGCTTTTGTTTTTATCCTTACATTTACTCTATCTCTTTTCACCTTCTCCGCAGCCGTTTACGCGTCCTGCGACTACATCAACAACAACAACAAGCGATGTTAAAGCTTGGCTTGTGCTGCCGCGACCGCGCTAAAAATAGCTGCTGGGTCTAAAGGGTTTTCGCTCGCCCTTTTGTAAGGCACGAACGGCGACTTTTTATTGAGGTACGACTGTAAGTAATGGTGTTTTTAAACGACCAAAAGTTTTCACAATACGGAAACTATTTACCGATGATGAAAATGGCAGGAAAGGCTGATGTAGGCTTGACTAATATAGTGCAAGTTACTCCTTAGGCCTTTATGTAAAGCAATGCTGGCGCAGCCGTCCGTGATAGCACGCGGTATTTCGCCGCCTATACGGGACAAAAGTAAATTAATTTTCGCACCGCTTTTTGTCGGGAAATATTTACCGTACTTTTAGCTCGGGATTGGCGGGTGTGCGCCTATTAGCTAAATTAGCTGATTAGGCCGCGGATGCCGTTGATTTTTATCAATTGCGGACACGGGCTTGTGGCACTTTTTATGTTTAATATGCACTTTTCTTATGCTGATATATGCTTTTCTGTTCTAGACAATTGGCGGAAAAGAAAAGAACTTTTTCGGGACACACGCGGCTTGGGTCGGAAACGATAGTTTCTTATAATCGATAAATCGATTGAGAGGATCAGCTGGCAACTTTGATCAGCTGATTGTTATCATCTAGGGCTGGAGAGGGAGTTCGAATATCGTATGGCGCGAAAGCCGATATTTTAAATATTCTTTTGAACTTTAATTAATTTTCTCCAAGTCCAACCATTACAAAACCTCCCAGTTTCTCCTTTATTTGGAAGGAATCATTTGTTATTCCTCTCCATAAAAAAGGTAGCAAATCAAATGCCAGCAACTATAGAGGAATCTCTAAGTTGTCGGCCATTCCAAAAATTTTCGAGAAAATCATTACTCCACATTTGCAGCACCTGTGTAGATCAATCATTTCTCCATGTCAGCATAGATTTTTAAAGCGTAGATCAACGACAACCAATCTTTTAGAGTTCACTTCCTTCCTAGTTAAGTGCTTCCATAAGGGCTTTCAGACAGACGTAATCTATACTGATTTCAGTAAAGCATTTGATTCTGTCAACCATTCTCTTCTTGTTCGGAAACTCGATCTAATGGGATTTCCGGTTGATCTTCTTAGTTGGATCTCAAGTTATCTGAATGGCAGAACGCAAAAGGTCCTCTTTAAAAATTCTTTATCTAATGTTCTCAGGGTTACTTCTGGCGTCCCGCAAGGCAGCCATTTGGGTCCCCTGTTGTTTACATTATTTATCAACGACCTGCCCAAAGTTCTGACTAACTCCAGAGTACTTATGTACGCGGACGACGTCAAACTTTGCGAGCAATACAAGTCTGATTTACAAACAGATCTCAATAACTTCGACATAGTGCCGCATAAACCTTTTAAACCTAAACGGCTCTAAATGCAAGCTAATGATTTTCTCTCGTGTCGCTCCCAAGCTCGCGACTTACACGCTTAACTGCTGCTCTTTGGAAAGAATTAATATAGTCGATGATTTCGGTGTCCGACTGGACCCTAAATTTTACTTTATCGATCATATTTCGTGTATGGTGAATAAAGCCAGAGGTGTGCTTGGTTTCATTAAACGGTGGTCGAAAGAATTCAATGACCCCTATGTTACAAAATCCTTATATATTTCGTTAGTTCGTCCTATCTTAGAATATGGATCTTAGGTCTGGAGCCCACAGTATAGAGTTCTCAGTAAACGCATTGAGTCAGTTCAGAAGAACTTTTTGCTTTTCGCTTTACGCGGTTTGAACTGGGATCCAAACCAGAGATTACCCTCGTACTCTAGTAGACTTTTTAATTAACTTATTTTCTTTAGCTAACCGTAGAACCATGCTTGGCATTACGTTAATTTTTAACCTTATCCACGGTGACGTGGAAAGTGCTGACTTGCTGGGTCAGCTTAACTTTCACGTACCGAGTAGAAATACTAGATCCTATATTCCTTTAGTTTTAGCCAATGTAGAACGTCTTTTGAATTGCATGAACCCTTTAGAATCTTATGTGCAAATTATAACGATTTGTACATGATAAAATAAAACGTAGATAGCCTTCCCCAACTAAAAACCTTAATACTAACCCACTTAGTACGCATGCAGGCAAACAGTCTGGCAGCACGCCAGTAGTCATTTCCTCGTATTCCTTTTCTATACTTTCTTATGTCGCGCCTACTAACACTTAACACGAACAGGAACGTTGTGACGCGGGCCGCGCACAAATAATAAATAATAAACTATAAATAAATAAATAATAAACAATAATAAACCAGAAATAAATCAATAATAAACAATATTAAACCATAACTAAATAAACAAACCATAATAATTAATAAACCATATATGAATAAATAAATAATAAACAATAATAAAAACCCCATTAAACAACCACCCAGTGATAAAGAAGTTCAAATTCGAACAAGGCGCGCGCGCGCGCCCAAACAAGCGAAGGGGCACTCTACACCCGAGCACCGGCCACACTAAGTCGGGCAAATCCACGGCCCGGGTGGGCACACCAAACCCAGCCAAGCGCTATATAAAGCGGGCGGCTGGCCTCAGAATAATCATTCAGTGGTCTGAGTCGACCGAGGTGGAAGTCACCAGCCAGCAGCGACAAGGCAGCAAGATCAGGATCAGGATCTCAGTGGTAGCTATCAATAGGCAGGAGTAAGTGCTTGGCAACAACCTCTTACGTATTCTGCCGACTTCAGGGTCCTACAACAACAACATTTACGTATTCTGCCGACTTCAGGGTCCTACAACAACAACTTCTTACGTATTCTGCCGACTTCTGGGTCCTATAACAACAACATCTTACGTATTCTTCCGACTTCAGGGTCCTACAACAACATTTACGTATTCTGCCGACTTCAGGGTCTTATAACAACAACATCTTACGTATTCTGCCGACTTCAGGGTCCTACAACAACAACATTTACGTATTCTGCCGACTTCAAGGTCCTATAACAACAACGCTTTACGTCTTCTGCCGACTTCAGGGTCCTATAACAACAACATCTTACGTATTCTTCCGACTTCAGGGTCCTACAACAACAACATTTACGTATTCTGCCGACTTCAGGGTCCAACAATAACAACATCTTTCTTCTCTCTGCCGACTTCAGGGTCCCATAATACGTATCTCTGCCGACTTCAGGGTCCCATAATATTTCTGTCGGCTGACTTCAGGGTCCGCACCAGTATTCTCCTACACTTCCCAGGGATTCAACGGAGCCTGTTCCGGCCAGACGCGGGAGGCCACAACCCCAGACGCGGACACCGAACACGAGAAACTTCGCCGAGGGACCCGGACGCTAGTCGAGGGACTCCCTACGTGGATCGACCGATCACACCGCCCGTCTTCATACCCTTCCATATTATTCTCTGTCACCGAACCAATAAACTGTATCTATATAAGCCTAGTTAAGGTTAAACTCTGCGCGTTCTCACTGGGACTCGGGTCGGGGATTCCTTTCTAGCACCACTATCCTGAACCAAATAAATGTCCTGGATGACCCTGGCCAGCCCTGACTACCCGAGGCACGACCGAACGTCACAACGTGCTTGGTGTCAGATGGGCCACTTGAATGTACTGATCGTAATGCATCAACGTCCAATCACGTGGCGGCGTCGAGCTTCGGCTCTGCCGAGATGAACCGGCTCTGCCACCGTGTCTTGGCTCTGCCCTGATCGGCGGACAGCGTTGCGTCCGGCAAGCGATCTGCTGGCCGAGCGTTATCGCCTTCGGCCGACACGAAGCCTTGTCTGCTTACGTGGCGGCGTCGAGCTTCGGCTCGCCTTGCTGTTGATGAGCTTCGGCTCTGTCGAGGTGGGCTCTGCCGTGATGGGCTCTGCCGCGATGTGTTGGCTCTACCGCTAAGCTGCCGGCGGGCTCTGCCGCGAGGGGCTCTGCCGCGGTACGTTGGCTCTGCCGCTGTTATGGGCTCTGCCGAGTGTCTTGGCTCAGCCGCTAAGCTTCGGCTCTGCCGCGATATGTTGGCTCTGCCGCTGTTATGGGCTCTGCCGGTGGGGTGTGCGTGTGTATGTGTAGGGGTGTTTAACCTTCTGGGATTTTTCCTAATCAATACCTAACATTACAAATTGAAACTATGACCCTATTATAACTTACTATTACTATGTACAACTATCTACTTGGCTACAAATTATTCTTACTACCTATACCTAATTCCCTACACTAAGTCCTATCCTACCTACATGTCTACAAAATCCTAACCTACCTACATGTCTACAAAATGTAGAAAATCCTAACTTACTTACATATCTACAAAATCCTATCCTATTTACATATTTACAAAACCCTATCCTACTTATATAGTTACAAAAAGTTGTGGGGAACCAGTATGGTCCCTCACACGCCATCCCTTCCTCGGGGTGGGAGGGTTATTCGGATGTGGCGGCCATCCCAGGACACCTGCACCTGGTAGCGTTGCTCCCCTACCTCGTCCAGGTACCGCAGGCTTCGTCCTGGGTTCTGTCGCGCCTTCTCCTGCACGCGGTTGACGAGGGCGGCGGGGAGCCAGCCTCCTGGCGTGGTCGAGGGGGTGCGATGCCCCCGCGGAATCGCCAGCGCCATGCGTCGGTGGCGGGCATGGGCCGCACCTTGGCCACGGGGCGATTTACCACTGTCCGGCCGAGGATTACTCGACCCGGCGGTGATGGGACTTCCGCGGAGAGTGGCGTTGCTGCCGCTGTGGCGGCGCCCGGCGTGGCGATGGCGTTGACCCGCTGATGAGGGCCCGAGTTATAGCTCGGTTTCTGGCCGCCGACGATGTCGTCGGTCCCTCTGGTGATGCCAGGAGCTCCAGAACTCGCTGCCTATAGGCCCTATAGACCACGACTATTTCAATAAAAAAAGGTATGAGCATATTTTTAGTGCATTTCAGCTAATACATGAAAGGGTCGCGGAGTCATCGTCAGTTAGCAAAGAGGAGCACAAGCATCCATTAATTGAAGAAAAAATTCAAAAACTGAGGGAGTACTTAAACGAAACGTATATAGAAATACAAAGCCAGAAACGCGAAACCTTGCGAATCAGAAAAAACAAAATTCATTTTCTCTGGCAAAATATTTCCGACCTCAAGAGTAAAATAGGAGCATGTAGCTCAAATTTTGAGGCAGCCCTTAACGAGTTAGAATTTGATATTCAAAATATTTCATCTGAGATAAATGAACAGATTCAGGAAAAGGTCATGGAAAAAATTCAGGGAACCAATACTATCCCAGATTTACCTAATTTACCTACCCTACCCTACCCTTGAGGTACCCAGATTTGCGGCGATTCCAAAGAGTGGGACATCTTTCATGAATTATTCATGGAATTAATTCATTCGAGGAAAACCCTTAGCAGTTCCTTAAAATTTAACTATTTAAAATCCGCACTAAAAGGTGAAGCTCGAAATGTTGTCGCGCATCTGTTAATGGGTACCGCTGAAAATAACGAGGCCGCTTGGGACCTTTTAACCAAGCGGTACGAAAATAGACATAAAATTTTTTCAGAAATTAAGGAAATTTAAGGAAATTTAACACGCAAACTCTTCAACTGTATGAGAGTCATATAAAAAAAGACAAAAGACATCCAGAATTTATCGGATGTAATGGAATTTTTAGAGCAGCGACTAAGTTCGACTTGCTCTGTGCAGGCTGAAAAAACTGTACACAAATACATAAACAGTTCAAAATATGTTAATTACTCGAGTAGAAATAATTTTGCCAATGCAAACGAAAAGTGTCCTATCTGCAAAATAGTGGGACACATAATAACCCAATGTCACAAATTTAAAGGGATGAACCCCACAGAACGACTAGAAATCGTAAGGAAAGTACAACAAAATGCCTTAAACATTTTAGCGGTATAAGATGTACAAGCGAATATTTATGTTCGCGTCTGGCGTGCTGCCAGACTGTTTGCCTGCATGCGTACTAAGTGGGTTAGTATTAATGTTTTTAGTTGGGGAAGGCTATCTACGTTTGATGTTATCATATACAAATCGTTATAATTTGCACATAAGACTCTAAAGGGTTCATGCAATTGAAAAGACGTTCTACATTGGCTCAAAACTAAAGGAATATAGGATCTAGTATTTCTACACGGTACGTGAAAGTTAAGCTGACCCAGCAAGTCAGCACTTTCCACGTCACCGTGGATAAGGTTAAAAATTAACGTAATGCCAAGCATGGTTCTACGGTTAGCTAAAGAAGGTAAGTTAATTAGGAGATTCCACTATAGTTGCTGGCATCCGATTTGCTACCTTTTTTCTGGAGAGGAATAACAAATGATTCCTTCCAAATAAGGGGAAAGTGGGAGGTTTCTAGGGACAAGGTAAACAATTTTAGAAGGGGATTGCACAGGGCGTCGGCACAATACCAAAGCACACATCCAGGTATACCGTCGGGACCTGGCGAATAAATGGGCTTAACGCGATTAAGATCTGAAAGAATAGTGCTTTCGTCTAAAGTTGGACTGAAAATAAAGTTCGATTTGGGCATGATGTAGGAATAAGTCTGATTACAGTCAGTGGAAGTTGAGTAAGTGGTTTGAAAAAACTGCGCAAACAGATCGGCAATAACCTGATAATTTTTTACGATTGTATTTTCAAACGAAAGCGAGATAGGATGCGTAATTGGCTTACGTTTAGTGTTAACAAAATTATAAAACTGTTTTGGGTCTTGAGAGATCCTGACCCTACAACGATTCAAATAATTCTTGTAACACTGCGCGTTCAACACGGTAAATCTTGACCGAGCAGATAAATAAAGGTATAGGGCAGAGTTAGAACCGGTATATTTATATTTAGTATAGAGCCTAGATTTTTTATTTTTAAGATGACTTAACTCTTTAGTAAACCAAGGAGGCTTATTCGATTTTTATGGATAGTATAACGGAACACATTCAGTAAAAAAGGAATTTATGGCACTGTAAAAAATATCCACGGCTACTGACATGTAATAAAGGGCATCATACCATGCTGCATATCAATTCTCAAAAAAGAGAAAAAGTCAACACCTGCGTGACTTCAACACAGGCACTGCTTGCAACAGCAAGAATTAAAGTAAAATCGGCCAATGGCGATTTTGAAAATTTAAGAGCTCTAATAGATAGTGGATCCCAAAGCACTATTATATCAGAGGAAGCATCTCAAATTTTAAAGTTACAACAAATTAAATCAAAACTGAGATCAGTGGAATTTCATGTTCAGAATCATGCGTATCCAAGTTTAAAATAAAATTAATTATCAACGAATTAATTATCAAAAAAGGAGTTAAAAACCGAGGCATTAATATTGGCAAAGTTAGGTTAGGTTAGGTTAAGGCGGTGATGGCCGACTCAAGAGAGCCGGTCCATCCACTTGAGCCTGAGGTGGCTCCTTGTGATGCCGCGTAGGCTTAGATCCCCCGTCCAGTGCAGGTTCTCATGGGCCGATAACGAATCCTTACGTGAGAGAGGCCCAGCCCGATCCTTGGATGAATCGGGTTAACTGCCACGGTGATGTCTCGCTTAGCTCTGCGAGATCCACAAGGGTGGGGAAGCCCAGATACTGCAGTCTACGTCTGCTTAGGGCCGGACAGTGGCAGAGGAGGTGAAGAGCGGTCTCCTCCTCCTCCTCATCCCTACAGCTTTTACAGAAGTCGTTATGGTGCACTGACAGCCTGGACGCATGTGTTCCAAGTAGCCAGTGACCAGTAAGAGCCCTGACGGCAAGGACGCAGCTTTCCCTGCTTAATGAAAATAGCTCCAATGAGCGTTTCGCTGATCGGCGTGGCCAGATCATTCTAGCGTGGCGGCAGGTGATTAGGTTTTCCCATTTCCTGTCCGCGAGGAGGTGGAAGTACTCCTTACAGAGAAGTCTGCGAGTGGCCAAGGGCATGTCAACTGACTCCCTCTCCTGGAGAAGAGGGGAGGTTGTACCCTGCCGGGCCAGCTCATCGGCAGCGCAGTTGCCCTCGATGTCCCTATGTCCTGGGACCCATATGAGGTGGAGGTCGTACTGCTCCGCCATCTCGTGAAGAGATCTGCGGCAGGCGTTAATGGTCTTCGAGTTTGAAGAGATGGCTTCAAGTGACTTCAGGGCGGCCTGACTGTCAGAGAATATACATATGGGAGCTCTGACCCTGGTGGGGGGAGCCGATCAATAGCTTCTTTGATGGCGTAAACCTCCGCCTGAAAGACGCTGCAGTGGTCGGGTAGCCTAAAGAGACGCTGACTCCCAGGTGCTCGGAGTATATACCTCCTCCCACCCGGCCGTCCAATTTTGAGCCATCCGTGTAGATATGAAGGGACCGTTGAGGTCCAGGAGGTCCAAGGTTCCATTCCTCTCTGTCGGGGATGTAAACCTGGAAGGGTGTGGTAGGGTGTTCAGCGGGGACACAGTAGTCTGTGTTTCCCTCAGTAAGGTGTGGGGCAGTGTCGAGATTCGTGTGCCCGAAACTCGAACGCCTCCACAGACCCGCGCCCTTCAGCCTCAGTGCCGATAGTGACGCGGTCATCTCTCCCATTATTTCTATTGGGAGGATATCCAGGAGAACGTCCAGAGCGTCTCCCGGGGTCGTGCGCAGGCCGCCTGTCATGCAGATCTCGGCCGTGCGTTGGATTTTTCTAAACGTGCCCAGGCAGGTGGACCGCTTTAGAGCTGGCCACCAAATAGCCACCCCGTAGAGGAGTATTGGGCGAATAATAGCCGTGTACAGCCAACGGACAATTTTTGGGTTCATACCCCATTTTAACCCGATAGCCTTGCGGCAGGTGTATAGCGCGATTGTAGCCTTTTTGGCCCTTTCATCCGTGTTAAGGGACCAATTGAGCTTCCTATCCAGGATAAGACCTAGATACTTGGCCTCATTTTTGAGGATGAGGGGTACCCCGCAGAGCTTAGGGGGTATCATTTTGGGGATTTTGTATTTCCTGGTAAAGAGGACTAGTTCAGTCTTCGCTGGGTTTACTCCCAGACCAGACTTTGCAGTCCAGTCCGTCATAAACCGAAGGCTTTCGCTCATCCTGTCACAGAGTGTCTGCGGGAATTTTCCCGTGAACGCCAAGGCGACATCATCCGCGTAGGCCACGACACGACAGCCGCCCTCTTCTATGCCCTGGAGCAGTTCATTGACCGCCACATTCCATAGGAGAGGGGAGAGGACTCCGCCCTGAGGTGTGCCTCTGTTGACTTGTCTGGAGATGGTTGACCCCCCCAGTGTAGCTCGGCTGCGTAGCTGAGCTGTGCAGGTATGATGCCGTCCACCCCAGGGGATTTATATGGGCTGAAGCTGTTAATTGCCCATTTAATGTTCCTAGGAGGTATGCCATTTCGGACGGACCCCGCCGTGTCGGGGGGTTAGGTGGGCTGCTCTGGGAAGAGCTAGCGGGGAAGTGACCGTCCAGGAGAACCCCGAGGGTTTCTTCACTGGATGTCGTCCAGCTGTCGTCAGGACACTTGACGAAGCCCGGGTTGGAGGGCGTCGACGAGAGGACCTTCCTCAGCCTAGACGCCTCAGAGTAGTCCTGGATTCCTGAGCAAAAGTCGGACCAGGCCCTTCTTTTGGCCTTTCTTAATTCCCTGTTGTACAGGGACAAGTTCGCTTTATAGAGACACCAAGATGCGTCCGTGTTGGCGCTCTTGGCTGTATTAAAGGACTGCTTCGTGGTCTTCTTGAGGCAGCTTAATTCCTTACACCACCATGGTGGCTTCTTCCCGGTCTTCCCCCCATTCTTGCTACGGGGGCAGGACCTATCTAGAGCCGTGCTACAAGCATCGGTGAAAGTTTCAACGAGACGCTCCAGCCCCTCTGGACAGAAGTCCGAGCGGGTTGGGGCTGGAGGGGGCTTTAGGATCTTACTCAGCTGGGATCTGTATTTCCCCCAGTCAGTCCTCCGGGGGTTCCGGAAAGTGACTGGGTTGAACCTATCGAAACCTAGCGTGAATTGGATATATCTATGGTCAGAGAATGAGTGCTGCTCCAGCACTCTCCAAGAATTAAGGGAGTCCTTCAGGGACTCAGAGAGAAGGGTGATATCAAGTACCTCCCTTCGATTTTTGATAATAAAGGTGGGTTCGTTACCCAAATTACCCACCAGTAGATTAGATGAAAGGATAAAATCAAAAAGAGACTCACCCCTATCGTTGGTGTCAGTGCTGCCCCACTGATGGTGATGGGCATTTGCATCGCACCCGATGATGAGGTCCAGGCCCAGCTTTTTGCTGTCCTCGGTGACTCTTCTCAGGGTTGGGGGGATGGGGTCCTGGTCGTGCCCCAGGTATGCGGAGCATATCCGGAGGGATCCATTTGGTCCCTCTAGACATGCTGTTACTGTGTCTTCATTGGGAGGATGCCCATGAATGGGCAAGATACAAGGAAAAACTTTCATTATTAGAAAAAATTAGGATACCAAGATGGATTCAAAGCAATTTTAATTCGAGTGTTGAACTCCACGGGTTTGCTGACGCATCGAAAAAGGCGTACGCTGCAATAGTATATGCTAAGGTAGGCAATTCAGTTATAATACTAGCTAGCAAGAATAATAATAAGAATAATAAACTTATTCAAAAAATTAAAGAATCTATTAGCGATGCAGTCAAAATATACGCCTGGAGTGACTCTACTATAACTTTAGCCTGGATTAGAAGCGGACAAAGCAAGGTCAAATTTATTAAACGAAGAACAGACGACAATCGAAAAAGTACAGAAGTAGAATGGAATCACGTCAGATCAGAAGATAACCCAGTTTGATCTATGGTGGAATGGGCCAAGTTGGCTAAGAAAATCAAAAGAAAATTGGCCGCCTCAGCCAAACGCTGAGGAAGAAGCAAGTGTCAATACTGTGTTGACAACTGAAGGGGATCTGATCTATAATCTTTTGGAAAAATATTCTTGCATCCACAAGTTAAAACGAGTAATATGCTACATCGTTCGATTTATCAATATGAAAACAAAAGGTATATCTTATCCGCACTTTTTAACATTCAAAGAATGAAAGTCTGTAGAACAAATAGTTATAAAAAAGGAACAGAAATTCCAATTTAGCCCTGAGCTTAACAGCTTACTTAGCAATAAAGAGATCAAAATTAAAAAATTTTTTAATTAAAATTAAAAAATTTTAAATATGCATCCATTAATTGACAAGGATAAAATCATTAGAGTAGGCGGTAGATTGCAAAATGCCAAAGCTAGTTTTGAAGTGAAACAGCCAATTATTCTCGATAAAGGGCACATTGCTACTGTTTTTGCGAGGGGCCACTGTGCCGCCTCTGCGGACAGAGCTTTCGCTCTCGTCCGCTCTCGCCCTCTTGTGAGCTTACGCTCTCGCGCTCCGGAGTTCGGGCTCGTTTTTCGTCGCTCTCCCGTGCCCGCTTAAGTGGAGTTAAGCGAGCGGGAGCGCGACTCTACTGTGTAAGCTAGGTTGAGTCTCATGTATGAATGCGAGAAATAAACACTGAAGTATCACGACGCCCCCGCCTCTTTATATTTCGACATTCCGGTGCCTTCGCTTCCCTTTTCTATTCGGAATTGTTTCGCTCTGCGCCGTGGGAATTGGTGCATTTTTCATCCTCTACGTGATCGCTACTTATCGTTGGAAACCACGATCGGCCCCCCTAAAAACATTGGTCCTACAGAGCCGGATAAGGATTCTTCTTCTGCCAGCAGTTCCCGGCCTTTGGTTCCCCAAGATAAGTACGAATTTTCGTCATTTTTCTCACTGCCGGTCTTCAGCAGAGCTCCGAACATTCCATTTCGGTCGCACTGCAGCAAGACTATTTTTCCGTGTCAATTCCACCTCCGCGAATTTTCCTGACATAACGGCAGTTGAGAATTTCATTCCTCCTCGTCAATATTCGTCCATTTGTCTCCGCTTCGCATCTTTTTCGCGCCGCCATATTCCGCGCCGTTTTCGGTCCGTACATCAAAGTGCAAACGGTCGCGGCATATGTACATATATATTTATGTGCATTTATCCCATACATGCTAGGAGAAAAACCATAAAAATCCATGCGTGTTTTAATTAATTTTTGCATTTACATAAGTATGTTCTTGCAAAATAATGTTTTCTTCCCTAAATTAGGCATTTCATAGATTTTTTTCATGCACCGCGCTAATAATGGTGATTTTGGAGCATCTTTGTAGGGGGTGGTCTATTGGGGGGTCTAGGGGTGGTCTAGGGGGTACGCCACTAGCATGAGTGGATCGGCCATCGAAAAGTAGTGGGGGTCGGTCATACACTTGGACTCGATTGGGGCTCTCTAAATGGGTCAAAACTGAATTTCTCTACTGATCAAAAGAGATTTTTCTTTGCATCAAAAAGGGAAACATCAGAATGCATTTTAGAGGTATGGTTCTTTGGGCAAAGTTGCTTATTTTGATCCCCAGAACATGAATTTCCGTGCCGCTTATGCGATTTTTAAATCGACCCGCCCTAATGTACATATATTTTCTGCACCCGATTTCAGGAAAATAACCCCCGCAACGAAACTTCAAAATTAAATTCAAATTAAAAAAAGAGACATCCAACAATTATTAAGAATAATTATTACTGCAAATCCACACGGGCGGGACCGCGATTGCTTTTTTCAATTTTTTGGACATTCCGCAGCAGCCGAGTTATTGCTGTTGCTGTTTTTTTCCGTTGTTGTTCCGTCTCTTTGCACACGCACTGCTTTGCCGACGGCAAGCAGGGAGGCCGTTGCCGAACCAAGCCAAGGGTTTGTTAAGTCCACCTTTCCGGCTTCTCGATTCTTATTACGTTTAAGAATAATTAATTATTAATTATTAAAAAGGAAAAGAAACAATTATTGCAAATCCACACGGGCGGGACCGCGATTGCTTTTGTCCAAATCTTTGGGGTTTCCGCCGCAGCCGAGTTATTGCTGTTGCTGGGTTTTTTGGTGTTCCTTCTTTTGCACACGCACTGCGTGCCGACGGCAAGCAGTGAGGCTTTGTCAAACCAAGCCAAGGTTTTTTAAGTCCACCTTTCCGGCTTCGCAGTATTATTGAAAAGTAAATAATTTTTCCGGTTACTAATTATTAAGGAAATTATTAATTAATTGATTTTGGGATTACGGCCAAATTTTTCTCCTGTGTCAACGGCAAAAATATTTTAGATCCACGTCTGAGCCACGCAGTATATATATTTCTACCGAAATATTTATATTTACATTTTTTCGTTCCCGACCGCAATTTTCCTGCCAATTTTGGCTATTTTTTTCTGCTGACCCGCATAGTGGAATATCTGCCCGCAGCAGCAGTCGGCCGTCAAGAGTGTTTTCTGACCGAATTTTCGTCTGTGCCTCCTCGAGCCCCGCGCCACTTTTGCCTGACTCCGTTGATTTTTTGGGATTCAAATTATTCCCTGGCAAGGGATTTCTGGATTGTTTTGTGTTTTTTGTCCGCTGAACTAAAAATACTGCAATATTTCAACCAGCGTGAGCGGCCGTATGCAACCTTGATTCTTATCCGATTCTTATTCTTCTGATCAGCTGAAGATTCTGAGAATGACAGGCGACAAAAAGCCCCGTCTAATCCCATCCATCCGCTTAGATAGGTCGTAATCCGCATCTCCGCGGTCGTCCCAATTAAAGCCAAAGGCTGCCACTGCCATTCCAAAGGCAAAAAGCGACGAGTTAGTCGACACTGTCCACGATCCCGAGCCAAGGCTTACTCGGTCAGTCGCAAAAGATGACACAGAGTGCGCCGGGCGCCCCTGGCACTGACAGTTTCTCCCCCTACATGTGCCGAGTTCATCTGGACGAAGTCCGGGGCTTATGGGAAGATGTAAAAAAGGACAGCTCCTGTAGTCCTTAGACCTTCTATCCATGTCCGCTGATGACCCTGCCACTTCAACAGTGCTGAGATCCCAATACAGCTACTGTTACACCGTTTTTTCGAGGTGTGTTGCCCATCTTCAGGAAGTGGTAGAAAAGGCCGCCGTCCAGCCCGCTCAGGCTTCCGCACCCAGCCAACTGCCCGCTTCTACGGGGTGCTGGGTACCGCCAGTGGACACCGAAGTTTTCGCTGGTGATTACCTTCGGTGGCCCACATTCAGAGACTTGTTCACCACCATTTATATCCGCAACTCGGGGCTCACACCGGTGGAAAAGCTGTTCCACCTGTTGTCTTCCATTAATGTCGAGGCTTGGGATTGTCTCCTGATATATATGGTTTCGTTGAAGCTTCCCAAGATCACGCTTTCCATGTGGGAGCAATCAGTCCACAACAAGGCCGAAATTCCAACCTGGGGTGAGATGGACGCATTCCTGACAGAGCGCTATCGGACTCTGGAAGCAATCGACGACATCAGACTTAGCGTTTCGGGGCAAATTCCGCCAAGACCGTCAACTGCGAGCGCCCCACCGCGCAGACTCAACTCCAGCGAAGCCAGGATGGCTCCGGCTTCCAGAGGGTGTGACCTGTGTTCCGTGGGAAATCACCCCTTGCGGACATGTCCCCGTTTCCTGACAATGGATGTCAACGATCGGTCCGAGTATATCCGAAGACAGCAACTCTGCTTAAATTGTTTTGCTCGAGGCCACCGACACCGGGACTGCACTAGTGCAAATTCCTGCTTTACCTGCCGTGGCCGGCATCACACACTTTTGCACCACGACAATACAACAGTTCCAAGATCCTTCGATCCATCTAGTCCACGACTCGAACCCATTGCGAGAAGCGCCACAACTTCCGATGATCATCCAAATGTGCAAGTGTGCTTTGCGTCAAGATCAAGAGCTGTCCTGCTCGGCACAGCTATTATTAACATCTGCCATCTTGGTCGCACCTTCCAAGCACGAGCCATGATCGATTCTGGTTCCGAAGCAACGCTTATTACGGAGCGACTCTTTGACAGAATCAAGCTACCATTCAAGCCCGTCCAGACCCAGGTTTCCGGTCTTAATGACACAGTTGCCGCTCAATCCACGAAGCTCTGCAACTTTTCTATTCGAACCTCCAGACCCGGGCTGCAGTTAGAGACGACTGCTTATGTCCTTCCTCATCTACCCGGAAAACTTCCATCATTCCATATTCCAAGAGACCTCCTATGGGAGCTTCCTGATCTCCCCATGGCGGATCCAACGATTTTCGAGCCCTCCGAAATCGACATCCTATTAGGAGCAGACATTCTTCCGTCTGTACTTCTGAGCGGTTCCAAGCGCAATATTCTAGGCTCTCTTCTGGCACAAGAGAAGATTTTCGGTTGGGTGCTCACAGGCCCATTATCCACAGCCGCTCGCACCGTGTCTGTATTTTCTACGCGAGTTTCCTGCGCATCCAGAGGTCCGTTGGACCAACTCCTTGCCACTCGCAGTGCGGCCGCCTTAAAGGAAAGGTTTCCCAAACGCAGTCACTCCTACCGTTGTCGACTTTGCAACGGAATCCACCCCCTTCGGAAGTGCCAACAGTTTCTCAAGCTTAGCGCTGAAAAGAGGCTCCACGCGGTTATCGTCCACCGCTACTGTGCCAACTGTTTGGCCCACGAACATTCCGAGGGAACCTGCCGCAGTGGGGACCGATGCAAAACATGCAATCAGGACCACCATACGCTTCTTCATAGGCACGACCGGCCAATGCATTATCCCTGTTCGCAGCAGCGGCCACCTCCCTACTTTTAATTCACACATTACGTACCATCTCTAACGCTCCATTTTTCCATCCAGATCAGATCCGACGTCGTCACTTCCACGGAACGCAGTTTCTTCTACAAGCAGACGTACCCGAGGTACACTGACGAGCAAAACTGTAACACGAGTTTCATATACTAACTTCAACGGTCAATGCGATTTGGCATATTTTGGGTATAGCGTAGCACCATTTCAAGAGGAATAGCGTTAGGTTAGGTTAGGTTATGTCGGAAGGCCCTCGAGGGGGGCCACGCATAGGCCAATATGGCCCTTAGCTGTCCGAAAGTTTCTGAGTGGACCTAGAGAGTATTTACGCGGTTTTCGAAATCTTTAAGGATCGAAGTGCTTTTCGCGAAGGCAAGTAGTTCGCCTGGCTTCCTCCTGGAGGCATCTTCTAGCGATGCCAGAACCGGAGCGCCTAGGTATTCTATTCTTGCCCTTGCTAGGGCCGGACATTTGCAAATGAGATGCTCCAAGGTTTCAGTTGCCTCGGATTCATCACATTTCCGGCATTTGGTGTTTTCGGTAATGCCCAGCTTGACTGCATGAGCAGCAGCTAGGCAGTGACCTGTGAGAATTCCCACTAACAGCCTGCAGTCTTTCCTCGAAAGATGCAGCACGTAGTGACTGAGTTTTGCGTTGCGCTCTTTGCACATAATCTTTGATGTTTTGCAGGTTGTGGAATTTCTCCTCCACCTGCTGTTAGCTCGTGTGTCGGCCCGGCTCTCTAGCTCTCTTTGGAGCGTTCTAAGGGAGACAGGAACGTTTACTATTCTTTCAATCGGCAGTCCTACGCCTTCCTTTGCAAGTTCGTCGGCCGTCTCGTTGCCATCGATGCCCTGGTTGCTGAACCCAGAAGATCCGCACTGACGTAGTCGTGCTGAGGATATCTAGTGCCTCCCTGCTTGCCAGTACATTTTTGGAACTGACCGCCGACGATTGCATGGATCTTAACGCCGCTTGACTGTCTACGAACAAATTGACCCCTCCATATGGGCGGTCTATGCTCTGCGCAAGCTCTGCCGCTTTCCCTATGGCGAATACTTCCGCCTGGAAGATGCTGCATTGGCTTGGTAGCTTATACGACAGCCTCATTTCAGGGTCTGTACAGTATATGCCCGCTCCAACTCCTCCTTCCATCTTGGAGCCGTCGGTGTATATGTTGAGGTGTTGAGCATGGTCCTGACCTGTTTTCCAGTCGTCTGGTCCCATGAATGTAGTTGTTTTTACATCCGGGCACGTTCTGGTGACCATGTAGTCAGATATACTGCTCATGTCTCGACCAATTGAACTATGCCCGAATCCCTGTAGGGACATATTTCCTGATGCGACTAGGCGTTGTGCCGCCTTTCCTGCAATCAGTTGCGCATGGATGTCTAGGGGATCAACTATTATAGTTTCGAGTGCTTTTGTGGGGGTTGATCTCAGCGCCCCTGTTATGCAGAGCAGTGCCTGCCGCTGAGTCCTCTCCATGAGCTTGTTATACGTCTTCTTTTCCATGGCCTGCCACCACACTAAGACACCATATATCAGGGATGGACGCACCACCGAGATGTAAATCCAGTGCATTAGAGCGGGTGAGAGGCCCCATGTGCTGCTAAGCATCTTCTTGGATGCATATAGCGCTATGGTGGCCTTTTTTACCCTCTCCAATACATTGGGCCTCCATGCCAGCTTGCTGTTTAATACAATTCCGAGGTACTTGACTTGTGTTTTCGGGGTTAGCCTGGTTGAGTTAATTTTCGGGGGACCCATAGCGGAACCTTGTATCTCTTGGTGAAGAGAATGAGGTCCGTCTTGTCCGCGTTGATACTAAGCCCTACCTTCTTCTACCACTCACATATCTCCCTGAGCGTTGATTCCATAATCCAGCTGAGGGTCGATGGGCAGACTCCCGTGATAATTATGCTTATGTCGTCCACATAGGCTGTTTGGGGCCTTCCTCTCGAATCTCTTGATCAGGTCGTCTACCACCAGATTCCACATGAGAGGCGACAAGACCCCGCCTTGCGGCGTGCCCCTGTGTGCTTCTTTCACCGTGGGGGCGGTGCCCCAATCGGATTGTACCCGCCTACAGCTTAGTAGATTTCTTATCCACAAGCTGATGGCGGGGGGCGTGTTGGCCGCTTCTAGGCGGTCCATTATAGCGTCTGTGGTCACGTTGTTGAATGCTCCGGATATATCCACAAACACTCCTAGAGCATATTCTTTGTTATACAGGGCTCTCTCAATGGTGGCTACTAACGAGTGTAGTGCCGTCTCCACTGATTTCCCTTTCGTGTAAGCGTACTGATTGGATGACAGCAGTCGTCCTACATCGTTTCTGATGTATATGTCCAGCAGCTTTTCTAGCGTCTTAAGTAAGAATGAGGTGAGGCTAATCGGCCTGTAATCCTTGGGGCTCACATGGCTGCACTTGCCTGCTTTTGGCAGGAAGACAATCCTAGAGGTCCTCCATTGGATAGGGACATAGCCCGTGCTTAGGCAAGCTGTGAATATAGCGTGTAGCCATGGGGTGATCACTTCTTTGGTCACCTGTAGCATGGCTGGGAATATTCCATCTAGTCCTGGTGCTTTAATTCCCGCAAAGGAATCTATAGCCCATTGGATTCTTCTAGAGGATATTAGGTTTGTTGGGAGACTCTCTTCTCCAAGTGCGAGCTCCTGATGCTTGCTAGCATCGGATATCTCAGTGCATCCTGGGAAGTGAGCATGCATTAGTGCTGTTAGGGCCTCCTCGCTGCCCTCAGTCCACTGTCCGTCGTCGCGTTGGAGCTGACTCTGTATGGTGGGTTGCTTTGATAGCAACTTCCGGAGTCTAGCCGTTTCTGGGGCCGTCTCGATATTGGAGCAGAAGTTTCTCCACGAGCTTCGTTGTGCCCTGCGTATTTCCTTCTTGTAATCCCTGAGTAGGATCTTGTATTCCTCGTCGATCACATCCTCTTTCGCCTCTTTGGCGATTTTGAAGAATTCTCTGAGGTTATTGCGTAGGAGCGAAAGATTACTATTCCACCAGGGTGGCTTGGTCCTCTTCCTAGCTCTAGATGTCGGGCATGCTGCGCGTTGCGCATCTAGTAATTCCCTGGAGAGGGTCTCTAGGGACTTTTCTATGTCTTCAGCGGATTTTACTAGGCCCGGGCCAGTCGTGTAAAGATTGTCTTCCTAAACTTTCCCCAGTTGGTGTTCCGGGGGTTCCTAAAGACAGTTGGTTTGGGAGAGTGGTCGAAGTCGTATTGGAATTGAATGTACTTATGATCTGAGAAGGATGGTCTCTCAAGGACTCTCCATTCTGATACCAATGTACATTGTCCCCTTACGAGTGTTATGTCTAGCACGTTTGAGGAGGTGGGACCTACGAAGGTATGTTCTTCTCCTACGTTAGCTATGCATAGGTTAGTGGGTAATAGAAAGTCTAAGAGTGACTCACCTCTGTCGTTGATGTCGGGGCTCCCCCACACGCAGTGATGTGCGTTGGCGTCCGCACCCACGATCAGTTGCTGGTCGTTCGGGATGGCTTCCACCATGCTCCTGAGTTCCTCCGGAGGGGCCGTTCTGTCGTGTGCCATGTAGCAGGAAGCTACCATAAGGCGCTTCTTCTCGCTCTCCAGCATCACAACAGTTAGGTCATCCGTGCTGTAATGAGACATAAGGTTAGCATGCAGACCCTTCCGTACAAGTACGGCGGTTCTATTTCTGCTTACCGATGGTGTGTAGAACAAGTTGTAATTAGAGGACTTTAGTCCGGCGACGGCATTGCCCGAGGCAATCCATGGCTCCTGGACTAAAGCTATGTCGGCGGACCCTTGCTCCAGGGCTATGAGGAGTTCCGCCGACGCGATTTTACTCTTATGGAGATTGAGCTGCAGCACCCTGAGTGGCATGGGTACTGGGCTCAACTCCATTCGACGGGTTGACTGTCAACGTCAGGTCACCGTCCTCCGCGTCCTCGTCCAGTGAGAGTCCCTGGGCGGCGTCCACGATGGTTTCCAGACCTAATTCCTTCTCCACCTCGCCTGCCTTCAGGGTGTGAGCATCCTTATCCCCGGAATGGCGTTTTTTGAGGCGCAGGTACACGCTCCCCATGCCCCACGCCATCTTCCCGTATCTCGGATAAAGGATGTCCTCTGCCTCCTTGTTGATCTGGAGGACTGCACTCTGGCCCCCCTCCTTGGGTAATGGGGTCGCAAGGTGCAGAACCTTCCAGTCCGCGGTTGGGATGTCCGGATTCTGACGCTGCAGCAGCTTCAGCGCCCGGTCCCCTTGGATTGCGATGGGGAAAAGAACCTTCGCCTTAGGAATGGACGGGATTAGCTCCCTGTCCACCACCTCCAGCTGGGCCCCCTCCCACAACGCCTCCAGTTGGCAGACCGTTTGTGTCAGCCACTTCCTCGTCGGGTCATCCTTACACTTCAGGATTTTGACCCCGTTCAGCCACCCGGCACCATCAAATGTGGGCATGGGGGCCTCGGAGTCTTCCTCCATCCGTGCAAATAATGACTCAACGAGTCGCGCATGCACCAACTTCCACCGCGGCTCGGTCATCTTGCCGGCTTCATCGCTTTTGTCAATGAGTGCCACGATCAAGTGTCGTTTGGTCACCTCACTGACTTTAAGCTTCTTCGTCTCGGGCTTCGTCGCTTTTAGGGGGGGGAGCGCCTGCCTCCTTCGGCCCGCGTCGCCGCATTCTCCCCGGTGCGTCCTTGTTGGCGGTCTTGGTTGAGCGTTGCCTCTTGTTGGCAAGCGACTCCTCCACCTTGTTGGCGAATCCGCCCGTTGAGCCCATATTCGGGAGGTTGGCGAAGTGCAGCCTGCCCTCTGCGACCCTTTGCTCGGCCCAGGTAAGCTTTGCCTTCTCCTGTGGGGATAGGGCGGCTTTTTCCTGGAGCCGGCTCAGGATGCGAAGGGCGGCTTTATATTGCGCCTTCATCCCCTCGCTTGAACGCTTCGGCCCGTCCCTGCGCGGGAAGCTGGTGCCTGGTTTCGGCGAGCGGAGAAGGCTTTCCTCCTCTTCTATAGAGAGTTGCACGCTCTCCAGGTCCGAGTCTGTATCGACTATGGCACCTGAGCGGCAAAGCTTCCCTTGCGACGTTGTGGCAGTAGCATTACAACTGATATGACCTGCTCCCGTCAAATCAGAGGTGTGACCGCTGGCGACACGCAGAGGGGATTGCTCCCCCCCGTGCCCGCCGATGGTAGCAGTCACGCCTTCCACCGACGTTTGGGCTGATATCCCAGCCCGAGTTGATTCCGTTTTCGTGTCCATATCAGAATACACTGGTTGATTTTCCGGGGAACCACCCACTTGCGTTTTATGCCTAACCGCCAGGCTGCGTTTTATGCCTAACCGCCAGGCACCTCCACCCATGGCAAAGTGATTCATTTCCTCCAGCTTTTTCAGCGGAAGGAATTGAACCGTTGCCTTAGCTAGACACTATTACCGCGGACGGGGCAAGCAGCAGTGCATTACCCGTTGTCCGGGATAATACAGTGGCCATTGCCCAGCCGGCACCCTCTTGGAGGGTTCAGATGGAGGATTTTCGCCAGCCTGAGGAATAGCGTACCAGACGTCCTTTGTTCTGTCCCACAGCTTCATCATTCTACTTGGAGGGACTGCATATTTTGCCAGTTGGGATTTTACATGGCTCCAAAAATTTTCTATAGGAATTCATATCAGGAGATTGCGGTGGCCACTTCAGCGACTGAAAATTTTGCTTTTCCATCAAATTTTTTACCAAAATCGAAGTGTTTTTGGGATCATTGTCTTGCTGAAAAATGCATTTGTTCCAGATGATCAAATCGCTTCTTATTTTTACAAGCGATAGTCAAATATAGTAGCAACAAAAGTTGAAGTTGAAGTCAGAATATGAAACTCGTGTTACAGTTTTGCTCGTCAGTGTACCTTGTCCTACCGTAGCCGAGTCTGAGCGGAATTCATCATCAACATTTCGCCGAAAAGCAGACGTTCTCGAAGTACTTAGTCCTACCGAAGCCGAGTCTACACGGAATCCATCCGCGACAGAGAGAGCAACGCATCAGTACGCTCCGTGCCGATCAGTTTCGCCGTCTCAACGCCCTATGATGCGCATCGATCACGGCAGCTGAAGCCGCTCCGGATCCTGCCACCAGCAACAAGAAGGACGACAATGTTGCAATCCGAGTGATTGCAAGGGGGGCCGGAATGTTTACGTGAGGGGCCCATTGTACCCCTCTGGCCACCGAGCTTCCGAAAGCTCGGCCGCTCTTGCGCTCCCGTCTTTCGGGCTTCCGCGCATAGTTCGTCGAGCGTGCGGACGCTCGCCCGCTCTCCGCTCCGCTGCAATCTCCGGCCGCTTCGCTGCACTATTCCGCCGCTCCTCGGCACCTTTCTTGGCAGCGATCGGTCTCTATGCTCCTCTCTACATCTTCGGCCGCTGCACTCATCCGCCGCTCCCTGGCCCGCGCCCCGATCTCGGGATAATTCCGAACGCAGTCGGCCGCTGTCGATCTCCCGCTCTCGCTTTAGCGAAATAAAGCGGACGGGAGCACGGCTCTATGTTTAAGCTTAAGTTAGTATTATGTATGCAGCGAAATAAAGCTGACGCACCCCGACCGATCCCACGACGCCTCCGCTTTTTCATTTCGTCATTTTCGACTGCATCGTGGGAAATTTCTACATTTTCTGGAATCCTTTAGCGGAGGATCCTCGCCACTCCCCTACATAAACAATTTATTTATTCGTTTTTGACTTCAAAATCAACGTTTCCATCTGGCAACTTATACATAATGTATCTTTGTTCACTGAAATAGGCTAAAATGCAATCTTCGACCGCATTAAAGCGTTCTGGCAGATACACATAGTGAGCCTTCAACTCAATCCTAAAATTTTCGCCAAATTTTCCCTTGACGCGGGAAGCTGAGAAAATTTCAAGCCCCGTATTAATCGGGAGCTGATTAAAGTTAAGCTTGCCTTTAACTCTGCACGGGTTAAAGGCAAGCATAAGGGGATCAATTTGAATATCCTCATGTTGTTCATAGCTGGTGGATGTGGTAGAGCTGATGCTGGAGCTGGTGGAGCTGGTAGAGCGGGTAGAGCTGGTAGAGCTGGTAGAGCTGGTAGAGCTGGCAGAGCTGGTAGAGCTGGTAGAGCTGGTAGAGCTGGTAGAGCTGATAGAGCTGATAGAGCTGATAGAGCTGGTGCTGGTGCTGGTGCTGGTGCTGACTGCTGGTCACTGAATGATATTTTTCCTTCAGGAACTGTCTGAATTTATACCCAGCCCAGGACCGAATTTCTTCTTCTTCTCCTACCACTACTCATAGTTAAATGTAATGGTGTGAGAAGAAGGGACAGTTCGCGTAATAAAAGAAAACATATAGCCACATTCGCGAGACGAAGCGCAGTCTAGCAAGAATTTTATACACAAGTGTCCACAGTTAAAGGTCCCAAATATTTGGAATCGTTGATAATTATACCTGAGGTTTTTTTCCCAAATATAAAACTACTTCTAATGGTGGCTGTAAATTTCCAAAACTGTCGAAATAAAATGAATCTAATCCTTTCTTAAAATATGCCACCCAATGCGTTCCATTTGATGAAGAGTCTGCTAAATGTATTATTCCACACTCATGTTAAAGAGGGAATTAAGGTAACTCATTTTTTATATAAACTCCTCGAAAGTGTGGAATATTTTTAAAGCCAAACCTCATTATATCAAAGTTGGATAATGCCCTTTTGGGTAGCACATTTAATTGTTTTTTTGACTACGTTTTTGTTTTTGTTTAATTTTTGAAAATGAAATCCCATAACCCTTCTTATATGGTTGCAAGTATAAGCCTTCACCCAATGCAACTGATTCAAGCTTTCTATTATGTCTCTGGTTTTCCTGCAGCTGTGCTTTAGCAATGCGTGCACTGTTTATAGTCTTTGCTATTGCTGCACTACCTGAAGCCAAACTCCCAACAGCAATTAGAGCTGTTAAAATTGGAACGAGTGGCAGGAAGCCTCCTATTTTGGGTACATTGATAATGCGAGGAATTGATATATTTTTCTTACATCCCATTGTGTTATTTACTGCTTTGCGTGCTACTTTTATTGCATTCAATATGTCAAGCGGCTTATTTTTGGTGACATGCTTGATTATTGAAGCAAGGGATTTTTTTAATGTCTTCTTCTTCACTTGCTTTGTTCCCATTCCAAACTTTTTCTTAGCCTTTATCATGTTTGTTACAAAATAAGCTGCAGCTCTCTCCCCGATACTATTATCCTTTGCTTTTACTCGATCCCAAGCCCTATCAATTAAGACAGAGTCCGCTTTATGGCTTTATGATCACTCAAGTCCTTACTGTTTGAGTACTCTATATCATGAATTCTACACGCTTCGTCTAACCCGTTAATTCCACGATCGCCTCTAGCTAATCGTTTCTCTAGCTTTGTACCAAGTCCACAGAAGTTATATCCAGGTAAATGAGCCTCAAAGGGTAGAGCATCAATAATATTGTTTATGAGACCAGTACCCCGCTTGACATTTGCTTTATGACTGTTTATATTATAAAGACGTTAAACCATTTTATAAGAACCTCAATTATCAAAAGATTGTCATTGAATGAAGTACTTATCACAATAACATGCGTTTATTAAAGCAAAATAAAAACATCATAGTTCGAAATATTGAGGGTGGTGGGGGAGGACAGAACAAACCTCCACGCCACAGCATTTTGTTACCGAATACAATTAGAGCCTTAATTGTCGGCCCATCAAAATGTGATGTTAAGCCTGATTAAAAGTCCAAATGGTCTCAAATTTGAAAATATTTATGTATTTTCGAAATGCTTATTTCAACCTAAATATGAGTATTTGGAGAAACTTATCAAGCCAATGCGAGGAATGGGATATTACACATTTTCATCAAATGACAGCATTATATCACCAGAAGAAGCAAAAAAGAATTCTATTATGATCTTCGATGATATTCCTGCTTCGACAAAGCAGGACAATATTAAAAGCTTTTTCTCTTTCGGAAGACATATAAACATAGATTCATTCTACTTATCTCAAACGTATTCACATGTTGCGAAACATTTAGTACGAGATAACTGTAACTTTATAGTTGTTTTCAATCAGGACTTACTAAACATGCGAAACATTTATAGAGATCATGTGTGTGGTGATATGACATTTGATACATTTATGGATATTACAAGAATATATTGGGAGACCAAGTTTGGATTTCTCTTAATTGCTAAAGATGTTGAAATTAATTCTGGACGATATCGAAAAGGATTTGATCAATTTATTATATTACTGGAGGGCCCGCTATTGCATCCTCGCTTTGATCGGATGCAGATCCACACTTAAAATTTCGTATTAAATTTCGCTTTGAAGTCAGCGCACTGAATGAGAAATAAAGTGTAGTATGCGCCTATGTAATATTCAGAACATACATACAAACACATAGCAGCACTTTTAATTATTATGTTTAGGCAATCAATAAAGCCCAAGGCGGATGTAATATGATCGTCCACCTGAAGGCTCCAAAATATAAGTGCATGGTCAGCATTCCCACGCTTACCAAGTCCAAATACATAAGTGCATAACTCGCTCTCTTAATAAGAATATATATAACATTTGACATACATAAGAGAGCCGCTCCGCTGCTGGCGTATCCGGCAGCGCAGCTACGCGGTTTAGCCTTAGGCGAAATATATTTAAGGAACATATGAAATAATTATAAAGACAGATACTTGTGAAGAGTTAAACGAGCGGAACCATTTCTGCCCGATTTAAAGAATAGCCCGTAAAGCTATACAAACCGATAGGCAGGAAAATTTGTAACAAGTAAATGCATAGTAATGCAATAGAAAAGTTTTCTAGAAATCATACAACTAATAACTATATATACAAGTTAAAAATACAAATACCCAGAATGGCTTTAGTAGAAACTAAATCTGTGGACTCCACAGCAAATGTAATTAATAAAGTCGAAGTCCAAAATGCAGACTTATTCTGGATAATTATATTATTAATTGTAATTGCTCTAATTATGGTTTCCAATGTATTGATGAAATTATACAAACTACATAACAAGTGTCTTAAAAAACGATACCGTAGCACTGCTAACGGTTTAGATAATATATAAAAGAACTCAATTATAAATAAGAACTAAAGTTAAAAATTAAAAAAAATAAACGTAATATTAACTTTATCTAGAAATACACATATAGCAATTGCCAACAATGAGTGTAGCTCAAGCACAGCATACTATAGATAAGGTTTATGAATCTTTGCATCCTAGCAACTAATAGCATAGCATGGACTGGGAAAAGCTTATTGATCAGATAAATGAGTCAAAGGAAAATTTCAGAAAATCATATAAAAGCTTAACGCAAAATAGACAAATACAAGCTGCAACTATAAATAAAAATGCCCAAACATTGGTAAATAGTTACAATAAAATCAGAGAACTGATACAACAGAATAGAAAGAATCTAGACAGTAAGCAGTGTGCTAAGGTTTCGGAACTATTGGTGGCATTAAGGGAAAAATTAATATTAATAAAAAATAAATTCAGCCTCCAGATAGAAATTCCGACTATAGTAAACACTCCATTAACAATAAATGTTAATGAAGAGAGCACTGATTCAAACGAAGAAAATACAACAGTAGTTGAGGAAGACATAAAAGAGGAAGATCTTCACGATCTAACTATACCAGCAACACTAGTGCTGAAAGACGAAAATACAACAAACAACGCAGCTGACTCAGAAAATACCTTAACCATGGCAGAAGAAGCTGCAGCCATTAGGTCCTACATTCAGGAAGTCGCTTGCACCGTGCCAGAATTTGATGGACAAAAGATCCATTTACAACAATTTTTAAGGCTATCAAATTGGTAGACTTAGCGAAGGGAACATTTGAAAACATTGCAGTTGAGGTCATTAAGTCAAAAATAGTTGGCACAATTTTGAACGCAGTTGACAATGAAAATACAATTCCAGCAATTATAAACAAATTGCAGGAAGTAGTTGTCGGTGAGACATCCGGTAATGTCAAGGCAAAGCTATCAACAGTTCAGCAAAGAGGTAAAACTGCAACGCAATTTACCGCTGAAGTTGATAGACTGAGAAAGCTATTAGAAGCTTCCTTTATCGATGAGGGTATACCTCTAGAACATGCCACTAGTCTAAGTACTAAAGAGGCAATTGACACCATGATAAAATGCGCTGAGCACGAAAGTGTCAAAACAGTACTGGAAGCAGGGACTTGCACCACTATGGATGCAGCGATAAGCGCATACATAAGAACGAGTGCAAGAGTTACCGGTGACATCAATAAAGTAATGTACTTTAGAGGTAACAGATCCAACAGAGTATACGGCAATGCCAATAGAGGTGGTAACCGAGGTAGAGGCTTCAATAACAATGGTTATAGACGCAACTATAATAACGGTTATCAAAATAACGGTTACCAGAATAACGGTTATCAAAACCGCTATAATGGCAACAATAGAGGCCGCAGTAATGGAAACAGAGGCCGTAACAACAATAACGGAAATAATGCCAACGTACGAGTAACCCAAGATCAGGGAAACTCGCAACAGCCCTTAGGTACCCAGTAGAAGAAGATCATAGAGTATACGCTATCAATTATAATCTTAACATATTTACCACATTCATTCATGTCGAAACAGGTGTAAAACTTGTTTTCCTTCACGATACAGGTGCAGATATCTCTATTCTCAAAGATAACTCTGACAATTTTTCTAATATTCAAATAACTAACAAAATAAATATTCAAGGCATAAGCCAACAGAAAATTCAGTCTCAAGGACAGACTTTTATTGAGATACAGACAGGTAAATACATTATCCCACACGATTTTCATTTAGTAGATAAAAATTTTCCCATACCGTGTGATGGAATAATAGGAATAGATTTCATTAAAAAATATAATTGCCAAATTGATTTCAAACCAGCAGAAGATTGGTTTATAATTAGACCCAACAATTTAAAATTTCCAATTTATGTTCCTATAACATACAGCTCTGGTAATAACACAACTTTATTACCAGCAAGATCTCAAGTTGTCCGAAGATTAATAGTATCATCAAAAGATGATAACATTTTAATTCCAAACCAGGAAATTCAAACTGGTATTTATGTTGCAAATACAATTGCAACATCTAGTAATACATTTGTCCGAATTTTGAACACAACAGATTATGACCAATTGGTAAACATAGACACTTTAAAATATGAGCCACTTTCGAACTACAATGTAGTTCAGGCAAATAACGAAAATAGAAATAAAACTGTCTCAATTGAAGAAAAATTTTCCAAAATTGTTTAAATCACAATTAGAAACTTTATGCAGCAAATATACAGATATATTTGCATTAGAATCAGAACCAATATCGGTTAATAATTTGTATAAACAACAGTTGAGATTAAAAGATGATGAGCCCGTATACATAAAAAATTATAGAAGCCCTCATAGTCAAGTATAAGAAATACAAGCCCAGGTACATAAATTAATCAAAGATAAAATAGTCGAACCATCAGTTTCAGAGTACAATAGTCCTTTGCTATTAGTACCTAAAAAGTCAAGCCCAGACTCAGATAAAAAGAAATGGAGATTAGTAATAGACTATCGCCAAATTAATAAGAAACTTTTAGCTGACAAATTTCCACTACCGAGAATAGATGATATTTTGGACCAGCTTGGTCGAGCAAAATATTTTTCTTGCCTTGACTTAATGTCAGGTTTTCATCAAATCGAGCTAGATGAAGGCTCAAGAGATATAACATCTTTCTCAACCAAAAATGGCTCATATCGTTTCACGCGATTGCCATTTGGTTTAAAAATAGCGCCTAATTCATTTCAAAGAATGAATTCTCTGGAATAGAACCGTTTTAGGCATTCCTTTATATGGATGACTTAATAGTCATCGGTTGTTCCGAAAAGCATATGCTTAAAAACCTCACTGAAGTTTTTGATAAATGCAGGGAATACAACCTAAAGTTACATCCTGAAAAATGTTCATTTTTCATGCATGAAGTCACATTTTTAGGACATAAATGCACAGACAAAGGAATTTTGCCGGATGACAAAAAATATGATGTCATTCAGAACTATCCAGTTCCACATGATGCGGACAGCGCTAGACGTTTTGTAGCATTTTGCAATTACTACAGACGTTTTATCAAAAATTTCGCCGACTATTCGCGGCACATAACAAGATTATGTAAAAAGAATGTTCCATTCGAGTGGACAGATGAATGCCAAAATGCATTCACATATTTAAAATCGCAGCTAATAAACCCAACACTCTTGCAGTACCCAGACTTTAGCAAAGAATTTTGCATAACTACAGATGCAAGTAAGCAAGCGTGTGGTGCAGTTTTATCTCAAAACCACAATGGCCACCAACTTCCAGTTGCATTTGCATCCAAATCATTTACAAAGGGTGAGAGCAATAAAAGTACTACAGAACAGGAATTAACAGCAATTCACTGGGCAATAACACACTTTAGACCCTACATTTATGGTGAGCATTTCACAGTCAAAACAGATCATAGACCGCTCACATTTTTATTCTCAATGACTAACCCAAGCTCAAAACTAACACGCATGAGGCTCGAATTAGAGGAATATAATTTTACGGTAGAGTACCTAAAAGGCAAAGACAATCATGTAGCTGATGCGTTATCAAGAATAACCATCAAGGAGCTAAAGGAAATTACAGGCAATATATTAAAAGTCACTACAAGATTTCAAAGTAGACAAAAATCCTGCGCAGGAAAAGAACAATTGGATTTGCATGAGCAAACCAAAGAAAAAGCTTCAGAGCCCAACGTATATGTAGTCATAACAAATGACGAAGTACGAAGAGTAGTGACATTGCAATTGAATGATAAGATATGTTTATTTGAACATGGAAAGAAAATCATTGCAAGATATGATGTTGGTGATCTTTATACTAATGGAGTTCTTGATCTAGATCAATTTTTCCAAAGGCTTGAATCGCAAGCCGGTATATACGATATCAACCAACTCAAAATGGCACCGTGGGAAAAAATCTTTGAACATGTTTCAATAGATGAATTTAAAAAAATGGGCAATAAAATATTAAAGAATTTAAAAGTAGCGCTACTTACCCCGGTGACCCAAATAAATAATGAAAAAGAAAAAGAAGCTATTTTGTCTACACTACATGATGATCCAATACAAGGAGGTCATACAGGCATTACAAAAACCTTGGCCAAGGTCAAAAGACATTACTACTGGAAAAATATGAGTAAATACATAAAAGAGAACGTAAGAAAATGTCAAAAATGCCAAAAAGCAAAAACAACAAAGCACACAAAGACCCCAATGACAATAACTGAGACACCTGAACACGCTTTTGATAGAGTGATAGTGGACACAGTTGGTCCACTACCAAAGTCAGACAATGGCAATGAATCACAATGAATCAATGCAGTCACTCTCATCTGTGATTTAACCAAATATTTAGTTGCCATACCTGTACCTAACAAAAGTGCAAACACGGTAGCAAAAGCGATATTTGAGTCTTTTATTCTGACGTACGGTCCAATGAAGACGTTCATTACGGACATGGGTACAGAGTATAAGAATTCAATAATTACTGATTTGTGCAAATTTATGAAAATAAAAAACATAACATCAACTGCACATCATCATCAGACAGTTGGAGTGGTCGAAAGAAGTCATAGAACTTTAAACGAGTATATACGATCCTACATATCGACTGACAAAACCGATTGGGACGTATGGCTTCAATATTTCGTATACTGCTTCAACACGACCCCATCTACGGTACATAATTATTGTCCGTATGAATTAGTTTTCGGTAGAACAAGTAATCTACCAAAATATTTTAATAATAATATTTTATGTGAGGGGCCGCTGTGCCGCCTCTGCTCGCAGAGCTTTCGCTTTTATCTACGTTCGCCCCTCTTATCTACACTTAAGCTTTCGCTCTCCCCCGGGCTTGCGCGCTCCCAACTTCGCGGTCGGCCGCCGCCGATCTTCCGAGCTCGCTTTAACGAAGCAGAGCGGGCTGGAGCGCGGCTTTAGTTTTAAGCATTGAAATCAGTTCTATGTATGCTACCAAATAAAGCTGATGCTCTTGAATTTACCCACGACGCCCCCGCTTCTTATTCCGCTTCGCCCTAACCTGGGTGGGTTTTTTCGAGTTCCATTGCGCCAGAGGAAATTTTCCAGCAGCCTGCCACTATCTTCGGAGGACAACAGGCCCCCCTACAATCATTTGGTCCATCAGAGCCGGATTAGGATATTCTTCCCTTCTGCCAGCAGTTCCCGGCCATTTGTTCCGCCAAGATAAGTACGAGTCTTCTTTTTTTCTCACTGCCGGTCTATAGCAGAGCTCCGAACATTCAATTTCGGTCGCTCCGCTGTAAGACTATTTTTCGTGTCATTTCCATATCCGTGAATTTTCCGACACAACGGCAGTTGAGAAATTAACTTCTTCTCAACTATCGACATTTTTTCCAATTCGTCTCCGCTTTGCTTCTGTTCGCGCCGCCATATTCCTCGCCGTTCTCTTTCCGTACATTAAAGTACATACATACATATTCTAATCTGTCGGCGCGACAACTTTAACTCCGCAAATTCGTAAAGTAAAAAGTGAAATTGTGTGGTGAGAAAAAAGGCATAATTAATATCGGTCAACTGGTGTGCACTGAGTTCGGGAATTTCCG
Source organism: Drosophila bocqueti (assembly GCA_018151655.1). Lineage (NCBI taxonomy): Eukaryota > Metazoa > Arthropoda > Insecta > Diptera > Drosophilidae > Drosophila > Drosophila bocqueti. The sequence goes on from JAECXF010000081.1 coordinate 1,789,428, forward strand.
TGTTCGCTGGACAGTCCGCCGTGGTTGCGATATTATTATTTTTTTTTTTCTCTTCATCCTGGTGCGTGCCAGTTTTTTGTCGCCACACAATTTTTCTGTCCTTTTACACATTCAATACATTCAAATACAGTCCATTTCTCGACGCTTCACTGTGCCCTTCAATATACATAAACACATATATACATACATGCATGCCCATATATTCCACACATACGTATATTATCTGCCCTATTCCAGGAACTAAACTCCGCTACGAAATTAATAAATACAAATTAAAGCCGAGACCTTTTCACGGCGATATATATTCAAACTCCGCGTCTCACACCGGTGGAAAGGTTGTTTCACCTGCATTCCAAAACGAGTGGCGATGCACACGAAATTGTTGTGAAGGCACCAGTGACGAATGAAGGGTTTAGTTCCGCGTGGCAAGGCCTTATTGATCGGTATGAAAATAAGCGCTTGTTGGTTAACAGCCAATTAAAGATTTTGCACAGCCTCCAAGCTGTCCACCAAGAATCCGGGACCGCCTTACGAGAGCTACAAGGCACAATTCAAAGCTGTCTGACAGCCTTAAAAACATTCTTCGTTCCAGTCGAGGATTGCAACCTGGTGTTTATGGTGTCCGCAAAGCTTCCCAAAACGACACTCCTCTTGTGGGAGCAATCCCTCGACGACACGCGCGAACTTCCAACTTGGAATGAGATGGACAAGTTCCTGACCCAGCGCCATCGTGCTTTAGAGGCCGCGGACTATGTCCGGCCTAGCGTTTCGGGGCAATTTCCGCCGAGATCGGTAACTGCGAGTGCCCCACCGCGCAGGCTCAACTCGTACGAGACCAGGGCGGCTTCAGCCCCCAAGGGGTGTGATCTTTGTTCCAGGGAAAACCACCCTATTCGCTTATGTCCACGGTTCCTCGAAATGGATGTGAATGGGCGCTCCGACTACATAAGGAGAAGGCAGCTTTGCCTGAACTGTTTCGCCCGAGGGCACCAGCAACGGGATTGCACCAGTGCCCACAGCTGCTTCACATGCCACAGCCGGCATCACACCCTCCTGCACCGCGGCAATCCATTTGCAACCGCTCCAAGTTCGGCTGCGACCGCCAGGACTCGGCCCGCACCTACTTCAGAAGGCACGGGCGCCTCAGAAGATCCCTCAGATGTGCAAGTATACTTCGCGTCCGGTTCAGGAGCCGTTCTACTGGGCACTGCCCTCATAAACGTGTGCCATCTGGGGTGCAACTTTCAAGCGCGAGCCCTGATTGACTCTGGGTCTGAAGCGACCTTCATTACAGAACGGCTCTTCAACCTAGTCAAACTGCCTTTCAAAACGATCCAGGCCCAAGTGTCCGGCCTTAACCAAACCGTTGCCGCTCAGTCCACTAAATTGTGCAACCTTTCAATTCGCTCGCTTTCAAGACCTGGGCCACAAGTAGAGACCGCAGCTTATGTTCTTCCGCAGATGGCCGGGAATTTGCCCTCGTATCCAATCCCACGAGAACTTCTTAAGGATCTTCCTGACATCCCCTTGCGGACCCCAAGTTCTTTGAGAGCTCCCAAATCGATGTCTTGATCGGGGCAGACATTCTTCCGGCTATCCTCCTTGGCAACTCCAAACTTAACATTTGCGGTTCGCTTCTCGGCCAGGAAACCATTTTCGGATGGGTGTTGACGGGCCCAGTCCAATCGGCAGGCACCCGCAGTGTGTCTGCCTTCTCGACGCGAGTTACCTGCGGCCTCGAGGACTCGTTGGACCAGCTCCTCACCAAGTTCTGGGAGGTAGAGGAAGTGCCCACACAGATCGTCCCCGAGTCTGATTCGTGTTGCGAACAGAATTTCTTACAATCAACCAGAAGGGACCAACGTGGCAAGTATGTTGTGACGCTCCCCTTGCGCGACCCCGAGCACAAGGGTTCGGAGCTAGCATCGTCACGATCCTTCGCTCTGGCTCAGTTCCTACGGAATGAGCAGCGCCTGAAAAAGGATCCTGTCCTCAAAGCCCGGTATGACAACGTGATCCAAGAATACCTGGACTTAGGTCACATGGCCGAGGTTCCTACGACGAGCAGTTCCGCTACGTACTATCTTCCACATCATGCTGTTCTCAAGCCCGAGAGCACTACCACGAAAGTGCGGGTCGTTTTCAATGCCTCCAGCCCTTCCGCGAACGGGAAAAGTCTGAATGACATTCTTTACGCCGGCCCAGTCTTACAGTCCGACCTGACCATTCAAATCCTGAAGTGGAGATACTTCAGGTATGTCTTCAATGCCGACATCGAGAAGATGTACCGGCAAATTTGGGTAGACCCCAAGCATACTCCTCTCCAGCGCATTCTGTTTCGCAATTCCGATGGGGAAATCCGCGACTATGAGTTGAAGACGGTAACCTTCGGGGTCAATTGTGCTCCGTTCCTGGCGTTACGGGTCCTGCAACAGCTCGCTGAAGACGTAGAGTCGAGGTATCCGCAAGCGAGTCAGATTATCCGACATTTCATGTACGTCTATGACGTACTCGCTGGGGCAGACTCAAAGACGGAAGCGCAAGCGGCTATCCGAGAGCTCGAGGGGGCCCTGGGGTCAGCAGGGTTCCCACTTAGGAAGTGGACGTCGAATAGCAAGGCGATTTTGGCAGACATTCAGACTGACCATCTCCTTCGGGCTGATTTTCTGGAAATCGACGCAGAAAGCACGGCCAAAACTCTCGGCGTGCGGTGGAAGGCGACGTCTGACGAGTTCTTCTTCGTTCCTCCAGAATTGACTTTGGGATCGTCGTTCTCAAAGCGTCAAGTCCTTTCCCAAATTGCCAAGTTGTTCGATCCGGCCGGCTGGCTAGCCCTTCATAGTCCGAGCAAAGATGTTGATGCAGGACATTTGGCTCCAGGATTTAGGTTGGGACGATGTCCTCCCCCAAGAATTCAGCAAGAGATGGGTTGACTTCCACGCAAATTACTTGGCGCTCGATCAAATCCGAATTCCCCGCTGGGTCGCTTTCCGACCACATTTGAAGGTAGAACATCATGGGTTCTGTGACGCGTCGCAAAAGGCATATGGAGCCGCCATTTATGTCCGAGTTGAGGTCGGGTCCACGATTGCGGTGAACTTGCTAACGGCGAAGACCCGGGTAGCCCCAGTCAAGACGGTGTCGCTCCCGCGTCTCGAGTTGTGCGGAGCCGTTCTTTTGTCCGAGATGGCCAACGCCATTCTTCCGAAGATGCCCGGGCCTGCGTCCGCCTTCCATTGCTGGACGGATTCAACTATTGTTCTCGCCTGGTTGAACAGGCCGGCGTGTCCTTGGACGACATTCGTGGCAAATCGGGTGACGAAGATCACTCAGTTCACGGAGGGGGAGAATTGGGCACATGTCCGCTCCGAGCATAATCCGGCTGATCTCGCTAGCCGGGGGTTGGGCTTAAAGATCTCGCGGACAGTCGGCTGTGGTGGCATGGTCCTGTCTGGCTGCAAGAGCCGCGTTGCGAGTGGCCCGTTCAAGGCAAGGACTTCCCCGAGACGGAACTCGAGAAGCGAGCAGTCAAGGTCCATGTTGCGAAGGCCCCTCCGGAAGATGTTCTTGAGCGTTTTTCCACTTTCGACAAGGCGTTGCGAGTCCTTGCTTACGTTCTTCGCTTCATTCAGCGCTCGCGGAAGATCAAGACTGCGGTTGAAGATCACTTGACGGCTACTGAGATTGCGTCGGCCGAACGCCTCCTAATTTTCGTCACGCAACGCAAGCATTTCGTCCATGAAATTGTCTGTTTAAGCCAAAAGCGGCCAGTGCCAGCATCCAGTCCTATTCAAAACTTGAACCCGTTTCTTGATTCTCAAGGGCTCATGAGAGCGTGCGGCAGGGTAACAGCCTCCGAACTTCTCCAATATGACGAACGGCACCCGGTGATCCTTCCGTACAGCTGCCATCTGTCTCGACTCCTTGTCCATTTTACTCACCGCATAACGCTGCACGGCGGTAATCAAGTGATGATCCGTCTTATCCGTGCAAAATTTTGGATTCCGAAGGTGAGGAATTTGGTCAAGTCCGTAATCCACTCGTGCAAGGTATGCGTCATCCACAAAAAGAAGTTGCAAACACAACTCATGGGAGAGTTACCCAAAGAACGAACGTTCTTCTCGCGTCCCTTCACATATACCGGTATGGACTATGCCGGTCCCTTCGACGTCAAGAACTACACAGGAAGAGCCTGTCTTATTACAAAAGGGTATGTGTTGGTATTTGTGTGCTTCTCCACTAAGGCTATCCATTTAGAGCCGACGTCTGACCTTACGACTGAGAAGTTTCTCGCCGCTTTTGCCCGGTTCGTATCCCGAAGAGGTTGCCCTCGTCAAGTGCAGTCGGACAATGGAAAGACCTTTGTGGGTGCGGCGGCCCTACTCTCCCGTGATTTTCTCCAAGCTCTTAAAGGGGCTGTGACAGGCGCCTATAGTCACCAGCAGCTGATTTGGGAATTCATTCCTCCGGGAGCCCCCCACATGGGAGGCTTGTGGGAGGCCGGCGTCAAGAGCTTTAAGACTCTGTTCTACAAGTCAACGGCCACGCGGAAATATACATTCGAAGAGCTGTCCACGCTTCTGGCTAGGATCGAAGCGTGCTTGAATTCACGTCCGCTCGCGCCAATGTCCGAGGACCCCGCAGACCTGTTAGCACTTACGCCTGGACACTTTCTTGTCGGAGGGCCCCTTCTTGCAGTGGTTGAACCCGAGATAAAGGGGGATACAACTTCCATAATAAACCGCTGGCAACACCTGAAAGCTCTCCTTCAGCAGTTTCGTCTGCGATGGAAGGAAGAGTACCTCAAGGAACTCCATAAGCGAAACAAGTGGCGCTCCCCTACTAGAGATCTCTGTGTCGGGGATATGGTGGTTGTCAAGGAAGACAACCTTCCGTCCAACGAGTGGCGCTTAGGCCGAATTGACGCGGTGTTTCCAGGACACGATGGCCACGTCCGTGTGGTCGACATCCGTACTGCGCGGGGACTAATCAAACGGCCCATAGCAAAGGTCGTCCTGCTTCCGATGGAAGCATCCGCCTGCCCTCAAGACCAGTAGTCTGTCCACTCCGATGTTCCTCGTCACTGTGCTGTTTTGTAGTTAGTCCAAGCCGTAGTTTTTATCAATACTGATTCCTGTTTTTCTCCGTCCTATTCCACCAGTCATATCAAGCAAGATGTCGCCACGTCCACGCAGCGCCACCGCACTGGAGAGCAGATGTACTCGAGGTACCAGTTCCTACCGATGCCGAGTCTGCAGTGGGATCCATCCGTTGCGGAAATGCCGCCGATTTCTTCGATTGAGTGCCGAGAAGCGGCTACGGGCTGTCCTTGCCAATCGATACTGCCCCAGCTGTTTGGCCCACGAGCACTCCGAGGGAGCGTGTCGGCGAGGGGACTGCTGCAAAACGTGCGGCCAGGATCACCACACGCTGCTGCATTTGGTCGAACAGCCGGTGGCTCAGCGCCGGCCGCATCAGGAGGCGCGCCGCTCGCGGAGCCACACCCCGCGGAACTCTTCAGACGCTCTTCGACCCTTGTCCGCCGCTCCAAGGCGGCCTTCGGCCGTGCCTCGGTTCGCGTCCGCCGCTCCACTGCGTCCTTCAGCCGCTCGTCGGCACTCGACCGGCCCTTATCGACTTTCCGCTGCTCCTCGCCCCTCGGCCGCCACACCTAGGCAGGTTTCCACCGGCCGTCCGAGTAGTCCGCAGAACGCAGCCGCCGCTCCGTCGCTGTCATCGCTGTTGCAGCAGCACAGTGTCAACCTGTTACCGACTGCTCTGGTGCGGATTAACACCGGGACTCAGGTCTTCGACACGGCGGCACTCATCGACCCGTGCACGCCCACGAGCTGCATCGACGCGTCCCTAGCGACCGCTTTTAGGCTGCCAACGACCAGAGTTGGGGATGAGCAGATCTGTTCGGCCACCGTGAGCTCCAAGCATGACGGCAGTGTCCGGTTCAATCTGGTGTTCAAGGTCGAGCCCCGCGTGCGCATTCGCACTCCAGTCCGGGAGTTGAGCGAGACGGTGCGGGCCCACTTCCGGGACATTACCCTGGCCGACGAGCGGTTTTATCTGCCCGCGACGATTTCCGTAGTCCTGGGAGCGGACCTGTATCCGCGAGTGATGCAGCCAGGCTTCCTGAAGATCCAGGACGGACTGCCGGTGGCCCAGAGCACCGTTTTCGGATGGGTCGTGTCCGGGGCCTGCCACCAGCCATAGCAAGGACCATGTTGCAACCCGGGTGATTGCAAGGGGGGCGGAATGTTTATGTGAGGGGCCGCTGTGCCGCCTCTGCTCGCAGAGCTTTCGCTTTTATATACGTTCGCCCCTCTTATCTACACTTAAGCTTTCGCTCTCCCCCGGGCTTGCGCGCTCCCAACTTCGCGGTCGGCCGCCGCCGATCTTCCGAGCTCGCTTTAACGAAGCAGAGCGGGCTGGAGCGCGGCTTTAGTTTTAAGCATTGAAATCAGTTCTATGTATGCTACCAAATAAAGCTGATGCTCTTGAATTTACCCACGACGCCCCCGCTTCTTATTCCGCTTCGCCCTAACCTGGGTGGGTTTTTTCGAGTTCCATTGCGCCAGAGGAAATTTTCCAGCAGCCTGCCACTATCTTCGGAGGACAACAGGCCCCCCTACAATCACATAGCATAGAACCAATATATAATATAGATGATTACGCTAAGGAAAGTAAATATAGGTTAGAAGTAGCATATGCTCGAGCAAGAAAACTCCTTGAAGCACATAAAGAGAAAAATAAGGGAAATTACGACTTAAAAGTAAATAACATAGAGTTAGAAGTAGGAGATAAAGTTTTATTAAGAAATGAGGTAGGTCATAAATTAGACTTTAAATACACAGGGCCCTATAAGATAGAAAGCATAGGAGATAATGATAATATTACGTTGCTTACTAATAAAAGCAAGAAACAAATAGTTCGTAAAGATAGATTAAAGAAATTTCATTCAAAATCGATTTAACATTTATATTTTTCTTCAACATTTATACAAAAAATAATAACCAAACAAAAAAAAAATTTTATTTGCATTAATTAATTAAAATAACTTCACTAGGTTACGTTATTTTTCAAAAGGAGGGAGATGTAGTATGCGCCTATGTAATATTCAGAACATACATACAAACACATAGCAGCACTTTTAATTATTATGTTTAGGCAATCAATAAAGCCCAAGGCGGATGTAATATGATCGTCCACCTGAAGGCTCCAAAATATAAGTGCATGGTCAGCATTCCCACGCTTACCAAGTGCAAATACATAAGTGCATAACTCGCTCTCTTAATAAGAATATATATAACATTTGACATACATAAGAGAGCCGCTTCGCTGCTGGCGTATCCGGCAGCGCAGCTACGCGGTTTAGCCTTAGGCGAAATATATTTAAGGAACATATGAAATAATTATAAAGACAGATACTTGTGAAGAGTTAAACGAGCGGAACCATTTCTGCCCGATTTAAAGAATTATAAAATAAAGTAAACCAAAGTCAGCCTGATGGCTGCATAACCAAACTAATTGTGTTCGTTAATTTCACTTGGAGCCCTCAACCTATTTACAAAAGGTTCTTTGAAGTCGAATGACAAATATAAAATGAGGCAAGGCCTACTCTATGCCTTAGACCAATATCAAAATTATTCCATTAATATTATTTTTTTAATTTATTATGTTTTTTATTTTTTAAAATAGGTTGCAGGTGGAATTAGAAAATTAAAATACCCATACGAATCTGGAAATTTGTTTTCTGATTTTTTAAAAAAAACTTCAAGTCTCTAAGACATGTGGTTTGGCCATGGCTGTGATCTATCAGTCAGTCAGGACAAAGCATTTTATATATATAGATAATATTTATATTTATATAACTATGTTATGATAATGATTATTAGAACAGTTCAAAATTAAGCTTCATAATGAGTACATCGTTAACAATTGCATTAACTGGAAATACTTCAGTTATAAGCGAAAACTTTTTCCCACAGATTGAACTGAAACGGAATTATGAATGTGCTCTTATTGATTTCTATACATTCAATTCAATCCCAAATGTTGATACGAAAAACAATCTATTTCACATTGGGAATAAAGTTATTGAAATACCAGTAGGCTCATATGAGTTTGATGATATTATTAAATATATATTTAATAAGCTTAAAGAGTTTCAACTTCATGACAGTGTCAAAATTAAATGTAATAATAATACAATTCAAGTTTATGTTATTACGAAAAATGAAATGAAATTTAATAAACGAAAATTACGACCGCATAATGATGAAATTTACAAATCGAATAATCCTATAAATATTTTAATGTAAATTCCATTAGATTGGAATGCAACATTATTAGCGGATCATATGTCGGTAATAGATCGAATCATGTATTACATGAGTTTGGAATAAACGTACCGTCTGGCTATAAAATGAATGTGACGCCAAAAAATTTAATCTATTTACCAGTGAACACCAGACAAATAAGAACTATCGAATTACGCATTACAGATCAGAACGGAGATTTAATGAATTTGCGAGGGGAAACTGTAACAATTCGTTTACACTTACGATCAGTAGAGCTGGCGAAAATCCTCCATCTGAACCCTCCAAGAGGGTGCCGGCTGGGCACCCTGGGCACCCTAATGCACTGCTGCTTGCTCCGTCCGCGGTAATATAGTGTCTAGCTAAGGCAACGGTTCAATTCCTTCTGCTGGAAAAGCCGGAGGAAATGAATCATTTGCCATGGGTGGAGGTGCCTGGCGGTTAGGCATAAAACGCAAGTGGGTGGTTCCCCGGAAAACTAACCAGTTTACTCTGTAATGGACGAACTAAACGTTTCAACCCGGGCTGGGATATCAGCCCAAACGTCGGTGGAAGGCGTGACTGCTACCACCGGCGGGCACGGAGGGGAGCAATCCTCTCTGCGTGTCGCCAGCGGTCACACCTCTAGCATGACGGGAGCAGGTCGTGCCAGTTGTACTGCCACTGCCAAGAAACAAACGCAGAGCAAACTATGCCGCTCAGGTGCCGCCGTCGATACAGACACGGGCCTGGAGAGCGCGCAGCTCACACTAGAGGAGGAGGAGATCCTACTCCGCTCGCCAGAACCAAGTACCAGCTCCCCGCGCAGGGACGGGCCGAAACGGTCTAGCGAGGGGAGGAAGGCGAAGGCGCAGTATAAGGCTGCCCTCGGAATTGGAAGCCGGCTTCGGGCCAAAGCCTGGGCCGAGCAGAAGATTGAAGAGGGCAGGTTATACTATGCCAAAATCCCCCCACATGTCCTCTACGGGCGGATTCGCCAACAAAGTGGAGGAGATGCTTGCCAGCAAAAGGCAACGCTCTGCCGAGAGCGCCACTAAGGACGCTCCGGCAAGCAAGCGGCAACGCGGGCCCAAGCAGGTAGGCCCTCCACCTAAGGCGAAGAAGCCTCAGAGGGTACAGAGAGTCAGTGAGGTTACCAAACGGCATCTGATCGTGGCACTCATCGACCGAAATGACGAAAACGGAAAGATGTCCGAAGAACGGTGGAAGACGGTACACACGAGGCTCGTCGATGGTGGCTAAATGGGGTCAAAATCCTGAAGTGCATGGACGACCCGACTCGGAAGTGGCTGACGCTAACGGTTAGCCAGATGGAGGCGTTGTGGGAGGGGGCCAAACTGGAGGTGGTGGACAGGGAGCTAATCCCATCCATACCGAAGGCGAAGGTACTCTTCCTCATCGTCATCCAAGGTGACCGGGCGCTGAAGCTGCTACAGCGGCAAAACCTCGATATTCCCACCGCAGACTGGAAGGTGCTGCACATTGCGCCCCGACACCCAAAGAGGGGGACCAGTGCGTAGTAGAGAATGTTCACGCCAAAAGGGCGTTTATTTTCCGGAGGCAGTGTGATCCAGTGCACTCGCTCTCTCTCTCCCTCTCCCACTGCACTTTTGTGCATCGAGCTCCTAGTCCGCTCTCCCCAAGTTAGTTTTAAGGCTTCTTCTTGTTAGTACTAATTTTCAATTACACAAATAAAGACGCACGTCGCGCAATACCCCGAAAGTTATCTTCCGTGTTTTATTTATCGAGTGCCTTCCAGGTTAAAGCCATCCCCCTGCGAACATTTAGTATTGCCAGGGAAAAGGACAGGGACTGAATTAAAAGAGGTTTATACGTTACTAACAACTAGACTACTTTTTGTTGATAGTAAATTAATTATCAATGCAAAAATACGTTTGTTTGGTAGACATGCATCAGAACTTTACCGAATCGTTCCAGTGCCGATAAGAATTGATGAACGATTAATCATGGTTCATTTCGAGCCCCCATATTTAGTTTATAATTTTGAAATATACGCTTAGCACCAAATGGCAGAATCCATTAGGTAATAAGCGCCAAAGGTGGCAAAGGTGGCAATCAAACAAAAGAGTTTGTGAAGGAAGTTGGCCTTGGATACGCGCAGACGATAACAGTTGTGAGATAACGCCTCTTAAACCATCTAGGGTCCCAAATTGTAGATACAAATCAATTATTGAGGATAAGTCGTTCTGGTTTGAGTAAGATAGACGAAGCAGTTGGCTATTTAA